>OZ010793.1:88982080-90182080 GCA_963932465.1 Maratus speciosus | reverse complement strand
ACTATGCATCCGATTTTCCTAAAATTTGAAAGGGCTCGACAAAATTTTGCAACAGTTATATCTTTAAAATTTCAGATCATTCGGAAGGCTCTAATATCATTAAAATCCACTTGCAATAATTTTTCCCATTGGCCGTAATGTAAAGAAAAACTTTTGACTGTCCCTGTAATTAAACTATACATCCGATTTTTCTAAAATTTGAAAGGGCTCGACAAAATTTTGCAACAGTTATATCTTTAAAATTTCAGATCATTCGGAAGGCTCTCATACCATTAAAATGCACTTGCAATAATTTTTCCCATTGGCCGTAATGTAAAGAAAAACTTTTGACTGTCCCTGTAATTAAACTATACATCCGATTTTCCTAAAATTTGAAAGGGCTCGACAAAATTTTGCAACAGTTATATCTTTAAAATTTCAGATCATTCGGAAGGCTCTAATATCATTAAAATGCACTTGCAATAATTTTTCCCATTGGCCGTAATGTAAGGAAAAACTTTTGACTGTCCCTGTAATTAAACTATACATCCGATTTTCCTAAAATTTGAAAGGGCTCGACAAAATTTTGCAACAGTTATATCTTTAAAATTTCAGATCATTCGGAAGGCTGTAATATCATTAAAATGCACTTGCAATAATTTTTCCCATTGGCCGTAATGTAAAGAAAAACTTTTGACTGTCCCTGTAATTAAACTATACATCCGATTTTCATAAAATTTGAAATGGCTCGACAAAATTTTGCAACAATCATACATTTGAAATTTCAGACCATTCGGTTGGGTAGTTTTTGCTCTGTTACATGCGGACAGACGGACGGACAGACGGACGGACAGACGGACGGACAGACGGACGGACGGACGGACTGAACGACGACTATAGGTGCTACGTATTTATATAATTACGAACGCACCTAAAAAGAAAAAAAGGGATAATATTCATTGATCTGAATTGGAGTCTATAAAATTCACACGCTTCCGTAATTACGACGAATTTTTTTTAAAAAGTATGAAATTACGAACAGATGTCATTTATTCCCTCGGCAGCCATCTGGGATTTTTTCTTGGCGTGAAAACCCCTTTTCCGCCAAGTAGTAAATGTCACCCAGCAACAATTTATGCGCATGAAAGGTTTAACGAAAATAAAATGTAAAACATCGTCAACAAAAAATCGCCAAGAAATCTCAAAACATCCAAGATGGCGTCCGCTTAAATATACAGCATCTAAGCCTGAAAGGATTTTACAATATGTATGTGTGGCAGAAATTCAAACAAAATTTTAAATATTTGATTCCATTTTCAAAATATTAACTCATATCTATATCATTTATAATCGAATATAAAAATGTTGATCTCGTCCACTTGAACAACCACAAATCCTTAAGCTAATGTCACGCTTATGCATTTTTGGCTTAAAATCACATTGTTTGGCGACAAACGAAAAATAGAAATCGTAAAGAAACACATAATATGTAACTCACAATAATTACAGTATTATTTACAGTTGCACTTGCTTGTTTCTCCTATAAATCACATTATGTGAATTAAATAGTTAGATAAAAATGAAAAGAAAAGAACTAAAAAAAAAAAAAAAAAGTAGTAATTCAAAATAAGTAATCAAATTTTCAGATTTCTTTTTTTAACGTAAGGCAGGCGATAATTCGCCAAATATTGTATCAACTGTAAAATTTCACAATAAATTATATTTTAAGTATTACAAATATTTATTTCATGTTTAAATTAAATATTTTCGTTTTATAATATTATGTCTTATTAAAACATTTTTTGTTGTCTTTTTAAATTAAATATCAGTATTTTTTTTCATTTATTTGCGAAATGTTTGTCTAACGGATATAGTCATTTCAATTCTCTAATCAACAAACCTTTCGCCAAAATATAATCACTGGCAACCCTTTCCTTCAAAATAACCTTAAAATACGAAATTTATTACCAAAAATCATAGTTATCCCTGTATATTTTCTCATAAACCACTACGTGATTATTCTTTATCGAATGATATAACTTGCAAAAAAATCCACCGAGTAGTTTTTGAAAACACTCGGGCGGAACTTGATCTTACTGTTTTATAATATATATGATACATCATAAAAAGTTTTGTCAATTTTATTTTTATTTTTCATAGAAAAATGAGGCATGCTCCATAGTACAACATTCTTTGGATCAAGACACAATATTGGTGTTGTACATTGGTTCTAAAATTTCTATTTTTTTTTTACATTAAAAGTGAAACTATGATGGCCTAAAATTAGAATTCAAGAAAATTATGAGGGAAACAGAACATTATAATTTGTAAATAGCATTGTATTTCATTATTTGCTTATTTTAATTAAATCAAAAATTAAAATGTCAAAATAGGACTGAAGTATCCCTACACGTATGAGAAATGCCTTTTCCAATGTCGTGAGCCTCATTTATACGGAACACTAATAATGAGACAATCAACACAATAAATAATAGAAACAAATTTTTGCTACTCTGAAAATATTCCATTGCTTTATGTGTAAAAGGTCATTCTGTTTCAGCGTTATGAAAGCGGGACTTTAATTATAATAAGAATATCCCGAACGTGGTCCTTGGCATATTTTGAAATGCAATAAAACAATCAAATAATTGACGTCCGAGAATGCGGCTTGTTGTAAAAATGCTTCTCATTATCGAAAGTTTAGCTTAGGAAAAGATTATATTTAACAAAATTTCCCATAGATGGCACTATACATTCAAAGTTAAAAAAAAAAAAAGAAAGAAAGAAGACAACCACAAACGGTTTATTTATTTTGTACAATTTACAACACTATCTCAATGTCTACGTTATTTGTGGATCGAGTCACATCCACACATTGAAATATTACGTTGAGTAAAAAGTTTTCCGCCAAACATCTTTTTTATTGTAAAATGATAAATACATACGAAATCATCAAAACTAATGAGGCCAGTAATCTCCGTTTAAATCTACAATCGTCTGCCAATGTTTTGGCAACTTTTCAATCCCTTCTGCTAAAAATTGAGGCGTGCGTGATTCCAGAAAGATATCGATCTCATTTACGACCTCCTCATTTGAATCTAAGATTGTGCCATCAAGATGCAGCTGCAGATGAGAAAACAGATAGAAATCTGAAGGGGCCATGTCGAGTCTGTATGATGGATGTTGCATTAAATCCCACTCTACAATGTTGAGCGCCCAGCCGGTCATCGTACTAACGTGCGGCTGGATGTTATCTTGATGAAAGAGAACCACCTTCCTTCTGAACTCGTTTCTTCGTTTTTCGCGAAAGGCCTCGCGAACGTTGATTAGCATGTTGCTATATATTGCACTATTTATAGCCTGTCCGTTTTTCAGGCACTCTTAGTACAGAATTCCGCGATTATCATACCAGATGCAGAGAATCACCTTCTAGTTAGTTAGGTCAGGTCTTGCAAATAAGCCTGCTCATTCCCCAGGTACTGCCCACCCTCCTTTATGGCTTGTATTGTTGTACTACACCCATTTTTCGTTACAGGTTACAATTATGTACACAATGCTCTCTTTCCCTTGATTTCTGAGCAGAACCAAACAACAGATTTTTCTCTTGTGCTTTTCTTCAGCAGCCAATTCGTGAGGCACCCAGCGGTTGAACTTAAATGTTAGATTTATGAGTTTCAAAGCGTTAACTATAGTGTGGGAAACGTTAAGCTCTAACGCAATAGTTCGTGTTAAAAATTTCTGTCTTGGGCAGTGATCCCCACAATCAACTTCAATAAGGCGGCGAGAACATGATTCATCTTCAATGTCGAAATTTACAGCTTTAAACTTCCGCAACCAAACTTTGACTACATCATAAGAAACAGTATTGATGCCTAAACTTTCATACATTTTTTATGTGACATTCAATCGCACTGAGTTTATTATGGAACTCATAGCACATAATCGTTCTGAGCTGCTGACGCGATAGCTCCATTTTAAACACTTTTTTGAAGCATAAGATAATAAATGCGTAATAAACAAATTACTCAGTCCTGTAGTTCCTATGCTCTGCTTTCTAATGCAAAAATTGGTTGGTTAAAAACTAACAACCGCACAAAGATAACTGTTGGCGCGAAGGTATCTCCTCTTGGCGGAAAACGTTTTACTCAACGTAATATGTTAGTAGACTTTTCAAAAAATAGTCTGCAACTGTTAATTTTGATTTTTTTGAAGATTTGAAAGTGTGACGAAATCTATAAAGAATTTTCTGTTCAATTGAACGCTATGATCGTTCCAGTGTGAATATAAATCTATTTTTGTATTTATTTAATCAGATTGCAGCTATATGAACAGTAAGGTTTCAGTTCGATTTTTCTACAACTATTTCTCCCTTAATAGCTTTTCTAGGCAGACTCTAATATTCTTGTAAAATACAGTAAAATACAAAGCCATAAAATCTATAGACTTAGTTTCATACGATTTATTTTCAGAACATACATTGTTTGTTAAAAATTACATTTCATTATATTTTAAAGCTTTTTGTAGTTCATTCAGATCCTTGTAGCTAAGCGGATGGTATCATGAAGTACACAGTATATAAGAGAAATAGCTATTGATTTTGCTAGAAGGTTTACGAAAATATAATATAAACTCTTGTCCACGATTCGGAATGTGCCTTTTTCTTCAGAAGGCCCCAGAAATCAATACATTTCTGAGATTTAAAGAAACATTTCTAAAAAAAAAATTATTTCAGTGCTCATATTTTTCGAATTACTTTTTACTGTCTATTAATTAGTTTTCTCAACCGAGAATCAACACAAAATATCGCTTTTTCGTATACTATCCGTTCTTTGAATATTGCTTCTGTCTATAAACTTTTAATATTATATACAAGGCTTCACAAAAGAATTCGCGCACCGTGTATTGATAAAAATTGCTAAAACAGAATTAAAATAAAAATCGATACATACGACTTTTCGACTTGTTCAATTCTCGTCTATGCATAACTGCCTTAGGCTATTTTGATACCACCCTTTTTCTAGCAGAAATCTTTATATTATTTTGTCGCAGAATTTCTGTTGTTAAATAAGGCGAATATTTCTTCTACAAAAAAGTGGTAAGTAAATGTTGGCAATTATGATATACGAAATTTTCGAAATACATATTAAGACCTACATAATTTATGCATATTTACGTATGTTAATGGAAGATACTAGAACACAAACCTTGTTGTATTTGAAATAAGATTTTTTTCGTTTTAAAGAAATTTGATGAATTAGAAAGTACTTTTTACAGAATAGTATAACGCTGTCATAGACTGTCACTTCCTTACAGTAAATTGTAAAATTGATAATATTAAACGAAAATACAAAAAATATTTTATTAAAATAGAAAAAAAAAATATTGATTAAAGTTTAACAAAGAAAATTTTCTCTTATATTCGTGATAACCTTAATCTCATTATAAAAAATGTATTGAATATTTTCAAATTTAATTTATAAATGCAATAATAATTATGCAATTATAAATGCAATATAAATTGCAATCAATGTCGCAATTTTTCAACGATGTCAGTCATTTTTCCCACAAATGTCTTTATAAAAAAGGAATTACATTCTGTAACCAATTTTCGTCCTTGTATCTATTTCACGAACTATAAAATTTCATTCTTCAAGTGAGACACGAAATTAAATGTAAAAACTCAGAATTTTGAAGCTTTGTCGTTCAAAAACTATATTACACCAACTTAAATTGCATGTCGCAAAGGAATGCTCTCACCAGCTTTAATGCCGGGCGAAATAGCATTTAATCAATTCTCTCTTAGCCTGCCCGACCCCGGCTCGGATAGATGACGAGACGAAACATACTGAAAGATATTATCACAGGCACATTTTTTATTTTTATTTTTAGCGAGAAAGTCCTATTAGCTTTCCTATGAACTTTTTTGTGATCATCAGAAATGTGTAGGCCACTTTAAAAAGGGTGAAAAAAAAAGTTTTTATATCTTATACACAGATTCTAAAAATTGCATAATCAATTTTTAAATTATCGACTAGGAAAATAAATTTAAGTTTCGTTTGAATGAATTGACGAAATTCGTTTGAAAAATGTTTCTCAATTTTGCAATTTTACATGACTTTTGGAATACTTTTAATGTAATATATATATTTTAAATGAAAATTTGTTTCTGCTACAAAGAAATACAGTTAGTACTGGCTGAGTTACCACAAATGAGAAATTGTCCAGACCAAATTAAAGACTAAATTAGAAACAGGGATTGCGCTTTTTCAGAATTTAGTGTCGCCCCCGAGGGAAAAAAAAAATATATATAAATGTAAATAGTACAAAACATATTTCAGCTTTAAAACTTTTAAAATACACGCTTTTATTTTATATAAAATGACGTCATTTGCATCCTCTAAAGAATTCCACATTTACGATGCAGTCTTAAACAACATATGTAGAAAAGTATCGGGGCAAACGTAAAGGGCTGCCGTGGTTAAAAGTCACGGGATAGTCGCGGTCTTACCCAAAACGCTCTGACGCACACTTATACACAAATTAATTCGATTACTTTGTTTTTGACTGTTGTGTGTTGTGTGTTTAATATCCTCTTAATAAATAATAACAAAAACGTAATTTTCATTGCGATTCTACGATAATTTATTGTTCTTGTGAAACTGATATTATTTCGGAACGTTTCATGGAGAAATTATGACGAGATCCTGTCTGCATTAAAGTGATCAAACGAATGTAAGTATTAAACAGTTTTTCGTTTTAGGCCTATGCAATGATATGATTGTGTAGGTTTCGATTGTTTTCAATATACGTAAATATCATTTACTTTAAATGAATTTGTCCTTTCCTACACTATTCTAAAAGTTGTTCACTTATTAATATAAGCAATATATGAAGTTTTTCCAAGTTCATGTTATTTTTAAGTATTCAATATTCAGTTTAGTATGACCTATGATATTTATACGGACTATAATCATTATTAAGAAGTCTCTGTAAAATTTTAACGGATTTTACCATGATATCTGTGGCACAAAGAGCCCGGTTAATTTTATTTTTACCCCCCACCCCTCGATAACTGTAAAGTTGGTTACAAATTATTTTGTTTAATATATACTTAAAATAATGTTAGTGTTTTTAACTTTTTATAAGATTTTATAATCATAATTCTGCTGCCAGGAAAATATTTTGCAGAAAAAATATCCATTTGCCTGTATTCTGTGTGCTATAATTGTTTTAGTTTCGTTTTTAACTGTTATGCTCAGATCTAAATATTGAGCACGTTTATTATTTTTAATTAACATTTTGCACGTTTATAAATAAAATAATCATTTTAGAACTAAAACTTTTAAAATTTTACATTTTAAATAAAATATATATCTGATGACCGTGTATAATTTTCCTGCAGAAATATTGATACTGAAGGTATAAAGATCCTGTTAGAAGAAAAAAATCTCCCATTTTTTTCCTTTTTTCGACAATCTTTTATTTTCTAACCGAATAATTTAAAATTTTGCTGTAGCTTTAAAAATTTTATATGTTAAAGAAATAATTCTTATGTACTATATTAAATCTCGGTGTATTTGCAATGATTATTTCAATGATATAAACAGCTCAGTTGATTTTTTTTTTCACTTTTGAAAACATTATACACGTGTGATTCGTTAATCTAAATAAAGATATTATGACTTTTATTGCATTGTTAACTTAATTTGTTTTATTATAAGTGATTATCATACATATTTTTATTAGTCCTGTTTACAAATTATTTTATTTAATATACTTCTTAATATATGCCAGCGCTAAGAAAAGTTTTTAGAAGATTCGATAATAATAATTCCGCTGCTTAGAAAGCAACGAATTTTATAAAATTAAAGATTGACTTGGATGTGATCGTAATCTAAAGCCGAGATAATAATCTATTTTGATTAATTTTAGTACAATTATTTTAATTGGTAAACAAATCATATGAATTGTAATTTTCCAGTTGAGTGAAAAAGTGCCTAGGCCAAGGCCAGGATTTGAACCAGTGACCTTTGGCTTAAGCTGCCAATGTTTTGTTCTGAGCTATCCTGGACAAAGCTGGTGGCTACAATTATTTCGCTTAATCTTATGATTTATCTGAAACAGCTCAACCTTAATACCAGATGATGGGGCTCTAAATAAACACTGGATACATGATTACACTTGATTATAATTTGAAGATGAATTGTTTTCGCTCTTAACAAAAAGTATTCTGAGTTAATTGTGGCCGCCAGGTTTGTCCAGGATAGCTCAGTTGGCAGAGCATTGGCAGCTTAAGCTAAAGGTCCCTGATTCAAATCTTGTTCTGGATACTTTTTTAATTAGTTATAAAATTATAACTCAATAATACACTTCGTAAAATGATTTTCTCATAAAAAATAATTTGGTTCGTTCAAAACTGTCGAGAAATCCTTAGCCAAGTGCAAGGAAGGGGCCGGCACCTGGAAAATCTATGCCCTTGCACAATGAAGCTATGGATGAGACACCAGGCGTCAGGTTCAAGAAACCGACAAAGGCCCAATACATGAGTATATTTTTAATTTTAACAGTTTAACAATTTTCATATTACATAGCTTTTATATTAAGAGTGTTCACAGATTTTAAATTTTGTCGGTCAAGTCAATAATGCGCTTTTTTCTCAAAAATTTCTGAAATCATTTTTATCCGAAGGACTTGGAACTTTCAGGCTGTGAAACATAAAAATTTCAGGCTAAAAGTGTCAGGAATTGAACATTTTAAATTTTCATTTAGTCATAATACATTCTTGAAGTATAATTGTCTATTTCCTGATGATTATCTTTCAGTGACTAGCATATCTTTAAAATTGGATTAAAATGTTATACATGGCTATATTTTCTGAAAGATCGCTCGCATTTGTAAGAAATTCAGACAAACGGTTTCTTTTCTCGGTATTTTCATTAGATTAGCAAATGTTATGCATTTACGAATGAAAATGCATCCGTAAATAATATGTCCGAAAGCAGTATTTTTCATTTATGAATGTTTGCTTTCCATCTGATTTATACGACGGATTATTAATTTCAATGAATCTCTGAGATCCCAAATTTTTGTTTACGTTGTAAAAAAAGATTAAAGTACTGTTATTTATTGTATTGCTGCTAAATCTATTGACAACGTAGCTGAAATAAAATAAAATAAAATAAACAAATTCGAAGTAAAACCAACGACCCCCAAAACTTAATCAGGAAAGTGCCTTATCAAAATAAACCGGTATACCAAATTTAAAGCAAATCGGATAATTCAGCGTGAAAAACCCATATATCTAAAGTGAAGGGGAGGGGACTAGGCCCCGTTCCCCTTTTATACTCACTATATTTACAGAATAAACCTCTAAATCTAATCAGGGAAGTTCCTTATCAGAATAAATCGGCATACCAAATTTGAAGCAAATGGGACAATTCTGCATGATAAACCCATTTATATAAATTAAGGGGTGGATTACCCCCCGTTCTCCCCTTTATATTTAACCAGTGAACCCCAAAACTAACCAATGAAGCGCCTTATCAGAATGAACCTATTCATAAAATTTGAAGCAAATTGGATAATTCTGCACGACAAATCCATTTATCTAAATTCAGGGAGGGGGGGAGTATGCCCCGTTTCCTCCTTTTATATTTAACCAATGAACCCCTAATACTAATCAGGGAAGCGCCTTATCAGAATGAACCTATTTACAAAATTTGAAGCAAATCGGTTAATTCTGCATGAAAAACCTATTTATCTAACTTAAGGGGGGAAATTAGCCACCCATTTCCCCCCTTTATACTTAACCAATGATCCTCCAAATCTAATCAGGGAAGCGCCTTAACAGAATAAACCGGTATACCAGAGTTGAAGCAAATCGGATAATTCTGCATGAAAAACCCATTTATCTAAATTAAAGGAGGGTGTTCGCTCCTTTATACTTAACCAATGAACCCCTAAAACTAATCAGGGAAGCGTCTTATCAAAATTAAGCTAGTTAAAAATTTTGAAGGAAATCGGATATTTCTATCGGGAGTTATCGCGTTACGTACATACAGAATCTGCAAGCACGTTAGCTCCCAGGGTTTGATAGGCTGTTTGTTGGCATTTTACGTTTTGTAGAATGCTCAAGCAAGTGAATTTATTAAAAAATATAGAATTTTTGCTCTGTTTATTTTTTTAAGAAAAGGAACAGGAAAGAAAAAAATAAAGCATTATTTAACGTATCCTTTTTTTAGAATTTCTAAATTCATTTCCCAATGTATAATCGTAGATTAATTATTAAATTATTATTTGATGAAAGCAAATTTTTTTAATATTGCAGTCTCCGTTTTTTATTTACAATTTCTTTTCTACATTTAAGTCTAAAATGTTGCATTGCTGCATTTTCACAGTACTTTGGCATATTTTGACGAGCATTTATTGGCGCATAATCTATTGTTGTTTCAACTCCCTTACAGTTGTATGAGTTATGGAGAACATTTGGCGATTTATCACCTGTGGTGGGCTTATTGTACATAATTTTACATAATACAACTTCGTACGTCATTTTTATAATTCTACCATATCGGGAATTGGGTTAAATATCGATTTCTAAATTTTATCTTTACATACTTAATAAGCTTGTGTTAAATAAAAGAGTGCGAAAAGTGCTGTTAATGTGAAGATATTTATTGATCCTATGACGAGGATTGGCATAGAAAAAGAGCAATATGTAAAAATGCGCGATATAAGAAGGGATAGTTGTACTTTGATTTGAATACCTAACAGGCAAATTTATATGAAAAAAAAAACATTAATAATATGTAGTAAACTCCTTTGATCCTTGTTGAAGAGGATGAAGTATCTTTGTCGCTGAAATAATCGAAGCATATATTAGCATTTTCTTTGCACAGAAGAGAATTAAAACTAGAATAAATTACATAAATTATGCATGTTATTTTTTTTTGTGCGTGTGTGTGTGTGTGTGTTATAAAAACGACGTTTTAATGTTTTCATAATACTGTAAATTAATAAATTCGATTAAACTACAGAATGATTTGGATATGATAATAATATAAAGCCGTCTATTTTGTCAACTGATTAGCTCAGCTCAGCTGAGACCGCCAGCGTCACGTGACTACTCTAAATCGAAGAAGCACGGTAGCCCGTCTTTTTCGTTAGCCCCGAAATGTATGCATATGACGTCACTGTCTCGGAATACCGAGCAAAAAGTGATGTCTTCATTCAATAAACTCAACAAAATAATATCGGATACCTAATGATTTAAAAGAATTTATTTGTTTGTAACATTAATATGGATACCAAAAATGAAATATAGTTTATAATAAAAGCATGTTTTATCAGATCATGCTTTTTCAAAATTTGGAAAATGTTATTACATACGGATTAATAAAATTACATTCTTTCAGCTTTTTGATAGGAATTATGTAAATAAAACTAAACTCTGTGACTATACAATCCAGAAGGGTCAGGGCTGACAGTGCCCATATCTGTTTTCTTGACCCTGGGCCCGGAGGTAAAATACAGCATGCGCCCCGGCCAGGTGGTCAGCCTAACGCGAGACCCTTGAAGTTTAGTTCCCAAGCAAGCTTGGTACTCATTTTATCGACCTCAAAGGGATGAAAGGCTGAGTGAACCTTGCCCAGTCGGGAGTCGAACTCTCGACTTAAGGAGCGGCAGTCGGATGCCCTGACCACTACAACGCTGGGCTTAAAATTATGTAAATACGGAGGAAAAGAGCCATACATATATACTTTAAAATTCATTTTTATAGCAGACGATATTCTTAGAATAGTATGTATGTTAAATTAATTTTTTTTTTCATTAGAAAATTCAACAAAGACACATAGTGATGTACTATTTTTTCCTTTACTTTCTACAGAAAGGAAATATTTTAGAAGGCAAAATTACACAAAACGCTTAAAAAATACAAAAAAATTAATATCTTTAAAACATTTGAAATGCAGTTTTCAAACAAATTGTATTTAAAAGTATTTTCTTTTCCTATACGACGGTGTAAAAATTGAAAATGCGCGATGTTTAGAAGTTAAAAAAATTGCAGTAGATAGTATCAGTATTTAACCGTACAATGATACATCTGCATCATTTTAGGGCTGTCTTATGTAATGAAACGTTATCTTTTAGGACGACACTTTAAATGATGCCCGAAAGAAATATCATATCGGGGCTAAAAACAGATTAACCATCAGATATAGCACTTTGGCATTAATTTAGAATTTATCAATGAAAAAAAATATGATGAAAAAAATAAATTTAACCCTTGGTATCTTTAGCGCATATGTGCGTGCATTTCACAAATTTCTTTCTTTGTGGATTATTTTTTTAGAAATTGCGAATTCGTACAAGAAACTGTGAATAGTAATTTATACTTAATTTTCTCATTTAGTGATTACATAAAGTAATGCTTTCTTTCGGAATTTCCAAATAAAAAAGAAATTCCTGAAATCATATGGTTTAACAACAAGTTTAATCAGCCTAAAAAATACGTTCCATCATCATATGTTTGGTATCCCACATAGCATTTTTAGTTTCCAGAAAATTTGCAGAAAATTTGCCTTGAAAAATTGCTGCAAACTTGCAGCAAGCTCAGCATGACAAATACTAAAAGTTCATAACAAGATTGGAGTAAGATAACGCAAACGCCGAAGTCACCACGCTTTGAACTTGCAGCTAACTTGTCGTGCAATTTAAATTCATGCTGTATCAAATTTATTGCAAATTAACGGCAAACAAGTAATCAAAAATACTGCAAACTAGTAATCTTTCCACGCCACATTAACTGTTTACAACTGTTACACTATAAGTTTAAACCCTTCGAAGGGGTCCATAGAAAGTGTTGTCAGATGCATACTAAAATTTTATTTTGAATACCACTATTTTCATATAAAGTTAGTCGCCTTATTTATTTACAAAAAAAAATTGGATTAACCTTCCGTCTACCAGACGGGTCCATTGGACCCGACATGTACATTCAAAATATTTATTCAAACCAGAAATTTCTTCAAAACAAACTAAATGTATAAATCAGACAATAATAAGTTAAATAAACAAATTAAATTGTTTTAAGTAAAAATTCTGGTGTAGAATGTTTTTATAAAACTTGAGTAAAATTTCCGGTAGTTCTAGGGTTAAAGCAAGCGAATAATACCGTATGTAAAAAGTGGTGTTCAAAATAAATTTTAGTATTCGTCCGGCAACACTGTCCAAAGACCTCATGAGATCTATTCATGCATATGCACCGTTAAGGTGCATGTATCGTTCTTACCACCATAAACAAGTTAGGGTAATATTTGCACTCTTCAATTCTAGCCTTTTTTGATAATTGATAAGTATAGCGTTTAACACGTTAAGCGCCACGTCAGTCACCGGTGACTAACACTGAACTTTCCGTTTAGAACACGTCATTCACCGATGACTGACGCTCTAAAATATGATATAAAACTAAAAAAATATATATATTGTTTTAAGTAATTAGTGAAAATTTATTTAAAATTTACTTTATTTTTATATATTATAGTATTATACTTTCTTAACCCTCCGTCTATCAGACGGGTCCATTGGACCCGACAGGTACATACAAAATATTCATTCAAACCAGAAATTTCTTTAAAATAAACTAAGTATATAAACCAGACAAAAATAAGGTAAATAAATAAGTTAAATAGTTTTAAATAAAAATTCTGGTGTAGAACGTTTTATTAAAACTTGAATAAAATTCCCGGTAGATCTAGGGTTAAAAATTACTTAAAACATTGAAATTTTTTCAGCTTCAGCATCAGTCACCGTGGCAATCAACGTGTTAAAAAAAAAGCGGTGCCAACCGAATAAACTTTCTGCGTATCTACTGATTGTCTATTCTTTTAACAGAGAGATTTTTTGCTTTCGTCACTTTTGTGAATTAAAGACAATCTTGCCATCAGTTTCAAAACAAACTACTCATGCAAGTGGGTGATGGTATACCTTGCGGGAGATTTGCTGCGAATTTTTCAAATCGAATTTGTCACGGCAGGATAATATCAGAAAAAACAAACTTGTTGCTAATGTTCATGCTATTTGGGATTGTATTAGGTTAAATTAGGAATGTCTGTGTCACAGTGTACAAGATAGAGGGAAGTAAAAAACACGCATCTAAAATACGGAAAAAATGTGAGGGCGCTATAGATGAACGGATAACTCAGGACAAACTACACAGCTCCGATCCCTTTTCGAAAATTTCTTAAAGTCTGGGAATCTTCTTTACTGATTATTCTAAGCGATCCGTTCGGACAACTTAGGTATTTAAATAGAAAACGGAAGTATTCCAGGTAACATTTACAGAACATCATGTCAAATACTAACCAATTTTATTCATTATCTTTTCTGGTAAGAGTTTTTTGAAATAGTAACACTAAGACGCGCCATACTAAAAAGAAATTAATGCAGTTTTCGCTATCATTTTCAAATTTAAAGGACATGGGTTAATGAGTAGGATATTACGCACATGTTTCTGACAACTAACCAAGCAGAATTTATAGACACAAATTTTGTACATTACTTTATCGAAAACGATTTTAGTACAACATTTTTTATAGGAAGATCATTAAGATGTTATTGACATCTGTAAACAGAAAGGTAAATTTTCATAACCAATAACATCAGAGATTCAAACAATGCTGCCGGCTGTTCGCCAATATTACCAATCAAAATTTAATGGCGACTAAATGTAGGCTTCCGTTGCAAAATTAGAAACAAAATCCGTTAAAAAGATCACTTGTTCCACGATCGACAAAGAAAAGTTATTAATAATTTAAGTAAATTTAAATTGTGTAATTACAATTAAGTACGTCAATTTATATGTATATAGTGTTTGTCCTGGGTAATAAGATAATTTTAAATAAAAATAGTATCTTTAATTTGTATTTTTAAACTAGTCGGATGTGGCAATTCCAAAACTTTCTTCTATCTCATACGTGTTCATATTTCAAAATTCGTTATCACAGCGCCAAAATTAAATGACAATCTATGTCCACCGTGAGGTTCTGAAATTCCATGCATTAGTTCTTGAAATAGCTCGATTGCGGATATTGCAAAAACTGCAGCATAAAAGTGCCATCTGTTGGACGATTTACATCAATAATATTTATCAAGGTATACCGGAATCTGAAGTTTGAGGAAAATTCGTACATTAGTTCTTGAGATAGAGCAGTTGCGGAAATCGGGAAAATTCAGCATAGCAGCATCACCTGTTAGGCTATTAACACCAAAACGTAAACATACAACCTCATATCGAGGATTAGCTGAATCTGAAGTTAGATGAAAATCCGTGCATTAATTCTTGAGATAGAGCTATTGCGAAAATCGTAAAAATTGCAGCATAGCAGCATCATCTATTGAGTGATTGACACAAAAATGTTAACAGCATCAATTCATGTCACGGACTAACCGAATCTGAAGTTTGATAAAAATACGTGCACTAGTTCTTGAGATAGAGCTGTTGCGAAAATCGTAAAAAATGCACGCATAGCAGCGCCACCTTTTGGGCTATTTACACAAAACACTAATCAGCGTCAATCAGTATCATGGACTACCTGAATATATATTTTTATAAAATTCCGTGCATTAGTTCTTCAGATAGAACGCCCACAAAATTTATGTATCATACAGACAAAGCCACCGACTCACAGACAGACATTTTGTAACATGCTTTGGAACAGATGTGTTATTATCTCACCCTCCGCCATCTTGGATTTTTTTTTGGCGAGAAAACCCCTTTTCCGCCAAGTAGTAACTGCCGCCAAGCACCCGTTTATACGCATGTTTGGCTCAACGAAAATAAAATGGCAATCCGTAATCCTTGTATGAGCACTTCGCGCACATTTAACGGAAAAAAAACATCGCCGAATTCAGCATTTCTCGCGATATAGCATTCTCAAAATTCAGCAGTTCTCGTCTTGTAGCAATCTCAAAATGTAAAAAACTCTTAAAACAGCAAAATATACCTAAAAAACGAAACTCGCTAAAGTGGCAATCAGCAATAGTTTCATGAACGCTTCGCGCTCATTTACCGAAAAAAAAACATCGCCGAATTCAGCATTTTTCGCGATATAGCATTCTCAAAATTCAGTAGTTCTCGTTTTGTAGCAATCTCAAAATGTAAAAAACTCTTAAAGCAACAAAATATACATAAAATTATCAACATACCTTAACAGACATCTGCTTTCTTGAAACCTACAGCACAAAATATAACACCGCCGTCATTTTCCAAAATAGGCTTAATACGCATTGACACGCTATAAACAAACCTCCCTTTCATGTCAAAATTTCCTCATATTTCTTAATTACTTCAGCAAGAGCGTTTAAACGGACTACAGAAACTATAGTCAATGAAATACATCCAATAAATTTAACATAAAAATAAAAAGGCAGCCATAGAACACGATATCAAAGAGTATCTCGTACAAGAGTCAAGCAACCGTCAGCAACGACACCCGGCAGTGAAATGAATGTTCACGCAAAAAGCAAGCTCTCGCGTCGTAAAAAAGGGGGTTGCCATAATAAGTTACTAGACGCCAAACGCCGGGGTTGCCAGAGCGATAAAAATCGCCAAACACTCAACATCGCGCAGGGTGGGATAATAACACATCTTAGCCCATGCTTTTTGGAATCTCTGACCCCTAAAACGTGTAAATCCGTGAAAAACCGGAATTCGAAAATTTTCACGAATCCAATACTTAGACAAGATAGACAAAAGCAAAAAATACTAAATGAAAGGAACATTATTTCTTTTCGCATAAAGTTATAACCTGTTTCATTTCTTTAAAATATTGAATTCAATTAATTTAAAGTAATTTTTGTATACGATTATATACGATATATATATTTACGATTTTTTATAGGCTAATTCCATGGGTTTTGGTAGTGTAAGTCACATAGCGGATAACTGAAATCCTCGTTGGCCACCGTTATTTTCGAAAGGTTTTCTCGCCTTATTCAATGAATGAGATATCACCGATAAACTAAGTGACATTTTCCGTTCTAAAATACTGGTAGCCAAAAATCACAGCCTGTGACTTACACTACAAGTACGTATGGAATTAGCCTATAATGTATTATTTTTATACGATTTAATTTTATATCATGGTTTAATGTGAGGATCGGAAAGCGGGGGAAAAAATCCTCCCTTGGGACTCCGCTAAATCACTTACATGATTTTACTGTATAACTAAATTTCTACTAATATTTAACTATAATATGGACTAACAATTTAATTGCTGAATATTTATGCGTTTAAGATACGCTTCTATGAATAATAAAATATTTCTTAAATTATACTTTAAATTTCTTAAAATTTTCAGGGTCGCTATGATATTTTAACCCCTTGAGGGGCACCGGCATATATTATATACCACCTACGATTAATGAAGTTTTACACCAGAAAAATTTAATTAAATTTTACTTTTCTAACTTTGGTGGAAAAGAGCCGTAAAATTGCTTTTACTTATTTTGAAATGGAATTTTTCAAAGATTCCGGTGGGAATTCAGCATTTCACAAACGTAATTGCTTGCCCCTCAAGTGATTAAAATGTTTTTAAAACTTGGTATAATATGTTTATGTGTTGAATGTGATAATTTTAATATTTTTTAGTTATATTTATATTTTTATTCATTTAAAAAAACTGATGGAATTTAAAAATTTATTTTCTTAACTTTTTAAAATAGAAACTTTTTTGACGAAAATGTCTTTTGATACGATAAAAACAATATTTGAAACATTTTCGCTATAAAAAAACACACTTCTAGAGTGAATTCTTTAGGAATTTGCTATTGGTAACTTTAATTGGATACATCCTCTATAATAATCTTTTATAACTCAGTTTATAAATATAATAAGATTTCACAACGTTTCATAAAAATTTGCAAACATGCTTCAGTACACACATTCTATTACCGTAATCTCCCATGATGCACTAACTTATATAATATGATTCATAGTAATTTCTTTCAGATTTTTCAACGGTTGTATTAATGAAACATAGTGATTTTTTTAAATTCCTCTTTTTAAATTTAATAATACTGCTTTTAATTTTAATAGGATTACGAGCTGTTAATCCTTTCGCGACGAGAGCACTTTGCTTAATTTTTAATCTTTTGCCACCGGTTTTTTCACACAAAAAATTCTCAATAGTTGAATCGCGAAAATGCTCTGATTAAATAAGGTAAATTTTACAATAAATATTAACTGGAGGGAATAATGAAGGATTTTGAGAACGTTAAGTGACACGTGTACCGGTTGCTTGTCCCCAAGAGGTTAAGGAACTGAATTTAACAGCAGTCCGTTCGTTTACTGAGAATCACCTGTATGCCATTTATTCTCCCTTGTATGTTCTTAGTTGAAACGGAGTGTTTATTCTTTGTGAAGTTTTTAAAAGATCACTGCTTCACTACATATTTTACTAAATTAAAATATTTTAAAAGTTTTATACAGGGTCCCTACAGATATAGGATATATACTAGTATTTTCTTTGAAAAAAATCCAATTACGCAATCTAGCGATTGCATAATGCGAGTTTTTCTCTAAGTAAATATTTGTATTATTTGAAGAACAAATTCTGAAGAAACTTTTCTGCATAAGTTACGCAAATAATAATACACTTTTTATAATCAGCAACTAGTTAAACTTTCATTTCCCTAACAATGTTAAAAACATTGTATAGTGTTTTTTTTTTTGTTTCTGATTTTATATAGTTTCTTTGTCCCCTTAAAACTTACAAGGAATACGGCACCGCTATTTCAAATTAAGAATTATCTATTTTCTATTTAAATATCAGAATTTATAATTGCCTTATTTCCTAACAAAATATAGAATATTTTTAAGCGAGTAAATAACGCGAAATATTCTGTTAAAAATAGTATGCAATAAATACATGTAACTACGTAAAAGTGCATGAAAGTTTTAAAATAGAGTAAATGCAGTATTTTATATTGTAATGTGTATTATAATATCGAAAAGAAAGGTAAATAACGTGTTAGGCACAAAGTAAATCGTATATAAATTTGTAATAAAAATACTACAAAGATATTACAAAATTTTGAATGTTCAAACTCAAGATTCCGCGTTTTGCTACAATAAAATGACTATTTTTGTATCCATATTTTCAGAGATAAAACTTAAAATTAAATTCGGTCCGTCTAAATCACATATGAAAATATTTGGCATTTTTTTCAATTGAATGAATATGTGTACAGGCAACTGAAGGCCTTTCGCTTAAATTGCTAACATTCTGTCTATTGAGCTACCTGGACCAACAACCGGCAGACACAATAAAATCCATTGGACAACATATTTGGCAAAAGCACCTGGTATGCCAAGTACACAGTTCATTCAATATATACCGTAGGTAATAGAACATCATTTAACACTTTGAGCGGCAGAGAAATATTGTTAATAAAATGAAGAAATATTTGACTGACACCAGATTTTACGAACGAATTTCTTAGAAAATACAAATCTGCTTTTTCGCACTTTTATTATAAAAGCAAAATTATATTAAAATATTCTTGGTGCGGATTGTCAGTTTTGGAATTAAAATTAGGTGGTCACGCCGCGTGATCACCGCCCTTCAAAGGGTTAATAATGGATACGTAGATACACTTTATTACTTCAACTCAATAAAACTGATTGGTAAAGATATTATACGAATTTGCATTTTCCTAACTGGATGAAAATGCGTCCATCCAGGAGTGGAACCGTCGACATTTGGCTGAAGTTTTAGCTATCTGTGTATTGCCAGCGACCGGCACCAATAATTGGCGGGCACAATTAAATCCCTCGGATAACCTTTTTTGGTAAAAGCATATGGTTTGCCATGTGGACAGTTCCATCAATTTAACCCTCCGTCTACCAGACGGGTCCATTGGACCCGACAGGTACATACAAAATATTCATTCAAACCAGAAATTTCTTTAAAATAAACTAAGTATATAAACCAGACAAAAATAAGGTAAATAAATAAGTTAAATAGTTTTAAATAAAAATTCTGGTGTAGAACGTTTTATTAAAACTTGAATAAAATTCCCGGTAGATTTAGGGTTAAACAGTAAGTAATAGAATTTCAGTTAATGATGGATACGTATATCCACTTTATTATTCTTCACTCAATAAAACTGATTGGTGGAGATATCACAGAATTTGGCATTTTTCCAAATCAGTGAAAATTGTCCAGGCTAGGAGCCGAATCGAGGACCTTTCGTATAAGTTGACAGTGCTCTGCCTATTGAGCTACCTGGACAAACTACCGGTGGACCAGATAAAATCCCCCGCACAAATTTTTTAGCAATAGCGTCCAGTATGTCACGTAGACAGTTCTCTGAATATTTACAGAATGTAACAGAACTTCTTTTACGATGGGTATGGAGATGTACTTTATTATTTTTATCTCAATAAAACTGATTAGTAAAGATATCACACGATTAGGCATTTTTCCAACTGAGTGAAGAAACACCCAGGTCCGGAATCGAACTGAAGACTTATAGCTTAAATTGCCAACGCTCTACTTATTGAGCTACCTGAGGCAACCGACTGGCGAAATTCACCCGGACATTTTTTTCACAACAGCCTTTGTTGTGCCTGATAGACAGTTCAGCAGAAAACCATAAATTATTATTTTAAACTGAATGAAGCTGATTAGTTAAGATATAACACGATTTAAAATTTTCCCAATTGATTGAAGTAACTGGACCTACAACCCCAGGATAAAATTCCGACAGGCTACCGCGGTAAATGCCACGTGTTTTTTTTTGCAGACCGCTAGAGTGACGTGGTGCTCTTTTCGCAGACCTTCATTGGTGCATTCGAGCATCACGTGACTCCAGCGGTCTGTAAAAAAAAGATACATGGGATGCACTGCGGTAGCCTGCCTTTCTCGATAGCCTCGTAAAATTCAATAAGACGTCATTTTTGGCAACAGCATCTCGTCTGATATGTAGACATATCAACAGAATATACATTAAGAAATGAAACTCCATTTAACGATAGATACTTAGGTATACGTTATTATTTTTAGCTCAGTCTAACTAATTGTTAAAGATATTACACGATTTGACCTTTTTCCAACTGAGTAAGAAAGTGTCCAGGTCAGGTGTCGAACTCAACAACTTAGGTTTAAACTGCCAACGCTATTGAGCTGCCTGAACCGACAACCAGCAGACACAATTCAGTCTTAGAGCCTTTTTGGAAATACCATTTAGTCAGCCATGTAGACGGTTCGGTAGAATATACAGTAGGTATTAGAACTATATTTAAAGATGGATATGTAGATACATTTTCGTATTTTTAACTCAATCAAAGTCGAAAAGATAGTACCTGAACTGGCATTTTCCCAACTGAGTGACAAAGTCGAACTGACCTTTGGATTAAATTGTCTACGTTCTGCTAGAGAGTTACCTAGACCGATAACCAGCAGGCACAATTCAGTCGTTCAGCCTTTCTGGCAATAACATCTGGACTGTCATGTAGACAGTTCAACAGAATATAGAGTAAGTAATGGAAATCCATTAAATGATAGTTACGTAGATACACTTTATTATTTTAAACTCATTCAAACTTAATGGTAAAGATATCACACGAATGGCATTTTTCCAGCTGAGTGAGAAACTGAACAAGCCATGTGTTGAACTGAAGACCTTAGGTTTGATCTGCCAACGCTCTGCTATTGAGCTACTTCGACCGACAACTCCCAGACACAATTCAGTCTTACAACCTTTTTGTAAATAGCATTTGGCGTGTCATGTAGAAAGTTAAACAGAAAATACAGTGTGTAGTTGAACTGTATTTAACGACGAATACGTAGATTAGATACAGCAAACAGTGGAAGTTCGCTTAACGAACTGATCGGTTAACGAACACTTTCGCAAGAGATTTTTATGATCGGATTACGAATGCATGTTCAGCATCTTGGCTTGGCTATCTTCTGCATCTCACTAAACAAAGCCAAGAAGAAGAAATGCTGTGTTTCAGATTTGCCGAGCTGTATTTAATTGCATCTATGTCGACTTAATTGAACATTTTAACAGATATATAGGTACAGCCTAATTAATGGGCTACGGGTATTCGGGCCTTACATTTTAGGGCTCCGAAATTAGAATGAATAGATGAGAAACATTTATTTTTACACGTTGTTTTCATTTTTAAAGAAATATTTGTAATTGCAAATTAATTATTTTAATTGAAATTTATTTCACAAATTATTAACAGGCTCTAGGCTCCAATTGAGCTTTGTCGGGGCCTGCATTAAACTGCATTAACCCCTTAATTCTCGCTCCCGTCATATTCTCGGGCTGCGTCTTTCACTCAGATTGTTTGGTTCCCACCAGTTTTATAAAATAGTGAAATTGGCTATATCTTAGTATCGTTTTTCCTGTCATTAAATAAGGTGAATATTTCTTTTTCATAAAAGTGGTGCCAATAAGCAATTTAAATTTTTTAACCGTAATTTAATTCGAGAGTGATGGGGTTAAACACGATCTTTTCGATAACTAAGGTGTTTTTGAAATCAAATTAATATGATTAAATGCCGTAGTCAATGAATGTAATCCTACAAGTTTTACAAAGGGCATGTCATTTATTTATTTTTTTAAATACTCCACGAAACGGACAAAGCCATCAAAAAACGATCTGTCCATATTAAAGAAGGACGTATACTAACCGTAGGACGTAATTTAAGATTTATATTATTTTTAATATATTATTTAGCTTTTAAGAACGAATTAATTGAATTCGCATACAAATCAATACAAAATCTATGATCGGTAACGCTCAATTAGGTTAGCAAACACTGTTTTGGAACGGATTATGTTCGTTAACCCATCACCCACTGTAATATTTTTAACTCAATCAAACATATCTGTAAAGATATCACACGATTTTTCATTTTCCCATCTGAGTGAGAAAGTGTCTAGCTCAGGTGTCGAACCAGTGTTGCCACATTGGGGACTTTTTTAATTCAGATTATTTGACTGTCATCACTTTTTAAAAACAGTACAATTCACCTTATTTTTCAGAATTTTTAATCTATTTTTAAATAGGCCGAATATACTTATTTCAAAAAAGCGGTGACAATCAACAATCTGGGGACAAAAATGTCCCCACTCTGCCGAACTTAACACGTTAGGTTTAAACTGCCAACGCTCTGCTATTGAGCTACCTGGACCGACAACCTGCAGACTCAATTCAGTTTTACCACTTTTTTGGAAATAGAATTTGGTCTGCCATGTAAAAAGTTAAACAGAATATACAGTATTACAGTAATTTATGTGTGTATGTGCGTTTTAATATATATTGTAGTATGTGTGTTTTATTATATAAAGATATACAGTATCTACTTGAACTTTATTTAACAATGGATAAGTAGATACAGTATATTATTTTTAACTCTATCAAACAGATTTGTAAAAATATCACACAATTTGGCATATTTCCAACTGAGTGAAGGTGTCCAGGTCACGTGACAAACTGAAGACCTTAGGTTTAAACTGCCAACGCTCTGCTATTAAGCTACCTGGACCGACAATCGCCTGACACGATTCAGTCTTAGAGCCTTTTTAGCAAAAACATGTGCTCTGCCATACAGACAGTTCATCAGAATATACCGTAGGTAATGAACATTAGAGTTTGGTTTTGGTTTGTATTTATGACGACCAATTATCAACATGAGGGATATAGGCCCTAAGGGGGGAGTGCCCTTCGTGGGGGTCTTTCTAAGGGAACCTAACCCGTATTAACGCTTGGAAATCCAAGGTTCGAAGAAAACCACGAAAACTCCGAACGATTAGTCCGACGGGCTCGATTGGGTTCAAATTCAGCACCTCCCGTCTACCAGCTTCGAGAGCAGAACCTCTCGGCCACTGGTGGGAATGAACATTAGAGAACCATTTTCAATACAGTAAATTCTGTAAAAGGCGTAATTCTGCGCGATAGAAATTTTTCTCATTTCCGATTGATTTCCTTTGTTACAGAATTTATAGTAATTTGTTAAATACATATAAGGACTGTTTTTTAGCCTTGGTAAAATGATTAAAAGTCATTTGTATCGAAATTTTCAATCGATAACTTCACAAAATATCTTCAAACTTTCAAAAGTAGAAGAATGTAATTAATGAAAATCTAAAGAATCTAATCTAATCTATTCTTATCAATTGAAAATTTCGACAAAAATTACTTTTTATCTTACGTTAGTTTAAGGGGTCTCAGGACTCTTAAAATTGGAAAAAATGAAAAAAAAGGACCATTTTCAGCATTTAATATCTTAAAATATATTTGATATTAAGACACAATTTTAAACGGGAATGAAAGATACAAGTATGTTCTTTCATTTCAAATATTTGAAAAATTGCAAGATGCAGAATTAGCATTTACAAGGGGCTCAAAACAGTCAGACATTTGACGAGCACAAAATCGGCATAACAGCTTATGCGCACGATTACAAAATAAATTTTGCAACTAGAATGAAAATTTTGGTGCCTACTTATATCTCAGATTCTAATAATTACACTGAACCTAAATAAATTTGTATTTAAAGCATTTTTATATTTTTAATACAAAGTTGTATTTAGCTAATGCAAAATTTAGAAAATTTCAACAATATAAACCCCTAACAAAATATTTTCCTTTTAGAATAAAAAGGAAATTTTAGGTTCAGTTTATACAGACTAACATGAAACATATGTTTGAAAATTTCATCAAAAAATATTCAGAATTTTTTGAGATATGGTGCGCGTTATGCCCAAAAACGTCATTTGGAGAAAAATAACTTCAAAATTTTGGAAACACCGTTTCAGCTATTGAGCGAGTATAATTCTAAATGCCATAACTTCTGTTCTAATTGGAATTTCAAGATAATAATTATATCAAAATGTTCAGAAAACATAGAAGTTTAATATAAAAAAATTAAAAATTCGAAAATTTTAGAGCTTTAGGAGTCCTGAGACCCATTAATTCATGAGAAATTACCGATAAAGATAAGAAACTTAAAAAAAACAAAAGGAGATAGATAGAAATATACTTTCTATTTTAAAGTTTTGCATCAACAGACATATATATAAAATATTACAACTTCTATAAAAAACAAAACAGAAACAAATAAATATTTCAACGAAGGCATTTATCTTTTTGTCAAAATTACAATATTACGTTATAGCTTTCCATTACGGCTTTAGGTAATAAAATATGTCATTATTGACAGAATGCAGCTATATTTCATAAGTTTCATTTTAACCCCTTGAGGTGCGCTGGGATATAATTTATCCCATATAATTTTAATGAAGATTTCCGCCGAAAATTTTAATGAAATTTTACTTTTTCAGCTTTGATGGAAAAAGGCTGTAAAACTGCTTTTCCTTATTTTCAAATATTTTTTTTTTCTAATTTTCCGGTGTAAATTCAACATTGCAGGGACGCAATTACTTTTCCCTCAAAGGTTTAAATTATGTTCTATTGGTGATTTGTATTACTTTTGATTGTCTCTTGCATAATTTTAAAGTATGTCGCAGTGACTATTGCATAAAGAAGATTGATTATCGATTTGTTTTGAGAATGACTGATAATAACGACGGAATGACATAACACTCCGATATGAGTAAATTATATATTCCGCAGTCTTTATTGATGTTTTTCAAAAGAAATTACAGTTGCATATTCTGTTCTTTTATACTCAATTCTCAATTTGTAATTTTATTAACTAGCGTAGTGAAATCTTTTACGGTTGTGATTTAAAAAGTCGCTGTTATTTCAGGTTACCGATACTTACTTAAACCTTAACGAACAAATGCCGCCATATTCACGAAGATGATTTTTTATTGTACAAATGTATCGTTTCTAATTATTATAGTTTTGTCAACTCTTTTTTGGCAATCGTTTTTCGCGTTAATAAGCTACTGATAATGTGAGACTAGATATGGCGAAATTTTCTGAGGAAACTTACTGGTGTCTAATTAAAAAACACGCATTTCGACAATAAAAAAAATTAACGCAAATATATCGGTATTTAATCGTTAAGTGTTAATATTGCTCAAATATTTTCATAAAAGTTTACAATCATTTCGGTTAGTATTTCTTCAAATATGGTATTATATCTTAACTGTTATATATTCCGGCATATAACATGCTCAAGTGTATAATACGCAACTGAATTTTTAGAATGCATTATCCGACTTTTCGGTATTTTCAATATATGACGCACACTTCCTTAAATGCGAAAAAATCTTCATGAGATTTGTAGCAAAAATTAAAAATGAAAAAGACTAAAAAATATATAATAGTTTATAATCCTTATATACTCCTATAGTAATCTGTATTAATCTCATAAAATAAGCATTTTTTGTGAATTAATAGCATGTTTTATAATCTAGAAATTCCGATTGTTATGATTATACGTTTTTCTTAGTTTTTGACCTTTCAAATTTATAGCCGGCATATAAGATGTACCTGTAAATCCCAATCAATTTCCTTGTACAAAACGTGGGCGTTATATGCCAGAATATACATTTTATCTAACATAACCTGTGCATGTTTTTTTTATACCAGTGCATGATACGTTAAACTGTTCCTTTGTGACATAAACAACGTTGCGAGAAATTATATCAGTCGGATTGCGAAATTTTATCACATCTTCAGTATTGGTTCATATCATGGAGACTGTCATTATTTAAGTATGTGGCGAGATTATAATTTCTCGAAAACTTCGGATTAATAACAAAATTAATAGAAAACATATAGTTCCATATAACCTGCCCACGTTTTAATTAAATCTTTTTTCGAATAGAAATATTCCCTTTAATTAATGACAGAAGGTCTGCGGTAAAATAAGACAAAAGGTAATATTTGAAAAAGTGGTACTAAAAATACTGGGTTGGAAACTATGAACAATATAATCCATTCCAGACTTTTAACTCAAGCGGCGACAGTCGTCAATAATGAGCATGGATAAGCCAATGTCAAATCAGTAGAAGCGAGACCAGCAGACACTTCAAATTTCATATGTTTGATATCTCCTTGTATCTCCTTAAAAGTATTTCCATTCGGTTGATATATTTGGGAAGATATAAGTTACAGTTCGTGACGTGCATTGAAAATTAACATATTCAGAAATAATAATAATATCTTCTAACTATATGAAGATGTCAGAAATATTATTATATAAACTATAGATTTTTAAAGCTAATTTGATCGAAGGAATTCAATCAACGTGTTAAAGGTTGAAATTATTAATTAAGGCGTGGTACATTTTTTTAATATCTAGACGATTCCTGTAAGAAGACATAGAAAATACATTTATATATGGAATACCCGGTTGAACTCTACTTCTCGATTAACTTTGTGACAATTTGGTGATAATATAGTTTGATACGTTTCCTTTCACACGTCCGTACATAATAACATTTTATTTTTCTGTATTCTTCTACTTAAAACAAACATAACAATCCGACAGTATAAAATCAGGACCGTTCAGGAATAGGTAAGACTTTGCAAAAAAAGAATGTTCCTGAATAATGGAACAATGTAAACAGCTTTATGGAATACCTAGTTGCGTAGTAACTTTACATCCAGTGGATAGGTGATCGTGTTACAAGCGCATTAGGGAGCCTTAAAAAAATAATGTTTAGACGTGCCTGGTAGCCACAAAATTAAAATTACTAAAAAGTTAAGAAAATATTAACAAAAAATATAAAAGTACATAAGTACTTAAGTATAACATAATATGAGAAAGAAAAAACCAAAAAGAAAAAGAAAAAAATTTAAAATAAAAAAGAGAATTCCATTAGTTACAAAAAATAAAGGACAGGCGAAACAGCTACCGAGATGGTGGGGGGGTACCCCATAAAAAAAACTCTTTGCAAAGACCATACATTAGTTTAAATGAATAGAATGCTATAATTATAGCAGAAAAACAAGATTTTTTTTTAAATACAATAAACAGGACAGAACAAACAGAAAGGTTGAGTATAGGGGAAGGTGGGGGAAACTCAGTCTTCATCATTAAGCAAAAGCGAGTATTTAGGGCGTTTTATATTAGTGGGGTCGGATACCTCGTAGTCGGGCAGTTCCGCAACAATTTGTTTTGGTAGATTGTAGACAGACTTATAAAAAAATTTGGACGGTTTATGAATACGCTGTTTTAATGAGGTAGTTTTTAGATCCCTGAGGATAGTTGTATTACGAAGGTAATGATGACCATTACGGACATAACGAAGATTTTTGTTGTGTGCATGGTAAAGATAGTCCATACTAGTTTTGCATGCGAATCCCCAGATCGGACAAGCATAGGTTAGAATAGATCTTATACATGCATTATACAAAATAAGTTTATTGTGAATAGAGAGTGTATTACTTTTGAGAAGAGGAGAGAGGGCTTGAGAGATACCAGCAACTTTGCCTCGAATGTTAATAAATTGCTTTTTCCAAGTTAATTTTCTATCAAGGGTAACCCCCAGATACTTAGTGTCGTTAGTCCAGGGAATAGTAGTACTGTTAATGGTAATACGATTGGGAAAAGTTAATCTATACTCCTATTATAAAGAGGAAAAAATTGTTTATTTGTCGGAGATAAGCTCTGGAACTACTGAACCGATTCCAAAAGTAATGGTATCAAAATGATGGTGTTAGTCCAACTTAGAACATAGGCTATATCTTATGTCGGTGCCACTACCCCATTGGGGGTGCAGGAGCAAAAAACGTTCTAAAAATGCACTTTTTGCGTAACTGAAGGGCCTAGAAATATGAAATTTGGAATATTAGTTACTTATAAGATACAAATAATGTCTAAGAACAGTTCTTAAACAATTCGAAATTTAAATGGGGTGAAAATGCGCAAAAAGCGTTCTAAAAAACGTTCTAAATGGTGGTTTCTGCATAATCTCAGGAAATACCAAACCGATTTAAAAAAATATTGGTGTCAAAATGATGGTAACAACGATTGCTCCAAGATGGGCTATATTTTATGTCGGTGCCACTACCCCAAAAAGGGGTGCAGGAGCAAAAAACGTTCTAAAAATGCGATTTTTGCGTTACTGAAGGGCCTAGAAATATGAAATTTGGAATATTAGTTACTTATAAGATATAAATGATATCTAAGAACAGTTCTTAAACAATTCGAAATTTAAAAGGGTGAAAATGCACAGAAAGCGTTCTAAAAAACGTTCTAAATGGTAGTTTCTGTATAATATCAGGAAATACGAAACCCATTTAAAAAATATTGGTGTCAAAATGATGGTAACAACGATTGCTCCAAGATAGGCTATATTTTATGTCGGTGCCACTACCCCAAAAGGGGTGCAGGAGCAAAAAACGTTCTAAAAATGCACTTTTTGCGTTACTGAAGGGCCTAGAAGTATGAAATTTGGAATATTAGTTACTTATAAGATATAAATGATGTCTAAGAACAGTTCTTAAAAAATTTGAAATTTAAAAGGGGTGATAATGCGCGAAGAGGGTTCTATAAAACGTTCTAAATGGTAGTTTCTACATAATCTCAGGAAATACCAAACCGATTTAAAAAATAATGGTGTCAAAATGATCGTGACAGATCTTGCTCCAAGATAGGCTATATTTTATATCTGTTTCCACTGCCCCAGAGGAGATGCAGGAGCAAAATGCGCGAAATGTGTTCTAAAAACGTTCTAAATGCCGATTTGTCAGCAATATCTCAGGAAGAGTCAAACTGATTTCAAAAGTAATGGTAGGAAATCGATGCTGGCAGCTTCTGCTCCAACATAGACGCTATTTTATGTCGGTATCACTATCACCTTGACGTTGCAGTAACAAAAAAGCTTTCTAAATTTCGGTTTTTGTGATCGGTAGGGGCTAGCAATTTAAAATTAGGCAAGGTACATATTTATTAGATATAAATGATCTTTAAGACCAGTTTCGAAAAAATTGGAAATAAAAAAAAGGGGTGAAAATACGCGAAAAGCGTTCTAAAAACGTTCTAAATTGCGATTTCTACTCAATCTCAAGAAATACCATAGCTATTTCAAAATTAATGGTTGCAAATCAACGGTGACAGTCCCTGCTATAACATAGGTTATATTTTATGTTGCTGTCACTACCATCTGAGGGTTGCAAAAGCAAAACCTGTTCTAATTTGCGTTTTTTGCACAACTGAGGGGTCTAACACTTTGAAGTATGGCATGGTATTTACTTACAAGATGCAACTGCTTTCTAAAAACAGTCGAAAGAAAATTCCAAATTTAAAAAGATGAAGTGTGCGAAAAGCGTTATAAATTACAATTTTTATACAATCTTATCAAATACCAAACCGATTAAAAAAATAATGATGACAAATTGTTGGTGATAGAATCTGCTCAAACATAAGCTATATTTTATGTCTGTGCCAATACCACCAGAGGATGTCAGGAACAGAAAACTTTCTAAATTGCAATTCTGTGATACTGAAGAGGCTTGAAACTTTAAATATGGCATGGTAGCTACTTATAAAATATAAATGTCCTTGAAGGACTGTCGAAAATAAATTCGAATTAAAAAGGGGTGAAGCGAATTGGAGGTACGAAAAGCATTCTAAAAAAGCCCTAAATTACGATTTCTATGGAATTTCAGGGAATATAAACCGATTATAAAAGTAATAGTTGCGAATCAATGGTAACAGTCTCTGATCCTACACAGGCTATATTTTATGCCGATGATTCTACCACCTGGGGTTCACAGGAACATCAAACGTTCTAAAAAGGCCTTTAAAAGCTTTCTAAATTAACTTTCTGTGGAATATTAGGAAATAACAAACCGATTTCAAAATTAATGTTGGCAAATTAATGGTGACAGTTCTTATTTCAACATAGCCCTTCATGTTGAGAGAGGTGGTAGGACTTGGAATTTGACATGATGGTTAATTTTAAGATGTAAGAAGATGGTCTCTAAACTATTCAAAACTTCAAATGAATACTGAAATGAACGTATTAATTGAGCATAAAAGTTTTCAAATATTTTCTAAATTATTATTTATTTAGTTTTATTTCGTTTTATTAATTTAAGTCTCATTTCTGCCTAATGCAGTGAAATAATGATGTTTAATCAAACTGTGTTCTAAATAGTAATTTTTAAATTATTCCTAAAAGTAATAAGTACCTTTTAATAAAATAAAATATTACCTTTTAATAAAATAAAAATTTAGTTAGTACTTTTTAATAAAAATTAGACATATAAATATCACTTGGCATATTTCAAATATTACGCGAGCAAAGCCGCGGTGCTTGCTAGTTTTCTATAAAAATAGACAACAGCTGTTTTTTGCTCGTTGAGCTTAACACACCATAAAGTACACCAGGTAAGGAATTTATCAATGTGTTTTTGAAGAATTTTGTATAAAGTGAATAGACGGTGTGCAGAGGCGTACATTGTCGTGTTGTCCCGTACAAGGGAAGATAAGTCCTCAGTTTTCTTAGGAGATCGTTAAAAATATGTTAAATAATGTAGGGCCGAGGACCGACCTTTGCAATATACCAGAGAGAATACGGTAGAGAGTGGAAAGTATTTTATTAAGGCGGACACAAAAGGTGCGGTCGCTAAGGTAAGAATGCATGAGAAAGATAAGTCTAGCATTAATACCAAGCTTAATTAATTTGTAAATAAGGCCTATATGCCAGACCTTATCAAATGCCTTAGCGACATCAAGAAGAACAGCCGCAGCTGGTGTTTTCGTGTTTAGTTTTTCACTCAAGAATTCCACAACACACAGCAGTTGATGTAATGTAGAATGTTTAGCTCTGAAGCCAAACTACTCAGGAATGAGAATGTTTTGTTCGTCTAGAATAACATGTAGCTGGGACCTGATGACTTGCTCAACAACTTTGCTAATAGAGGGTAAAAGAGTGATGGGACGATAGTTAGTCGGGTCTTGATCATTACAATGAGGATTAGGAATAGGTGCTATAATAGAAGTCTTCTAAGGTTTAGGGAAGTAGTGAAAAAGAAGGATAGCATTGGTAAGTTTGGTAAGATAAATAATATAGTTGCAAGGAAGATTTTTAAGAGCATAATTAAATATATTGTCGTATCCGGGGCTTTTCTGTTTTTAAGATATTTAATGATATTAGAAATAACAATAGGTTGAATTTCCGGGAGTGGGTCCGTGGAGGGGTAGCTAAGAAATGATGAACAGTTTCATTAACTTCAAAATAATGATTCGGGCTAGCAAGGTAAGGATTAGGGGAAAACTGCTCAGCATAGGACCTGGCAAGAATATCAGCCTTGTCTTTGTCCGTGTATGCCGTGGTGTTAAAGGCAGTTAAGGGAGGAATGGTGCAATAATTATTAATGAGTTTTTTCTTAATTTTCTGAAGAGAGTTATCTTGAAAGGAGAGGGAGTTAAGAAAGTTGCTTCAGCCTTTTTTGCTTTTCTTTAGAGGTAAGATTTTTTATTTTATTGTTAAGCCGATTTAAGGTGGGATCCCTTGAATTTTGATACAGCCGTCGGATGTCGTTATGTTGCTTTCAGATGTTATGAATATAGTTAGGTAGGGGAAAAGATTTGTTATATTTATTATATTGATAGGTAGGTTGTTTTTGAGCACCAGTAATAAGTTTTTGAAAGTTATCAACAGCATTGTCATTATCATCAGTGTTAGTAATATTAGGGAACGTCAGGTCAAAGTTAGAGAGAATATTTTTGAATTTACCCCAATCCACAGCCACTGATGGGGGGGGGGGGAGAGGGGGGGTCAAAAAATCAATTTTAAAAGCAACAGGAATGTGATCAGAACTTAGGTCATTGATAACTGTAGAAGTATTCGGATAAGCCAATATTTTTTAAATAGCAAAGTCAATTACAGAGGGACGTGCTCTACCATGCCCATTATGTATAGGGGTGTTAGGTGCGTGTAAGCTTAGTCCAAGGTGAGTGATTAGTTTGTGTAGTGAACTACCACGACGGGTGGTTGAATGACAGTTCCATCGCCGGTTATGCGCATTATAATCACCTGCGATGAAACAGTGTTTGTTTTGTGAGAAAAGCTGTGTAAGGTCGTTGACTGGGAATAAACGTGAGTATCTAGCGTATAAAGAAACAAAGTTCATGTTAACATGTGGCAATTGTACAACAATTCCCGTATATTCAAGACTTGTGTATGTAGTTTGTTGGGTAGGGTAGTGTGGAATGTGCTGTTTGATGTAAATGGCAGTTCCTCCCTGTTTGGATCCAGGACGGGGGGATGGTAAAGCTTATAACCAGAATTTTTAATACTTTTACTAGGATTGTGCACCTCTTGAAGAAGAATGACATCTATGTTAGGATCAGAGCCTGATTACCCACGGGGCAAATTCCTACCACTAAAAATAAACAGAAAATTCTGCCTCATTCATGGAAGAAATTTTACATGAATACGGCGTTTAGATAAGTCAGACTTTTCTTTTAAAATTTATTGGTGTAAGTGTGCCCCGTTGGTAATCAGGCCCTGGTTAGGATGATTAGAAACAAAAAAACGAAGTTCGTCAATTTTGTTATTTAAAGTAGAACAATTCCAGGATATCACAATAAGAGATTAAGGTGGTTGGGGGAGGAGAAATCCTTAGCTAACTTGTCGACCTCTTGCATTATAATTATCATTTTCTCCATGAGATTGTTATAATTTTTTGTTAGATTAGAAATATTTTTGATACATTTTATGAATATGGATATTTGCTTTATTTTCTTTATATCTTGAAAGGTACTAAATATTTCCTGTATATCGTTATTGTAACTGGGAAGAATTTTGGCTGATTTGGATGGAGTATTTTTAATTTTTTCAATATTAGCAGAGTTAGTATTTTCAGAAGTTTGTGAAGAAGAGGCATCCTCAAATGGTTACTCAGCATTATCAGAAGTAGAAACATTTGATTCTGAGTTAGTTGTATTCTTAGGTTTGGGTTTAGTATAAATGAAATCTTTTAAGACTTCTGTCAGCAGTTGGGTTTGCTGTGAAACACTCTTATCAATGTATTCAGCTGAGTTGTTTTTACTTTTATCTTATGATTGTTATTTTCCCTCCTATAGGGGTTTTGGATGCATCCGCTGTATGTGGCTGGATGTGCCAGCCAACAGTTCGCGTACTTAGGCGTTAAGCGACCTTTGTATTTACAATTAGGGATACGATGTTCCTCATAACATTTATAGTATTTTTCAGTAAACCCACACACTTCACTGGCGTGTCCGTAGCCCCGGCAACGATAGCATTGTTTTACCTGATTATGACTCCTAAAAGCCTCAATAGTAACTGATATGTATGAAATTTCTTTAATCTTTTAAATTTCGTCGACGTTTTTAGTTGATAGTACATTAACCATATATAGCGGCATAGGGTTACCCGTCTTTCTGTTTTTGAGCATGGCAGCCCTAGAAACCGTAAATCCATGCTCTTTAAGACTATCAACAATTACGCTATTTTCAGTATAACACGGTAAACCTCTAATACAAATTTTCTTTGGACGTTGGTCCTTTGGGTGCAAAGTAGTCTATTTTTTAGCATTTTGATCAAGAAAACTTTGAGTATGCCGAAAGTTTTTATCGTTTTTACATAGCACAATTAGGCGCTCACCTTTCAAAGCTATGTTTGGTTTTTCTTGGTTAACATCTGCTATTTGCTTGGCAAAAACAGTCCAATTTCTCTCTAATTCGATGTAAAAAGGAATAATCCTAGGTTTGGAACTGCCCGACGCTTCATCGGAGCAGTCAGTGGGCGATGTATCATTTTGTTTCATTATTGTAGCTGAGGTATTCTGTGCAAGGTTAGAATATTTATTACTAAGGGGAATTTGTGAGTTTCCATCTTCAAGGGTACGTTTTGTACCTTTTTTGGCTAATGTGAAGTCGTTAAGACCAAAGTCACTTAAGATTTTGTTTGCAGAGCATCTATACTTAGAAAAACAGAATACACTAAAGTAAGTTGAATTTAACAAGTTTTTATATGAAAGAGGCTCAATAAGTAAAGAAAAAGCCTCTTGGCAGACACTAGTCACCTCCTGATGATCAGCAGACGAGATAGTGTAGTCCATTTTGCTCCTTGTAGAATGTATATAATAATCTAGATAGGCAAAGAATTCCGTCATACACTGTTTAACATTTTCCTCATAACTTGCACTTAGTCCCTGAAACTCTCTGCAAAAGTTGGGGTCTGCAGTGTGATCAACTATGGTTTGAATTATAGCACTAATAGTCTGGGAACTAACCTCAGACGCCATACTGATAAAATACTTCAAATCACCACCACACGCTTAATAGAAGACAAGCCCCACGAAAGAGTCTATTCTGAAAAGAACGACACTTCTCTGCCGCGGTGCATTCCAAAAGTAATAAAAAAACAGAACTTCGCTATCATACGACCTTTCCCCACTGAAGCTCCAACGAAACTAACAGTGGCATAATAAGCAAGTTTTTATTCTCTAATGAATTCGTTTATAAATTCCGGTGTCAGTCCATCATTTCATTATTTTACAAATAGAATTACTCTGAGCCAAAAAGGGTTAAAATAATTATCATATACTTCTGCGTTGAGTAAATTTGGTTGAATATGCATAATTGGCATTTACCTTTTTAAATCATACTTATAATTCGATGAACGTTTTTAATAAATGCAGGATTTATGCAGCCTTTTCCTTTATTTTATGAAAAGGTACATATATTAAAAAAATATATATAAAACAAATTTAAATATCCATTTTTTAAACATAATTATGTGCGCTGAAGCAATCATATCAGATGAAAAAAATTTCCATAACCTGAAAATTATCTTATTGTGGAAAAACTTTTTTCTTTTACACTGTGAAAAACGGTTATTAATTAGTTTTATAAATTATTTAGATAACAATGATTTTAAAAAGGACATAATAGATGTTATGAACCAAATTTACACACGTAAAACAAAATCCAAATAGAACTTAAACAAATCAATTATGAAGTAGCTATAATAAAAGGGATATAGAATAAGATACTTTCGGCTGATATTTAATAAGAAAAACTTATAGCTCATGGAAATGTGAGAATCCTCTTTTGTTCGTTTTTGTACATACTACACTATTAAATAATTTTCCGGATTTTCACAGGTCTACGGTCTTTTCCTTTGAAAACCATTATTTCCGAATACTAACTTTCATCTTGATTAAAAGTACAGTATGTTACAAGTAAATACGGCGAGGAAGAATGACATTCAGAAATAATGGTGAATCATTGTTGCAATAGAATTTTAAGTAAAACGAAACATATGGGTGCTATATATTCGCCAAAACGTATAATATATTGTTGCAGCGAGCAAATTTTATTCTTCAAATTACCCGAAGACAATGTTTTCTTAATGCATAGCGTAATTCTTTCTGCCCATTTGTCGTGAATCGATAATATGCAAAATGAAATATTGGAGATTAAATTTATAACGAATGATCAGAGCGTACTCCTAAAAACGTTTGTTTTTTTAGGTAGATTTCGTAAGAAATACTACCTATTGCAGTCGTTACCATGGTGCGACTTTTGAAAAATTCCTTCATAACTTTTCATTATAGGACCCCAGGAACCCAAAACCACCCCCACCTAAAAAGTTTATATATATATAGTATATATATATATATATGTATGTATGTACTAAATTTTGTCCGCACGATAAAAGTCGCAATTATGCACGGATTGTCCTCAAACTCGCCAACAACTTTGATATGACTAATATCTCGGCGGGGATTGAAAATGGGCGAAATCTGCCCAAGGTGGAAATGGGGAGGATTCAAAATTTTGAATACTGTCTTAACATGATTCTGATAAAACCAGCTCTTACACAACAATGGCAGGAAAGAAATAAAAGTTTTTCGTTATTGCAGTTGCCAACAACAATAATAATAATAATAATAATAAAACAATAAAATTCTCACCACAACAATTACTTTTCTAGTGCAAAATTTTCACGTGTAAAATTAAATAGCTTGACAAATTGAAAACAAATTGAATATTACGTCATAAGTTTTAAGAGCAAGATTTCATAGATTTCAAGATCATAAGAGCAAGATTTCAGCATGAAAACTCAAAATAAAATAAATAGTTTGACGAATTAAAAAAATATGTATATTGCGTCATATTGGAAATATAATGGACCTCAGCAGGTGAATATGTAACGCCATGTGAGTTTGAAGAAACGTATTAAAACATGATAAAAACCCTACTATGGAAATATTAACATATTTTAACACTTTAAGGTTCTCAGAATTTTCGTAGCCATTTTTTAAACCCATTCCATATACATGTGTGTGTGTATTCGTGTATATTATAATTTTCACAAAAAGTGTAGCTCCCTACAGCTCACTCTTTGTAAAGAAACTGGGTTTATCTCTAATCTTGATTTAAGTTTTGTTGGAGAATTTAGTACTTAACTTCGAAATCTACCTCCGCCTGTAGGCCCGAGCCGGCAGGAATTTTTTAATATTTGAATATAGCATGCAAAAGTGAATCATTGATTGTTGGAAAATCAAATAGATAATTACAATCAATTATATTTAGCACTATACAATTCATTGATAATCTGCATTAGTTAATATATGTTATAATATATAATATTATAGAATCCTATATTGTGCTGTATTAACTAAATTTATGTCCGATTGTAATAAAATTACGAAATATGTAATACTATTTATTGTGCTCTTTAGAAGAGGTTAAGTTACTCATTTTTGTGGAGATTCATCTAAACAGGTTATCATTTCTATAAGTACCCACCCATGAATCTTTTATTCTTTTCATATATTAAATACTTCCTAAATGCGATGAAAATGGTGCAGTTTCTTTATATAGGGAACGAGCATGATTTCAAACGTTTCTCGTTAAAAGCTTGAAATATATATTTTTTCAGTTACTATTTAACCCTTTGCACTCCGCGTTATTTTGAGTATGGGCTACCAGAAATTTCGCGTCATTTTGACTGTGGAATACCAGCAACTCCGCGTCATTGCACAAATATTTTATTCGATCCGCACCACTTATTTCGAAGAAGTTTTATTTAAAAGAAGAAAAAGTACACAATTTAGAAAATGCTCTGATTAAATACGGCAAATTTTATTTTCTTTTATTACTGATGCCAAAAACAAAATTTTCAAGGCAAGATGATGTCGCCGCACCGGCAAGAACGGAAATTTTCACTTACCTTACCGTGTCGCTGCAGTGGCGACAACGTAGTTTTCCACTTACCTTACAATGTCGCCGCAGCGGCGACTACGAAGTGCAAAGGGTTAAATACATAGCAACATACATTTCGGTTTCGAAAGTGCAACAATCCTATAAAAAACCAGCAAACAAACAAACAAACAAAAATTAAAAACGCCTCTTGTACAGATTGACCTCAGGTACTCAATGCTTAAAAAAATTATTTAAAAATACCGAAACGTAAACGAGAAATCTTTAAATATGTCTCTCATAGAATTAACATTAAAGAGTCTGTGTCTTCGCGAGAATGAGGTTGCCCGTTCAGTAACGTTTTCACTTGTCATTCGCTTATATCCACAATGCAAACGCAAAGCAGCAGATTCTGAATTATTGAAATTTCTAGTCGTAATGTATTTTTCAATTTTGACGTAAAACATAAAGAATGGGTAGGAAAATTTATCAATGTGTATAATTCACATTGACTGCCAGAGTAGATTAAGATTCTATTTCTACTAAACACTAGTATGTGAATGCTTATTGAGTACTCAGTATTTAGGAGAAGAATAACTTCCTCTTCTCTTTTATGCAAAGGAATTGCTGACATTTTACTGGATTTTGACAAGTTTAAAGAAAATTATATTTCGTACTTCGTAACTGTTGTCATGTAACAGTGTTTTTTAAAAGTGATGTATTAAAATAATATAGAAGAACGTATATTAATGGACATAGCATATCTGATTGAATGTAGCAACAAATAATTTCATCCGAACATTTGACGCACTAAAATTAATTTTTATCTTTACTATAAAATAAATTATATATCTATAAACTAACCGAGGTAATGGCAGCAATAAATTAAAACCTTTGAAATTTAAAAGCGTGAACACGAACATAAAATTTCCGAGGCCTGCATTAACATTTACGACCAGTAAAGATATTTTGTTATGTAACTAAAAAACTTTATAAAAATCAACACAGAAAAACATTTTAATTTGAAGTTAAGTTACTTTAGATTTATGCACGTGTCATATGGACTATCACAGATAATTCTAAAGAGACATTAGCAATTTATTTTGAATAAACTATAAAACATGTATTTTTTTTTTATTGTTATCCTGTACCTTTTATATATTTTCTTTTCTTTTTAAAACAAAGACCCTCTTTTTATATCAGATAAAGTTAATGCCATTTTCTTAGTTCGTCGGATTTTATTGGATTCCTAATTTCCATCGTGCCTAATTATTTATACCATTAGTAGATGTATTTATATTCCCGTATAAGAAAGTGTACATATACATGTAAACGTGCAAGTAATGAAAAAAATTATGTATGTGTGCAGATGTATTCAGCATAAAGTTTTCATGATGAAAGGTAATGGGAAAATAAGAATCATTTTTTTTACTCTTAAATACTAATTGACTACATAGTTTCAAAAATAAAAAGTATATTTTAACTTTTAAATGCAAAAAAAAAAAAAAATAATATACTAAAAAAAATAAATATACTCACATAATTCAAACTAAAATCTACCAATAAGGTGGGATTTCTTTTCTTTCGTTTTTCTTCTTTCATGATATTAAAAAAAAAAAAATTAAAAATGCCTATTATTTTTAACAACTAAGTCGAGTAAGCAAAATCTCTCTATGTAGTTGCTTTTTTTTCAAAATAGTAACGCCTCCACCTAATAAGTGTTTTCATTAAATAAACTTATTAATTAATTACTAATAAAGTTTATTGATTAAATAAGTCTAATAAAACTTATTAATGACTAATTAAGTATTATTAGATTTTCTAGTTACTTGAAATAAAAAATATTTTTAGCAGTTTTAATGGTACAAGAACAATTTTCCAAAGTAACTTTTTATCTCCATATATTTCTTTTTATAATGCTAAGCAAAAAAATCACAAAAACAAAAATTTATTAAAAATGAAAATGTAATCAGTAATGCAATACAATAGAAAGAACTTTGCATTTAGGGTCAAATTGATTATGAAACATAACAATCTAATTAATTATTATTAAAGCAAAAACTTTCATTTCATTATGCAATAAATAGAAAAAATGAATTGAAGAGTAAAATAAACTGGAGTGTGTTAGATTGTTTCTCGTTACTGAATAAATTACATGTTGATGCAAAAATTAATTAATTAAAATTATAATTAACTTTTTAATTAAAAAGTAACAACATAGAAAACTTCTTCATGTTATTACATTATATCCGATTTTTCTACCTTAATAAATACATCTTTATTTCATTGAAGGGTAATATTTCTTCATGTAATGAATATATTTAGTCAGAATTATTCTATTAACTGTTTTCGTTGAATGCTAAAGATGCACTTCGCTAACTAATGTATAAAGGTATTAGATATCTATTTAATTAAATGAATATTCTATTTTATTCAAGACTAGAAAATACAACTTCTATGTGTTTCTTAAATTGTTAATTTAATTTTTAAAAACTGAAAAGAATTTGAATTTGTTTTTATAATTATAACATTTAAATAAAATAAAAGCAATACCAAGAATTTTAATTATTTTATTTTCCTAATAATATACCGTATTTGATGATAAAGAAACAGATATTTAATGCATAACTTGTTAAAAAATAGGAATTTCAATAAAATGGTTCCGGGGTGGTTCTGTAAATAAGTGGGTTCTGTAAAAATTGTAAAATCTAGTTTTAATCATTTAAAAAGAATTCTAATTTTATTTTTAAAGACAAAAAATAAGCATCTATTAACACTTTCATCGCGTCCATCGCGCGCCTTTGTCTCACCCTTTGCGCTAAGAGCCTGAGTCTCTCCTCGCAGCGCTAAAATTGAAACACAACACAAATTCATTTAAAACTTGTTTTGGGAAAATCAATTCGCACCGGAAAATACTGCCCGGTAATTATTAGACATTAGATATCTAAATCGCTGTCCAATAATTAAATTACAGAATTTTCCGGTACGAATTGATTTTCCTTCATTGAAAGCTAATATTCCTGGAAGACAAGTTATCTCGTCCCTAGCGATGAAAGTGTTAAAGCTAAATGATTGCTGTCTGTCAAAAAGGAAAGAAGTTAAAAAATATATATTTTTTATTTACGTAAAACGCATCTGGACGGTTGACTAATGGATTTCTTTATTTGGAAGGCGCTAAAGTCATTGATTATTTGGAAAGAACTTGCTATTTATAGTCCGTTATAAGTGTCTGGATAGTTATGCAATACTACACGACAAGTAACAACAATGTTAAATGTATAATGCAACTTGACAATCCCGCTGAATTTTCATAGCAAAATTGTACAGAAATTGTTTTTGTGTTCTTAGGAGCTGGAATCTCAGCCCCCTGAATACTAACGACACGTTCTGATACAAAATTCACTGTTGTCGTAGTCGGATTTAATTCAGCGTTTGTACGGTTCTTTGAATTTTAATACCAGATTTTTAGGTAGCTCTCATTACAAAAAGCTACCTATTGCCAGGGCCTGATTACCAACGGGGCACATTATTATCAGTAAAAAGAAACAGAAAATTTTGCCTCATTCATGGCAGAAATTTTACATGAATACGGCGTTTAGATAAGGGGAATATTTCTTTTAAAATTTATTGGTGTAAGTTTGCCCCGTTGGTAATCAGGCCCTGCCTATTACAGCCATTCGGAGGAAAGCGATTTCAAAAAATTTTGGTATATTTTCATCGATCATGACCAACAAACCCGAAACCACCCTCCGTTCAAATGTTGATATATGTATATATATATATAACCATAATATATAACAAATCGTCATCGATTTCCAATAATTGAAATTAAATTTATACTACAGCAAATATTCATAACTCAGACATTTAACAGAATAGAGAAGGAACATGTAACTAGTAATACAGAATATTATTAAATGCAACTAATTCACTAGCATGTTGCTGGGAATAAATCGATATGAAACATATGAGAAAAGAAAAAAAAAACAATTTTTGATAAAGTCTGATTAAAGACAATAGATAATAAATCCAGCAAAATAATGTTGAACCAGAAAAAGCCGTAACATAAATATACAAGAGATAAAATGGATGAATGAAGTCGGAAGCTTATAAGGTATTTCACTTGATCACGGGCACATAAAATACATTTATAAGCAAAAAACATAGTCGATTTCTGTAACGAAATTCAGCAATAAGCAAATATTGAATTCCATTATGCACCCGATCGACTAAGCACCAGAGAATATTAAACAACCATGTAAAATATTAAACAATGTGAAATTACAACCATAAAAACAATTAAAAAATGAAACAAATTAAATCTTATACAAACCCAGCACGAGTACAGCTAAGACAGTAACATTGTCACAAACAGATTATTTACTTTAGCTTAAAATCCCGCTTAAATACTGACACAGTTAAAAGCTAATGCCACGGTTGCCGCAACAGATAGTTCACATAATAATTATTATTACAATTATTATAAAGATCCTGGAATAAATTATAGGAATTTGTTTAAAATTAAATAATAAATAAATAATAGATAATAACAAATATAATTTTAAATGAAGAGTCCAAGGCAACCTAATAATATTAGAACAAAATAAATAATTATTTAAAGCGCCATCTAACTGAAATTATAAGATATTATATTTGAGAAAGACAATAAATGATCAAGAAACTGACTAATATATTGTTTAGTGCTGCCATCTAGGATAGAAAATAAAACGAATATAACATTAGATCAAATATATTTAAAACCTAATATGTCATTTAGACTACAGATAAATATTACTCCAAAATATGCAACTTAATATTGATAATGATCAAATAACACCTTAATACAATTTGTACCGCAACAGATAGTCCATATAATAATAATTACTACATTCTATGATATTGATCCTGTTATAAATTACAAGAAGTGTTTAATATTAAACAATTAATAATTAATAGATAATAATCATTATAAGTTAGATTTAAGAGTCCAAGCAGCCTAATAATAATAGAACAAAATAAATAATTATTTAACGCTACCCTCTTGCTGGAAATATAAGAAATTATATTTAAGAAAGACTATATATAATTAAGTAATTGAGTACATGACTAAAATAGTGTATAGTGCTGCCATCTAGTACAAAAAACGAATATAACTGTAGATATAATGTATTTTAAACCAAATGTGATTAAGATTGCAGATAAATATTATTCTAAAATATGCAACATAATATTGACAATTATCAATAAATATCTTAATGTAATGTGCGAAAACTGGTTAAAATTAAAATTATTTTTTAATTTGTACACTTAAATTTAAGTAAAACAACAATTTCGAATAAGTAACTTTATTAATAATATAAAAAAAAGTTTATAATAATCAATAAATAAATATTAATGTATCAATACAAAAATGGAGGGGGGGGGGTTGGTGATATACCTATAAAATGCAACGTTTCAGCAGGCTTTAATACATGTATCATAAACTGAGAAAATGTATTACAATTACAAGTCATAATATAAATAAAATAAAATAAATCAAAAGAGTAAATTAAAATGATTCAAATTAAATTAATTTAAAGATTGTTATACAGAGTGTAAAATTAAACAATAATTAAGAGATAATAAAATATAAAAGAGAAAAAGAGTCCAAGCAAACTTATTATATTAGAATATAATAAATTATTTAATTCTGCCGTCAAGCTGAATTATAAGAATTAAATTAAATAATCAATATATTATAAATTACAAGACTAGAATTAGATGAAATAGTGTTGAGTGCATCCCACATTTACATTATACCATAAATAAAAGTAGAAAATGCAATTATTTATTTATTTACCCTATTTTATTTTTATATTGTAAATATTTAAATTGTAAATATTTAACCATACATGTCACTGAGATTGTATAAAAATATCATACTAAAACTTTGCATTAGAAGATTGATAATAATCAATTAACATTATAATATTATGTATTTAAAATTAAGTGAATTAATAATAATACCAAATAAGTGAATTTATAAATAACATAAAGGTTTGTTTATATTAATCACTTAATAAAATTAATGTATCATTACTAATATGGGGGGGGGGGCATGGTAATATACCAAAATAATATAACATTTCTACGAACTCGTAAATACAAATATCATAACCAGTGTAATCGTATATCATTACAAAATTAATTGTAATAAATCTATAATAGTAAATTAAATTGATGCATATTAACTATATTTAATTTAAAGAATGTTATACAGTACACAGGAACACGACCTCACTATATATATTTATATATATGTATCTTTGTCACACTGTAACTCTCGTATTTATGAATCGATTTGGATGAAACTTCGTGTATACATAGTTCATACCAATGTCTTGACCGAGTTCGTTGGCCAGCTACATCCGATATCTTGTTTCAAAATGGCGGCCATTTAGATTTTTTTTAAAAAATTAAAATTTGAAATGTGGTACCAAAAATTTGAAAATTAAAATTTTTTTTTTCTTATGTGTTTGACCTTGATACAAAGATTCCGGAGCAGTTTTTGTTTCGTTTATATCTTAAAAAATGGCTGAGTTATAGCACTTTTAACTTCTAGCGTGGCTGACATTACGAAACGACCTGATTTTTGTCACGTGATAACAGGCGTATTTATAAACCGATTTGGATGTACCTTGGTGTATACATAGTTCATACCAATGTCTCAACCGAGTTCGTTGGCCAGCTTCATCCGCCATCTTGTTTCAAAATGGCGGCCATTTAAAAAAAATTTAAATTTCAAATGAGGTACCAAGAAATAGGAAAATGAAAAAGATTTTTTTTATGTGTTTGACCTTTATACAAAGATTCCGGAACAGTTTTTGTTTCGTCTATATCTAAATAAATGGCTTAGTTATTGCATTTTGAATTTCTATTGTGGCTGACATTTTGAAACAACCCGATTTTTGTCACGCAATAGCAGGCGTATTTATGAACCGATTTGGATGTAACTTGATGTGTACATACCAATGTCTAGACCGAGTTCATTGGCCAGCTTCATTCGCCATCTCGATTCAAAAGGGCTGCCACTTAAAAAAAAAAACAAATAATTTAAAATTTAAAATGAGGTATCAAAAAATTGGAAAATGAAAAATATTTTTTACGTGTTTGACCTTGATACAAAAATTCCGAAGCAATTTTTTTTTCGTCTATATCTTAAAAAATGGTTGAATTATAGCACTTTCAATTTCTAGCATGACTGACATTTTGAAACGATCTGATATTTGTCACACGATAACACGTGTATTTATTTACCTATTTTGATGTAAGAAGGCATGTGGATAGTATATAGCATTGTCTTTCCCAAGTTCGCCGGCCAGCTTTATCAGCCATCTTGTTTCGAAATGGCAGCCAGTAAATTAAAAAATATATATATATTTAAAAGTAAGGTGCAAAAAAATTAGAATTTGAAAAAGGTTTTTCTTTAAGTATTTGACCTTGAAATAAGGATTCCGGAGCATTTTTTGTTTTTGTCTTTATCTTAAAAAATGGCTCAGATATATCAGTTTGTATTTCTAATGTGGATGACAATTTGAAAAATCTGATTTTTGCCTGCGAGAGCCCTCGTATATATCAACCGATTCCGATGTGAGTGAGCATGTGCACAGGAATTACTAAGGTTTCGAAGAAGTTCACTGGTTAGTCTCATCCACCATGTTGTCTCCAAATGGCAGGCATTTCAAGATATCGACGAATTTGGCAACCAAATATAAGTTACTTTAAATAAAAGCAGCTTGGATAAAGTGACTAATTTTGCGAAATTCTCATTCATAATGATTTAGTATTAATAAAAATTAGTATTGAATCTCCTATAATCGGTTTCCACTAAATTGAGCTTTGTGTGATTGAATAATATAAGCTGGATTTTTAAAAATAAGGAATATGAAAGCTACCTCTTCCTACCGGCAGTGGCCGGAAGGACTTTTTAAAAATATTTTTTCACTTATTTAATATGAGAAAAGAAAATATCATGAGTTGGGAGAGTTTACATGTAATTAATTTTTAAGAAATACTGAGTGATTAAAGCTTATCGGGGAGCAATTGTGAAGTACCCGCAATAACATCAAACTTCGCACAACTTTATATGACTTCGATCACTATTTATTTCTTCTTAGATTTTCAATTTTTTTGAATGCTACGGCGATATGTCCTAATGTAAAGTGTTGTCCAATAAACTTAATCAGTTCCACTGCTATAAACGCTTCAGTTATATGATTTAATTTTTCTGTGCAACTTTGACAACTTATTCCCAATAAAGTGTATAGGAAGTATAAACTGTATACCTTCTGGACCTTTTAAGATGCTCCGTATACCCACTGTTACTGAATTAAAGCTATAATCTCTATAGTATGCTGTTTCTTTTTTTTTTATAAGTACAACACTCATTATTCCACAGGACTGTCAACATTTATATTGTACTCAGATTTGGTAAACCCTGAGGCCCTCTGTTGCCACACTGGGCTAAACATAGGTAACGTCTCTGTACAGGGTTAAAGGTTATATTTCCACAATACCATTCTGGTTCAATAACACGCCTGTGTTTCTCCATGCTGTATGTTTACGACAGTTGAATCATTACATTGATGTAATAATTTTGTTATATTACATCCCATAATCTATATGTATGTATGTAACAGTTTAATGTATGAATGTTATAAGAATATTATAATTTATGTTTAATGAATGAGTTTAATTTATGTTTTCTTTTCGTTTGAAGTATTGTGATAATAATTACATAGAAAAAATCAGAATAACAATTTAATTTCCATGCTTGTTTCGTAAAAAAAAAAAAAAAAAAAAAATATATATGCTTGAAACGAAAAATGTATTTAAAGTCTGCTGTCTGTGTAATCAGTGTTTCCAGTAGGCTACTTTTTTTAAAATTCAGATTGCTTGATTGGCACCACATTTTTTTTAATTGTAAAATCCATGTTCTTTAGAAAAAAATCAGATGTAAATTATATTTTAAGTAAATACTAACTTAGGTGTTTTTTCTTAAAAAATTGCTTTTTTTTTTATTTTTGCGCACGACTATTATCAGGATTTCAAAAAAAAAAAAAAAAAAATTGCTCTGAAGAAAATTGAATTTTTTTTAGTAATACATATAACTTCGAAAAAAAAAATTAAATTGAATAAGTGAAATTTTTTTTGTTACTTAATGTTTAATTATTAATAAATTAAAAAGTTTCAACTATTACTTTATACCGAAAATACATATACAGTTTAAATAAGTTAAAATGTATTCTGTACCCTGTTCATGAACCCACGAAATATTGTTTGTGATGTGTTATTGTTTCTTATCTTTTTTTTTGATGTCCTTTATTTTTCTGATAAGTCTAAGTTATGCTCAGTTAATTTAGCTTTATTAAATCCATTAAAATCTCAAGCTAAATAAATTTGCATAATTTGATTTCGTAAAGATTATTCTCTTCGTAAAGATTTTTTTTTTTTTCAGAATCATTTGTATCTTACATTATATCAAACGTGAACTTGATGCTCCATAATTTAATTTTTATTTAAATCAAGTAACATTATTTAATTTTTCTCTTAAATTTTTCTTTTTGAAAACCTCTCATATCTATTATTATATACATTGAAAATGTCAAATATTTAAATTGATTTAATCAAAATTAATTTACTTTAAATTTCACAGAAATGAAAAGCATTAAATACGTTTAATAAGATTTTCCAATTCAAAGAACTTGTATAACAAAAATTTAATGAATTAAGATTGCCCATTTAAAACCATCTGTTGTTGAACGGTATTATTTGAAATTTTATACAGCAACAGATTAATAGGATAAGTGAAAATAAAAAAAGCGCTTAAAATAATTAAAAAATAAATGATTTAACAACTTTGAATAAATTACATTTCAAATACTATACACAGAATAAATTCAGTTCAATCGAAATTATTAAAGATTTTTTAAATACATAAATATGGTTATATTTTTAAATTGTGGAGCATCAAGTAAATAATGTAAGCAAACGATAAACGAATGTCTTTCTGTATTTGTTAAACAAAAATACGTTTAAAGAAGTAGCACTAACTAATACGAACTAAAAATGTGCTACATATTATGCAAGCATGCATAATAAAAAAGATAAATGAAAACTGTTGAAAGGTATTTTTCAAATTTCACTCAACTTTAAATCTCTATGATAAAAATATCTATGGTTATTTAACCTTAAAATGAGAATGAATCTTATGGAAATACAAATATATGCAAAAATGACGAACTTGAGTACGATTAAATAGGATTTAATAAAAAAATAACGAGCATAGTATATATGACTTACCAGCTTTCTCACGTGCAACGAACGTATCCGATTACCGCAACGCGAGCTTTAGCATCCCCCCCCCCCCCCCTTGAAATTCGGCGAGACTGGATTGATAATCAAAATGAGGAATTTGCACACATGGGGGATTTGATCATTTATATATTTTTCTGATAGTTCCACATCTACAGTTTTCAAAAATGTTCCCAAAAACGCGAAACAAATATCTATACTATTAAATAATTAGTCCTAAAAGTAAGCTAAAATCACGTCGCTCCAAATCGGGGCGTGACTTACTATTACGCCGCAGTTCACGACAGGCAAGCGGAACGGAAAGAAAAGAGATACTAGGCTTTGGAAATAAAGGTTCGACATTTTTAAACTACTGATTTTACAAATTTGGTTCTTTCATATCTGGATGTTATTTTGTACGTTGATTTATAAAATGTCAATTTGAAAAAAAAAAAATGAACGCTAAGTTTATGAAAAAATCGATTTTTAAACTCATTAAAAGTCTTTTCACATAGAGAGAGTTGACGGGATATTGTTAAAATTAGGAAAAATAAAGAACTGATCGCTTTTAAACTTTGACGTTGTTTTTAACGCATAATAAAGATTTTATAAATTTAAGATGAGTTGATTTTTGATGGTGGTGGTGGTGGTGGTGGTGGTGGGGGGGGGGGGGGTTCTCTTTTTTTTCTTCAGATCAACTGTTTATTGCGTTTTAAATGCGATTTTTCATTTAACACTCAAATAAATATTATTTTTTAACATTAGATATTTGAAAGAGTGGGAAATGCAGAGGGAGGGGAGGGTCATCCGGGGAGGAGCTATTTTCTAAATTTTGAGTACACGCCTCATGTGACATATCGTTAGAAAGGTGTATGAAAACTTATTCATATTATGCACATCCGGTGCCCCTACCCCCCCCCCCCCCCCCACTTCGCCCCCTGCGGGCACTTTTGTAAATTTTTAGGTTTTTTACAAGAATTCGCAGTGCGTGCGCAGTACGTGGTGCTATACGATGCCGCAGGCAGCGGGGATGTGGTTCGCGGTTTTTTTTCTTTTGATTTTTTCTTTCTTTTTTTTTTTTTTTTAAAGATTATGCAGTACTGTCGAAGCACGCCTGCTACACGGTGTCATAGGCAGCGGGACCTAAAGCATTTTTATGTTGAAAAGTAAAAATTTAATATTAAAATTTTTTTGAGTAGTTTCAATATTTTTACGTTTTATAATCTCTATTAAGACATGACAAAATATTGTTTCGAAATAAATCCTTTACATTTATTTTTTAAACCTAGTTCCTAACTTAATAAAAATGTACACTTACGCAATAAAATTTTTATTTACTTCCTGATCCTGAAATAAAAACTAACATATTTGTGTGTGTCATATCTTAGACGTTTCTACGTTTTACCTATTTAATCATCAATAAAACAGGGTTATTGCTTATTAATCTTTACAGATACAATATACATATGAAATCTACTACAGAGTGTTTTTGTTTGTTTTTAAATAAGAATGAGTACATTATAAATATGAATGCTTTTTTTTTCTCTTGAGTAACTATTTATCCAATCAATTAATGTTCTAAAATAGTAATATTTAAACAAAATCCAACATAAAGTTACTGAAAAATGATCTTCACAAGATCAAAGAGATGATGTATTAGATAAATTAGGATTTTTCTTGTCATCTTTCTTCATAGCTTTAGTCCATGATTTTCTAATGGCAGGGTCTTTTGGCACACTGAAAAACAACTTTTCGCTAGAAGTTACTGGTTGTATTAGAGCAGAGTGGTACAATACAGTACAGTAAAACCTCCTTAAAGCGACCACGTTTCATTCTAATAAAAAATGATCGTTTCGAGGGGTGGTATCTTAATGGAGGTCATGTTTAAATCTAGATTTTAATTGTTGAAAAAAAGTAGAAATAATGTTACTAGAATTTATTTTTCATATTAGGAAAAAATATAAAAATTTAAGTATCAAAATAAAAGTTAATTATATAAGTTAATTACTGCAGTGTTTAAAAATGAATATATTGACGTTTGCTTTGGTTTTACGGTTTTATCTTTCATAACTTTTATTTCCAAGTCCTTTCAAAGGTCAGTAAATAAATGCATTTTTTTTTTTTTTTTGGACGGGAACAAATAATGATATTTTCATTAATTTATCTATTTCTTTGAGAGTTTCCTAATAGGATAGGGTAGGGGAGTTTATTGATCATCATTCTTAATTCGTCATCAGAGTTAACTTCATTGTCTAAAAAGGCATAAAGGTGTTTAAACACTTAAAAGTTACCGGTATAATAAAAAAAAAAAAAAATCTAAACTTAGTTTAGAAGTTTAAAGACCCTCGGAATTATTTTTCTAATAAAACCTTCTTCAAGTGACAGGAAAAAACGGAATTTGTTTCCTTTTCTTCAAAGAAATTGGTCGCTCATGGAGAGAGGTCAGCTGGGATAGTCTCTCAATGGAAGTAAAATTAGTATTGAGCCTATGGGAATAAATTTCGTTCAATGAAAAAATGATCGTTCAGGGAGGTGGTCGCTTAATGGAGGTGATCGCTTAATGGAGGTGGTCGCACAGAGAGGTTTCACTGTATTTATAATATGACTTTGTGTTCTCAGTCATAATAATTTTAGAAACAGCAATATTTAAAATGAACAAGTTGAAAAACGACACACGTAAAGAATAACAGTCGTTTGTTCTCATGAACTGTGACGTCAGATGTATTACAGAGCGTTTTCGAGATACGGTAAATAGTGCAACATTAAAACAATCATAAATCAGTAATAAAAGCTCAAAATAAAAAAAAAAATATGCAGGGTATCCTTCTTATTTTTTCATGTACTATTGTTTCGTGATAAAGTTAGAAAACGTGCAAATTCTCCATTGTGTCGGGGAGAATATGCGCGCAGATTCTTCGCTGGCGAAGACGATCGCAGCGCTCTGAGTTAGTGTGCTGTAAACTACAATTGTCCTGTTTTTAAAGTCAAGAGCAGTGCGCCCGTCGCCCCGTAAAGATGTCGTCGCTTTTCCTGGAACCGCTTTGCGCATAGCTGCCAACCTCGACCTAATATTCCGTAATACGTGCGTTAATTTGACTCTGGTTTAGTACGTTTCGAACCAGAATTTAAAAAAAAAAATGAAATTAAATATGTTCTACGTAGAAACATTGAATTAAATAATTAAGGTTTCGTAAAATAAATTTTCTGGTTCGAAAGGGGTTAACCTGGTTTAAATTAATCCAGCTATTACGGAAGATTAGTTGAAGGTTGGCAGCTATGGATACGTAAAATTAGATTTAACCACGCGCGGCTTTCAAGTTTAACTGCATGATAGCGAAAATTAAGTATTTCATAATATTCAGTGGCTTTCAAGCGCTGTAATAATATGCTTTTGTCGGATTTCATTTTATATGTTACGAGAATTCGTCATACTTACATAAATGTTATTTACTTCCAAATAAAACAACAATTAATATATTGTATACTTTGCGTATCAATGGATCCACTTCCTAACTTTATGATTCAATAGTGCATTATTTTATGTTGAATGTTCTTCGTATTAGATATACATATTTCTTAATTCAATATATTTGCCAAAAGAAATTAATGTATCTGTACATTGATTTTCAAGTATTAACACTATTGCTACTCATGCGAAAGCAATTAATAGTTTCATTTATGTTTATTTTACTTATAAATTTGAAAGCTAGTAAGTATAAAAACAATTATTCAATCTATTCAAAAGGATTTGTGATTTCTTTATAATTTATCATTTGAAACTGCAATGAACTTCCATGAGACGTTTCGTAAGAGGTTCAGATCAGAGAATAGGTTAAAGAACATATGCAAGAAAAAGAAAAAAAAAATATTTAAAATAAAGCAATAAAAATCAATACAAAATTTAACCAATAAAATACAATATTTAAAATATAGCTACACAAAAAATATAGTTTATAATTAAATATATATATTGCTTGCATAAGTCCATCTGGGCTCTTAACCCCCTTCGGGACGGGAGCCTTTTACGAAATTTTTAATCTTTTTCACCGTTTTCTAAAAACAGAAATTTGTGTCTTCTTGAATCGAGAAAAATGCGCTGATTAAGTAAGGAAAATTTTACAGTAAAATTTTACTGGTGAAGAAAAACAAGGATTCTAAGCGCTTCATGCGGCACGTATACGTGACCCTAGCCCCCAAGGGGTTAACTCCCGTAATTATACTCGAATTTTCATACAATTGCATAGCTGCCAACTTGTACGGATTTTTGCTATCACTAAAATTTAATAGAATTTTTTCCTAGTTAGATCGCCGCATTGCAGTGAATGTTGATAATTAAATAAGGCAAAAATGTCTTTTAAATTTTACTGGTAGAAAAAATCCGTACAAGTTGGCAGCTATGCAATTGATAATTATTTAGGGTCACCTAGGCATGTTTGGTATTGTATATGATGTATGTTGGATTAATAGTTTATTTACAGGGGCACACAAAAAATTCATTACATTATGGTATGTGGGGATAAATCGTATACAGAGTATTTTACTGACATGATGCTATTTCAAATGTATTGAAACTGATATAAATCACTGAATATTTCACTACAAGATGATTACGATAGAAAAGAGCATTCATAGCATTTATCGTTTATTTACAGGGACACACAAAAAAGACGATTACAGTACTGTCTTTGATTAATAATTGCTTGACGTGAACGTTTTCAATATAGTATGCGCTTTTAAATTTAACTATTTCTTTGCATTTTACTAGTTGTATATAAATTCTATACCTCATATACAGGTCTGCACAAAAGAAATCACGTGCCATTCTTCTTCTTAGCGGATATAATTGAAAGGGAAATTTCAACTACATTATATATATATTGCTTTATTGAACTAAATTTTGGCATTCCTGTAGTTAATAGATACAAGCCTATATATTCTATACAGGGCTGCTTAAAGAATATTCAGTTGATAATTTTACGATTGTCGAAGGGAGCAGCTGAAATTGGGTTTTCAAGTGTGTTATGCGTTTCCATATGGTTGACATTTTATTAGACATATTATTTTAACTTATTGTACGGTGCAGTTATATTAGATTATTCTGAATGTGTTGCAAATTGTTTCATAATCTATGCTTGGAGCATGATTGTTTCTTTCTTGTTTATATTGATTTAATAGTTTTTTTTTTTTTGAATAGATAAACTTAAACATCTTTTATTCATTTTTTTTTTTTTTTTTTATCTTTCTATTTTTGTATCTTCTGCCTTGGGAAGTAAAATAGAAATAGTCGCAAGTCAAGGTAATATCTTTTTACATGCAGAATTAGATAAAGTGCTAGCAATAAAACACGTCATATTTGAAAAATGCATGTGATTACTTAATATGGATATTATTACAAAACAGAAAATTGTAAATGACATCAAGAAAACTAATTTCAGTAGAATAAGGTTTAGAAGTACTGGTGAAAAGATAATTGAAATTTAAAGAAAATGTTCTCGTTTATTGGATAATCTATGTAGAAGATGAGGTTTTATATTAAATAAAATATTTTGCAATATTTTCTTATCCCATGTCAACAAAGCGAACACCAGCCTCTCTGAAAAATGCACACTGTAGGGTTATTTTTCATATTTATTTTAAAGTGTGTTATTTTTCAATAGAATAACTTAAACTTTTTTATTCATAATTTTTTTAATCTCTCTATTTTTGTATCTTCTGCTTTAGGAAAGAAAACAGATATAGTACCAAGTACTTTCAATATCTTTTTATATCCAAAATTAGATAAAGTGTAGCAGTAAAACACGTCATATTTGAAATATGGATGCCATTACTTATGAATGTTATTGCAAAACAGAAAAATGAAACTAACATCAAGAAAACGCATTTCAGTATAATAGATGATTTAAAAAACACATTAAGTCGTTGAAGAATTCACGCAGGTTTAAGATTGAATTTTCCACTGGAGTTTTTCAATATATAAATAGATTTAATGATTTTTTTAAAAAAATAAAAAGTATATTTATATATATATTTTCTCAAACAAAATACAAAACGTAAATGCTTTTGAATGAAATATAAATATACGATTTAAAGTATTGTCTCTATTTAAAACAAAATCTTCTCTGACACAGGACTACAAAAACCGCGCTATGAAAAGTGTTACAATTCCACTTGTTCTTATATTGAGAAGTAGCGGAAATATTGTTGTATCTTTTGCAATAAATATTTCTATCAAATTACATTTTGTTTCTTTTTAAGGACATTGGGAAACTTATTTTCTCGATGACCATCGTAAATAAAGATTACACTACATAAGTAAAAAGTTTTATTCATGAGCGTACTGCCAACAACCTTCTCGGCCTTGGCCATGCTTATCTAACGAAAAGGTAGAGCTACGGTGATTCAAATAACGGGGCTTTCAATTCTTCTCAGCCGGATATCGTCAATACAGCCATCATTATAACGGGGTCCTGTGAATTTCGCGTACGTATACTGTTAAAATGAAATTTTAACAGAGCGCTGTGCGTTTCACGGATTAAGGATCGTTATTTTATTTTATATGTGATGTGTTCAAAGTAAGAAACATGCGCGCAGAACCAGAATTGTATTTTTATATCTTAATCATTGTAATCTAGCTGACAACACATACAAAGTTACAGTGCAGTATGTGATATTAGAGACATGGCGCTTCATGTTTCAAATATTTCAAACACCTTGGGAAAGATCCACGATGAGAAAAAATACTATTGTTTTAGGTAGCTTTCTTTACAAAAAAGTCCTTCCGGCCAGTGCCGGGAGGAAGAGGTAGCCTTCATATTCCTTATTTTAAAAAAGCCAACTTATATTATTCAAACACACGAAGCTCAATTTAGTGGAAACCGAATATAGGAGATTCAATACTAATTTTTATCAATACTAAATCATTATGAATGAGAATTTCGCGAAATTAGTCAGCTTTATCCAAGCTGCTTTTATTTAAAGTAACTTACATTTGGCTGCCAAATTCGGCGATTTCTTAAAGTGCCTGCCATTTTAAGACAACGTGGTGGATAAGGCTAACCAGTGAACTTGGTCGAGACCTTAGTAATTGCTGTGCACATGCTCACTCACATCGGAATCGGTTGATATATAAGAGTGCTGTCGCAGGCAAAAAATCAGATTTTTCAAAATGTCACCCACATTAGAAATTGAAACTGCTATATCTGAGCCATTTTTTAAGATAAAGACAAACAAAAAATGATCCTGAATCCTTATATCAAGATCAAATACTTAAGAAAGAAACCTTTTTCAATTTCTAATTTTTTTGCACCTCACTTTCAATAAAATTTTTTTTAATTTGATGGCCGCCATTTTGAAACAAGATCGCTGATGAAGCTGGCCAGCGAACTTGGTCGAGATATTGATGTATACTATCCACACGCCTTCTTACATTGAAATAGACGAATACGTGTGTTATCGCGTGACAAATACAAGATCGTTTCAAAGTGTTAGCCATGCTAGAAATTCAAAGTGCTATAATTCAACCATTTTTTAAGATATAAACAAAAGAGCAAATTTTCAGAAACAAAACCTGCTCCAGAATCTTTGTATCAAGGCCAAACATATAAAAAAAATATTTTTCATTTTCCAATTTTTTAATACCTTAAATTAATTTTTTTTTAATGACAACCCTTTTGAAACAAGATGGCGAATGAAGCTGGCCAACGAACTCGGTCGAGACATTGGTATGTACTATGTACAGAGACAGACCAAGTTACATCCAAATCGATTCATAAATACGCCCGTTATCGCGTGACAAAAATCAGGTCGTTTTAAAATGTCAGCCACGCTAGAAATTCAAAATGCTATAACTCAGCCATTTTTTAAGATATAGACGAAACAAAAACTGCTCCAGAATCTTTTTATCAAGGTCAAACACATAAAAAAAATATTTTTTTCAATTTTCAGTTTTTTGGTACCACATTTCAAATTTAAATTTTTCTTAAAAATTTAAATGGCCGCCATTTTTAAACAAGATGGCGGATGAAGCTGGCCAACGAACTCGGTCGAGACATTGGCATGTACTATGTATAAACGAAGTTACATCCAAATCGGTTCATAAATACGCTTTTTATCGCGTGACAAAATACAGGACGTTTCAAAATGTCAGCCACGCTATAAATTCAAAATGCTATAACTCAAGCCATTTTTTAAGATATAGACGAAACAAAAACTGCTCCAGAATCTTTTTATCAAGGTCAAATACATAAGAAAAAAATAGTTTTTCAATTTTCAGTTTTTTGGTACCACATTTCAAATTTAAATTTTTCTTAAAAATTTAAATGGCCGCCATTTTTAAACAAGATGGCGGATGAAGCTGGCCAACGAATTCGGTCAAGATATTGGTATGTACTATGTATAAACGAAGTTACATCCAAATCGGTTCATAAATACGCCTTTTATCGCGTGACAAAATTCAGGACGTTTCAAAATGTCAGCCATGCTAGAAATTCAAAATGCTATAACTCAGCCATTTTTTAAGATATAGACGAAACAAAAACTGCTCCGGAGTCTTTGTATAAAAGTCAAATACATAAAAAAAAAATATTTTTCCATTTTCAATATTTTGGTACCACATTTCAAATTTTAATTTTTTTTTAAATTTTTTAAATGACCGCCATTTTGAAACAAAATGGCGGATGAAGCTGGCCAACGAACTCGGTCGAGACATTGGTATGTACTATGTACACACCGAATTACATCCAAATTGGTTCATAAATACGAGAGTTACAATATGACAAAGGTCAGATATATATATATATATATATATATATATATTGATATATATATATATATATATATATATATATCAATTTTGAACAGAGGGTGGTTTGGGGGTCTGGGGGTCAAGATCGATGAAAATATACCAAATTTTTTTTAAATCGCTTTCCTCCGAACGTCTGCAATAGGTAGCTTTTTGTAATGAAAGCTACCTAAAAGCCTATTGCAGCCGTTCGGAGGAAAGCGATTTCAAAAAATTTTGGTATATTTTCATCGATCATGACCCCCAGACCCCGAAACCACCCTCCGTTCAAAATTGATATATATATATATATCCATATATATATATATATATATATATATATATATATCTGACCTATGTCACACTGTTAGTCCCGTAATTATGAACCGATTTCGATGTAATTCGGTGTGTACATAGTACATATCAATGTCTCGACCGAGTTCGTTGGCCAGCTTCATCCGCCGTTTTGTTTCAAAATGGCGGCCATTTAAAATTTTTTAAAAATTTTAAAACTTGAAATGTGGTACCAAAAAATTAAAAATGGAAAGATATTTTTTTCTTATGTATTTGACCTTTATACAAAGATTCCGGAGCAGTTTTTGTTTCGTCTATATCTTAAAAAATGGCTGAGTTATAGCATTTTGAATTTCTAGCGTGACTGACATTTTGAAACGTCCTGAATTTTGTCACGCGATAAAAGGCGTATTTATGAACCGATTTGGATGTAATTCAGTGTGTACATAGTACATACCAATCTCTCGAACGAGTTCGTTGGCCAGCTTCATCCGCCGTTTTGTTTCAAAATGGCGGCCATTTAAAAATTTTTAAACATTTTTAAACTTGAAATGTGGTACCAAAAAATTAAAAATGGAAAAATATTTTTTTCTTATGTATTTGACCTTTATACAAAGAATCCGGAGCAGTATTTCTTTCGTCTATATCTTAAAAAATGGCTGAGTTATAGCATTTTGAATTTCTAGCGTGGCTGACATTTTGAAACGTCCTGAATTTTGTCACGCGATAAAAGGCGTATTTATGAACCGATTTGGATGTAATTCAGTGTGTACATAGTACATACCAATCTCTCGACCGAGTTCGTTGTCCAGCTTCATCCGCCATTTTGTTTCAAAATGGCGGCCATTTAAAATTTTTTTAAAAATTTAAAATTTGAAATGTGGTACCAAAAAATTGAAAATGGAAAAATATTTTTTCTTATGTATTTGACCTTTATACAAAGATTTCGGAGCAGTTTTTGTTTCGTCTATATCTTAAAAAATGGCTGAGTTATAGCATTTTGAATTTTTAGCGTGGCTGACATTTTGAAACGTCCTGAATTTTATCACGCGATAAATGGCGTATTTATGAGCCGATTTGGATGTAACTTCGTTTATACATAGTACATACCAATGTCTCGACCGGGTTCGTTGGTCAGCTTCATCCGCCATCTTGTTTAAAAATGGTGGCCATTTAAATTTTTAAGAAAAATTTAAATTTGAAATGTGGTACCAAACAATTAAAAATTGAAAAAATATTTTTTTCTTATGTGTTTGACCTTGATAAAAAGATTCGGGAGCAGTTTTTGTTTCGTCTATATCTTAAGAAATGGCTGAGTTATAGCATTTTGAATTTCTAGCGTGGCTGACATTTTGAAACGTCCTGATTTTTCTCACGTAATAACAGGCGTATTTATGAACCGACTTGGATTTACCTTGGTGTGTACATAGTACATACAAATATCTGGACAGAGTTCGTTGGCCGGCTTCATCCGCCATCTTGTTTCAAAATGGCGGCCATTTAAAAAAATTAAAAGATAAAAAAATTTAAATGAGATACCAAAAAATTGGAAAGTGAAAAAGATTTTTTTTTGTATGTGTTTGACCTTAATACAAAGATTCCGGAACAGTTTTTCTTTCGTCTATATCTAAAAAAAATGGCTGAGTAATAGCATTTTGAATTTCTCTTGTGGCTGACATTTTAAAACGACCTGATTTTTGTCACACGATAACAGGCGTAATTATGAACCTATTTGGATGTAACTTGGTCTGTACATAGTACATACTAATGTCTCGACAGAGTTCGTTGGCCAGCTTCATTCGCCATCTTGTTTCAAAAGGGTTGCCATTTAAAAAAAATTAAATTTAAAATTCAAAATGAGGTATTAAACAATTGGAAAATGAAAAAGATTTTTTTATGTGTTTGGCCTTGATACAAAGATTCCGGAGCAGTTTTTGTTTTTGAAAATTTGTTCTTTTGTTTATATCTTAAAAAATGGTTGATTTATAGCACTTTGAATTTCTAGCATGGCTAACATTTTGAAACGATCTTGTATTTGTCACGCGATAACACACGTATTCGCCTATTTCGATGTAAGAAGGCATATGGATAGTATACATCAAAACCTCGACCAAGTTTGCTGGCCAGATTCATCAGCCATCTTGTTTCAAAATGGCGGCCATTAAATTAAAAAATATATATATATTTAAAGTGAGGTGCAAAAAAATTAGAAATTGAAAAAGGTTTCTTTCTTAAGTATTTGACCTTGATATAAGGATTCAGGAGCATTTTTTGTTTGTCTTTACCTTAAAAAATGGCCCAGATATAGCAGTTTCAATTTCTATTGTGGGTGACATTTTGAAAAATCTGATTTTTTGCATGCGACAGCACTCCTATATATTAACCGATTCCGATGTGAGTGAGCATGTGCACAGCAATTACTGAGGTCTCGACCAAGTTCACTGCTTAGCCTCATCCACCATGTTGTCTTAAAATGACAGGCACTTTAAGAAATTGCCGAATTTGGCAGCCAAATATAAGTTACTTTAAAGAAAAGCAGCTTGGATAAAGCTGACTAATTTCGCGAAATTCTCATTCATTATATTGATAAAAATTAGTATTGAATCTCCTATATTCGGTTTCCACTAAATTAAGCTTCGTGTGTTTGAATGATATAATTTGGCTTTTTAAAAATAAGGATTATGAAAGCTACCTCTTCCTCCCGGCACTGGCCGGAAGGACTTTTTTCTTTTCTGATATCTAATAGAATTGTAATTATAAACCTCATTCAGATTTCTATCCACAATGTACTTTGTGTTTCACTTTCGTGCATACCCATTCACATAAATATGGCGATCAGTATTTAAATCGTAAAACTTTACCTCTAAAAATGTTTTTTTTGTGAAGACTGGGAAATGTACTGGCTAATTTCATGAGTTTTTGTAGTGTAAGTCACATAGCTGATAACCACTATGCTTGTTGATTACCGTTAATTTTTAAAAGTTTGCTTTCCCTTATTAAATAATTAAGATATCTCCGATAAAATATGTCACATTTTTCCGTTCTGAATAATTCCGTTCTATTCTCTAATTATAGTAGCCAAAATTCGTAGCATGTGACTTACACTACAAGTACTCATAGCAATAAACTACTATAATTTGTATAAAGATTGAAATGATCTAAAACTTACTACTTCCCTAGTTAATCTCTTAGGGAGTAAATTTAGAATTACAAAAAAGATAATCAGCGAAACATAATTAGTATGTAAAATGCTTTTAGAAAATTTTATTAAAAATTCTAGTAAACTAAGTGAAGAACATGCAAATTGTTGTATAGAAAAGATAATGTTATAGGGAAGATGTACGGAAGTTGTAAATTAGCAAAGACTAAAAGTATTAAAGTTAGAAGTAAGATGTATTTTAGAATTAGTTCTTTTTTGTCATTAATTCGTCTTAGCGAAATATTATATATATATATTTTATATTAAATACAATTGTATTTATAAAAATATATATTCAAATGCCTAGTTCCGTCTAGAGCAGTTCATAAACTGAATACACGTTTACAATTTCACGAGTTTTCTTCTGTTGTTAAAATTTTATAATTATTTTTTGAAACTGATAATTAGCGAGACATAACAGATATTCTTATAAAAACGTCAGAAATACTTTGTTTAAACGTTAGCGTAAAAATTGTACAAAAATGTTTTTGAGTGCTGAGAAATTGTGTAACCTTGATCTTTCATGTTTGCATATTATGTTTGCATATTGTTTCTATATATTTTTTTAAAAATCGTATTTTTATAAGAAAGCTTTTTTAAAAATGAACCGATGACATTGCTTTTTTTTAAAATCTTCTTTTAAATAAAATAATCACAAGAACTTTCTTAATTACTCTATAGACAAGATGTACTAAAGCTGTAATCAACATCAAAGATTTTTCAATGGTTTTCAATGGTTCAAAGATTTTCTTTAACGCAGTATCAGATTATTTTTACTCCTAATCTATTTGATTTTGGGATAAAAAATGCTCGAAAAAAAGTAATATACTCTAAATAATGTGTTTGAAAAAGCGACATAATAAATAAGTACATGGAAATACTGTACAACATTTTTGTTTCAGTTCACTCGTATATATACAAAAGTAATTTACAAACACAGTGTTGGACTTAAAAAAAAATGTTTTTATTTTACTTTTTTAAGGAAATTTTAAATTATTTTTTTAGGCACTCTGAGAAGCATGTTTTTTTATTATCAGCACATTGAAAAATTATTTATAGAAGGCATGCCTTCTTAAATAAATTGTTGTATATGATTGATCATCTAATATAAGAAATCGTTACAAAAATCGTCAGGATATTTAATTGCGTGAAATAATGGCTTTTTTGTTAATATATAATTCAGTGGAAATTTGTCTTGGGTGGAGTCAGAAATTATTATTTTTATCTCAAATGTTAGATCTTGCTGTACTGTTGGGAAAGAAAGTAGAAAAGTATAAATTTTCAACCAGTTGCATAAAAGGTTTACTTGGACAATCAAAAGCAAAACATACAAAATTTGCCAAATAACTTTTATAATACTGAACCAAATCAAACCCACTTGGGACAGTGTATTGTTTATTCAATATCTTGGATGAGTTCTTTAATCAAGTATTAGGTAGTAAAGTTCAGTTTATAAGGAAGTACAAATTGAAAACGCGTCATCGCGGTAATGTCCGAAAGACTGAATTAATTCGAACATAATTGAAACAGTGTATTGGTCATGCATGTATATTCGATGAGTTCGTTAATCGAGTATGTATTTTTTTATAGTTAGTTTATAGGTACACATAAAAATGCCCCATGTCATTCATTGAATGCCTTGTTTCAAAACTATAATTTTTTTGATTTAATTGCCTTTTACCAAATAAATTACATTTTGTTAACTAAATTTGAAATTTCCCTTCAAATTGCCTTCCTCGTCAAAATAGCGAATTTAGAAGTAGTGAGATCAATTTGATTGACTTTATTAAATCTTATGTATGTACCTTAAAAAAATAATGATAAAAAAAACCTTACTCTTTCAACTGAGCCAAAAACATTTCTTTTTTACGCAAATTACATAGCGTACGGAATGCGTACCATAAAAAGTTACTTTAACCCTCTAATGCATGATTTTTTATTTTTTCTTAAAAAATATATATTTGCTTCCTTGACAGCCATAAATTACAGGAAAAATATTGAAAAAAATTTCACTCTTATATTTTTTAGTATTTTGAATTTTTTTAATTGTTGCCAAATGGCAACACCATGCATTAACCCCCCCCCCCCCAAAATTTTTTTAATTTTGGCAACTAGCAACACTGTGCTGTTTTAATGCATTTTCTTTGTAAATTATAAGATTTTAAATGCATACAATGCTTTACATACACATAGAAAAATAAAATTATATATATGTGTGGTATGTATGCATATACGTATATATATATATATATATATACTATATATACTATATATATATATAATAATTTTAAATCAAAATTTAACTTACAAGTCATATAACAATATTAACCAAAATTCTAAATAAAGCGGCATGTAATAATATTGTACATTAATTGTTATCTATCAGCAAAATAATAATGGTACAAATGATAGTTCTAAGATATTAAATGAACATATGAAGTTAGATGCTACAAGAGAATCATTTTTAATTTATAAATGAAAAAGAAGATATGCTGTCCTTATACAGAACACAATAGAAGTGTTGTAAAAAATGTAATTAAATAAAAACATAATAAAATGCGGAGAAGCAGAAATGTTTATCTTGTATTTTAAACCAATTGAAATCATTTAAATTTTAAAAACCGAAATGGGCTTATAAAGTGTAATATCGCTTGCAAAATACAAAGAAAAAATCATAGGCTAATAAAAATATACTCTGGAAATATACAGGCAATGCTGCAAAATATCATAGAATTTTATATCAATAATACACTGCTCAAAACAATTAAAGGATATTGCAGTTTTAGGTGGATTTTGTATCTGGTAAACTGTTTAGCTGATTGATACATGGTCGACAGACATAGTAGGTTATATGAGAATAAATTACACATGTTTGGCAGAAAAAAATGCATTTTATTGCGCATTTGTGTACTAAAGGAAAAAAACACAATTTGTGCATATGAGAAAAAAAGAATAACAAAAGGTGTTTTCTTCAAAGAAAATCATTTTCAGTAGGGGATATGGTTTCCACGGGCGGCCAGCAACGTTGAACACCTTTGAGGCATGGACTCAATGAGGCTATTAATGACGATTTGGGGTATTCTGCCCCACTCTTCCAGAAGAGCTCTTTCCAGTTCTTGGAGAGTTTTTGGGGGTTGTTGGCGGCCAGAAACTCGTCTTCCTAGAGCGTCCCAAACGTGCTCGATTGGATTCATGTCTGGAGAACACGCTGGCCATTCCATTCGAACGATTCCTTCCTCGAAAAGGAAATCCTCCACCAGGTTTGCACGATGTGGCCTGCAGTTATCGTCCATTAAAATGAAGTTATCTCCGATTGCTGCAGCGTAAGGGACTGCAATAGGTCTGAGGATCTCATCCCTATATCGGCAACCAGTCAGAGCTCCATCTCGAATGATGTAGAGGTCAGTGCGCCCGTCAATGGAGATGCCACCATACACCAACACTCCTCCACCGCCAAATCTGACACTTTCGTGCACGAACGCAGGATTATTCCTACTGCCACGGTCCCTCCAGATGAAAATACGCCTATTATCCGGATGCACAGAAAAACGGGACTCGTCAGAAAACAGAATATTGCTCCATTCATTTCTCCTCCAGTTGACATGCTCGGTTGCCCACTCCCTGTGGTCGCGACGATGCCTTGATGTTAATCTAACACATACCATCGGTCGGCGAGCATACAGACCTACAGCATGGAGCCGGTTTCGGACAGTCTGAGTTGAAATCGTGGTGCCTGTAGCCGAGCGAAGGTGTTGTTGGAGAAGAGTAGCATTCATGGTTCGGTGTCTCTGAGCTGTTAACGCTAAATACCGATCTTCATTGGGCGTTGTTGCCCGTCTACGACCTTGCCCTGGTCTTTGGCCTGCACATCCACTCTCCAAAAAACGGTTCCAGATCCTGGAAATGACACTTTGTGACACTCCAATGGCTTTCGCTACTTCGGCTTGAGTTTGGCCCCCTTCTAACCTACCAACAATTCTCAAAGCTTCTGAATCTGTCAAATGACTTCGCTGAGACATCGTACTCATCGAAACAAAGCAATCACTGAATGCCGATCATACTTGTCTTCATTCTCTTTTATCCAGTTGAAAGTCAAATTTCATTCGCTGCCGCTGAAGCGACGTTTTTGATGTCGAACTCAAAATTTGCATACTCCACAGTTTGAAAACCAGAAAAATTTGCATTTCTGATTCTCTTCTTCTATTTTCGGCAAAAAAAATTTCATTTATATCTTTATTTTATATAAAACTTCAAATATCCTTTGATTGTTTTGAGCAGTGTATTTATCAAAGTTGTGAATGGTAACCAATAGAGCATTTATTGTTTTTGTTTAAACGTAGAGGTACCAAACACTTAATTCATTTTACCCTAGTATAACCTATACAGCCCAGAACTTTACACCGTTGTTTTTTATCTAAATGTTTTTTATCTATTTTTTAAGCCTCATCTTAATTTTAAATTTCAAACTTGATATTTTTTCAGAATATTCTTCTACCGATTTTAGTTCTTTTTCATAACATCTTTAGAAGTTTCATAAAGCTGAAAACAGTGGTCTACTAAGTTGTTACTATAAAATTTTAATCATTGGCTTTTTTTGATGATGTAACTGGTACCTTCAGGAAGGCATGGACACGGAAGCACAAGGGAAGGAGAATATAGCTCCTTTAAATCTGAAAAAAAGTATTTTGGCCATTTTTTATCATTTGGCTCCCGATTAACAAAAAAATTATATCTGCCATTAGGGGGGACCCCTCAAATCGGGCGTCCCGGGGCAGCTGACCGCATGTCCCTGCATTAGTCAGGCCCTGGTTTTACAGCAAACTGAGAAGATTTTGTATTTAATAAGAGTCGTTTATCGAGTTAGGGTGACATATGGTGATAAAAGTGAAAAAAAAATTAAATATCATGCGAACCAGTTTTGAAACAAACAATGCTAAAAATATTTACAAAAGCGGAACTCAATTCATGGTGTTGCCAAATGGCAACAAATGCATATTCATGTGCATGCATTTTTTGTTCCAATAAACATAACTGAAAATTATTTAAAATAACTTTTAAAAGTATATTCTTTTCAGAAATATTTTTTTCAAATGAAATTTTGCATGTTAAATATTTTTTATATGAGTTAGAAATCCAACTATGGCTAACAAAATGGAAAGTATCAAAAGTTGCTTTTTATTTGTAATTTATAAACAACTATTGCCAACTATGATACTTTTTATGAACTAAATCTAAATATAGGACCAAAATGAATACGTAAAGCATAAAGTTGTCCAGAGACAACGGTAAATAAACAATAAGGAGGGAAATTTTAATATGTTGCCAATTGGCAACAGTATGAACTAGAGGGTTAAAGTTGATTGTGTCACTTGTACTATAAAATTAAAACATAAAACTTTAACAGAAATTAGTTTTAATCCGAATTTTTAATAAAATAGTTTTTGTGGTTTAAAAGAAACATAAAATCGTTTTTAAATAATATTTATCACGGCTTTTTTTTCAGCGTTAGCGATATTTCAGCATCTTCCTAAGCTCAAAAAAGGAAAACCCATTTTTATACGATACATATTTTATACGACGTATATAATTCAGAATACATTTGCCGGTACTATTTTACTTCATAAAACAATTCGTCTCAACATTTAAAAATTTATATTTATGAGGAATTGGACAAAAAATCTTTTTATGGTGAAAAATCATTGTTTATTGTTTATCTTTTTATAAAAACCTAAATAACATTTATGAATCTCATTTCTCTTTTTTTCAGTATCAATTCCTTTATGACTGCATCTTGCATATTTTTTCGATGTCATAATCTGCTTTCTGTAAATGCCTTTCACTATATCAAAACCTTAACTTTTTTTTGTATTAAAATTATTTAGATAAGGTTTATATCTTACTGTGACATATTTTTTTTTTATCAGAAGTTATTCTGGACATTCTCTCGCATTAATTCAGAAAATCCTGATTTTTTGTGCGGAGTTTATGTTGTTGTGATGATATGTTTTTACTTCTGAATATTTTTCTTATATACAGATGATAGAAGGAAAAATGTTTACATTTTTTTTCAGTCGGTAAGTTAAGATGTTTGTCTTAAATAACTAAAATAAATGCAAGGATTTTGATTTACTCTAATTTTTAATAAAATATAAAGTCTACCAAAAAAGAAAAGATTATAAATGCCAAAAAATATATAATTTTGAAATAAATGAACATTTTTAATGAAATGAAAAATGACTTTTGCGTAATAAGAGAAGAAAGGTTTAAATAAACAAAAAAATTATTTTCTTGTTAATTAAAAAAACTTTTAAACATACACTGTTTAAAATTTGCAGCTAATTGTCCAGTCTTTTGACATTTTTTTTTTGCAAATGACGGTCACTTGACAATATTATGAAGTTATTAAAACCATTTTATGGTCAGAATTGATTACATTTACGGTTGAGTAGCCATTATTTTTAAAAACTGCAGAATGCCTGGTTTGTTTCCGTCAACTTTTAACAGGGTTCTATTTAGTACATGATTCCTTTTGAAATAAAATTTCGTTGATTTATTTATTTAACGATACTGTCTTTAGAATACAATAATACATATTTGAAAATGAAATCGTAAAATGTTTTAATACACTGATAATTAGCAAATCCACAGTGATCACTAATTTATCTATTTTTGTAAATGCAATATGGAGATGACTTACATGCGTTTGAAACTACCCCTCGACAAATTAAAGAAAAAGTTTCTGGAATAATTTCACTCTAGTTTCTAAAGACTTTATAGAATACTAAGTGCTGAAATAAATTTATAAATAAATGAACTTGTTAATCCGGGGTTACTTGTGGTATAACTTTTAATATGTTGATTCTAAACATGAATCCTATTTTCAAAAGTGTTTTTGGATGTTTTTTAATAAACCTTTTAAAAATCCGTTTTGGGGTATTATCAGAAAGCTAAAAGTTGTCTTCGGGCCAATAAATAACAACATTTTTACGGTAAAATGTACAAAAAGATTGATGAAACAATGTAGCTGCGAAATAAACTTATTTATTAATGTTGAAGTGATTTATACAAGCATGTTGAGAAATGAATAGCCTCAGACTGAGATCTAAGGCGCATTTATACAGCAAAGGGATATAACAAATACGCTTTCTGGAATAACCAAATATTGATCCGAAAACCTCGCGACGATAAATTTAAGAAAGGAAAACAAAGAAATAAATTATCATATATTTTGAATGCAAGATTCACTTTTTTTCTGGAATCGGCTGAATTCAAATTCGGATCGTTCATTTATAAGCTAGAGTTGTTATCTCTAATCCAGCGGTTCACAACTTTCGGGTACGCGACGGATCTGCTGGCCGTTGGTGTTGTTTATGACGGCCAATTATGTACACGTGGGATATGGGCCCAAAGGGGGGAGGTGTCCTCCGTGGGGGTCTTTCTAAGGGAACCTAACCGATGTTTACGCTAGGAAATCGAAGGTTCGAAGAACACCACGGAAACTCCGAGCGATTAGACCGACGGGCGCGATCGGGATCGAACCCAGCACCTCCCGTCTACCAACTTTGAGAGTTTAACCTCTCGGCCACTGATTGGGCCGTGCCTTCTGGCAATACATAAAAATAATATCGGTAATTGCGGAAACCCTAAAAAGGTTTATCTAAAAACAAATAAAGAAAATTGATAGTTTTAGATTACAAAGTTAGTATCATGGGTAAATCCAATATGTTACATTTAAAATGATAGGAAAAGCCCACTATACCTAATAATTCATTGATAATGCAATGTCAGTAGCTCCGCCTACAGCTAAGCATATTGTATGAGTACTTAAATATATTTTTCCCAAAATCCCGAAAACTTAATTAATCATTATTCAATATGCTATTCTCACCACTTTTTTTTTTTGGTTTTTAACTATAGAATACTAGACTTAGTTTGTATAGTCGTGATAATTACGAGCATATGGTATTCTAGGGTTAATTATAATTGCAAAACGCTATATATTACATTAGAGCTCATAGTATTAATGTTGTTTATTCTAAAACACGTTGGAAATTTGGCCATTATTTTCTTTTTCGAATAGGCGGGGTTATATCACTAATATATATTAATAGAAAAGCTTCCCTCATTTTAATGAACATTTAATTTGAAACGCTTACTTATTACTTGAGTGATTTTGTTTTTTAAATGTTAATTCTTCTTGTTTCAATTAAATTTCTTTTAATGCTACATTGATTTTTCTTAATGAATTGCTAATTTTATAAAAATATATATTAACTTTAAAATGGAAGATTAAAAAAAATAAAATGTTTAGAATGATGTAACGAAAAATTTTAATTTTCTAATAATTGTAAAAAAAAAAAAAAAAAAAAATCTTATTTGTTGTGTTTTCTAATAATTGTAAAAAAAAAAAAAAAATCTTATTTGTTGTGGTAAAAATTGTTCGAAAAGTATTGGCTATCAGAAACAGAAATAATACAATTATATTTCATATACAAGAATAAAAACTTAGTAAAAAATAACTAATTCATTTCTTTACAACTTGAATTATTATAATTTAGATATTCCATTGATACGTTAAAAATTACTAAAGCCAAATATTCGTATATTTTTCCAGAGTGATCATACATGACACTTGAATTATTTTTTTCAATAAAAATTTCATTACGTTAACCCTCTCGCTGCGTAATTGTTTTATCAAAATAGCTTAAAAAATTGCGCATTTAACACCTTCGCGACGAGCGTCTTTTAAGAATTTTTATTATTTTGTCACCGGTTTTTCAAAACAAAATTTTTTGTCTAGTTTAATCGGGAAAATGTTCCGATTAAATAAGGCAAAATTTACAATAAAAAATTAACTGACGGGATTAATCAAGAAGGGTTAATTAGATGGAATAAATGCATACCCGAGAAAATCTCGGATTGCGCAAATTTTGCTACTTTTACGTTGCCCGAGGAAATCTCGGGTTGCGCAGTGAGAGGGTTAATGGCCGATTCCAATAGTATATATATAAAAAAATCTTGGTTTCTATTTTTATTTATTTAACGCATGCAAACGGCTAATTCTGTTAACATATAACCAATGTTTCGCATAAGTCAGAAATGTGGAAAAATTGTATTTCATTTCTTGTTTTTTTTGTGAAAGTTTGGCAAATTAGAATGTTGAAACATACTTTTTGTGAATTTTTGGCACGCACACCTGCAAATGCCTTCTATCAATGTCATGCGTTAATGTGATTCAACAAGACACATAAAATGCTATAAAATTTGGTGTGACACACAACCAAATGAAAACGTGTTTTTTAAATTTCCATGAAATTAGGAAATGCGCTGCGTGTTTAGATAAAACTTGCCTTTCTTTATCAGGTAAATGAACAAGAAGTTTTGGGAGATAAATGTTTTCTACGAAATTGTAATAATTTTATATAAAGGTTACTTTTCTGATAACAGTATATTAAACCAGGAGCTTTCGGAGTTACAGAACATATAGCTGGTGTACGGAAACCGGGTTAAAACCATATTTTAATTTAAAACACAATAGATTGTTTACATCAGGGCTTAATTTCTAACAAAAAAAGTACCGGAGCCCTACTATTCTGTGGTACCGGTACTAACATCTGTACCGTTTCCCGTTATACGCCCCTCCCCCCCCCCCCATCACTCCAATCTGCATATTTGTATTTCGTACATTAATTGCAAAATTTAAAGCATTTTTTTCCTTTGGCAAAATAAAAATTTTAAATATGTCTATCAGCATATACTTAGTCGTCAACTATTCCTCTTTTTAGTTATCACTCCTTTCGAATAGTAGTCTTTGCCTAATTTTAGTGTTAATAATTGCAGAATTCTGCGATTAAATACGGTGAGGATTATGATTCGTAAATAGTGTTAACACAAAAAAGGGATAGTTCGCAGCTATGCATTTTTATGAAAAAATGCTTGACATTTACAGAAATTAATATTTGTATGCTGAAGAATGGAACAATGTTTTTCGATTTTCTATAAAAGGTGCATATCTTAAACTTTAATCGATTCCATCCGCATAACAATCTTTTATGGTGAGTCCCTGAAAATCAGATTAAATTAAAAATTTGTCACCGTTATCGGAAAGATTAGATGCTTTTATTTAAAAGAGGGAACACTAACGTGACGAACACTAACGTACGAGTATAGAAATCACGTTAGTGATTTTTATACTCGCACGCAATAGAAAGCAAAAACCTCAAGCAAACAAAACATCAAGCTGATGCTCGTTGGCTAAAAACATAAAATATTCGTTTCAGGTTCGATATCTAAATAATAAAAAAAAACCCAGTCAATTAAAAATTATTCTACTGTCACAAAAGAAAACTGAACTGAAAGCAAATTCATTGTTCCGTCTATTAAGTGGCGGCATATTAACACGTCGCCACATCAACGCCAGACATAAATTTGCAAATATCAATAGAATAGAGAACATGGTTTCTGTTTTCCCTTCATTTTGATCAAAATAGCGTTGCAATTATTTGAAATAGAATATAATACGTAATTTTGAAGGAGGAAAGTTTTTTTTTTTTCTATACAGGATTAAAAAATTTTTTGAATGTGAGACACATTGAGCTTGAGTTAGTCCAAGTCCAAAAACTAATATAAAACTGAGTCCGTTTTATCTCCTTCTCCTGCGTGTGCGACATATTATGTCACATATAAGTGTTTTGATAAAAAAGAAGCCAAAATTTTGGAGATGGGAAGGAAAGGAAAGACTTCGTCTTTTTCGGAAGCGCTATTCCACTGGGCTCCGGAGCCCTGTATTTATGAGCTCCGGTGAATTCCGACCAATATTTAAATATTTACTGAAAACAGAGAAGTACCGGAGCTGGGCTCCGGTGGTCTCCGGCGCAAATTAAGCCCTGGTTTACATTTTACATATTTTATTTAGTTGTCCATTTACTACAGCATTTTTATAAGGAAAATATCAATTATGGATATTAGACGTCATTTTAGAATAATAAAAATCGAGGGTTTATTTCTCACTGATTCCACACCTGCTCTTGTCAGTACCAAAAGCTGCAAAAACCAATTTCACACTTTATAGGTACTTAAAAAAAGAAATGTATTTTATGACATCTTTCTCTATATTGAGAAAAAAAGCCCTAAAGTTCTTTGAGTCTCGAGGGAGTGACTTCAAGAAGTTTTATTATAAGATACTTAAATTAAACTAACTAAAGAGATTAAAGATTTAAATCCAATACAAATGCAAAAAAGCACAGAACAAAATATCCAATAACATATTACGTAAATTAAAAAAAATTACTATAAATGAATTGCATATAAACTATTTTGTTTTTATTGAAAATTAGAGCAAAGATCAGCTAAAATCAGAAAAAATAATTTTTAAAACCAGATATTAATTTTCTTTTCTTGTTTGACGCAAAAATCATACAATTATCTTAAAAATGGACACGTATGCTTAAAGTTATTTTTTAATTTGTTTTAAAATCAAATTTCAAATAAGTTGGTCGATAAATAAGTCGATATGTTTTTTAGAATACATAAGTTAAGGAAATCAATAATTTTTTACTCCTCCAATTACTCACATATTGTTTTAGAAGAACTAAATTTCAGGATTGGATTAAACGTTTTAATTTGTTTGACTAATACTTTAAGTTTTGCAGAGAAAGCATTTGATTGTTATTAATTACAGATACAGTGAAACTTGGATAATTCGAACTTGTTTAATTCGAAATTCTGGCTAATTCGAATTTTTTGCTTGGTCCCTAGAATTCTGTATTAAAATAATGTTAAAAAAATGTGGATATTTCGAATTTTAGTTTGGATAATTCGAATTTTTCGTAGGATTGCCTTACGAATTTTGCGGTAAATATTAATCCTGAGACTTTTTTCAGCTAAGGTTCAAAATAGTAAAACAATTTATTTTAATTGTTTTTCTATTTGGCAAAATTCCAAGCCTTAGCCGCACCCTTTCGTCTGGGGAATCTATTTCACTGCGCATTGAAAGGATCGCAGCTTAGGTGTTGCAATCGCAGATTTTCGCCAACCCTTCCCCTCCCCCCCTTTTTTTTTCTCCAGAAGCGCAGCTACATTTCTTTCTATCTTAGAGTCACGTGAGTGAATGATTTAACGCGGTTGTAAGTTTTTGTGTGTGTGCTTTAAGTATTGTTTTTATGTTCTCTTACTATGGCGTTGTCAAAAGCTAAAACTCCTTATAAGTCATTAACATTAGCTCAAAAGGTAGCGGTGATTAATGAAGCGGAAAAAGGCCTTAAAAAGAAATCGGAAATTGCCAAGGAATTTGGAATTCCACCCAACACATTATCGACATATTTGAAGAACAAAGATAAAATTTCGAATAGCGAAAATGGCACAGGAAAAAATAGACAGATTGTCCTTTTTATTGACAATTGTTCGGCTCACAACAGCATTCACAAAATGAAAAATGTGGAAGTCATTTTTTTCCCGGCCAACATGACATCTGTGGTTCAGCCAATGGACCAAGGAATCATCAAAAACCTTAAACATTTCTACAGGCGTCTGTTGGTTGAAAGAATCCTCATCGGAGATTTTGGCATTAAGAATCTCAACGTTCTTCATGCTTCAAGAATGTGTAGGCAGGCATGGGACAAGGTCACTGAGATAACGATTATGAAATGCTTTCATAAGGCGGGATTTGTAAAGAAAGAAACAGAAGGAGTAAATGTAGTGGAAAACGTTGGCGAAATTGATCCTGAACTTACTGTCGATAATTGGGAAGATGTAAAATCGGATCCATCAATCTTGTATGAAGACTACGTCAACGTGGACCAAAATGTGGCTGTGTGTGGCGAGGTAACTGATGCTGACATTGTTGCTCAACTGGCGGAAAACAACCAAGCTGAGGACGGACTATCTGAAGATGAACAGAACAATGAAATACAAGAGAAGCCCTTACCTAGTTGCTTAGAAGCTATTATGCATATACAAGAACTTCGACGCTTTTTTGAAGGTCAGTCCAATGTAAAAGATTCTGTTTTTGTGTCAATTGATAAGTTGGAATCATATGCTATGACTAAAAGTTTGCATTCGAAAAAGCAATCAAAAATATCTGATTTTTTTCTTAAAAGTAATGAATAATTAAGCTAAATGTTTGATTTAATGAAAAAAAATGTAGCAGTATCCTTAGATAAAGTTTATCTGTTAAATATTTCATTGTGGAGTTAATCTTTTTTTATTTATCTCTTCTTTTTGAGCGAATATATTTAATTCGAATTTTTGGATATTTCGAACTTTTCTTTTGGTCCCTTGAACTTCGAATTATCCAAGTTCGACTGTATATCCCTTTGCTTTTCGTGTTTCTCTTTCATATTCTTTTCAATTTCCTTTAAAATATTTGCATTTATTTCACCGAACGGTTGAAACACCAGAAAACAACTACATGTTCCAATACTCAAATATGAGGTCATTGAGTTCTTCCCGAGTACTATATATTAGAAAAAGGCGGACATTATCTTCATCTATCAAGAATGTATACGGATAGATTAGACTGCGACCAGCAACATACAAGGGCAGTTCATCGTCACACGGAGTGGATCATCTTTACACGGTGATTTGTAGAAAGCCGCGCGCTCATCGTTTTGTGCTATACGGCGTGTAAAGATGATCCAATCCGCGTGACGTTTTAAAAGTCATGAACTGGGGCCTTGTATGTCATTGGTCGCGATTAGGCTCCTGGTTAAAAGCAATTATCGTTCATCAAGCGTTTTCTTTACTGCGGTTTTCGTTCTCGGAAGTCTCTGACAGAGAGCTCGAACATGTTATGTCCTTTTAGGATGTTCGGACATAGTATGTCTCTTTCCATTCTGCCACATATAAGTTATCGGGAGGGTTCAGCTTCGGCCGAATTTATTTTATTTACTTTTATTTATTTTTTTAAAACTTCATAAAGGGTTGGGAGGGACATGTAGGTTCTACAGATCATATTTCCTTGTCTCTGCAGTCCACCCCAAGAATTCAAAAGGAGGTATACTAAAATAAAATATGATCTCTCCTCGGTTACTCACGATTTCGAAAAGCTATCATTTATCCTCAGAAACTTCAGAAAGCAATAGATGTCCAAGCTTTAATCCTTTAAGCCTCTGTTGGAAAAGTTTCATGCATGCTTAACGATACATAAAGTAATAGCTATGAAACTAGTGATAAGAGGATCTGTATTTGATTACCATACATATTTATTTATCTTATACACAGACAAAAATTAATCGGTCGCAGGACTCTTCAAGTTGGAAAAAAGGGAGAAAAAAGACCATTTTCAACATTTAATATCTCGAAATGCATATGATTTTAAAACACATTTTTTATTGGGATGTAAGATATGTGTTCTTTCATTTCATTTATTAAAAAAATTGCAAGATGCAGAATTAGCATTTATAGGAGGTTACACACTATCGGGCATTTGTCGAGCAGAAAATAGGCATAACAGTTTACGCGCAGGATTACAAAATAAATTTCGGAACTAGAAAACAACTTTTTGTGCCTAATTATTCTTCAAATTGTAATAATTACACTGAACCTATATAAATTTGCATTTAAATCATTTTTATATTTTCAATACAAAGGTGTATTTAGCTAATACAAAACTTTGAAAATTTCAACAGTATAATCACATAAAAAATACATTTGTTTGAACAATAAAAATGAAATTTTAGATTTAGTTTATATAGACTAACATGAAACATATGTTTTGAATATTTCAGGAAAAAATATTCAGAGGTTTTTGTGATATCGTGCGCTTCATGCCCAAAAACATCATTTGGAGAAAAATGATTTCAAAGTAATAGAAACGCCGCTTCAGTGATTGAGTGGGTCTAATTATAAAAGCCTTAACTTCTGTTCTAATGGGAATTTCAAGGAAACAATTATATTAATATAATCAGAAAAGGTAGGAGTTTAACATTTAAAAAAAAATTAAAATTTCGAAAATTTTGAAGCTTTAAAAGTTTTGAGACCCCTTAACAGAAGTATGAAATTTTCGTTATATCAGTCTTTAAATTCAAAAATCATGTTACAGAAAAACAGGTTTAAGTCGCTTAAAGAATTTTAAAAAGCATTTTTGCAATAAAAATCTCTTTAGTTGCTCGTAATTTTCGGAAAGTTTTCCGAATAGTTTGTACTGTGTAGTAAACAGTTTCCTCAAATCGGTACCAATATAAAACATCAATTTGTTTTACGCTATCAATTCTCAAATAAATATTTTCATGCTCATCAAACATGTTCAATAGACAAACACTCTAAATTAAACAAAGTGAAAAAGTAAAAGCATGTTGTGTGAATTGTTTAAAACAATCAAGAATAAAGAAGAAAAGTCCAAGATACGCACTTTTCAATGATAGTAATTCATTTCTTTTTCTTAGAAGAAACGGCATCGATTTAAAAGTGAAAAATAATTTATTTTATATAAAAAGAAATTATAAGTTTAAAACAAAATGTATGATAGATCAAAAAACAAAAAACAAAAACAAAAACCAGAAAAAAAAGAGAGAAAAAGGAAACAAGTGTTTTTTTAGATGAAACTACAATCGTGTTCCAATTAATCAGTGCACAATTTGTGGTAGCAGAAAAAATTCAAATAACTGCTGTCGGATGACGAGATTACCTTGCCATTTTACTATTTGGCACTCAAAACTCATGGCGATCTACATTTGTCATTTTAACACAGGAAAGGTTTCAACAATCAAGCTTTAATTTTTCCTTAATTCTAACGCGTAAGTTTCTTTTAAAAATTGATGTTAACATTAGTTTGTACAATTTAAAATAAACATATTTTAATAAAAAAAATATTGAATGGGAAGAACAGTGAAAAATAGACACTGCTAAAATTTTTATAATAAAACAATGATTTAAAAAAAAGCTTTCTAATAGAAAAGAATTATGTAGTAGAATCTGTACTACGAGCCGAGTTAAATGAAATTATCTAATAAATAGAGCTTTTTTAACTTTCCCAGCAAATTGTAATATGCTATAAGGAAGCCAATTATAAAGTAGCCCATTGATAAGGAGTAATTTTTACGGTCTTTTCAGCTTCTTTATGAGTGGTTTTCACTGTATAAATATATATAGATATATATATTTATACGTTACTTGAAAGTAAATAAGTGATTTCAAAAGTTCATAATACAGGGTCATCGAAAAATAATGCCTAGATTTAAAAAAAATCATAACATCGAAACCTTTTATGTTAAATGAGTAATTCTTTCACTACACGATAACAAGTGAACGCAAGTTTGGTTTTAGTTCATCAGAATTCGTTTGCGTGTCTGTGATATGCGTGGATTAGTTGCGCAGTCGTCAAGGTCAGCAGACGCGCCAGACTGCAGCTGCTCACAAGGAAGGTCTCCATAAGGGCATATTCAGAAAAATCTGAAAAAATTACAGAATGTTCTTCTCATGTGGATATATATGTTTATAAAAAATTTTTGGCGGAAACTCGATAGAACGTTCGTAAAAAAATAATAAAAATTTCGTTTATTTGGCGATTTATCATCGGTTGGCAATGAAATGAAATTTCGAAAATTGCTTTTTTATGTCGAATACTCTTTAAGATAAAAATGTTTCATATTGAACATGTTTAAATAAATTTAATGTAAATAACTTTAGTTTTGTCAATTTTAGTTTAATTTAACTATAGTTTTGTCATATATATATATATATATATATATAATGAAAGTTAAATATCAAATTTTAGGAATTAAAACAAAATTAAAATAAATTAAAATTGTTTCAATATATCAAACTTAGGTCCAATTGAGCACTGGAGATTCAGTTTTGTTGCTATGGAAACGACGAATACTTTGATATTGAAATGAATAACTGGTAAATGAATCTTGCCTTTATTTTGGAATACGCTTTATATAAAAGTATTTTTTATATATGAAATTGTTTATAAAGTAATAAAATTAAATAACAAGCAACATAAATATGCAATACGACAAAATGTATTTATTAAATTCTCTCATTGTTTATGTTTAAATTCATTAAATACTTTTTACACGCATACTAAAAATCAATTAACAAACAATTTTCAGGTGCATTAAAATCGTTTGCTTTTGGCGAGGAAACGTACTGCTCGCGAAATCGCGTTTCACTTTCGTCTTTTCGCGCCAAATACTCGAAAGTATTTTATTTTTTTTTATTGACTTTCTACTATAATTCCGCCACTAAATTTGACTGATCTTTTATTACATACATAAGTATTTTAATTGTTTTTTTTTTTTCAAAATATTCTGAGTATGCCCAGTAAGGAGACCTTCCTTGTCAGTACGATGCTGACCGTGCAAAAAAGCTTATACTTAATAACCACCAGAACCTGTTTCTATCCACCACAAAAATTTTAACATTGTAAAAAAGTATCACGTATTGGGTTATTTGGCGTTATATTGCGTATTGGGTATCTTGGTTCTACCGTGTTGGGAGTATTGGCTTAAAGTATCAATACCCGGTAAATCACGGCGATACTTTCATGACCTGAAAGACTAATTTAAATATTTTTTCTTCTTTTTCTGCAAGTGCAAGTAACCCAAATTTATGGTAGATTAAAAGGATAAATTTTCATTTCCAAAGTATTGAATAATTGAAGAAGTTTTGGGAGATAAATGTTTCTGAAAAATCGTAATAATTTTATATGAAATAGTCTCCATGAATTTCTGATGGCAAAACAAATGATAGCACTCACAAAATAAAATAATCCTAGATAAGATCAAACTGCATTTATTATGAATTAGGTGACTACTATGAATAACTAAGCAAAAAAATTATGTTGTTTTGTTATAGATTTGATTGTATATACCAATATAAAACTCCATCTAATATATAAACTATGTTACGGTTGTGGTTTATATCTATATATTTTATTTATAAAATAAATATCAAAAGTATGCAACTGCGTATCAAACGCGCTAGTATGTTCACAAATGTAATTTTCGAGATTAGGTAACTGCGAATTTACGTAAGTCACGTAATACGTAAGTCGGGGGATGCCTGTATTTACTTACACGTGTTAAAACCTTTCTACAAATAAAAGTTAATAGGTCGACTATCTGTATCAGTCTCGATTCATAAATTACTACATTATCATAGCTGCCAACTTGTACGGATTTTTCTTACCACTAAAATTTAATAGCAAATTTTGACTTATTTAAACGTTAAATTTGCTTGAATTTCAGTGATTCAATTAGCTAAAGTTCACTGTAAAATTTTAGTGGTATGAAAAATCCGTACAAGTTGGCAGCTATGCATTATTTATTCAAGTGTGTATTTATAGTCACTTTTAAAACAATATTGAGGCTACGGTGGATCTCCAATGCTCCAACACCGGGATAAGGCTCCAAAGTGTAGTTTTCATCACCCACTAGAAACATCGTTTAAAAAAGTTATTGGTATTGATAATATACAACAAATATACGTCTATTTATGCATCCCCCAATGTGATTCACATTTTTATCAGTACGAGTTGAAAGGAGACGTAAAATCTTTCTTTAGTAAGTTTTGAATTCATTTTTTATTTAGCTATGCTAAATTATAGACCAAAACTGGAAAAAAAGGTAGTTCATTTATTAAAAGTTGCAATTAAAAAAAAACATATAGTATTTATAATGACAAAGCAAGAGTGACAGGGTTATCTCGACAAAGCTGGTACCAATAAGATTTATAAACTCACCTCCGTTGTGAATTTTAATAACTTACTCAGTTCATTGAGAAAATATTACATCACTGCGAAAATGATCCTCCTACAAATCTGTATTAAAAAACGAGTTATGTGTTGAAATAAGAATACGACTAGGTGCTACCTTCCAAAAAAATATGGCTGTTTTTGGACATTAAACTTCCTTGGTTTATTATTAATTAAAAGATGAAAGCAACGCAAAATTGTTTAACTTAGTGATCCCCATTGAAATATGTAGGACTGCCGAGTAATATCTAAATACAATTGATACAAAACCTTAGATACAAAACCCTACAAAATTAGAGAGTATTTTTAGCACCTACTTCCATCATTCAAATAAAAGCTGCAACCAACGCTAACACGTAGGACTTAAAAATATTTACTAAAATATATCGATATACCTACTGATATCGTGATGCACTTGTGGCAACAGTAAAAATTTTGGGTTATTTTTGGTTAGCTGCTTAGTTCGTTAAAGATAAAACTCGTTAAGATAAATCAATTGCTAAAATGTAGATCTTACAATTATTTGTTCTAAAGTTTAGGGTTGCCTGCGGAAGTCCGGATACGATTAAATATTACTCTTTTTGTGGGACACTTCCTTAGTTCATTAAGTAAAATATCAAAACAACGCTAAAATATAGACATTATTTATATCTACTGAAGTATATAAAGCTGCCTTGCGAAATTACGACCGAAGTAAGGGCAAACCTCTAAAATTAATGCTTATTTTGCGAACCTATGTTGTTCATTAATTTAAAGTTCAATCCAACGCTGACACGTAGGGTTTAATTGTGTCTGTTAAAGTTTAAAGTGTTGCTTTGAGAAATGGCGATACAACTAGTGACAACCCATTAAATTTTAAAATTATTTTTGGTCTTTTTCTTAGTTCATAAATTAAAAGATAATACAAGTACTAAAATGGATATTAAATTTTTTTAATTTTTCAATCAATAAAGATGTGTGTCGAAAAGAGATTCTTGAAGAAATGGTAACTCCCTGGGCTCAAAAACACTTTGGAAATGGCGTTTAGGATCTTCAACAAGATTCTGCGCCTTCTCATCGAACGAAATCCACACAGGACTGGTGTTAGGCCAATTTTCCAGACTTCATCTCGGCTCAAGAATAGCCTCCATACTCCTGAAACACCAACCCCTTGGATTACAGCATGGCTTCGATTTCAGAAGCAATAGATTGTGCAAAGTCTCCCCAAAGTTTGGATGCTCTGGATCGTTCATTGATTCGGGAATGGAAGAGAATTACTCCTGTCAAGCTGAGACCAAGTGCTGAAAAATTCGCCAAACGTTTTCGACTCTGCATCAAAAACAAAATGAGGACACTCTGAGGAAAAGTGATTTTTTATTTCTCTAATGCATTGTTGGTAATAAAGCATTTGTTTATGCAAAAGATTTTGTGTTCTCATTAAGTCAAATTAGACCATTACGTTATTTCTAGTCATCCTGTACAATCTTCATCTTTTTTTAATTACAGCCTCTAATTAGTGAGCTTTTTTGTAGTTGCCGCTTGGACTATTACGTAGAATAAGTATTTTTTTCACTTTCGTTTTGTTAAGATAAAAGGAAGTGAGTAATTACCATCTATTTGTTCATCAGAAACTAAGTACGCAAGCAAAAGTGTAGTTATTTCACTTATTTAACTTTTTTCTCATGTAATTTTAATACAAAATCTTCGCGTTATTTGCAGTAACTTAGTGAAATCACACACAAACATTAACTGTCGGAAATATTACGCGTATACGACGCACCCCAGTTTTTATGGCCAAAAGTTTAGAGAAAAATGTAAATAATGGGTACGCTTAAATATGGGAGTCTATAAATTGAAAATACTCTTAAAATATGTTTAAAAGCCACATTTTGAAACAAAAATTAGATATGTTTTCCTCTACGTAATCGGTGTAAAGAAATATAAAATGAAGGCAAATTTTGCATTTGTATTGTTTTATTTTGGCATTTTTTTTATATTAAATATTTATTCAGTTGCAACTTTTATGTATGTCTGGTAAAAAGACATTGTACGGTCCCATAATGAGGCGAAGGTGGCAATTCGTAAATAGTGGTACATACACACACACACACACAAAAAAAAAAACTTGCGAAGATTGGTAAGGTATCTTTTCTATTTCCTTAACGTACTCCATCAATATACTACATAAAAGTCGAATAAAACACATTGATTCTATATTATTTCTAAGTGTGCAAATAATAATGCTGACTTCTTAAAATTTTAAATAAATATGGTTATTTCAAATTTATGTTTCCATTCATACTTTGGTTGTAGAAATGTTCTTGTTATTCTATAATCCGTTTATAACCGAACCGAACAACCGACAAAACCCCATGAAATATAAGGAAAAAAATTCTTAACCCTGTGCGGGTTATCCTATTTTTGCAGCTAGTATTTTTTTTTTTAAATCAGGACGCACTGAGTTCCTCGTGTTAGCTTGATTATCGGTTGGATCTATTGCCTCAGAATCAATGGAACAATCAAGCAGGTGTGTGGATTCCCTAGTTGCATGGCAACTTTACATCCAGGCTAAGAATATATTGTGTTACAATGCAATGGGAGCCTTGGAAAAAAGTGCGTTTAAACGCGGCTAGTAGCCTCGAAAAAATAGAGAGTAAAAGCTAAAGAGATAGACAATTTTTAAGAAAAAATTGTTAGTAGAACTAGTAGGAAAAAAAAAGTTCCATATGATCCACATAAATGTCCAGGACAGGCGAAAAAGCTACCAAAGGAAGCCCCATAAAAAAAAAGACTCAATTCAGAGACCATACATTTAATATAGCTTGTTAAGTAAAAAAGTTTAACACAGTGAATAAAAGAAACAAAACTAAATATTTACATATTTACAAGAGAATTTAAATTACTTTAAGTAAAAAAGAATAAAAAATGTAAGAAAAAGCTACAGTGAGGAGAGTTCAAACCAAATAAACAGTTAAATGCAAAAGCCGAGGGGATCACACGACAGCAAGAGGACGGCGTCCACCCAGTCTAGTAATTTGAGGAGAATAAAACATGAGAATGAAAGAAGTAAGAGTAATATCATGAGATGAGCATAAAATACAAGAAAAGAGTTTTTTTTTTAACTTTTTAAACAAACAACACAGACAAAAAGAAGGAAAAAAGTTTAGCAAATGAAGAGCTTAATCTTCGTTAATGTTGATCTGAGCGTGCTAGGTTTTCAATCTAAAACTAATTTTTAAATATTTCTGGTGATAATGATATAAATGGAGGTCGATTTTTTTCAGTTACCAAATCCGGTAATCTGCGTCTTAACAGTTAACGGAAAAAATAGCACAAAATTAGCACAAGTTTTAAGATTTTCTTCTGGCGAGTACATGTACCAGAGTAATTTTCTGATTAATGCTAATTCAATAATTGCATAACAGTACGAAAATTAAGTAATCTCTATCTAATCAATATATTATTTTCTATAATTATTGTAAAATAATTTAATCTATATTAATATTTTTTTATTAATTCTTATAAAAAATAAAAAAATGCCGAGTGACTAACATAAAAGTTTCACAAAATGAAAATCGTATGATTTTGAAATTTAAAATTTTACAATCTAATTGATTTTAAGAACTAACAATAGGGGGACTTCAGGATTATGGAATAACCATCTATATTTGAGGGAATACCACAGCGAGATATTTTTTAAAACCGGAATATAGAAATTTTACCAAAAAAGCGTAACTTTTATCTGAAATCCTGAAAGCTAAAACTGAATTTTCTTCTAATCAAAGGCGTGTTGCTGCAAATGTGCTGCCTAATAATTTTTCGTATTAGAAACTGCATTTTTGTGTATATACTTAAAAAGAAACACGAAATATTTTCAAACCTAAATTCAAATTTCGGAAAATTTTCCTGTCAAAAGGCGAAACTTTCTTGATATAGAAGGAAAAATCTTTTAATTATTACTTTTTTTTTTTTTTTGAGATTGAGAAAGCGTGTGTGGGGAAGGGTTAAAACCCCCGAATATACTAATCTTCTTTCTATCGTTGTTTTCAAACTTTCAGTAAGTATGTAAAATCTCTAACGCTGTAAAGTTATAAATTTCAGTATAAGTTATAAATTTCAATTCCAGTTTTTTTATGTATGCAATATATTAGCGCTTAATAAATATATTTATAGACTTTTAGGTGAGTATCATTACACTTATTAACAAATTAAAATCATGTTCCCATTTCAGGGTTCGTACGGGTATCGTTATTTTCAAGTTTAAATATCAGTATTTTTTTTACAGAAAAATAAATCTAGTTTAATTGCGCAAAAATTCGCTTTATTTTAGGAGAGATTTTCTATATGAAAGTCTGGAAATTCAAGGACCCGTACGAACCCTGCATTTGGAATGTTAATGCCGCAATATCACTCTATCTTGGAAAGGCATTTCACTATATTGATACAGACCAGACGCGTTTTGACTCTTACGTAACTTTTCTGTTACGATAGAGTAAAGATTCATGAATGAGAGAAAAACTGTAAAGTAATTGTCTCTATGAGAGAAAATTTGTAAAAATGGTAAAAGTGGCATGATAAAGGAAATTATAGAGTATAAAATGTATAAGGGTCCATATGGAATTTTTTAAGTTCATCCAAAAATAAACGTGTATATGATCCATCCAATAGAATTAAATAACTACCTCACGCTTTATTACCACTTTTTGAACAGATCTCTTCATCTTATTTACTCCCAGAAGTTCTGTTGTTAAATAACGCAAAGATTCATTCTAGAAAAAAGTGTGTAAATATTGGTATTTATGATATATGAATTTTTTGTAAATTAGTAATAAAAACTTCTATGAATATCAAATGTATAGTAATGGAAGATACTAGAATAAAAACCTTGTTGCATTTGATAAAGTTTTAATATGAATATACTTTATATTAATAATGGGTTTATTAATTTATAAAAATTTTATCGAATAAAAGAATTTCGTTGAATTTCAAAATACTCTTTTACAAAATAATATAACGTAAGCAGTGGTGGAAAATTGGCGCAGAGGAGGAGCCTATTGACACCACTAAATTTTAGTAGAATTTTTCGTCTTATCTAATGACAGTTTTTATTAAGATGAATAATACCATAAAATATTAGTGGTGTCAATAGGCTCCTCCTCTGCGCCAATTTTCCACCACTGCGTAAGCAAAGAATTCAGCCCAATAAATGCAAAACTGACAGTATCAAACGAAAACACAAAAAAACATTTTATTCAAGGTAGACAAAATACTGAATAGTGTTTAACAAACGAAATTTTCTCTTATATTCGGATAACATTAATCTCAATAAAAAAATTGAATATTTTCAATTATAATTCATAAAATATAATGAACGTCGCAATTTTCAGCGATGTCAATCATTTATTACACGTAAGTCTTTATAAAAGGGAAATTACATTTTAAAGACATTTTTTTGTTCTAATACCTATTTCATGATAGATAAAATGTTATTCTTCAAGCGAGTCAGGAATTCAAGTGTCAAAACTTAGAATTTTGAAGCTTTGTTGTTGAAGGTAGACAAAATACTGAATAGTGTTTAACAAACGAAATTTTCTCATATATTCGGATAACATTAATCTCAATAAAAAAATTGAATATTTTCAATTATAATTCATAAAATATAATGAACGTCGCAATTTTCAGCGATGTCAATCATTTATTACACGTAAGTCTTTATAAAAGGGAAATTACATTTTAAAGACATTTTTTGTTCTAATACCTATTTCATGATAGATAAAATGTTATTCTTCAAGCGAGTCAGGAATTCAAGTGTCAAAACTTAGAATTTTGAAGCTTTGTTGTTGAAGGTAGACAAAATACTGAATAGTGTTTAACAAACGAAATTTTCTCTTATATTCGGATAACATTAATCTCAATAAAAAAAATGAATATTTTCAATTATAATTCATAAAATATAATGAACGTCGCAATTTTCAGCGATGTCAATCATTTATTACACTTAAGTCTTTATAAAAGGAAAATTACATTTTAAAGACATTTTTTGTTCTAATACCTATTTCATGATAGATAAAATGTTATTCTTCAAGCGAGTCAGGAATTCAAGTGTCAAAACTTAGAATTTTGAAGCTTTGTTTGAAGCTTTGTTGTTGAAGGTAGACAAAATACTGAATAGTGTTTAACAAACGAAATTTTCTCTTATATTCGGATAACATTAATCTCAATAAAAAAATTGAATATTTTCAATTATAATTCATAAAATATAATGAACGTCGTAATTTTCAGCGATGCCAATCATTTATTACACGTAAGTCTTTATAAAAGGGAAATTACATTTTAAAGACATTTTTTGTTCTAATACCTATTTTCATGATAGATAAAATGTTATTCTTCAAGCGAGTCAGGAATTCAAGTGTCAAAACTTAGAATTTTGAAGCTTTGTTTGAAGCTTTGTTGTTGAAGGTAGACAAAATACTGAATAGTGTTTAACAAACGAAATTTTCTCTTATATTCGGATAACATTAATCTCAATAAAAAAATTGAATATTTTCAATTATAATTCATAAAATATAATGAACGTCGCAATTTTCAGCGATGTCAATCATTTATTACACGTAAGTCTTTATAAAAGGGAAATTACATTTTAAAGACATTTTTTGTTCTAATACCTATTTCATGATAGATAAAATGTTATTCTTCAAGCGAGTCAGGAATTCAAGTGTCAAAACTTAGAATTTTGAAGCTTTGTTTGAAGCTTTGTTGTTGAAGGTAGACAAAATACTGAATAGTGTTTAACAAACGAAATTTTCTCTTATATTCGGATAACATTAATCTCAATAAAAAAATTGAATATTTTCAATTATATAAAATATAATGAACGTCGCAATTTTCAGCGATGTCAATCATTTATTACACGTAAGTCTTTATAAAAGGGAAATTACATTTTAAAGACATTTTTTGTTCTGATACCTATTTCATGATAGATAAAATGTTATTCTTCAAGCGAGTCAGGAATTCAAGTGTCAAAACTTAGAATTTTGAAGCTTTGTTTGAAGCTTTGTTGTTGAAGGTAGACAAAATACTGAATAGTGTTTAACAAACGAAATTTTCTCTTATATTCGGATAACATTAATCTCAATAAAAAAATTGAATATTTTCAATTATAATTCATAAAATACAATGAACGTCGCAATTTTCAGCGATGTCAATCATTTATTACACGTAAGTCTTTATAAAAGGGAAATTACATTTTAAAGACATTTTTTGTTCTAATACCTATTTCATGATAGATAAAATGTTATTCTTCAAGCGAGTCAGGAATTCAAGTGTCAAAACTTAGAATTTTGAAGCTTTGTTTGAAGCTTTGTTGTTGAAGGTAGACAAAATACTGAATAGTGTTTAACAAACGAAATTTTCTCTTATATTCGGATAACATTAATCTCAATAAAAAAATTGAATATATTCAATTATAATTCATAAAATACAATGAACGTTGCAATTTTCAGCGATGTCAATCATTTATTACACGTAAGTCTTTATAAAAGGGAAATTACATTTTAAAGATATTTTTTGTTCTAATACCTATTTCATGATATATAAAATGTTATTCTTCAAGCGAGTCAGGAATTCAAGTGTCAAAACTTAGAATTTTGAAGCTTTGTCGTTTGAAAACTATATTAAACCATCTTAAATTGCGAGTGGGAAAGGAAAAGTCACACCAACCTATCATATCGGTGTTTGATTTTCAATAAACTAAACGTTTAATTTTACTTAATTGTTTGTCATAATTTAATGCAATCTGAGGTTTTCCGCACAAAATAACATTAACAAAACACAGCTGCACGAGTTAACTATTTTAATGCCAGGCCAAATGGCATCTAATCAATCCCCTCGTAGCCTACCCGTATGCGGATCGGGCAGACTACAAGCCGGAACATACTGAAAGGCTTATTTACTGGTACATTTTTTTAAAAAATTATTAGCGACAAAGTCCTATTACCTTTCCTATGGACTTTTTTTTTATCGTCATAAATGTGTAGGCTACTTTAGGGAGTCTACCAAAAAAAAGTTGTAATGTTTATCTCTCATACACAGCATGTAAAAATTGTATAATTTCGATTTTTAAATTATCGAGTAGGAATATAAATTTACTTTCGAATGAAATTCGTTTTAAAAATGTATCTTAAGTTATTAATATAACATGACTTTTAATGAATAATTTAACTGAAATATATATATTTTAAATATATCTTATTATATTTTTTTTTACTACAGTACCATATAATAACTACTGGCTGTGTTACCACAACTGACAAATTTCCCAGGCCAAATTAAAGATTAAAAAACAGATTATCTGTCAGATACAGCACTTCTGTTTTAATCAAGAATTTATCACTGAAAAACATTTTTTCCCCTCAAATTTTCATTTTATGTTGAAAATATATTTAACCCTTGGCAACATTTGGGCATATGTGCGCGACTGTCAGCAAATTCCTCTTTTGATCATTATATATTTTTTAGAAATTTAGAATTCGTACCAGAAATTCTGAATAGTAATTTTTCCTAATTTGCTCGTTTCGTCATTACATAACGAAATGTTTTTCCTTTGGAATTTTTAAATAAAAATGAAATTCCTCGAATGTATGCACAAAAGATTTAATATCAAGATAAATTTACTTGAAAAAATATGTTCCATCGGTATGGGCTCGGAATTGTATTAGGTTAAATAGAGTATGTCTATGTCACAGCGTATAAGACATCTGAAAGTAAAAAACACGCACGCAAAATGCGGAAAAAAGTTTATATTAATCGCTATCGATGAACAAATAACTCAGGAGAAATTACACAGCATCAATCCCTTTTCCTAACTTTATATAGATGGATAATCTTATTTTATCTTTCTAAGTGATCTCTTAGGACAACTTAGGTACTTGATTGAAAAAACGAAAAACATTGAGCTTATGTATTGAAAATGTCATGTGAAATATTAAATAACTTTATTCATTTATATTTCCGGTAAAATTTCTTTTAAATTTTAACACTAAGACGTAATTTTATATTTAAAGATAATAAGTACAGTGGACTCTCGTCTCGTTATTGCGTCTCCGCTTAAGAGCTGCGGTTAATGAAGACAGTTTTGTTTTCTCAATCATTTTCTATTTGAAAGGACGCGCTTAATGCGTAACATCGGGTATTACGTACACGTTTTTCATAACTAACCACGCAGTATTAAAAGAAAATCGTTTTGTACACTACATTTTCAAAAGCAATTTTAGTGTAACATTTTTTATAGGGAGAACAATAAATTGTTAGTGAATGACACTGATGAAGTGAAACGTTTCACAAACAGCAACGTCAGAGGTTCGAACAATGCTGCCGGCTGTTCCCCGATCTTACCAAACAAAATTTAATGTCGAAGACTAAATTTAGTCATTTGTTGCAAAATTAGAAAAAGATACGTTAAAAACATAACTTTTCCACTATCAATAAAGAAAAGTGACTTAATAATATAAGTAAATTTAAATTGTGTAATTTAAATTAAATGCGGCAATTTATTAGTACACTGTAAAAAAAAAATGAAATGTTGCTCCATAAAATTGGTGGCAGCATTGCTGCCTCCATTATATTGAATAATTTAACAGATATAACTGGTATTACGTTACACTAATGTGTAATATTACACTATTTTTAACAGTTTAAATTAGACCATTATATAAGTTAAATTACTCCATAAAGTTTGAGGAAGCATATCACCACCAATTTTATGTAGTGTCGTTACATAAATTTTTTACAATGTATGCAGTGTTTGTTTGGAACAACCAGTTCTTTTAATTAAAAATATTACCTTTAGTTTGCACTTTTTTTAAAAATAGTAAATTAAAGGAACGTTGTTTCTTTCAGCATAAAGTTCTAACAGATTTTATTTCTTTAAAATCTGGAATTACATTAATTTAACGAAGTGGATTATTTTTATGGGATTAAATTTTTTACCATTGTTTAATGCTGAGATCGGTACGTGTGGACGAAAATTGTCCTCCTTAGGGACACTGCACAAACGGGATTTCATTGTATGACTAAATTATTACTAATATTTAACTATAATATAAACTGATACATTAATTGTTGCATATTTACGGGTTTCAGATGCTGTTCTATGAATAATAAAATAATTTTCCTTTAAACTTCTTTTTAGGGTCGCTACGGAGATTGAAAATGTTTTTAAGACTTGTTATAATATGCTCATGCATTAAATGCGATAATATTTATAGGCATTTTACAAAAAAAAAAAAGTTATAAAATATTTTTACCTATATTTATATTTTTAAAAACGCACTTTTAGTGCTATAAATGCTGTTTTTTTTTTCAGAGAATCATAACTTGATCTGTTCTGATTATAGAAGAATGGCATTCTTAGTGTTTTAGTTGTTAAAGGTTAAGGAAAACAATTCTGAACATAGGTTAAAGGAAGTAGGACCGTATAAAAATTTATTTTTTAACTTTTCAACGGACAACTATTTTGACGTAAATGTCTTTTGATGGTGTACGAACAACATTTGAAAAAATTATTCGATTAAGAACACAATTCTAATGTGAATGGTTGGGAATTGGTTATTGGTCAACGATAAGACGAGACATCCTCTATAATAATACTTTATAATAATTGTTTTTAGCACAAAAAACTTTTAGAATGTTGAATACGAAAATGCGTCTACTTCTCCCACATTGCATTCGCAGTAGAAAAGTATGTATGACATTGCCTAAAGAAACTTAAGATCGTTAATTAAAAAAAATTAACTGCGCCAATTATTTAATTTAAAAGTGTGCATTCAAAATATTTTAAAAGCTCATAAAACAGGGCTCCCAAATGGTCCGCCAACTGAACACCAATAAATTTTAACAGAAAATTTTATGGTAGGTTTGCGCTAGAATTAACTTTCAAAGGGGATTCCGGGGCAATTTGTGAGAAAAATCTCGAAAACAATATTGGTATTCAGTTGGTGGACCATTTGGGAGCCCTGATAAAATCATATGTTAGCCTATATAATTATTGAAACCTAAGAATACATTAGTGACAAAAAATATTGAAATTATATTTGCGCTTTTCCAGCTTTTATATTAAATCTGAGAAAATGAAAGCGAAGTACTATTTTAGATTGTGGGTTTTTTATTTTATAACCGAAATTTAAAAAAAAAAAAGAAGAAAAGCATTACACATAGGGGAGAGTAGCCGAATTTGGATCAGTTCACATATTTTCAGGTGTAAATTGCTTCATTTTTTGAATAATTGCAAAATATCACTACACGTTGTCAATATATTTATCTGCTAACTAAATAAATCTTTAGAACAATTTTCTTCAATCTTAAGGTTTATTTTAATTTCAAAGAAACTGTCAAAAGTGGTCCAAATTCAGCGACTGGTCGCCTAAGTTGAACCCCCAGTCGACTAAATTGGATCAAACAATGTTAGGCTGTTTTAATGAGTGAGGAATATAACTAATTTTATAAAATGAAAATGTTTGCAATTAATGAAACAATCAAACAAAAGAACGGCAATGACATGCAATGAAAGCAAATCTCTGAAAGTAAGAGTAATTGTATTAAATCAAAATGTATTCAAAATATAAATCAAAGTTATAAGTAATTATGAATAGTAATTATGGAACTAATTGCCAGTTACTTGAATATTATGTAAGAAATGATACAAGGCTCACACTTGAATTTCTTTTGTTCATTTTTATTCCAGCGCACACAACATGGAACTATATTTGGCAATCTGAACACTGAATCATTTTTACTATTTTATTTTTCCTACAAATTAGGCAAAACCAATCATAGCTATTTTGATTTTTTCTTTATAGATTCTGAATCATTAGACTTTATTTTGCAACAGAAGGTATCTCTAATTTATGTCTCTAGTTCTTCCCATTAATCTTTTTTTTCCAATTGAATTACGTCTATTATGTACCAAATGCTTTTGTGCTTTGAGAGCTTTTTTTTTTTTGTGTTTTTTTTGTGTTTTTTTTTTTTTTGTGTGTGTTTTTTTTTTTTTTTTTTTCATTTTATGGTTTACTTTATATGGCGAAGATGTTAACACAGCTGTTTTTTGTCTCCCTCTGTATTTTAACTTAACTGATTTTGGCAAGAAAAATAACATTTCTAACGATTCTTTGGTGGGGGGGGGGGGGGGGGAGTTGTTGCTGCAGCTTTCTTGTGCGCCAAACTCTTCACAACTTATTCTTCTCTTTTCGTTTTCTATATCTTTGACAACTTTGCTGTCACTGATGCTTTTCCTCCAAACTCTTTGTCTGTGTCGTTTTCAATTTCTTTCTTTCTTTATTTTTTTTCTTTATTTATTCTTTTTTTTTTTTTTTTTTACTCTCTTAGTTTTACTAGATTTTCTGACTCTGACTCCGAAATCTCCGAATATCAGGAGAATTATCTGATCTATCTGCAGTGCCTATCGCCTCGTCAGGAACAAGTGTTGAAGTAGCTGCGAAATGATGATCGTATATATGGTCCAATTTAGGAACCCAGATTGGTCCAATTAATGGCAACTGTGCCGTTTTTTAAAAAAAGATTATCTCAAGACTAAGAACAACAACAACAAATAAGCAACAAAATCCGCTTGAAAAATATGCGCAATAAACACACGAATTTAGATATGTATATGAAAACATAACAATTTACTTTAATTTTAAATTTTTCTCTTACTTTTAATAGGAAAAAATTGGATCAAAATAGCTAATTTTAGATTTTTTTAAATTGTCTGAAAGCAGTACGTGGAAGTCGGGTGCTTTTTCTAATCATAAATGATGCTGTATATGATGAGTAAGATTTCAGCGGTAGATGGCGTCTCTTTCTGTAATTAACAGCATAATTGAAACGGTCCAAATATGGCTACTCTCCCTTATATTTCCCATTACACAAGGTTCCTTTTTCTTTCATTCTCTATTATTTTGAACGATTTTGACGGTTTATGCATAGAGATTTTCTTAAATGCTTTTGATTTTAAATTTTTTAATGCACTAAAATGTTCACTATCATTCTATGCATAAATTTTGATAATGAATGTGGTATCGATAGTTATATATATACCGGGTGCCTCAAAAATGACTGATGTATTTTAAAATTCAATAACTTACAAACGGTGACAGATATTAAAAAAAATTCTTGCAGGCGTGTTATGTAAGATATCAGGAGTTTTTATGCTGCGATTCTCAGTTTTAGTTACAAATAGCATCGATAGATGGCACTGCAAGCAACAACCGATAAATCCAGGCTCGATTGTTCGGCCTCTCTCTTCTTCCATGCGAAAAAAGGAACTTTAAATGTATTGAATGGATCCCGAAGTACCAAATATCGGGTCTGGATTGTGCACCTAACGCTCTCATCGCCATCTACTGTTTGCAATTCGAACTAAAATCATGAATCAGAGTAAAAAAATACCTGACATCATACGTAACCCTCCAGCAAGAATTTCTTTTAATATCTGTCACCGTTTGCAAGTTATTGAATTTTAAAATGCATCAGTCATTTTTGGGACACCCGGTATATATAATTAAATGTAGAAAACAGCATTAATTGTAATATGTGAATTTTTTAAAAGGAAATTGATTTTTAGAAGCTTCAGTGATGTGAATCAAAAATTACTGCTCATTCTGCAAAGTAGTTCTTGGTTTATGCTTAAAAAAAAACTACCCTCTTTGCAATCTGTTTCGCGACGAGTACAAATTACGGAGTGACTACAAAATACTTTAAAAGTAAAAAAAAAAAAAAAAAAAAAAAAAAATGTTAAAACTATTTATTTTTCTATTTCTTCTATTGGCTATTTTTTATTAGTGAAGACGATGTTAGTATAAAGCTTAAGTAATTATTTTAAAGATAGAAGCCAAAAGAATGGCGGTTAAACAGCTCTTTGATCGCAGATTTTCTGAAGGTGAAATTATAGAGCAATTATAGTACCTTGGTATTAATAGGACAATTATATATATACAATTATATATAAAAATGTATCTATCGATTAATGGATACTGATAGTTCAAAAGCTCGATCTAGGTCAAGTCACCTACGTCCAGTTCATACAATGTTAAATTTGTGTTTTACTTACTTATATTATTTTATTTATTTATTTATAGTTTTAGTTTCTTTATGGAATATTAGCCGGAAGCAATTGCTGAACACTAAATGTTGTTTTAATTCCAAACAGATTAATCGTTCGTAATCAGATATACAGGTTTTTTTTTTTTTTTTTTTTCATGCTTAGAAATTATTTTTTAAAACATAAAAGTAAATTAAGATAAAGATTTCAATCAAATTACACTTGAAAGAAAATTTTCCCTAAATGCACGATGTTAAAATTGAAATTGCACGATGTTTAGAAATTAAACAAAAATTGCAAAAAAGCGAAATCTATTGGTCAGGGGTTGTCACAGTCAATAAGACTTACTTGCGGACATGTTTTTGCTTTATATTAGATAATTTAACAGCAGTGACAACTGCTTTGACATAGCAATGACAACTGCTTTGACATAGCAATGACAACTGCTTTGACATAGCAATGACAACTGCTTTGACATCTGTTCTTCCCAGCTTAGAAGCGGAATATAAGATGAAAGAGAAAGTGAAGAGAAGGAGCATGAAATCCGCGACAGCAGAGCCCTCTGTGTAGCCGCTTGATTCTTTCGAAGATTCTGAAGCTGTTAACAAACTCAAAATCTTCTCAGACCGTGTGAATCCCGAACATCACTAAGGAAGGTTGTTGAAGGAGGCTGTAGAAACTTTTTGTACCGATGGGATTAGAGCTAGCATTCCAGAGTGATTAACACCTTAATTCTCGCTCCCGTCATATTCTCGGGCTGTGTCTTTTACTCAAATTGTTTGATTCCCACCAGTTTTATAAACTAGTGAAATTGGGTATATTTTGATATCGTTTTTACTGTCATTAAATAAGGTGAATATTTCTTTTTCATAAAAGTGATGACAATAAGCAATTTGAATTATTCAACCGTAATTTAATTCGAGCGTTAAGGGATTAAAGAAATTGGATGTTCCTTATATCATACTTGTTGGTTTATTATACAGGGAATACATGTTCGATGGAATATTTTAAAGTTGTTCGGAAAATAATCAATGAGAGGGCGTGTTTTTAGGGTGAGTAGATTATTTGATAATACAAACATGAAATTAATCAAAGCACCTTTTTTTGGTTATTGATGTTTGTTTCGAAATGCTTTCTTGATTTTAAAACAATTTTTAACTCCTTTTAGATTTTGTTGTTGAAAAGAATATCTTAATTTGATAAAGATGTTAAATATTTTTTGTCGAACATTTTTGTTTCGTGAACTTAAAGAAATATGAAAGATTGAAATGTTAAATAAAACATTTATGCATGTATAAATTATTATAAATATCAAAAAGAAGACAAATAGAAAATGAACCTTTTTGTCCCCCCTCTCTTCGTGTGTTGTACATTCAAATTTTTTACTTAAAATTGTCTTAAATAAAATAATTTTTTGAAATAACTGCTATAATTATTGAAGATGTGTTTTAGAAAGGTGATAATTTTAATTTGGAATATTCTTTTTAAATTGTAGGGTGAAATTTGTGTATTTCCTTGTTTTATTCTATTTTGATCTTGAAAAGGTGTTTCTTAAATTAATATATATATATATATATATATTATTTTGTTTTATCGCAGACCGTTTAATTTTAACGAGGACCGTTTTTATTTAAAAATTATGAATGAATAAAAGTTTAAATAACGCATTTATATTCATATGTACATTAATAAAAATGGATATATTGAAAACTCAATTTTTTCTCAGACTTATACTTTTTATAAATAAGAGTCAAGTTAAAAATTAATAATTATTTTATTGTATAAAATATTTTAACTTTTTATTTTATTTTAATTTTTTTTTATAAATAAACGTTTTGAATATATTTTTTGACAAGATTTAAAATTATAAATAATATAAATTAAGTTTGAGAAATACTTTCACAATATTGACAATACATTTTATAAATAAAAGTCAAGTGAAAAATTAATAGTTATTTTATTGTATAAAATATTTTAAATTTTTATTTTATTTCTAATTGTTTTAAATGAATGTTTGAGTAGATTTATAATTATAAATAATAAAAATTAATAACAAAAACTTTTAAAAGTGTCAAGATAGAATTCGCACACGACACTTATTTAACGTTAAAATATGTATATATATTGTTGCATTTCTCGGGCGAAAAAGATCCACCATATATTAAGACAGTTACTAATGTGAGAAAATACTAATGAACTAAATGCTTCATAAAGTAAACATATTATATATTTCACATTAATTTGATTTTCAAATCTTTTTTTTTTCACTTCTTTTTCCCACACAAGTTGCCATAATTTTTTTAACTAATGCGAATATATATATATATATACATATTAAAGACTACATTTGATCGTTACACCAAGTTTAAATAATTATTTTTTCAAAAACACGTTTATATATAAAAAAGATTATATTTTTAAAATATAATTTGTACTTTCAGTTTTAAATCTTTTATAGAAGAATGTTTCATATGTAAAATAATTGTAAAAATCGCCAAAGGGTCTACAAAAATAATTTTTCTTTTTTTTACAAAATAAAACAAATCGTAACCAAAATAAACATATAACAGAGTATAAAATGAAGTTATTATCGTTTAACCGTCTCGCTGCGTAATTGTTTTAGCAAAATAGCTTCAAATTTTGCGTATTTAACCCCTTCGCGACGAGCGTCTTTTAAATTTTTTTTTTCTTTTGTCACCGGTTTTTTAAAACTAAAATTTTTGTCTAATTTAATCGGGAAAATGATCCCATTAGATAAGGTAAAATTTACAATAAAAAAATAACTAGTGGGAATAATCAAGAAGGGTTAATTAGACGGAAAAAATGCATCCCCGAGGAAATCTCTGGTTGTACAAAATTTGCTACTTTTACGTTGCCCGAGGAAATCTCGGGTTGCGCAGCGAGAGTGTTAAAGGAGAAGTCATTTCTTTTAAAACGTGAGTTCGTTATTCGTTTTAATAGCTATAAACTTTCCCATTCAAAGTATTTAAAAAAAAGAGCTTTGCGATATTCGTATTATTATTAAAACGTAATTATAATTTAATAACACTATTAAGGATTAATATATATATATATATATATATGTACAGTGAATTCTCGATTAGTCGAAGTCAGATAAGTCGAATATTCGTTTAGGTTGAAGTTTACACGAAGTCCCGGTCCCTTTATAACAATTTAATATTAAACTTTTTCGTTCTGTCGAAGTCTACATCTTTTAAGTCGATTACATTCTGATGGAGAAAAAAAAAAAGTAATTCGATTAATTTTTTAATTTTTCAGCCACAGCTCAAAAATACTGGCACTTTCTGTTAGATAAAACTTTTCTGCACTCCTTCGCCAGCTTTGTAGGGCGCTATTTTTACTTCCTACAGCGGTCAGTGTGGAGCCTCTACGAGTTTGGAATTTCAACTGAAATCATCCCATCTCCGCCTACCCCCCATTCATTTCTCTTTTGCACATTCCCTTTTCTCAACAGGTATTCTTTGGAAACAGAGCAGGTGGCTAAGTGAATTCTAATTGTTCTAATTCCCCACGCTTTTATGCAAGGACTTTTTTTTCGATTCTATTGAGATTTCATTGAAGTTCATTACTTTAATGTTGAGTCTTGTCATTTTAGTGTTTATTGAATTTACATCGTGATACGTTTTCAGTTGGGTCTTTCAAAATGCCGAAGCGGAAATTACAAATCCTTATTTTAGAGCAAAAAGTAAATTAGATAAGAGATATTGAAGACAATCCTAATTTAAAGAAAAAAAGATGTAGCCCTGAAATATGGTATCCCTCCGAACACGCTATCTATCAGATTGAAAGATAAAGAAAGCATTTTCAAAAGACATAAGTCAAGTTTCAACCCGAAGTGCAAAAGGATGAAGACGTGCGCCTTTCCAGATATCGAAACAGCCCTCGTAAAATGGTTTACATATTGAAAGACACAGAAGTGTGTAATTCCTTTAAGTGGTACGATTTTAAGTGACAAAGCTTTGGATTTCACAAAAGTATTGAATGTGGACGGCTTCACTGCAAGCACGGGGTGGCTTGAAAAGTTTAAAGCCAGACACAACATTGTGTTTCGGACATTACACGGTGAAGCAAAAGATGTGTCTGTTGCACCGTGTGATGAATGGAACACAGTTTCATTACTCAAATTTCTTGCAGGTTACTGTGCGGACGACGTTTTCAGTAGGGATGAAAATGGACTTTTTACAAATGTTTTTCTAACAAGACGGTGATGGTTAAGGGGAAAACATGTTAAGGTGGAAAGCTAAGTAAAGAACGTTTAACTGTCCTTGTCGGAGCAAGTGCTTCTGACAGAAAAATTACCTTTACTGGTCATCGGTAAATACAAAAATCCTTGCTTTTTCAAACGTAAAAAGCCACTTCCCGTACATTACAGATCTAATCCTAAAGCTTGGATGACGCTAATATTGTTCGAGGAATGCATCAGAAATTTGTATGTAGTGTTAAATGCAAAAAAGCGTAAAGTATTGATCCTCATTGTTCAGCGTACAGCTCACAGTCAACTTTCGAGCTTGATATCTATCAAGTTAGAATTTCTCCCTTCTAACACGACTTCTAAGCTACAACCAGCAGACAAGGGAATAATTAAATGTTTAAAGCATTCCTTCAGAAAACGTCTAGTGCGGAAGGCAATCGAGGATGACGAAAATGGAATAAATCAAAAGTGTGATGTGTTAGAAGCAATTAGACTAATTTCGAGTGCCTGGAACAACGATGTGAAACAAATCACTATCAAAAATTGCTTCAGTAGATTTGGCTTCTTTGCAAGCAATGCAGACTCATGTGTTCTGAATGAAAATGTACAAGATCAAGAAGTTATTTTTGAAGATGATAATAATGTGTTTTTGAATATTGACTAAAATGTTGCAGTTTGTGGACAACTTAGTGATCCAGATATAGTTGAAACAATAAAAAGGGCGGAGAACGATCCTGAATCAGAAGATGATGAAGAGGAAGTAAATTGCGTTTCATCAACAAATAATCAAGAACCACATGCGGCAATGACGATACTACAGCAATATCTCGAAAGTAGAGACAGTGTGGACGATTCTCTTTTCCTTTGTTTACAAAATGTGAGCGACTTTCTAATCAGTGAAAGACAAAAAACTTCCTTTTAGCAGTCATCATTAACGAGTGTTTTCGTCAAAATTTGAGTTTGTAAATACCTTATATTATGTACTATTAAATTGTATTTATCTTTAGTGCTAATTTTGCCAGACTCCGTTATTACAGTATAATTGCAATTCCTGTCTATAAGATTGAATTATTTTTCATAGATTTTCTGTATGTATTTAAGGATTTTCGATAAGTCGAACTTACGATAACTAGAATACCTTTGCCGGTCCCTTAGAATTCGACTTATCGAGATTCACTGTATTATACTATGATATGACAATTTGTACTTTTCAACATAATTAGTTTCATTATCTCAGGTCATGAACTTTCATTTTCAGTCATGTATATGTTTTCATCGATCCACTAAAATTTTATAGAAAATATTGTCTTATTTAATCGTCTAAAACTCAAGATTAAACATTTTTTTATGGCTGCAAAGGATGGAGCTGGCGGCTCCTCTAAGCGCCCGAGTAATGGTATGGGACATTCTCCTTCCATTTCCTCTATTGCTTCCACTAACTCCCATATAAGCTTAATTAACAGAGAAACTCTCTCTAATATTGGTTTAAGTAATGTTCTTAAAGCTCTTAACTCAAATGAGAATGATATTCAAAATTTAATTTTCTCTACTAAAAGTAATGTAACTAGTGGCAAAAGGACATTGATGAGGGCTTTACCCCCGTTACCCCTAAATCCAAAAAACGTAAAAGTAAAAAAACGAATAGAGTTGCTAATAAACCTAAAAAAACCCGTAAAATCACCCCTGAAAATGTTAACGACGACGTCGAATTCCATTCTGATGATGACGCTGATATCGCTTCCTCTAGCGAACATGAAGAAAATGTTCCTGAAACTCCAAAGAAAAAACCTAAGCCTATTATGGTGACTCAAGTCCCTAATATTATACAATTTCTCAATGATCTATCCTCCATGGACAAATTCAAATTTAACGCCAAGCTTGCTGGTGAATTCATTAGAATTTCACCTGATACCATCCGTGACAAGCTAATGCTGCATGAGCATTTCAAACAAAATAATATTCAACATCATATTATTCCAGACAGGGAAATTCCCGTTAAAGCCGTAATCCGTGGACTTCCTCGAAATATTGAAATTGAAACTGTCAGAGAAACCCTCGCTTGTCGAGGATTTACCATCACTAAATTTTCGCAAATGAAAAGTAAAAGAGACGGGAAACTCCTCCCTCTCTACTTGATTGAATTTCCTAAAAATCCCACTAGCTTTGAACTAGCGTTTCTTCAACGTACGCTCTGTGTACAATCTTCGAGTTGAAATCGAAAGATTTCGACCGGCTAAAAAAGCCACTCAATGTTACAAATGTCAAAAGTTTTTTCATATAAGTGCCAATCGTCATATTAATCCTAACTGTGTAGGGTGCGGTGGCCTGCACCTCTCTACAAACTGTGAAAATAAAAAAAACTCAGGACTCTGATGTTTCTAAACCACCACCGAAATGTGCCAACTACTCTCTGGAACACCATTCATCTTACAAGGGTTGTTCATTATTTCCAACGAAACCCCAGTTTCGAAAAACATATGCTAATGTAACTGCAAACGCAAAAAATCCTATTTCTGCAGACGCAGAGAAAAGAAAAAGGAAAAAAAAAAAACCAGCGATTCTACTGCTTCTATGACAAACCCACTTTTAGACCAATCAAATTCTTCCAATATTACGTCACCACCACCTCAGCAACTCTATGAGTTATACGAATTCTCTGGTGCTATCCCTGCGATAGCCGAGATCGTTAGTAAAATTAAAGAAGAACTTGATGTCAGTTCTTTTTCGGAAATTCCCCAAAAACTCAACAATATCCTCAAAAATATACAAAGTAAAGGAGATTATCTCTCTAAATTACTTGCCTTCTCTGAAATGTTGGAAAATTCCGCTAAAAATCCTAGTAGCGAGTCGTAAGTATTCGGCTCCTACCCTTTATTCAAAATTTTTTAATATTTACTTGTTATTTTAATGTGTGGTCACGTTAAGTGTCTTTTTTTGGTTAAGGATTAGGCTTTGCTTCTATTTTACGACTGTTTGAACATGCCAACCCTTTATTTTTCTTCTATTCTTACACTTCCCAACATATTTCTCTTCTGCGTGCTTCACTTGTTAAAGCCACGCCTTCCTACTCTCCTTGTTTTCGGATTGGCTGACTGGTTCAGCCACTTACGTAAATAGACTTTCTCGATCTTTTTCTCCTCATTTCGTCTCTGGTTCTCGGCAGTAATGCTGCGAATCTTAGACTCTCTCTTTTATAGTGGCTTTTTTGCAGCGCTTCGACTAACAATTCATGTTTTTCTTAGGATGTGCTCATACTATTTACTCATATACAGGGCGTGGATTTGATTCTCAAATAGGTAGCCCCTGGAACTACTCTGCTGTTCGCTGTTCAAGATTAAACAAGTCAAAAATCTCTGTTAAATTTTACTGGTAGAAAATAAGCGTAACACTATCTTCGAGTCCCATAATTACAGCTATTTTTTGTATTTTAAAACATCGTATAGATCTTCGCGCAGCTGTTTCTTCAGAAAAGTGTGGGCGAAAACGAACACTAAAACACCAGTCTTTATTAATGTTCATTAACAAAATAGAAGTATATTTATTTTGATCTACACATTCAGCTATTCAAATAGAGTAGCACACTAAACATTTAGCTAATATGCTTTTCAGGAAATCCGGAAATAGATAAGTGCAAATTAGGGATGTATGGGATATAACGATGATCGACTATAAAGGGAAGATTATTGAGATGAATGAGAAAATGTTTCAATTTAAAATAATTAACAATAACTACATTAAAAACCTTTCCATGTTAATTCAAGATGAATAAATGTTTTAAATTAATTTCAACTGATAAAGGTGCATAGATTTGTACATAGGATTTTATGTGACATTAACATGAGTTAGTTGAATGCATTTATTATAATAAAAAGGTAGTACTTCTCACTTTCTAGAAGCTATAGTCTATTAAAGGTTTTAATGTGTATAAAATGTTATTTAATTTTAACACTTATTTTGTCATTTAATTCCCTCTCATTCAGCTTTTATCAGAGTCTTTGCGTAACTAAATAATTTCCGAAAACCATAGCATTACGCAAGCGCTTCGTGACATTGCTTTTTTGCTTATTGTCGCTATTTTATTTCCGCAAGGAACTTTTATTCGAATTTTCTAAAATTATTTAAATAATATTGATTTACGAAATAATTCCACATATTGATGTAACATCTTTTTTACTAAATTCCGTCAAAAACTTTTTCGTTTTGACTAATTGACACAAGAAGAACGATTGGTGTGATTTTGACAAAAAGATGGAGACTGAAGATTTGTATAAGTGTAATTTTGAATACATGTTCTCGCCTTGGTTTAGTTGCGGTAATTCTGCGATTAAACAATTCTTTTCAAATAAAGAGGTATCTGAACACCTATGAGACTACACCATTAGCTCACATTACACCACCCGATATCGCAGTGTTAAGTAGCTATAAAAAATGGATTTTAAAGTGGCTTCAGAAAAAATAGTCTACAAACCCATTTGATTAATTTATAATTTTCTTAATTCAATATTGTTTATCCTATGCTAATATGTTCCTCACGATATTCGAAATATGGGAAGTAAATTAATGAAAAAATAAGTGAAAAAGCAAAGTAAAAGATAAATAAAACGACGAGAAAAATGCAACGCAGCGATGCGTAACGCTATGACTTTCGGCGTTCATTGAATACTAAATATTCTCTAATAAAAACTAAATGAGAGACACAACTAATTGATACGTTTTATTTTATTATTATTTTTTTTATGACTGCTATAACTAATTCGTACAAAAAGTAATTATTTTTTATTTTTTTTTTTAACAAACGTAATTCTATGGTTTTCGGCGTTCATTGAATCCTAAATATTATCTAATAACAAGATAAAGTAAAAAAACTAAAACCCAACTACGACAAAAAACTACGCTGAAAAAGTATAAAAGTACCCCATGAATACAGGTAAAGTCACAAGCAAATGCTAGTAATATATAGATATATTCAAAATGTACAAGTAAAGCGCTTTTGAATGATACCAAACACGGCATATTTATCTTAACTTTATTTTTTGACGTATGACGCTTCCAGTATTTGGTAGTAGTGACGCACATATCCGTCGATGGCAGCAAATGGGTAATGGACCGATTAGTGGATGAGGTCGTTAGTGTAATGTGTAAATGTGTAATGTAGATTGAAGGTTTCATGTATTAAGATGACCTAGGAAGATTTCTTAATCTATCTAATTCTGCTAACGATTGACTGTCATGTGGATTTTTAAGCAACTTATTATGATCCAAGGCACTTATAAACAAACCCTCTATGGTTTTGAAGTGAAGCGCTTTAAAATGATACCAAACACGGCATATCTAGCTTAACTTTATTTTTTTACTCTGTATATTTTGTCCGCTAGAAGGCGCCACATTGAATTTGGTGAAAATCTATATAGCCTATAACCAGCGGACAATTAAGACGCTTCTAATGATATGTCATTTGTCGAATTCTGATTAGTGGTTTAGAAGTTACGAGGGAACAGATGAACATACATACATACATACATACATACATACATACATACATACATACATAGCCTGTCAAAATCATAACCCTCCTTTGGCTTTGCCGTAGTCGGGTAAAAACTAAACGATCGGCATCGATGAACACTAACCTAATTGATCTAACGACCTAATTGATGAACAGGCCCCGGCGTTTCTTTAATGATTGCTATAATTGATTCGTATGAAAAGTAAAAACTTTTTTTTTTTTTTTTTTTTTTTTTTTTTTTTAACAAACTTAAGTTAGAAAATGTTACTTAATTCAACAGTATTTTTTTAATATAAATTTACGCGTAATTTATACGTAACATAGGTATAAATTTACACGTAATTTTCATATAACATACGTATAAGTTTACAATTAATTTTACGAATAATTCGGACTATTCAACTTTTATATTTATTTTATTATTATTATTTAAAATGGACAGGTTTCCTGAAAGTGATGAACTGCGCCCGGTGTTGTGTTAATGATTGCTATGTTTGATTTATCTTAAAATCAAAACTATTGCTTATCAAAATTCATTAGAATGAAGTTTGCTACATTCAACAATATTTTTAAAATTTAAATTTAGGCGTAATTTTGTAATTGAGAACGGACTATTCAAATTTAATGTGATTATTATTATTATTATTATTGTAAATGGACAGTTTTTTTCTTTTTGGTAGTCACGTGAAAATGCTATCAAGATCTAAAAAGAGAATAATAAACGACTGTTTATTTTTCCTCTGGTTTCTTACTTTCGTAAAATTTATCAAAACTTGGATATGTTGTAAGAATATGGAGTGGCAATTTAATTTTCGAAATTAATAGTGCACATAACAGCTCATCACATGAAATATGTAAATATATTATCATCTACTTTCTGAAAAGGATTCGAATTGCTACAAATTTCGAAATGGGCCACATGAATTTTTCGTTTAAAGACGGTCATTCAATCGTACACTCCATTACAGGTTGAAATAAAAAAATAAATATATTATTAAAGATGATTGGCGTTCTTTATTCGTATAGACAATTATGACGCAATGCTTACTGAGCAGCGCAACAGCGTAACTGGCATGACTAAAACAGCATGCTAATGCATACCACAAAATTCTATCATTTAAGGACTGTCCTCGCATGATATGACAACTCCAACCCAATGTTAAACAGATGTAATCGTTCTCTGTAAAATTAAATGATCCTTTTTGAAAGGGATACATGATGTCGAATGCTATTTATTGTCTTAGTTCATAAAAAAATTCTTAATTTTGCTCATATTGATTTTCCAAGGCTATAAATGAAACAATACCTCAATTCTCACTGGTTCAAAATATGAAGTAGGTTCAGAATAAAACAAATAGAAATTGAAAATGTTAAGTTAAATTCTCAATTTAGTCTTTTACATGAAATATCTTATGAAAAAAATATTGTAATTCAAACAGAAATTTGAACAAAAAGCTTCCATTGGTAGACAGAAACTTTCAAATTTTGTATTCTGCGAATGTAGGTTCTTAATGCAAGGTAGGTTTCTCAATTGTAAAGAAAAATGGTGATTATATAAAAAAAGAAAGAAAAATCATGCGTTAAGCATAGATTATGAAACACTTTCCAACACTTCCTGAATGCTTTAACAAAACTTCGTTATTTAGGTAAAGAAGAAAACTAAGTAAACATTTTATAAAACGAATAACACATTTGAAAAAACTGATTTCAGTAGTTACCGTCCATAGCCAAATATGTATTCCAATTCTTTTGAACAGCCCTGTATTCGATCTGTATGTTGATGTATATACTATATAATGGGAGAATTTAGTTTAGCAAGAAAATGCATAACAGGTTGGAATTCATCTTTCAGCAATTTATACTAATAGATGGAAACATACTTCAATACTTTTGTACAGCCCTGTAGTTTACCTAGTACCTTTATTATATGACACTATTTAGCTAAAATTTAATTCAAAGTATATGTAAATAATATACATTATGTATATATTCGAAATCATTTGTAAATAATCATCATCACTAGAACTTTTTGTAGATTATTATTTACAAAGTAAAACACTCTTAAAACTACTGAAATTACATTTCCAGAAATTATCACCCATAGACGACCATGTATCCAATTCTTTGAGTGGCCCTGTATATCATTTTATCTATATTCTACAAATATTTCTTAGTAAACAAAATTTAGTTCAGCGTAAAAATGCATAACTCCTTTAAAACCCACCTTTAAGCAATTTATGCTCATACTCAGTAACCTTTATGAATTCATTTCTTTAGCCCTGTATATGAACTATAGCATTTATACGCACTTTATAGTGTGCATAAATATAGTGAAAAAAGCGCATGTCATAATTAAAAATGCGTTTCGAGCAACCATTACTAATATACAGTAATTCGGATACAATATTGTATCTGAAATCTTTTCAAATACACTGTAAACAATTCCCCCTACACCATTATGAACGGAATTCTTTTGTGTGGCCTGTAAATGAACAATAACTATTCTTTGAACCGCATATTCAACAGACTGCATATTTTAGTGGACTTCATAAATGAATATCAATTTTATTATTTTTGAAAGAGTGCAACACCGTTAAAAATCATTTGAAACGATTTTTCCCTATTGGCTGTAAGGTAACGGAAAACTTTTGACTGTCCCTGTAAAAGAACTAAACATGCTACAAACTTCATTTGAAATAGGGAACGTGCTATGGTAGAGGTCAGTAACATCTAAAATTTTCAGAACGATCCGATCATATTTTTGAGAGTTAGAGGGTGGACAGACGGCCAGACAAACCAAAGTCATAAACACTTTTCAAATTTGTTGAAAAGTGGTTAAAAGAAAATATGCACAAATTACGCATAATCAGAAGGCCTTCACATTTGGAAATTTTGTGAGGAAATGTGGGATGAAAACTTATATTTTAAAACCCGTAATTGGTATCAGTTGGATAATTTTAAAATGAGTTACTTGTTTTGGGATAAAAATAATATGAATCATGTATTTTTAAAAATAAAGTGTAACTATTAATCTAAATTAGTATTACTGCTTTAACTATTTCAGGTGAAAATTACTTTTATTCGAAAAATGCTGAAAGGATCAAATACCAGAAATTCTAAGTAATTTTATATGAAAATAAGTAAAAGCTTTTCTTCACGAACTTAAGGGTTCTCAGGATTCTTAAAATTGGGAAAAATCAAAAAAGAGACCATTTTCAACATTTAATATCTTAAAATTTATTTGATCTTAAGATCCAATTTTGATTGGCATAGAAGATATAAGTACGTTCCTTCATTTTACGTATTTAAAAATTTGCAAGATGCAGAATTAGCATTTACAGGGTGCTCAAAACTGTCAGACATTTGACAAGCAGAAAATCGGCGTAAAAGATTAACCGCAAGATCAGAAGATAAATTTCGCAACAAGAATGAAAATTTTGGTGCCTACTTATACTTCAGATCACAATGATTACCCTAAACATAAATAAATTTGTATTTAAAGCATTTTTAATGCAAAGTCGTATTTAGCTAATGCAAAATTAAAAAATTTTCAACAATATAATCACCTACAAAAATATTTTTTTGAACAATAAAAGGAAATTTTAGGTTCAGTTTATAGAGACTGACATGAAACATATGTTTTAAAAATTTCATGAAAAAATATTCCGAAGTTTTTGAAATATCGTGCGCGTTATGCCCAAAAATGTCATTTGGAGGAAAATGACTTCTAAGTTTCGTTAAACGCCGCTTCAGATATTGAGCGGGTATAATTCTAAAAGCCATAACTTCTGTTCTAATGGGAATTTCAAGGAAACAATTACATCAAAATGTTCAGAAAAGATAGGGGTTTAACATCTAAAAAAAAAAAAAAAAAAAAATCGAAAATTTTAAAGCTTTAAGATTCTTGTGGACCCCTTAATGAAAGAAAAATTTTTATTCCAGAATTTCGTGCCAGTGTGGTATTAAAGTTAAGTGGTTCAAAAACGATACGCCGCACTTCAATGGATTAAAACCATTCATGTGGATATTGTTTTAAAATCTGGTTTTCTAAATATACATCATAACATAAAATCAAATAAATCAGATTAAATTCAGAATACCTTCCAGCGGATTTTTAACTTTCAGAAAGTTTTGCTTTCCGGTAGACTAAGACTTGCTGCAGGCGACCCTTTATAGTGCAAGAAAGAAACAGCTTACAGATGCATAATAACGGGGAAAATGTTGAAGGAATTCAGATTTTTTTTTTTTATTATTTATTTATTTATTTATTTTTTTTTTTTTTAGATTTTGTGAAGCACGAATCCATTAGATTCCTAAATAACTTTAGATTTCTTTGATTTAACAGAACTTAGAAAAGAAAAGAAGTTTGAAATGTTATGTTCTTATTTATTCATTCACTTTAAGTTCCGATAAATGCTATAGGAGACTTTTCGAAGAAGTTTGGAAAACTATTAAAACATGATAAACTTTACAAAACTTCCTGAAATTTCGTTTTTCTTAATCATATACCATTAGTTCGAACAGGCACATGTAAATGAAATAACACTCTCGGCAATGGTATATAAAACTTTAAGGGCGGTTGGAAATCCTCATAACTACCATGTTAAATTAATGTACACTCGTGGAAAAAAAGTATACGCCCCCTACTAACTCCTCAGCAAATTATCGTAGACGAAAGTGCCTAGTACCCAACGATTGGAAATAAAGTCTACTTTTAAATGATGTATATAAAATTTGCTTAGGGGCCCATCTACATATTAAAACGAATCCAAACTTCATTTTTTTTTCAATGGCAATACCCAATTATAACGAGATATTTCTAAACTTCTGTTCAAACTATGCCTAGACAACAAATTTCAAGTCATTTGAATGATAAGTTTTTGAATTATAAACATTCAAAATTTAGTGCTTCTAATGTTAAATTACATTTTCATATTTTTATTTATATCTCCTGAAATTATGTTCCTAATCTGCTAATATTTTGTGTAGCAATAATACTAATATACCCAAACATAAATACGTTGAATTTGCAATTTTCATAATCTTACGATATGAATTATGAATTATAAAATTAATATTCGAAAAAATTATGAATTGCAACCTACAATTTTTTTGATGGATTTAGATTTATTAAGTCCTGCTTTAAGGGAATCCAAAATTTGACATTTCTCTTCCAAGTAGTTTTCAAATTACGCTTAACAAACGGCAAAATGATGGTTTAAGGGGCCGTCTATCATAGAAGTCACTAGATATTTTGAAATGTCTTCTGCTCTCCTGTAATCTAGCAGGCTTCATTGACTGTTTGAGTGGCGCTTAAGGTGCCTTGATCAAGAAGTGGGCTCTCGATGACAATCGAGTACCGAATTTCAATTTGGATACATCCCCTAAAATACGCTCGTTTTAAAATAATTAATTTCTCGGAAACTTATGGTACGAATTGCATGAACATTTGTTTTGGGGCTAATTGAAAGGTGTAGAGTTCATTTATGCTGTCAAAACTGGATATTTCCATTAAAAAAAAATGAAGTTTGGGTTCGTTTTAATATGTAGATTGCCCCTAAGCAAATTTTATATACATCATTTAAAAGTAGACTTTATTTCCAATCGTTCGGTACCAGTAAATTTCTTCTACGATAATTTGTTGGGGAGTTAGTAGGGGGTGTTTACTTTTTTTTTTTCCACGACTGTACCTTTTCTGAGAAACTACTAAAGGTTGAACTTGAAAGTTTTTATAGACATAATATGAATAATTTCGGGTCATTTCCACTAGCACTTGTCGTGTAAGTCACATACTATTACTTTTGACTACCACTATTTTAGAACGGAAAAATGTGACTTATTTTATGAGAGATATCTCATTAATTGAAAAAGGTGAATCAATGAATCAATCTTTTATAAAATAACGGTGCCCAACAAGCATAGTATGTGACTTACACGACAAGTGCCCGTGGAAGCACCCTTCTAATTAAATGAAGGCAAATTTATCAATAGATATTCTTTAGTTATTTTTTAGAAATATCTGGAATAAAAACCACTTATGTGAAATACTCTGCCAAGATTGCAAGCATATGTAGTAGTCTCTATAAAAAAGTACACCGAAGTTCAAAAAGCAACATTTTGGGAAAATTGAGTTCAAAGTTTACATATATAATGTTTATGTATAATGTAAACAAACTGAGTTACTTATTTTTTAAACTTGTTATTGTCGTAGAAACAAAAGTAATATAGTTAAAAGGTGAAATTCAAAAAATTCAAAATACTAAAAAATAAAAACAAACGGCATTTTTTTCACGAATTTGACTTATTATTATTAACTTATTTTTATTACTGAATGATGACCTATAAATAAAGTGACAATAGTGAATGTAAATATATACAGAAATGAAAAGTGTATACACATGGAAAGTGACGCAACTAAAAAATGCTCAATTTCACAGGAAAGACAAAGAAAAAAAAAAAAAAAAAAAAAAAAAGGATATTTTTTATTTACTGTAACGTAAAACTAAACCATTAAGCTGTGAATGTGGCTGTAAAAGTGTACATAAAATCGTGAAACTCTTAAGGGTGATGGTCAGCAAGATATCAAATTTCCCTCGTTAATTTTTGAGCCCTTAAAGTAACGAGTTTTTAATTTCTAAAAAAATCTTTTGTAAATTCCGTTGTCCGTCAACCATTTCATCATTTTACGAATAGACATGTTCTATGCCGGAAGGGTTAAAATGTATCATCGGAAAATTAATATTGTCAACTTCTTTTTACCCGACTGACAAGAAGGGTTATGTGTTTCACGCGTATCTGGGTATGTTGATTTCTTTATACCCTCTAAACATCCCAAAGGCTGGATGGATTTCAATGAATGAGGTCTCTATCGATGTCTTAAACGTCCGATGGTTATAGGCAAGGTTTTGTTTTTATAAATTCAAAATGGCGGTAGAGACGAAAAAAATTTTACGCACCCTATTCAGTGGCATATGATTGGATAGGTCTTTCAAAATGAAGACGATGTTTCATTGACTATTTTACAGCCAGAAGCTCCGATTAAATATTACATAACCTGGAAGTTGTGTAAGTAGGAACTCTAGCTTTACTGCAACTCTAACCTTCATAGACATCAGTAGGCCTCATCAAAACAGTATTTAATGATAGGAACTAACAATTAAATACAACTTAAAAGTCATCAATACAAGTAAATTAAAAAAAATAGGTAAGTAATATAAAAAATAGTTTCACATTGATGAGAAATAATTAATTAGTTCGCTTTTTACGCAGTCGGGTTTTTTGATTTTTTAAATTAAATTTTTACTCATTTCTTTTTCTTTACTTATTTTTTTTTACTACTTATTACTTTTCTTAAAAATATCTCTTCATTTTTTTTAAGTTTGCAAATTATTTCTAAAATATATACTTGATTTTATTTGAAGTGTCGATACCTTACATACAGCTCATTATATGTTCAGTGCTAAACTGATTAGGAATCAAATTTAAGATTTTAGTTATTCTCTCTGTTAACAGATGGCAGTACTATACATTCTGTGCTGTGTTATAGTGATAATCATGACATCATCAGTTAGTTGATGTTTGGTTTTCTGAGAGTGTAGCATGGAGCATGGTGCTCCTGTTGCATTATTGTCTTTTGTATTCTATTTAATTTATCTGTACCCAAATAGGCAAGTGATACATTTTATAGTATAATTTAAGGCTTTCATGTCATGAAATCATCCTTATTAGTGTTATCTTTAACTAATGAAATTTGATTCTGAATCCAGAACTGTATGTTTCATTATATGTGAAGTGTTTGTGAATGTAATTTTTTTTTTTTTTTTTTTTTTTTTTTTGTGAATAAAAATAAGAAAAATTCAAGGATTTCTTTCTTTAAATTATCTACATCATATTTTAACACATAATTTATTAAATTAATGATAAATTTGAGAAATATTCTGTAAACTAAAAAAGAAATATCATTTAAGTGAAGTACGAACACACACACACACACAAATAAATTGCAAACAGTAAGAGATATTTTAAAACTAAGAACGCATTTCACGACCGTAGTTTTAAAATTTGCTTGCGAAAATTTCAGATCACACCGGATCAAGACGTAGAAGTGATGGAAAGGATTGAAGAAAGGTATCTGCCCCCTTTCTGTGGTGGCAGAATGATACCATAGCGTAATCTATTGGCCTTCTGGATAACTACATTTATAATACTTATATGTTGGCGAGCGCTATCTTATACTTGTAGAAATTAACAAACAGTAAAATTAAAAGATACCCTATTAAAAGTATAACAAACCATAAAAGTTTTAAGAAGTTTTTAATTTAACACATGCACATTTTAAATATATCTGGTTTTTATTAATGAAATATTACATGCAATTTCTATTAAATAAACTTGGATTTAACACGTTAAACGCGACGCCGACGGCCCCTGGGGACCGGCATTGATCTTTCCGTTTAGGCGACGCCGGTCCCTAGTCCCTTTTTTCATTGTACTAAAACAAAACAATTTGCGTATTTTCACAATTTCTGTGTATGCTGTCGCTTAAACGGAAATTAAAATAAAATTAGTGTCGCGTTTAACATGTTGATGAAGTGAAATCGCTAATTATTAAAATTACAAATTACATCTTTTAAGTACCACAATTTATTTACTTCCATTTAACTAAAATTTGGTAAAATGTACGATTCAAATAAATCAGTAAATAATTAAATATTTTTATGTAACTTTCAAAGAATTTTTCAGCATATTTCTGAGAAATATCTCTGCAGTTAAGTCTTTTTCCTGCGTTTTGATTACGTTTTATAATCTAATCGTAATATCAAAATACTAAGGGTTTTTTCAGATTCATTATTTTAAAGTTTGAAATTATTTCTCGGTGAACAAATATTATGTAACAGAACATAGAGTTAGGGATTTGATTTTTAATATTTCAAAAATAGTAAAAAAAAAAAAAAAAAAAAAAAAAAAAAGAGGAGTTAGTAGATCTGTGATTATTCAAGATTTTTCTAGTTTTTCGTGTGTCCGTTTAGCTTAAATAGGTTTTCACGAAAAATAACATCATTAAATAAATCTGTGTTATAATTTGTTAACACTACTATTACATACAACATATATAAAACATAGTGAAAAAAAAGGATAAAATTTCATTATTTTATTTTTTGGCGAAAAATAAAAAAATAAACTTATTATCGATGTCATAGTTGGTTTTCTGTAGTTCTCGAATATAAAATAAATAAACCATACTTTTTTTAATGCAATAATTTGTGGTAATATTTTACGAATCAGTTTATTAAACCATATATATTCCAAACTAATTACACATAACAATGCATAATAGTCGCAAATTATGTGCTATTTCTTTTCTTCTTAATTTAAAATAAACATTACGGCCAATATATATTAGTTAAATAATTATTATTTTCTGATTTTAGGTAGCTCTTTCATTACAAAAAGCTACCTATTGCAGCCGTTCGCAGGAAAGCGATTTCAAAAAATGTTGGTATATTTTCATCGATCATGACCCCCAGACCCCGAAACCACCCTCCGTTCAAAAGTTGATATATATTTCCATATATATATATATCCGATCTTTGTCATACTGTAACTCTCGTATTTATCAACCGATTTAGATGAAACTCGGTGTGTACATAGTACAATGTCTACCGATGTACCAATGTCTCGACCGAGTTCGTTGGCCAGCTTCATCCGCCATCTTGTTTCAAAATGGCGGCCATTTAAATTTTTTTAATTTAAAATTTGAAATGTGGTACCAAAAAATTAAAAACTGAAAAATATTTTTTTCTTATGTATTTGACCTAACAAAGATTACAGAGCAGTTTTTGTTTTGTCTATATCTACCCCCTCATTGACAAGCCCGTGTTAATACGTTCACTAAGCTCCAGGTTTCACTGCAATACAAGCAATATTTAAAGTAATATAATTCTATTTTAATGTATTTTTAATACATTGAACAATGATTAATACTTCCAAGGATTGCATTCATATTCGTTATTAAGTTTTTTTATAAAATGTTCAAAGAATCATCTTTTTTAGCATTTAAAGCAAAATTCAGAGAAAACAACATTACAATTTTGCCCTTTTCCAAGACAGTCGGAGGGTTAAAAAATGGCTGAGTTATAGCACTTTCAATTTCTAGCGTGGCTGACATTTTGAAACGACCAGATATTTATCACGCGATAACAGGCGTATTTATAAACCGATTTAGATGAAACTCGGTGTGTACATGGTACATACCAAAGTCTCGACCGAGTTCGTTGACCAGCTTCATCCGCCATCTTGTTTAAAAAAGGCGGCCATTTACATAAAAAAAAATAAAATTTGATATGTGATACCAAAAAATTTAAAATTTAAAAATATTTTTATTATGTGTTTGACCTTGATACAAAGATTCCGGAGCAGTTTTTGTTTCGTCTATATTTTAAAAAAAGGCTGAATTATAGCACTTTGAATTTCTAGCGTGGATGACATTTTGAACCGTCCTGATTTTTGTCACCCGATAACAGGCCTATTCATGAACCGATATGGATGTACCTTGGTGTTTACAAAGTACGTACGAATGTCTCGACCGAGTTCGTAGGCCAGCTTCATCCGCCATCTTGTTTGAAAATGGCGTCCATTTAAAAAATTTTAAAATTTAAAATTCAGAACGAAGTATCAAAAATTTGAAAAAGATTTTTTCCTTATGTGTTTCACCTTAATATAAAGATTCCGGAACAGTTTTTGTTTCGTCTATATCTAGAAAAATGGCTGAGTTATAGCATTTTGAATTTCTATTGTGGCTGACATTTTGAAACGACCTGATTTTTGTCACGCGATAACAGGCGTATTTATGAACCGATTTGGATGTAACTTGGTGTGTACATAGTGCATACCAATGTCTCGACCGAGTTCGTAGGCAATCTTCATTTGGCATCTTGTTTTAAAAGGGAACATTTAAAAAAAGTTATTTAAAATTTAAATTGACGTATGAAAATATTGGAAAATGAAAAAGGTCTTTTTTATGTGTTTGACCTTGATACAAAGATTTCAGGGTTGTTTTTTTCGTCTACATCTTAAAAAATGGTTGAGTTATAGCCCTTTGAAATTTCTAGCATGGCTGACATTTTGAAACGGTCTGATATTTGTCACGAGATAACACACGTATTTATTAACCTATTTGACTGTAAGAAGGCATTTGGATAGTATATAGCAATGTCTCGACCAAGTTCCCTGGCCAGCTTCTTTCGCCATCTTCAATCAAAATGGCGGCCATTAACTAAAAAAAAAAATTATATTTAAAGTGAGGTGCAAAAAATTTTGAAATTGAAAAAGGTTTCTTTCTTAAGTATTTGACTTTGATATAAGGATTCCGGAGCATTTTTTGTTTTGTATTTATCTTAAAAAATGGCTCAGATACAGCAGTTTGAATTTCATTATGTGGGTGACATTTTGAAAAATCTGATTTTTTGCCTGCGACAGCACTCATATATATCAACCGAGTCCGATGTGAGTGAGCGTGTGCACAGAAATTATTAAGGTCTCGACCAAGTTCACTGGTTAGCATCATCTACCATGTTGTCTTATAACGGCAGGCACTTCAAGATATCGCCGAATTTGGAAACCAAATATAACTTTAAATAAAATCAGCTTGAATAAAGCTGACTAATTTCGCGAAATTCTCATTCATAAGGATTTAGTATTGATAAAAATTAATATTGAATCTTCTATAATCGGTTTCCACCAAATTGAGCTTTGTGTGCTTGAATAACATAAGCTAGCTTTTTAGAAATAAAGAATTTGAAAGCTACCTCTTCCTCCCGGCACTGGCCGGAAGGACTTTTTTTATTATCATTCCTATAAGACTCATTTCACTAGTACATACTATAGCACGTGATGGTAAGTATAATACCTTATTTTAGTACAGCACACTCGCTAACCTCCAACTTAACTTCCGTAAAATGTCAGTTAATTTGATCCAAGGTAAAGACGTTTCGAACAAGAAATATTTTAAAGAAATGAATCAATGAGATTCCCCGTGGAAACACGAAATTAAATATATAGCGTCACATAAAATAATTTTTTTTTGGTTAAAAACATCTTTAACCTGGATCGGATTAACCGACATTTTACGAAATTTAAGTTGAAATTTGGCTAGTATGATATAGTACACCATTGAAATGAGACATAATGATAAATGATAATGGTCCGATGTAAATTACAGATATACGTTTATATGAATGTATAACGATCTACAGTTAATACATTTATTAATAATAATTATATAAATCATCTTGCAGTTTTAAAAGATAATAATAATAATGTCTTAAGCTTAAAATAGATTATTTCATTTTGAAAAAAAGGGATATGATGGAAGGATATTTTAGAACATTTAAGTCATACAGTTAAGTCATAAAAATCTGTGGTTTAAAATCTGTTTTCGACTAAATTTTAAATGGATTGACACCTATTAATCATCAACCAAAACAGCAAAAGGTATCTGATTAATGTGGGCCGACTAGGGACTACCCGAATTGTCGGCAAAAGTTTAGTAGTAGCTGACTAACATATTAATTACAGCCAGTGTTGGGTTTTCATCAGTAAAAAATGATAAAAACTTAGGAAATACTAATAGACTCTGTATGTGTGAATAAATGTAGGTTTATAATGTCTCTGTGTGTAAATGTAACCGTTAAACTCGTTTAATAATAAAATCCTTCTGAATAATGGAACACGCCTTCTACGCTTACGATTTCTGCTTTACGGTTGCATTTCTGTATGTTGTTTATGTCCAACTAGACATTAGTAGCCGGAAAACTTGGCTCGCGATCACCCAATCAGAGACCACTAATGGTAATGCTTCGCCGCTAGAAACTTAAAAAAAAAATTATTTGTTTAATATGTTTTAATTAGCATGGAGTTGGATTTTTGTTTTTAGGCATGGAGCGTTAGCAAAGCTTTTTCATTGTTTCACTGTGATTGGTTGTTCACAAGCCGAGTGTCTCCAACTACTAACATCTAATGTTATGAATAATATCTAAGTAATTTTAGTATTTAAAGGCATAGAGCAATTAATAATAGTTATAAATTTAATTATGTGTGTGTTTTTTAGATTTCTAATATTACATTACAAGTAATGGAGAATTTTATAATTTTCTTGCTTCTTGTTCAGAGTTCAACTGTCTACATAGTATAATTATCTCTAGGAAACTTTATTGTCTATATTATTAAATAAGCATTACATTATTGATTAATAAATACAAATTTTTGCATATCTGAAGCGTGTAGAATATGTGCCTGAAGTTATTTTAGATTATTTCAAATCATTTATGAAGTTACAGATTTTTGAATGGAACCATTTATTCATAAAGCAAAACTTCAAATACTTTTTTTTTTAACATCAAAAGTGTTATTAGTCGTTTATCCGTAAATCTCGGAAAATAAAATGGAGATCTGTCAAGAAAACGTACCGAAAACACTCAATTACTAGTCATGGAAGACGGTAGTATTCCGAGTGACGCAGCCTTAAGCCTAAAATCGTATCGTAGAATTCGTAGATGGCAGAACTCATATATACAGCTAACTCGACATCAAAGAAAATGCGAAAAGCCGCCTGTTAATAACTCATCAAATATAGGTCCTATTGTTCTGATTTTTTTAAAACAGTCTTATATCTGCAGTCTAATCCTATTCTGAATTTTTTACAATTCTACGTGCAGTATATTTTCAGATCTGTAAACCCATTTTGAAAGCAATTTCGATGGTGTAAGTTTGTCTTTTTTTTTCTCCGAAACGGTCTAGATTTTTTTAAAAACATTAATATATAAAATGAATCTGTTTTTGACGAAGTGGATAAGACTACCCTAGTATCTAGGAAAACTCTTAATTTTTATATAATCCGCATGAAAAAATGGACTTCTTAGGATCGCGGATTACATGTTATTCTATGGGCTAGCAGACAGAACGTTGCACATCGGTTTTGCGCGGTTTAGGTCACAGTTAAAAATTTGAATATTGGCAATAAATCTTTTTTTAAACTACGAAAACAGTTTATTATGTGCTTTAAAATACTTAGACTGATTTTTTAAAATGGAGCAGTATTTTGTAATTATAGGTATTTTATTTCATTGTTATTCATAGTAAGTAAACATTTTTTAAGGAGAAAATATTTCACATTTAAAAAAAAATTCTCGTATCGAAATTCGATATTTATCGGAAATTCTCGTATCGAAATGAAAATTAATCGCGTTCGTTATAAGACTTCGCCATGTATCACTACGCGATACGCGAAGTTGACTGAAGAAATAAGAAATATCAAAGATCTTGAAATGGTATTCCAAGGGGAGAAAGTGAGTACAATTTCTAATTATCCAGACAGCATTCTTTGCAACCGATCCTTTCTAATTAGTATAATGTTCTGAATTGTTTTTATTTTCAACAATACTTATAACTGTTTTCCTTACAAAATAACGTTCATGTGTGTCATAGGTATTTCTTGTGATATGTGAGTGTAATACAGATAGATTACTAAATTAATTTTGAGTTTTCTTTTAAAGAAATTAAACAAAATCTTTCATTTTTAAAGAACGCACAATTTAAATAAAAGGTATGACGAAATCGAAATTAAGATTTCCAATCCCGTTTATATAATGATTCATTTGCGAATCGTTTCTAATAATATTATAAACGAAAATTGACTTAAAATGACATCTTTCGTTTATTTATTTATTTTTTTTATATATATAACTCTTTTCAGCTTCAAAAATTAAAGCATCGTAGTATTTTATTTTTATAAAATTTAACCTAAAGGGGAAGAAAATTCTTATTGCCGTTTATCTCTGTAACAAAAGAAAAACAGAAGAAAAAACAAAAAAAAAAAAAAAAAAAAAACACCTGAAGCATTTCTTTTAGGCTAATTGATTACAGCCATGGGTGCAAGACCTTCAGTCTCAAAACTGATTTCAGTCTTGGACATATTTTTGACTGATAGTAAATTCTACTTTATATACTTAAATTATCACGATTAGCTCAAAATGAACCATTTTATCCTGACTGGTTGTTTTGAGCTCCTAAAAGTAAAAATTTTCATCATGATACTTTTCCTTATTTAGTAATTAAAGTTTATAGATAAATAAGATAAAACAGCTTTTTTGCAAAAGTAAGATACTTGTTTTTGTTTAATTTTAAAGTTAATATGCTTAAAAGAAAGCTTTAAATAATTTACTTTTAAAAGATATAAAAGTAGCCAGCTCCCTTATATGGTATTTGTGGTAATGAAGTATTATTGTAAATAAGAACAATTCAGAACATGTTACTATTTAGAAAAGATTGGTTTCACAAAATTTCATTAGCAGTTGCATTGTAGCTGTCATGATAATTAGACTTTGTATAAACTAATAAAGTGATTACTCAGTAACCATTTCAATTAATATATTAATCTAACTCGCATCTTAAATTAAATATTAAGTTTTTATTCTGCTTTCATTAAACCATTCACTATTCTGTAACATTCCGCATATTCCGACTACAAAAACTCTTTTTATCAATTCCACCTGTACACTGGAGGGTTGCCGTGCCACTTACAGAGTAGCGCGTTTATCGCCTCGTTGTGCAATAGCATTTGAAAGATCACCACACTAACATAAAAAAGTAGCAATAAAAGAAAAACAAAATTAATCCGTTGATTGTAAAAAACCCTCTCCATTCTCGGTCGGGGGAGGAACATCACAAGAAAAAATAACCTCGCGAAATTTGACAGTATGTCATGGGGGGGGGGGATCCAAAACTTCATGAAAATAGTTGTAACTTTTCTAATAAATATGTTACATATAACATATGGTAGTAATAATCAGTATATCTGATGAAAATACAAGTAATTTTTTAAAATAAACTATTTAATGATTTTTTTTTTATCCCTATTACTGTATTTGATTAATAGTAGTTCAAGAGCCATAATTTTATATTGTAAAATCCTTAAAAGCACTCTGCAAGCAGTCCTTGTTCAATCACAAAAGCCTACCACTAAAACATTTTAATGCAGAAGATGTAATGTATTTCTCAGATATAAACAATGAATTTTTCAGTTAAGAAGCACATGTATTTTACAAATATTGCTATTTCTTGGAACACTAAATGTGATACATTATCGCCTTTAACACATTATTTTGGAGTAATGAAAACATTGTTATTATATTAAATTTTTTTGTAAATGAGTGTTATAATCAGAGCAGCTCATGACAGGTTTTTCTTGCAGCACTAAAATGCATGCTTTCCAAAAGTTTTTTTTTTTTTTTTTTAATTTTTGCCTTATTTAATGGAAGAAAATTCTGCTAAAAATAAGGCAAAGATTTCATTATTAAAAATACTGAAAAAGAATAAATTGGCCAGCCATGCATTTAGTGTTCCCAAAACTGTCAGTCATGATTTACCACTGTTTATAATGATTTTGCCCAGGCATATTTGGATGTTATATTTCAAGGTAATATCTTTAAGGTAATTTAATAATGTGAGATCTATACCTATTATATAAAATATCATAATTTGCACATTTTCTGGTTCCAAGGAATGTAGTTTAAAGCATGTATACGAAGTAAATTTAATGATGTATGAAATATGATCTATATAATGCAAAATTCTATAATACGCACAACTTATCATACCAAGGTGTGCATTATAAAGATCTTCTACTGTATTCATATGTAGTTCACACATCAAAAACCTTAAAGATTTAGTATCTGTAACAAGAGGACATTATTACAACTTTAATTTTTTTTCATTCTGTAGCACAAATTACTCAGCGTAGAATTTGCCAATCAAAACATTGCCATCTTGATTTTTTTCTACTGTCTTTATTTACCTTAGAAGTGATTAAGATTTTTTTATATTGTAAATCCTAAAGGTTATAATAGCAAAAAAGCATCTTTAAGCCCTTGGGAATGAGCGACCGGTATACTTGGCCACTTAAGATGTTCAGAATCCTTCATTATTCTCACCACTTATTTTTAATTGTAAAGTTTACCTTCTTTAATGGGAGCATTTCTGTGATTCAATTACAGAAAATTTTCTGTTTTTAAAAACCTGTAGTAAAAGGTTAAAAATTAACCAAAGGGCTCTTGTCGTGAAGGGGTTAAACATCTTGAATTACAGTGAACTTTAATAATCCTTTGCTTTAATTGCCAGTACTCTTCCAATTGAGCTATCTGTACGACAGCCCAGCCAACACAATATTCGCTCAGAACAACTATTATCATGACATCAATTGATTGTGTGAAAAATAATTAAAAGTGTGCATGATTATATATTTTATTATTAAGCAAAAGACTTTGCAGATCCGATTTTCTAAAAAGCTTTAAAGATTGAAATCTCTAGGCTGGAGTGGGAAAGTGGTAATTTTGAGGAATAGGAGGATAATTTATATAGAAGAATTTTCTGTATAAAAATAAAGATTTAATTTTTTTTAATGTTGGGGAGTAGGGGAAGGGAGAAGAGGTGAAATGTACAGTCGTGGAAAAAAAAAAAAGTAAACACCCTCTACTAACTCCTTAACAAATTATTATCGTAGACAAAAGTTATTGGTACCGAACGATTGGAAATAAAGTCTATTTTTAAATGATGTATATAAAATTTGCTTAGGGGGCCATCTACATATTAAAACAAATCCAAACTTCATTTTTTTCAATGGCAATACCCAATTTTAACGAGATATTTCAAATCTTCGGTTCAAACTATGCCTAGGCACCAAATTTCAAGTAATTTGAATAATAAGTTTTTGAATTATAAACATTCAAAATTTAGTGCTTCTAATGTTAAATTATATTTTCATATTTTTATTCATATCTCCTGAAATTATGCTCCTAATGTGCTAATTTTTTGTGCAGCAGTAATACTAACATACCCAAACATAAATACGCTGTATTTGCAATTTTTATAATTTTATGATATGAATTATGAAATTAATATTCGAAAAAGTTATGAATTGTAACCTAAAATTTTTTTGATGGATTTAGATTTATTAAGTCCTGCTTTAGGGAAATCCAAAATTTCACATTTTTCTTCCAGATAGTTTTCAAATTATGCCTAAAAAACGGCAAAATTGTGGTTTAAGGGGCCGTCTATGATAGAAGTGACTTGATATTTTGAAATGTCTTACGCTGTCCTGTAATCTAGCAGACTTCATTGACTGCTTGAGTGACGCTTCCACTTCACCGGCGACAGGTATGGGGAAACAGTGCTTTTAGCCCCGAGTTATCTCGGGACAGGCGGTGAAGTGGTTAAGGTGCCTTGATCAAGAAGGGGGCTCTCTCGGTTAACAATCGAGTACCGAACTTCAATTTGGATACAGCCCTTAAAATAAGCTTGTTTTAAAATAATTAATTTCTCAGGAACTTATAGTACGAATTGCATAAAAATTTGTTTTTAGGCTAATTAAATGGTGTAGAATTCATTTATGCTGTAAAAATTGTGTACTGCTATTGAAAAAAAACAAAGTTATGGTTCGTTTTAATATGTAGATAACCCCTTAAGCAAATTTTATATACACTTAAAAGTAGACTTTATTTCCAATCGTTCGGTACCAGTAACTTTCTTCTACGGTAATTTGTTGAGGAGTTAGTAGGGGGTGTTTACTTTTTTTCCCATGACTGTACATTAGGGAAGTTAGTGCTTATTTATTTATTTATGTTAGTGAGCAACAAATGTTGCAGATTTTTTTTTCAAACTAATTTTTGAAAGATTTTATTATTTAGGTAAGCTGGAGAGGTGGGTGCAAAAGCAGAAGTGGAATCTTTGGAGCTCAGGGGATTATTTTATATGATTTATTATTATTGTTAATAAAGAATTTTAAATAGGGATGGTGAAAGATTATTTTATATAAAATTAAAGAATGTTTAATTTTTTTGCACTAGGAATGAGAAAAGGGAGAAGCAGGAATTTGTAGTTTTGGATTTAATATAAATGTATGGAATTACTTTTATAAGTGAGCGATGATTGTTATATATATATATAAAGGTTTAAAGAGTAATATTTCTTGCTATTTTTCTTAACAAAGTAATTTTTTATATAGTAAAATTTAACATAGCTTTTTATATCTCTGAAGCAAACCAACAGAAATACCCTCTAAACATGCATGTTGTACATTACTTCCATATCTTACCAAAGAGTTCTTATAAAATCTCATTGCACGGTGCTCTTTAAAATTGAAGTATGGTCATCCTTTTTTGCAGGGAGGGAGGGGGGAGAGATTGAAGGTGAATTGAAATCCTGACTATGAATTCTTTGTATTGGTATTTAATTTTTTTTGTGTGTGTTTATTGTTTTATTTATTTTTTTCAATAACCTCAAAAAAGTAATGATATCAATACAAAACCCCTTAACGGGTTAAAAGTTTGTGACGCAGCACTTTATCTTATGCTCTAAGAATTTTAAATATGGAACTTAAAAATAATGATATAAAATTTTGAGTGACGCTATGCTATTAATTATAATCTCTCTATATATTATTTATTTCATCTTTTTATTTTTTTATAATCGCATGTGCAAAAATTATGTTCAATTTAAAAAAATGTATAAAAGTTTATTCATTGATGCTTTAACATTTACACCTCTCATAAATTCCTAGTATGAGTTTTAAAAGATATGATATCAAAATTTTAGTGACGCTTTGATGTGGCTTTAAACGATTTGTTTTAAAATTAAATTTAAATTATTTTTGTTTTGGATAAGGTATATTCACACATCTAAATAATAGTTTTAATTTTCCAATATACTTTAAATATGTCACTTTCACTGAATTTATATAATGTATTTAAATGTATTTATTTGAATAAATTGATTTATCCTTTGTCGAATGCTATTAAAAATTTAAAATAAGATTTGCGTAAATAATTTTTTTGCGTCATTGTATCCAAACTAAGGGAAATGTATTCAAATGGATACTATGAGGCAAAAAAATTATTTACGTAAATCTTATTTTAAATTTTTAATAGCACTGGACAAAGGATAAATCAATTTATTCAAATAAATACATTCAAATGCATTATATAAATTCAGTGAAAGTAACATATTTAAAGTATATTGGAAAATTAAAACTATTATTTAGATGTGTGAATATATCTTAGCCAAAACAAAAATAATTTAAATTTAATTTTAAAACAAATCGTTTAAAGCCACATCAAAGCGTCACTAAAATTTTGATATCATATCTTTTAAAACTCATACTTGGAATTTATGAGAGGTGTAAATGTTAAAGCATCAATGAATAAACTTTTATACATTTTTTTAAATTGAACATAATTTTTGCACATGAGATTATAAAAAAATAAAAAGATGAAATAAATAATATATAGAGAGATTATAATTAATAGCATAGCGTCACTCAAAATTTGATATCATTATTTTTAAGTTCCATATTTAAAATTCTTAGAGCATAAGATAAAGTGCTGCGTCACAAACTTTTAACCCGTTAAGGGGTTTTGTATTGATAAAATTATACAGGAATTTTAAATTTAATATAAACATACTTGACATAAAAATATATCATACAAAGTGTTCCTAATTATTTTCAACGATTTTTTTTCTGCATTTCTTTTGATCCAAGAAGACAGTCCCTTTAAGTTCTGAAAAGGCGAAACTTCTCCGTATCTCGAAAACTAATAATTCAAATGAGCCGTAAACTTACACATCGATGTTGTTACCGATTGTGCTTTGTTGTATGTAAAAATTAGTATCTCATGACTTTTTAATATGAATTTATTATCAGTTTTCATAATTTAAAAAAAAAATGTTTTTGAACAGAGGAAAAAGGTCTCCAAATATGTGGGTTTATTGATAGTATCTCGTTAATAAATAAATAAAAAATCAATCAGATGACTTTTATGAAGATATAAATTAATATTTCTCAAATGGGTTTAACTTTAGCATTCTCAAAATATTTAGACGACTTCGGAAACGTAATTTATGCATATTAATATTTAGAAAACATTAAATTAAACATTTTTTTTAAATTTAAAATACATACTAGAATTTTCTAATAGTTAATTAACTAACAGGAAAGTCTGTCATTAAAAGAGATTACTAACCGAAAATTATGGTGTAGATTATTTGAATGAAAAGACGCTGGCCGTAGGAATCCACAGCTTGAAGGAATGTAATCCAGAAGAGTTATAAAGTTTGTATTCCTCGATAATAATTAAAAAAAAAAAAAAAAAAAAAAAAAAAAAAAGATGTTTCCAATCAACAATAAAATTCCCACAATTTTTTTCCTTCTGATTTTTATGTCTTTCTTCTTACTTGTTTTCAGAAAGCACCGCTTCAATTATAAGTGCATTGAAGGCCGGCTTTAAATGGTGGATGGGGGAAGGGGGGGGGGGTTGCAAAGTACTCAAAACTAACGCTCTGAAAATATGCAAAATACTGGTTAACATCTAAAAGATACTGAAAGAAGCTAAGAAAAAAATTTAGCACAGGGCATCGTGACTACTAAAGTTTTCCCTTCGCTCTCAATCGGATGTAAAAATGACAAGTTTGCTTTCCGAACCTAAAAGTGTTTCTATACATTTTAAACTCTTAATGGCCCAATATAATAGGCCCTATATAAGCGGCATTGGCATAGAATCATGTATTTAAAACTATCGTCCTTTAGGGGTTAATTTCTTTGTGATAATAAAAGTACCTCTCTTGTGCTGTCTGTGTATTAACTGATGATTATTCTCAAAATTTAGTACACCAGTAGGAATGTATGGGGACAACAAAGGAAAAAATATTAGAGCGGCTGCGGCTTAGACACTTTGGGGCGGGAAGTTTTCTCTGAACGAGTGCGCACCGGCCCTGTGGTCGATGGGCCAGTCCGAACCTGTTAATACAGTCGAACCTCGTTATCCCGACACTCTAATGACCAGAAAAAGTGTCGTCATAAGCGGAGTGTCGCGGTAACCGAAGTTGGAGAAAAGTATGTTTATAAAAAGGTGCATTTTCAATTAATTTAAGACAATTTTAAATTCATTAGTCTTGCAGTTTTAAGCAAAAAAAACATTGTTATTAAACAAAATAAACACAAAAAACAAAATTGAAAAGAATAAAAATCAGATTTAACCCATTCGGGACATGGTTGCATATATGTACCTTCAAAAGGCGCATGCAAAATATGTTTTTGGTATCAATAATCTAAAAAAGAAACATTTACCTTATTTAATTAGAGCATTTTTGAGATTACAAAAGAAAAGTGGTGCCAATCGAATTAAATTTGTATAACAGACACCGGTCCCGAAGGAAATAAAATGACTTTTTTTTTTTTATTGTTATATGAAATAATGATGAATTAAGGTTTGCTTATCCCTAGATGTGCTTCCTATAATCCTTTTTACAATATTATACAATGAATTCGAATCAATGTTCGCTGTTTCAAAAATAGATGTTAGATAATTTCTGATCGTTTCAATGCAATATTATGCTTTGGTTTTTTGTCGGATTAAAACGACGTGTAATCACAAGAAAGCGCCGTCTGACCAGAACAAAAAGACCGCGAGTAGACTGATACGTCTATTTGGTTCTTAAGTGGGAGTGTGTGGGTTTATTTATTCAGATAGGGGATTGAAGTAAATTTTCTCATTTATCTCAATTGGTATTTTAGATACTTTTGTGAAAAGTTTAGCTAAGACATTTCTTACCGCTTAACTTCCGTGCTTATAAGATGGATTATGAAAAAAAGACTATTTTCCTAAACCGTCGTGATATCCCGAGTTGAAAATGATTCAACGACGTAAAATCCGGGTTGTATTTACATTACAATCATATACAGAAAATCGGAACTTTGAAACCCTGGCGTGATAAGGGGAGTGACGTGAAAACCGGGTGTCGGGATAACTAGGTTCGACTGTATTCATTCTTCTCTGTGCTCAAAAATGACAAAAATATACAAAAAGCATTATTATTTCAGAAGATATATCAATTTTCCAAATGTGTTAAAATTACTAATTTGTTTAAAATTTGCATTCGGACGAAAATATATGTATAAATAAAATGTAAAAAATTAAAAAATATGTATGAATAAAAAAAGCTCAAGAAAAAAGCAAGTCCAAAATGTTTTTTTTTAAAAAATTAATAAACAAAATTCTGTCCTGTAACGTTGTGCGGTCTATGTAATATTTCCGTAGTATATTCTTTTGCAGAGCTGCCATCTATACTTTAACTTCCATACGTTTTAATCAAGCACCTGACCCTGACACCATATTTAATGCTACCCTCTATTTATACATCATAGTACTACTATGAGGTAGGATATTAATTTTCATATATTTCAAACAACGAAAGGACTTTTCGGAGAAAAATAGTCATTTCTTTCCGCTATGATCGCGCGATATTAGTAATGCGCAAAAATGTGATTGAGGATATGCATAAATAAGAACATTTGAAAATTCTGAATGCGATTCGGAAACAAATCTAAAAATTTTCTCCAACAAACTATTTACAAGTCTATGTTTCTCTCTGTCAACGGAAATCAAACATTAAGTTTCACATTTGTCTTAATAATTTAACTAAAATACAGAGCGCCTGATTAGAAAAAAAAAAGAAAGCAATCTAGGTAAAGTTTTTCTAATGAAGATTTTTCAGTGAATCGCATTTAAATTCTAATAATGTAAAAATGTTCCTGTAGTATGGATATTACTAAAACTAATCCGATTGTATGTAATCTTTGCGCATAGTTACATCATGATATTTAAACGCTGGTCTCTATCGTAGTGAAAGTCATTTACATAAAAATAATTTTATAAAAATTAAATTAAATTTTTATGTGGTCCCCAATTTTTACAGATTATATATAAAATCATTCAACGAACACCTCTCCTCCTCAAAAGGAAAAAAAAAAAAAAAAAGTAATCGTTCGAGAAAAATTTTCTAAGCTATGACGTTTCTAGTTTTATGAAGTATCAGCGTTTTCCCACATTAAAATACTCTTTTTCCCCTACCATAATGTAAGATAAAAAAAAAGAAAAAAAATAGATTTTACATGGATTTAAAGTTATAAATAATTAATTTAAAATTGATTTTAATAGAAAGAAGAGGCACGTGATTATAGTGGTAGGATAATAAAATTAAAGTACATTGCATTATGAAAAAGAAAGATAAATATATGATGGGTAATAAATAATAATTTTAAAGCAGTACTCACCCGATCTGTGCAGTATACATCTGTAAACCCTTAACTCATAAATGCAGAAGTGCCAATATAATTCTTTGATAATTATTTTATCAATCGAAATATACAATATTTATTTGTTTAATTTTGTTGGTCCCTTGGCACATTAAGTTATATATACTATACAAAATAAACACAAAAGGAAACAAACAAATAGATATAAATATCAAGTAATTTTATTATATTTGCATATCATGTTTCAAATTCAGTAAAGGGGGAGAGGGAGGGAAAAGTGCACTTACCCAAATCTTTAGTATCAAAAACAGTACAACGGTTATAGCATCACACATAACTATTATATTAAAATTATAAAATATAGTGATCAGTTTTCCTTTAGTAGGAAAGACATTTAGCTTGTTTATCTTAGGCAACATTCACTGTTCAGAAATAATCTCGACATTATTTCCACTCATTAGACGGAGGATCGAAATTACAAGATTCAATATTCTTAATATGATTCAGAGTCTCTACTAGTGTTCATATGATAGTTTCTTAATTAGCCGAAGAAGATATTAAATATTTTCATCAAGAATGTCCTTGTTATTGTTTTGATAAGACTCCATTAACATTTGATTCTTGAGGTAATGTATAAAAGTCCATCATCTTACCTCTATAAATATGCAGGATCGAAGCATGAATAACAGCATCATCACTTTAGAACAGGGAACATTCTGTGCCGAGCATTCGTGTATGAAAACAAATAAGATGAAACCATAGCTCATTACTTTGTAGAAGAATCATCACGGTCTTCTATATATGGAGGATTTAAAATAATCATACTCGAACTCTTTACTCACTCCATAGATCCATCTGAGTGTGATAATACAATTGCACTAAGACATTTGGTTGGTTTCATGAATATAATCCCATTTTATTTTGAATTACTACTGATTTTTTGAAAACAAGATTCGCTAAAACGTAATAGCAGACATCGCGCCGTTGTAACGGCCGAAGCGTCCCGAGGGACAAAAATAGCTACCTTCTCACATCGTGTCTGCCGTTAGAGAGAGCGAGGCATGCCAAAAAAAGACGCTATCTCCCCAGCCAAAAACCGTTGAGCGCGCGAGTGACGGTGTTGCCACACAGAAAAGAGAAAAGATTTAAATGAAAGTTCGTTAGGTTAAAGATTTTGAATGAAAAGATCGTTATGTTTAAATTTTGAATTTAGTATTTGAAAATTATAAAAGAAATCTTTATTTTGGCTGAAATTATTAAAATTAAGATTTATTATTTTATTATTGATATTAATTAACGATCTTTTTGTAGAAAAATAAAATTATTTTAAAGTGAAATTTGACTGAAACTGAATTTGGAATAATTAATAATGAATAACAAATTAAATATTTTAAAGTAATTAATTAAATATTTTAAAGTTTCTAATTTATTATTTTAAGATTTCTGTTACCTAACATTACCACCGCACTCCAACAAAAAAAATTATGAAAAAAAAAGTTGAAACCTATGGTCTCAAAATGCAAGACCAATTTAAAATTTTCGAGTTAAGAGAAAAAAAAAATTAATTTTAGATAAAGGATACACCTCATGAAATACCTGCTATGTACAGTCATGTGCATAAATACAATTAGAAATAACACAAAACATATAAATACAAAACAAACAAACACTAAATGAGAATTTTCTTATATGTATGCAAAAGTAAAACAAATTTTCATAATTTTGGACAACACACATAGACACCAACATTACAAATATAAAGTATATACAAAATAAACAAAATTTAATTGCAGTTCAGGTAAGTAATTGAAAATTATCCATCATGAAGAAAGAAAAGCATCCAAGACTTCATCGTTTATTACAAGGTAAGTGAAATATATGGCTGTCAAATAAAATTAATTCTTTTCAAAATGGAAAAACAAATAGCGACCTGAATGAATAATGATTACAAAATTTATATGAAGTGTTTTCAAAACATCTAACAAGTGTATGCCAAAAGCCACACGAATTGTTGTGAATTCGCTAACTGCAGGTCAAATCTGTCCCTGCCTTCTCAGCAAATCATGAGGTATCCAAACATACCCAGGAAAGATATCTTAAATTTGGACACTTTCATAACATAATTTAACTTTTAATCATATATGAATATTAATTAGAAAATATAAGTCAAATATTATGACTTTGCAGGCACTTTTATTTATGCAATTCAATTTTAGTCGTGAGTAAATCATATCAAAAATTTTTTTTTATAAATTTTAAAAATTTCCCAAATGTACATGCTCAAAAGAAATATCACGTAAATGGCTGGGAATTCGCTACGCAAGAAAAATAAAATTTTTCCTGCATTCGTAGCCAATGATGAGACATTACAACATAACAATCTGTGAAAAAAAATTTAATTTTAGCTATCAAATACGTAGCTTATCTGTAAATGTTACTATATATACTTAAAAAAATATAAAATTTGAATTGCTGAGGAATAAACAAAACTGAGACAAATGACCTTCAAATTTTAAATTATAATCATTGTGCTAAGGAACAAGAAACTTAGAGGCGGTACTCTGTTGTATTGTCCAACAACAATGATAAAAGACTCCATGATTTCTAAAATATTTATCATTTCATATTTTTTTTATTTATTTATAAAATTGATTAAAGTGTGCACACTGTCAAAAAAAAAAAAAAAAAAAAAAAAAAAAAAAAAAAAAAAAAAGGAAATTGGCAAAGGATAATCAGACCCAAATGTCAATAATTTAGACTGTGGAATTCACCTGCTGAACTAAGTTATACCAAAAACCACAAAAAAATATTTTCTCCTCAAAGCCGCACAAATTAGTTACCTGAATGAGCACGTTATAGCCTGATGAAGAAAGAAAAAAAAATGAAATCATGGTCTTATATTATTTTTTTTATTATATATGTATTTCTTTATACATATTTTTCTATCTTTATTATTTATCATTATCATTCTTTTTTGTAAATAAAAGTTTTGTGTCAAAATAGTTTTTCAAACTTTGTTATATTTACTTACAGGGTACCCTTTAAAATTAGGAAAATTCTAATGTTTTGTTTATAAACCATCCCTCAGCAAAATATAAACACAATTCTCTCAAAAAATAAAATAAAATCTATTGCCAATGTACATGAAAATGAAAAATTATAATTTAACTATAGCAAAAAAAAAAAAAAAAAAAAAAAAAAAAAAAAAAAAAAAAAATTAACATGAATTTCAGTAGAGTATTTAAATTAACGCTTGAGCCACACCGGAGGGCGCATGAAAAGCTATTTTCATTTGTGAAACGTCCCTAAAATCCGGCCAAGATACAAATCTTTATCTCCGGGTTAAAACATTTTTGAATAACCCCAGTTAATTAAATACCCCAGCAAAATAGTTATAAAGATTTTTAAAGTTAAATTATTGAGTAGAGAAAAGTGCGAAGGATTTTCGTTACTGTCAGAGTATAAAGCTCAAGAACCGCAAGACCTGGTTAACTTGCATTCCATAACAGACTCAATCCCGCAGATTTCCAAATGAAATTTTAAACTAAAAGACTTAACTAGATACTCTCATCAACAAAAAAAAAAAAAATTATTTCGTCATAAGCGTGGGACAAATCTCAGAAACCCTGCGTGAGAGAAAAAACAGAAAAGTATGTAAAATTAAGTTAAAAAAAAATGGGATGGGGGGGGGGGGGGTGAAAACATTGCTATAGTGTAAAAAAAATAAAATTTATGGGGATAATGGTGATAATATCTGAGAGAATAAAATAAGTAGTTAAAAATCACTTGTTAATAATTTTTCACAAAAATTCCAGCAATTTCCAATTTATTAGCAATTGTGTATAATTTATAAATCAAAAACTGAAATGTAAAATAAATTTTAAGGTGTTGAGAGCCAAATCAAAGTAAATCACACCTCACAAAAATACTGTACACTGTAAATATGTACTGCATGTTATCAAACGTAGATAAAATCCTTAAAAAGTTTCCAACGTAACATTTGTTAAAATATTTTTTAAACTTTGTTTATTCTATTTAAATAATCTTTTCACATATTATAAAATATTGCACATAAAATCAATAAACTTTTTAAATAATTGAATTTGTTCAAAATGAGATATGTATTGCTTTTGAAAATTGTCTTGATCAGGGACAATTTAAATGAAATTGGAAGACATAATTGATCAGATCATGTGCTTCAAGATACATAAGTCATATTGAACATAAATTGTTAGATATGAGTGAAAAGAAGATTTTTTTTGTATAGTACGCCAGGTATAGCGGATGTATTAATCTTGCTAAGCCACAAGAAAAAAATGAACTAAATTCCCGGATGCATCAAATAAATAACGCAACACTATCCCTAAAACATTTGTCAATCCCTTCCAAAATATTACAACTTATACTTTAGATAAAATTGTATCATAGAAAACAAAATAGAATATTATGTTATATTATTGCACACAAAATTGACTTTAATGTATCCATTTTCAAAAATTGGATAGAAAAGGAAAATCAAAAGAGTTTTTATAAACTTATTATTTCTACAACAACATCATAAAATGAAATTTTAATAAAATGCAATCAAATACTTCAGCATGAAATATATAAATAGCATTTTAAAGTTCAACACTACATATTCAACCAATGAAAAAATGAACACTATATGAATCTCATGAAGTCCTGGATGTCATAAAAATAATGTATTTCGTTACCAATCGAATTTAAGTTACTTATTAAATATAACCCAGTAAATAACCCAGAAAGGACGTTATAAAAAAAAAATTTCGATTTCTCAAGGCACCAAAATGTAAGATAAAAAAAAAATAAAAATAAAAGAAAAAAATGTAGATTTTACATGGGTTTAAAGTTATAATTAATTAATTTAAAATTGATTTTAATAGAAAGAAGAGGCACATGATTATAGTGGTAGGATAATAAAATTAAAGTACATTGCATTATGAAAAAGAAAGATAAATATATGATGGGTAATAAATAATAATTTTAAAGCAGTACTCACCCGAACTGTGCAGTATACATCTGTAAACCCTTAACTCATAAATGCAGAAGTGCCAACATAATTCTTTGATAATTATTTTATCAATCGAAATATACAATATTTATTTGTTTAATTTTGTTGGTCCCTTGGCACATTAAGTTATATATACTATACAAAATAAACACAAAAGGAAACAAACAAATAGATATAAATATCAAGTAATTTTATTATATTTGCATATCATGTTTCAAATTCAGTAAAGGGGAGAGGGAGGGAAAAGTGCACTTACCCAAATCTTTAGTATCAAAAACAGTACAACGGTTATAGCATCACACATAACTATTATATTAAAATTATAAAATATAGTGATCAGTTTTCCTTTAGTAGGAAAGACATTTAGCTTGTTTATCTTAGGCAACATTCACTGTTCAGAAATAATCTCGACATTATTTCCACTCATTAGACGGAGGATCGAAATTACAAGATTCAATATTCTTAATATGATTCAGAGTCTCTACTAGTGTTCATATGATAGTTTCTTAATTAGCCGAAGCAGATATTAAATATTTTCATCAAGAATGTCCTTGTTATTGTTTTGATAAGACTCCATTCACATTTGATTCTTGAGGGAATGTATAAAAGTCCATCATCTTACCTCTATAAATATGCAGGATCGAAGCATGAATAACAGCATCATCACTTTAGAACAGGGAACATTCTGTGCCGAGCATTCGTGTATGAAAACAAATAAGATGAAACCATAGCTCATTACTTTGTAGAAGAATCATCACGGTCTTCTATATATGGCGGATTTAAAATAATCATACTCGAACTCTTTACTCACTCCATAGATACATCTGAGTGTGATAATACAATTGCACTAAGACATTTGGTTGGTTTCATGAATATAATCCCATTTTATTTTGAATTACTACTGATTTTTTGAAAACAAGATTCGCTAAAACGTAATAGCAGACATCGCGCCGTTGTAACGGCCGAAGCGTCCCGAGGGACAAAAATAGCTACCTTCTCACATCGTGTCTGCCGTTAGAGAGAGCGAGGCATGCCAAAAAAAGACGCTATCTCCCCAGCCAAAAACCGTTGAGCGCGCGAGTGACGGTGTTGCCACACAGAAAAGAGAAAAGATTTAAATGAAAGTTCGTTAGGTTAAAGATTTTGAATGAAAAGATCGTTATGTTTAAATTTTGAATTTAGTATTTGAAAATTATAAAAGAAATATTTATTTTGGCTGAAATTATTAAAATTAAGATTTATTATTTTATTATTGATATTAATTAACGATCTTTTTGTAGAAAAATAAAGTTGTTTTAAAGGGAAATTTGACTGAAACTGAATTTGGAATAATTAATAATGAATAACTAATTAAATATTTTAAAGTAATTAATTAAATATTTTAAAGTTTCTAATTTATTATTTTAAGATTTCTGTTACCTAACACATAATAATACTACAAACTAGAAAACAGGAATTCTGCTTTTTCAGAATTTAATGTCGCCCCCGATGAAGAAAGCATATATGTATATATATAGAGATAGATAGTTCAAAACATATTTCGGTTTTAATGTATAAAACACACGCTTTTGCTTTATATAAAGTGACGTCATCCGCATCCGCTGAAGAATTCCTCATTTGCGATTCAGTATAAAACACTATTTAGTCACTATCGGTGAATGTCAATAAACTTGACAAAAATATCGGCTATCTAATGTTTCATATGCCTTCATTTGTTTGTAACATTATATAACATTTATACTTAAAATTAAATTTAGTTTCTAATAGCTTCATGTTTTATCAGAAATCATTGATTTATATTTTTTCAAAATAGCGTGCATTTTAAGTACATTTTTTCAGTTTTTATGGGAAAATGGCAACAGCTAATGGCTAATATAATTGCAATTTTCCAATTATTTTTCGTTTATTTTCTGCAGAAATGGAGTACTTGAGTTGCCAAAATTAAACAAATGTCGCTAAGATCTACAAAAAAAATTAATATCACAAAAATAAATAGAGATCCAGTTTTCAAACAAATTGCATTTGAAAGTACTTTGTTTTCCCAATACGATGATATAAATATTGAAAATGTGCAATGCTTAGAAGTTAAAAAAACTGCAATAGAGTATTTAAGAGTACTGCTTTGTTTCACGCATAGCATCTGTAAGGTAACGTTATTTTTTGGAGACGGCACAAAATAAGCTGGGAGAAAGAAATAGCATACCAGGGACCGGGGGCTAATAATAATATTATAATAATTAAAATTATAAATCTACTATATATATAAAAAAATATAAATCGAAACTTCCTTCCGGCTGTCAATAACTGGAATTCTGCTGAATAGATTTTAATGGGACTTGCATTGTTAATTAGATATTTTTTTAGGGAAGGTTTTAATATACGTATAATATATCCTTCTATATTGCTTAGTTATAGAGATATAAAGGAAAGTTCTATAATCAGATGAATCCGTTTATGAAAGATTCGCCATTTTAAAAAGTTCTACAGGGCGGAATTTGATGAGACTTACATGTTAGTTAACCGATTTTTCAGGTTTGGTTTTGGAACGATACTGCATATCGTTTTATCGTTCTTTGACAAATTTTATTATAAATGGTCAACTAAAAGATTTGATCCTTAACAGCCAAATTTACTCAATACAACTTTTTTAATATAAAGAAGCCATTTTTTTCACGTTATTATTGTAACTTTTCCATGGTGTAAATGCCCATCTTATTTATTATAAATAAGCCATTTTTCTATTTTTATATACAGTGGAACCCGGTTAAGACGCCCACGATTAATACGCGATCCCGCTTAATAAGCGAAATTTTTCTGATCCCTTGAACATCGCCCACAAGGCTAATGGAAAAATATCACGTTTAATAAGAGAACGGTTAATATGCGATCCCGCTTAATACGCGACTTTTGTCCACTTCCTTGAAACGCGTCTTAACCGGGTTCGACTCTACAGACAGAAATAAATTGTATATAAAAACATTCCGAATTGCGCCAAGCTTCTTTAAAAAAAGTCAAGGCCCCTATTAATAGGGTCTGAAATGTTTTCCAGCTCGATTTTTGGGCCAAGTTTGATATTTTTTTTTATTTTGTAGCTTTTGATATGTAGATTCCAAATATCTTAGGTGCCATTTTTTCCTTGCGCATATTTGAGTTGATTTTCAAGATGGCGTCCAAGATGGCTGCCATTTACTGACTTTTTTAATATTTGTGTGATATTATTGACCAGTATATCAAATTATATGTTTTTGGGGTCAAAAAATGCAAATATACAATCAAAATGGGCATAAATTGTGTTATTTATTATTTATTTATAAATTTACTACAAAATTACTTATATACTAAAGGCACAGAGTTTCACATGACTATCGTTTTGGCATGCTACGACCTTCTCTTTGAAACACTGCCACATTCTACAGAGATTATTTCCCTGCAAGAAAAATGCAACTCACTACGTGAGAAATTGCACAATTGTGAAATTGAAGCTACAACTTTGTTTGGAGAGATCAGAGTACTAGTTGAAAAAAATCGTCTTCCACATATTACACAATGCAGTGGTTATATGGCAAAGTTCTTACTACAGTATATGAACCAATTTGGATCTTTGTTACATTTCATCCGTGTCACTCGTCAAGGAGATTGGGCATTGCATCTCGCGTCATTAGAGGAAAAAGTCAAGTATTATTTTGTTCATGACTTATTTCATTATGCCAGACTCATTCCAGTATACATAGCACAGATGAAGGACCTTAAAACAACATATCCAGAAATATGGAATGCTCTTGAATCTGGTTGTTTTGCAGTATCCAAAGCCATTGTGCTGTTTACGAAATTATTTTCAGACCAGAAATTGGAACAGAAAATCAAAGAACTGAAGAACATTGGTGGAGTTATTGGTTTAACTCAGAATGAAAACGTCCTCGAAAGGTATTTCTTGTGTGTACCAGAAGTATTACGCATTGTTTCAACTTACTTTGAAAAGTACTGTCCAAATGAAGTCTCTAAGCAGCCCAGGAAACACTATCAACTTCGGATTTCCATGTCTCTAAGAATTTTTCACAATGCAGCCATCGTCAAGGAGAGTATTCGGGATCATTGTGGGGGAAACCCTTTCCAAGATAATACCACACTAATGAATATTGCATCCTCTATGAAAGTTCCAGAATCTGCGAAGGATGATATTATAAATCATCGACCAAAAAGGCCAATTGGAATTCGAAGAATTTGTAAGAGATAGACTAATTCGAGAAGATGGGAAACTTCTTGCTCGTTTTCTGTTTATCATGGAATCAAGACCTCAAATGTCTACAAACTTAAAAGATGCAATTGGAAACTACAAGTGTTCTGTAATACCAAGATCATTATTTTCTTCTGATGGATATCTTCATATTCCATCTCACAAAAGTTCTTTCATTGCAGAAATAGAGCAATATAATCGATCACCCATACTTGAATCATTAGAATCCTCGATTACTTCTCCGATAGAAAAAAGTTTGTATTATAGATGGAATGGAAATCTTACAATCAGTAAAAAAGACACTTGCCATGAAAACTTGTGAAGACTTCGCAAATGCTTTTACCGAGATCATAAGCGGATATACTGAAGTGAGAATAACATTTGACCAATACCTTGAGCATTCATTGAAGGAGCAAACTAGTAAGGAAAGATTGGGGGCGACAGAACCTATTAGATTTACTATTATAAATAGTACCAATATAACGTTGGTTTCATTAAAGACATTTCTTTCACATAATGAAACAAAATCACAGCTGACTGAGTATCTCGGAAATAAATTACTACAGGTTTTTGCTGCAAGTGAGAAGAAAACTGTTGTCGTTTTTTGCAGTAAGGCATACAGTAACCACGCGAATGTTTTCGATTCAGAATTATATGATCATACACATTTAGAAGCAGACACCATTATACATCTTCATGTACTTGATATAGTGAACCATCATGATAATTATGAGATCGATGTATTTTCGCAAGATACTGACATTGTCATATTGCTAACTGACTTGGTTTCAAGTCATCTAGTAAGCAGTGAAATCCATTTTGTTACTGGTGGAGGCAATAAACACAGAAAAATTAATATTAATGAAAGATGTCAAGCAATAGGTGCTCATAAAAGCAAAAGGTTTACTAGGTTTACATTCATATACTGGTGGAGACTGGGCAGGAAAATTTGTAGGCATTTCAAAACAGAAGTGGATAAAAGTGTATATCAATCTTCAGTATGATGATAATATTATAACAGCTTTTCAAGAACTTGGGGAACCTAATGTTGATCCATTATCCAATCTGTCGTTGTTTGAAAAATTCACCGACTGGACTTATTTGAAAAATAATAATTTTTAAAGGATTTCAGAATTAAGATGGCACCTTTTCAGAACTAAGTATCTCGAGGGGGAGAAATTACCATCAACCCTTGGAGCACTGAAGTCACATATTCTAAGATCCAATTTAATTTGCACCATTGGAAAGGGCTACAGAAATCCTCGACCTACAATACCCCCACTTATTGGCAATGGTTGGGGAAAAAATGGCGAAGGAGTAACTTCTCCAGTCAAATGCCTGGAGTTATCTACAACCAAAGGAGTTATTGAACTTGTGAAATATGAGTGTAAGAGAACATGTACAGTTGGGAAATGTTCTTGCTTAATGAATCCTCTGGTTTGTACTGCCCTTTGCAAAATCAAAGACTGCAACAATACAAAGGACTATCAATATCATCACAGTGATAGCAGTGATTCAAAAGAGGATACATAACATCCCAGTACTGTATATACATATAAATGCTGTTTTTAATAATTTTGTTCAATATCTTCAATAATTTATGTTATTTCATTTAAATACTTTGGTTGTGAATAACTGTTGTTAATAAAACGCTAGTATATCTAATGTCTTACATATTTGTGTGCTTTATTTGCATCTTATCGCTTAAAACATTTCAAAAACTCAATTTACTCCTAATTTTATTATATATTTGTATTTCTTGACCCTGAAAACATATAATTTGACATATTGGTCAATAATATGCCTCAAATATTAAAGAAGTCAGTAAAAGGCAGCCATCTTGGCCGCCATCTCGAAAATCACCCCCAAAAATGTGCATAAAAATGGCACCAAAGGTATTTGGAATCTACATGTCAAAACCTTCACAATACAACAAAAATATCAAACTTGGCACGTCAATCGAGCTGGAGCCACACTTCACGACATTTCAAACCCTACTATATAGTTTAAAAGTACCACATTTTATTTTGTATCGATGAAAATGACGTCATTTAGAAATATTTTCGCGTCCGAAAAATACATGATACTTTGGGCTGTTAATCTAAATTTGTCCTAAAATCTTCGGCTTGTGAAAAAACGTAGCGATACAGAATATGCACAGTTTCATTCGTAAAACTGAAACATTTTACTACGATAGTGTCTAATTGACGCAATTTCCACTACCTTTTTATTTCACTACTACCCTAGACTTTAGACCCAACAATGCATCGTTTTTCTAGCTGAATGAAGAGCCAATGAAAATTACTTATTTTTAGTATGACGTTATCAGATTTTCGAATCATAAACAAATGACACAATTTTTATATAATCGAGGTAAAATATTTCAGTTTTGAATTAAAATTCGCATTTTTTGCCAAATAAGACGCCGTGACATTTTTATTTATTTATTTATTTATTGTATATAATCACAATAGAGCTATATTTTTAATAAAATGTCCGCATTTTCTACATAGACTAAACGCAAATTGCCGCTGTGGTGTGAAACTGACGTAAAAAAAATCCAGCTATGAAAACTTATTCAATAGCTCGTGACTTTATTCTCCTTGGTCAGTGCTAATATTTGAATATTACATCATTTGAAAGTTATAACTTGAGACTTCAAATCTTTGCATTGGATTTAGCTGTGCTAATCAACTTGTGCAATTTTAAAGTGAATTTTTATTAATATTTTAACTAAATCATTTTATTAGGAACTGAAAACTGATAAATCGTGGGCTGTTTCTCTTGGTTGTAAGCAATTTTTCTTATATTTAAATGTATTTTACACATTATGATAATATTTTCATTTCCACACGCGACCGTTACGTGCATGAAATGATTGCGAGTAAAATAAAATCACGCCCAGTAGCAAATGTTTACATTTTTATCAATATTTTAAACGATATTTGTATATTTTATGATATCTAAACGAATATGAACTGAGATAAAATCAATTTAGCGTTAAATGTAAAAAATCGAATAGACCGTTATTATCTGCTTTACTGCTAGCATACTACTTACTACGTACACTTCTTCCAGTAGCATTTTGCATATTAATAAAACATTTATTAAGAACCTATATAACTTGTACATCTAAAATATTCAATCCATCGCGAAACGCAAAATTGTACCAAAATTTAAATTGTGTGAATATATCTTCAATGGGTACTTTTCGGTTAGCCGGGCGCCAGTGTTATATACACACACACACATATATATATACATACATACATACATATGTATATAGATATGTACATATGGGTATATATATGTATATATATGTATATAACATTGGCGCCCGGCTAACCGAAAAATACCTTTCAATGCATGCAATTCTATTGAATTTTAAATATGGCTTACGATACATATATTCCGTGCCAGTTTAAATTTAAGTTCAGCGTTTTGTAATTAATTGAATATGTGATATAAATTTCCAACTTGGCGAAAATGTCAGGACCAGGAATCTTTTGGCTGCTAATGCTCCACCATCTGAGCTATCCTGGACAAACCTGGTGGATCTAATTCACCCAGCTAACCTTATTGATTAAACCACTGATCTGATATCTGAATAAGCTTTACAGAATAAATCGCAGGTAATAGAACTCCAGGAAACACTGGATACGTTATTACACTATATTAATTGTAACGCAATTATTTTAATTGGTCTTAGCATAGTAAAGCTTTGCTTAGTATTGCCGCATTGGGTCTTTTTGGTAGTGCATGTACGGCTTCAGCCAAGAGATCCCTGGTTCGAATCCTGGTCTGGACATTTTTCGCCCAGTTGGAAATTTACATTTCATATGATTTATTCACCAATTAGAATTAGAATAATTGTGTTAAAATTGATCTGGTGTAATTCATTGAAAATTTTAGATGCGCAAGTTTATAGATATCGATCAATTTCTTATGAATATACAAAATGCTACTCAAAGAAATCTACGTAACATCAAAGCGGTTTATTCAGATACCCTTATTTATAATATATTAGCAAACCCCGCGGCTTTGCTCGCGTAATATTTGAAATATGCCAAGTTATATGTTTAAATTTTATTAAAAGGTACTAACTAAATTTTTATTTTATTAAAAGGTAGTTATTACTTTTAGGAAAAATTAAAAAATAATACTATTTAAAACACAGTTTGATTAAACATCATTGTTACACTGCATAAGGCAGAAATGAGACTTAACTTAATAAAACGAAATAAAACTAAATAAATACTAATTTAGAAAATATTTTGAAACATTTATGCTCAATTAATACGCTCATTTTAGTATTCATTTGAAATTTTGAATTTTTTAGAAACCATCTTCTTACATCTTAAAATTAACCATCATGTGAGAATTCCAAGTCCTACCACCTCTCTCTATTTCTATGTTGAAATAGGAACTGTCACCATTAATTTGCCAACATTAATTTTGAAGTTGGTTTGTTATTTCCTAATATTCCACAGAAACGTAATTTAGAAAGCTTTTAAAGACCTTTTTTAGAGCGTTTGTTGTTCCTGTGAATCCCAGGTGGTAGAATCATCGGCATAAAATATAGCCTGTGTAAGATCAGAGACTGTTACCATTGATTCGCAACTATTACTTTTATATTTGGTTTATATTTCCTGAAATAGCGTAGAAATCATAATTTAGGACTTTTTTAGAATGCTTTTCGCACCTCTCCTTCACTTCACCCCTTTTTAATTCGAATTTATTTTCGACAGTCCTTCGAGGGCATTTATATTTTATAAGTAACTACCATGCCATATTTAATGTTTCTAGCCTTTTTAGTATCAGAGAAATCGCAATTTAGAAAGTTTTTAGCTACTGCAACCCTCTGATGGTAGTGGCACAGAAATAAAATATAGGTTATGTTTGAGCAGGTTCTATCACCAACAATTTGTTATCATTATTTTTTTAATCGGTTTGGTATTTGAAAAGATTACATAAAAATTGTAACTTATAACGCTTTTCGCTCACTTCATCTTTTTAAAATTGAAATTTTCTTTCGACAGTTCATAGAAAGCAGTTGCATCTTGTAAGTAAATAACATGCCATACTTCAAAGTGTTAGACCCTTCAGTTATGCAAAAAACGCAAATTAGAACATGTTTTGCTTTTGCAACCCTCAGAGGGTAGTGACAGCAACATAAAATATAACCTATGTTATAGCAAGGACTGTCACCATAATTGGCAACCATTACTTTTGAAATAGCTTTGGAATTTCCTGAGATTGAGTAGAAATCGCAATTTAGAAAGCTTTTAGAACGCTTTTCGCGCATTTTCACCCCTTTTTAAATTTCCAATTTTATCGAAACTGTTCTTAAACATCATTTATATGTAATACATATGTACCTTGCCTAATTGTAAGTTTCTAGCCCCTACCGATCAAAAAAATCGAAATTTGGAATGCTTTTTTGCGCCTGCAACGTCTAGGTGATAGTGATACCGACTTAAAATAGCGTCTATGTTAGAGCAGAGGCTGTCAGCATCAATTTCTTAACATTACTTTTGAAATCAGTTTGATTCTTCCTGAGATATTGGTGACAAATCGGCATTTAGAACGTTTTTAGAACGCTTTTCGCTCATTTTGCTCCTGCATCTCCTCTGGGTTAGTGGAAACATGTATAAAATATAGCCTATCTTGGAGCAAGATCTGTCACCATCATTTTAACACCATTATATTTGAAATTGTTTCAGTATTTCCTGAGATTGCATAGAAATTGCAATTTAGAACGTTTTTTACAACGCTTTTTGCGCATTTTGACCCCCCTTTTAAAGTTCGATTTTTTTAGGAAATGTCCTTAGGGATCATTGATATCTTATAACTAACTACCATTCTAAATTTCACGATTAAAGGCCCTTCCGTCACGCAAAAACCGCAATTTAGAACGTTTTTCTCCTTTACCTCCTTTGGGTAGTGACACCGACATAAAACATAGCCTATCTTGGAGCAAACGTTGTCACTATCATTTTGACACCAATATTTTTTAAATCGGTTTGGTATTTCCTGAGATTATGTAGAAACTACCATTTAGAACGTTTTTTAGAACGCTTTTTGTGCATTTTCACCCCTTTTAAATTTCGAATTATTAAAGAACTATTCTTAGACATCATTTATATCTTATAAGTAACTAATATTCCAAATTTCATATTTCTAGGCCCTTCAGTAACGCAAAAATCGCATTTTTAGAACGTTTTTTGCTCCTGCACCCCCTTTGGGGTAGTGACACCGACATAAAACATAGCCTATCTTGGAGCAAGCTTTGTCACCATCATTTTGACACCAATATTTTTCCAATAACTTTGGTATTTCCTGAGATTTTGTAGAAACTACCATTTAGAACGTTTTTAAGAACACTTTTGTGCATTTTCCCCCCTTTTAAATTTCGAATTGTTTAAGATATGTTCTTAGACATCATTTATATCTTATAAGTAACTAATATTCAAAATTTCATATTTTTAGGCCCTTCATTAACGCTAAAATTGCATTTTTAGAACGTTTTTTGCTCCTACACCCCCTTTGGCGTAGTGGCACCGACATAAGATATAGCTTATGTTCTAAGTTGGACTAACACCATCATTTTGATACCATTACTTTTGGAATCAGTTCGGTAGTTCCAGAGCTTACCTCCTACAAATAAACAATTTTTTCCTCTTTATAATAGGAGTATAGTTGAAATATTTTTGTTGCTTATCTGCTACACTATGTTGCTTTCATAGTTTTTTAACACATCGCCATTACTTGAAAACTAATGGGTTGATTAAATAAAACTACGATTAAATAAATTAGTCAAATTAAAATTCAAATGAACAACGTTTCTTGCTGTGTTGGTGTTAGTGTTATTTGTGATGGCCAGTTATCAATCTGAGGGATATGGGCCCAAATGGGGAGGTGGGTGCCCTCCGTGGGGTCTTTCTAAGGGGACCTAACCCGTATTTACGAAAGGAAATCCAAGGTTAAAAAAAAACGAAAACTCCGAGCGATTAGGCCGACGGGCGCGATTAAATCGAAGCCAGCACTTCCCGTCTAGCAGCTTTGAGAGCAGAACCTCTCGGCCACTGATGGAGCGTTTCTTACTGGGGATGCACCGAATGTTCGGTATTTGGCCATACTACTGAATACTCGCTTAGGTCAAATATCAAACTATTTGGTCTGCCAAATACTTAAAAACATTACAAAAATTCCATTCATTTAACTGTTAATGAATAAAGATATTCAGATAGAAATATAATTATATTTGAATAAAGAGAATGCTTTTACATTATTTATTTGCTATTTGAAAAGTGTAACTTAAGAAAATTATCCATTAATGACGACTTTCATAGGAATTAATAATGTACAGTAGAGGAAAAAAAATTAAACAACCCCTAATAACTCTGCAGCAAATTGTAATAGAAGAAAATTTCTGTTATAGCAAACGATTAGAAATAAAGTCTACTTTTAAGTGATGTGTATACAATTTGTTTAGGGAGCCATCTACAAATCAAAACAAGGCCAAACTTTGTTTTTTTTCAATAGCAACACCCAGGTTTGACACTATATTTTAAATCTCCGTTACAAATTATGCCTCGAAACGAAATTTCAAGTTATTTGTATGATAAGTTTTTGAATTATAAACATTCAAAATTTAGAGTTTGTAATAGCTCCTAAAATTATAATCCTAATGTGATAAATTTTTGTACGGGTTTTAATAATGAAAAACCCAAACATAAATACGTTGAATTTGTAAGTTTAAAAATTTTATAATATGAATTATGAAATTAATATTCAAATAAAATATGAATTGCAACCTACAAAATTTTCGATAGATTTATATTTATTATGTTCTGCTTTATGGGAATTCTCAATTTCAAATTTTTCTTCCAAGTAGTTTTCGAGTTATGATTAAAAACTTCAAAATGATGGTTTAAGGGGCCGTCTGTGATGAGCAGGAAAGCCTAATTAAAAAAATATACATATTTTACTCATTTTATTGAAATATTTGGGATGGATATAGTCTAAACATATAATAAGCGGCTGAATGGTCATATTGACAAGAAATAATACATAAATAGAAGTGATATCGTCATTCTGTAGTATTTGAATAATCGAGTACCGAGCTTCAATTTGGATACAGCCCCTAAATTAGGCTCCTTTTAAAATAATAAACTTCTCTGAAACTAACCGTACGAATTTCATGGAAATTTTATAGTAGGCTAATTGGAGGGTGTGGAATTTGTTTATGGTGTCGAAATTGGGTATTGATAATGGGAAGAAAAAAAAAACAAAATTTAGTTTCGTTTTGATATGTAGATGGTCCCCTAAGCAAATTTTATATCCACCATTTAAAATTAGGCTTTATTTCCAATCGTTTGGTACCAGTAACTTTCTTCTACAATAACTTGTTGCAGAGTTAGTAGGGAGTGTTTACTTTTCTTTTCCACGACTGTGCAAATGCAAGTTCCTGAATAGTGACTGGTAAATAAGCTTTTTCTCGCTTGCTCACAAACAGAGTGTTTTCTAAGCGAAATGGAAAAAACTTTCCCGGTGAGGGAAAGGGGATAGACATTAAGACAGAGAAATTTTGTTCAGTAAACCAAGATCACAATTTGCTTATTTAGTCAAAAATACAATTATCTCATCTTGCTCCAGGTAAAACTTGTATTTTCGTTTGTTACTTTAAGGCTGTTCTCAAATCCATAGGGCAACTTTCTGACATAATTTTTAATTCATTTTTGTTCGGAAACGCATGGAACTAGAAGGTGTTGTTATTCAGAAACTATGACATCGAATTGTTTTTTCCGTTTTCTTGTAAACGCAATAGATCTTTCAGAAAATACTGTCAAAGTTGGCATTTTGAACCGAACTTCCGAACAAAAGAAGAAAATCCAATCAGTAACGGGAGAAAAATGCCGTGTCACGTGATCAAAATCGCTTATATCTCAATAGGTAATTGATGGATCAAAAAATGGAAGACACAGTTCGATTCCGAATCGCTTCCATGGTCAGGCTTTCCAATTTGATATATTTCCGTTAAAAAATGAATTTGTAAGTGTGTCAAAACGTTTTGCACCTGTTGAGCAGAGCAGTTGAGAACAGCCTTAACAATGATGAAGATATCGTAACAATATTTTCGACAGACTTACTTTGGTTTCAAGAAAATAGGATGATATGACGAAAAGATCGGGAAATTGACACCATTCACACCCAAACAGCACTGAGTTAGACATTCCATTATTCAGAATGCGTCTGGCAGTACTCGTATTGTTTCACTGGCCAAAGTTAAGTCACATTTAGTGATATCATCAAATTTCAAATAAGCAAAATCAAAATGATGCAAATATCACTAAAATATCTTCATTATTGTTAAAGTTATGAACGAGAATTCAGTTTCAGCTTGTAGTGAACACTCTGTATTTTTAATTCAATATATTCTATTTTTGATGGTATGTGTGGATTGAGAAGTTGTTTCATGTTTAGAAACTGTCTGTCTTGATCACATTATTTCCTCTGAAAGTTTGTTCTAAGATTTTAGGAACACTTTGTATGTTTGATACCTCTGAAAATGATTGGCCACTCCAGATACTGCTCTTTGGTGCATTTAAGAACTTCCTGACTAAATCAAAAGGAACAGGACCGTTATTTATTCTTGCTGAGTTACCACCATTTAAATGGATTGTATTATTTATTTATATTTTTACTTTAGTTCCTTTCTGACAAGTAAACAGCATATGAACTTAATTTTTTTTCCAATTCCTTCAAAATTTCTTCTTGATTTTGGAACATCTGTTTTAGAAGATATGAAAATTTTATTAGTTTATTTTAATTCCCAAAAGAATTCACGAATTTAAAAATTTTGTTAATTAAAAAAGGCTTAAAAACTATCCTCTTCTTAAATAAAATCTCAAAGCACAGATTTTCTCTTTTTTTGTGTGCGTGCACATTTTACTTGCAAAATGGCCTTCTTTTTTTTTCAAAATTGAAGTATGTGTGTTAAATATTATGTAAATATAAAAAAAATGAATTTATTAATATCTTTAAACTCTGAAATATAAAAGTATTAGGCCAACCGAATATTCGGTATTCGATTTACCTGTGTGCTGAATATTCAGAATTCGGACAAAATGATTATTCGGTGCATCCCTTCTTATTACATTAATTTATTTTTTAAATCTTCAGTTATTAAATTAGCGTAGCAAATCGAAAGACTCAATAACACATAGGTTATTATTCTACCAGATAGATATATTCTACTAGATTCTACCAGGTGTTGTAGAAATCACGCACAGTCGGTTTATGTTAGCGACACGATGATTCGGTAAATGTAACAATTTGGCGTGAGATATGAACTGAAGATAACTTACCTGGACTTGGATGAGACAGGAATCAACGACTCCGCACCTCCGGTAGTAACCTGTGGTAGAAGCATACAAACCATAGCCAATGTCCAGAACATCTGGAAACGCGCAAAGACAGGAAAACCTCCCCAATATGTAAAAAGGCCATTTGAAGGCACCATACAAAATAAGATATAACAAGTAATATAAAAATTTTGCTTTTAAAGTCAATTCCTACTTAGGTCATCAAAGAAAAATTTTATATAATCCCTTAAGCTAATATTAGTTTTCGTTGCATTAAAATATCTCAATTTGTTGATTCTCTATAAGCAAGTAGGTTTATAATGGAAGTCTATGGGATTTTTTTCGAAATATTAGAGATATGGCCAAATTGGCGTCACTTTTGGCGACTCATTTTGGTCGCCAAATTTGGTGATATATCGCCAAGTTGGCGACAAACTTGGCGGAATTTGGTGACAGAACAGGGTACCCCCTATGGTAACGTCCCTTATAGATATGAAGATCCATTAAATGCTTCAATAACCAATGGCCACCATTTTGTCTCCCATGTAAAACTAAAATTAATTAATTAAAATTTAATTAATGAATTAATATTTGAAAAAACTGTATTAACATCAATTATCATCCAGTACAAGTTTAAAAAAATGTATTTCAACTTGATAGGATGAATAATGAGTAATTTATTAAGGATTGAAAATTTGAACAAGATATATATATATATATATATATATATATATATATATAACCATTAATTAAACATAACCTACCACCATCAAAAACCAGTGTGAACTAATAGTAGGAATTGAAAAATACAAAAATAAAAGTAAGTAAAAATAAATAGGATTAATAGTAGAGATTTAAAAGAAATAATTACAAATAAGAATAAAACAAAATTTACAAGAAGTTAAGTAGTGAGCAACCAGGGAAAAATAACCCTATCAAAGCGACAGGAGTGGCCTAACCAGGGTCGATATTCTCAGGGAGATGAAGGTCTATGCCTTCGGGCCCGTTCATCATATACAGAAATATTATGGAAAATAAGATAACTTTTAATACATAGAAAACTGTATACATTTTGTTACAAGTGATAAAAAGGGAAAGTCGGCTACTTTTTATTACCACTCGCATTTTTTTAAGGTCAGTTGGAAGCCCCTATACCTACAATATTAAATTAATGTAATTTTAGTAATGTAATTACCTTTTTTAGAAACTACCAAAGAGTCACTTGAATTTTTTTATATACATAATATGAATAATCTCTAATAATGTAAATGTCAACTTTACAAACAGATATTCTTTAAACTATTATTTTAACACAATCAAATTGATTAGTAAATTTGTCATTCGAATTGAATTTCAACTGAGCGAAAAAATGCCCAGGCCGGGAATCGAACCCAGATCCTTGGTTTAGAGAGCCAATGCTCTACCGAGCATTGGTATTATAGCACAGTTATACCATTGCTTGTATGTACACAGTAATACACAGGCTTGAATTATAACACAGTAATACCATTTATAACAGGCAAAATACTTATTCATTTAATTAAAAAATTGACTATGTAAGATTCGAAAGCCTCCAATTTTTGATTTTGAATCGTAACATATGTAATTTCGAGCATTAACATGCGAATTAAAAAACTGCATATCTATTTCAGTGATTGGAATAGATAAATGTGAAAAGTTAAAAAGATACATCGATCACAATTTGGAAATATATTTGAATTTTCTCTTGAAAAACTTCTGGAAATTGACGTCGAATTTACAACCTATATCAATTTAATCGAAATTAGCATACTTCCGATTACAAAATTTAAGATATATTATTTATACGTAAATTTTGATTAAATATTTTTACTTCAATTATTATTTTTTTAAATTAACATTTTCTTCTCACTTTATTAGAGTTGTAGATTTCCATTCTTTGAACAGTTGGACTCTAAGGCTTGCATTTTAGATTTTAGCATACTATAAAAACTTTTAAAGAATGTATTAATCCGGTCCAGTTCCATACTCTGCTTTGAATCATTTTTTTCCTCTAAATACTTCCGTAAATGTTTCCTTTTCTGCAACATTTCAAAGTAAAGTAGGTGATCGGTTAGCAAACTGTCCGGTTTACGAACAGATCTGTTAACGAACACTTTCTCGAGAGATTTTAATGTTCGGATAACGAACACCTCATAGAACAAAGTCAAGAAGACGCAATGCTTGAGTTTCAGGTTTGCCGAGCTGTACGTGGGTGGTTCAATAATTATTGTCCTTAGTGTATATAAAATATGTGTACTGCGATGATTGTTGTGGAATATCGAAGCCGAATGTCTTAGATGCCTATATGCCCAATTTCAGAACCGTAGCTGCTATATTCACATAGTTTTGGAGGGAGGAGTGAAAGGGGGAGAGTGGGGGTGAAAGGCCGATTTTTAGCTTATGGCCCTAGATTTGTGTCAGTGGATGAGACGTAAATACTGTCGTTTATGCTCGGGATCATAGGGATGTAGCCACATCTCATCTACTGTCACAAATGTAGCCTCATAAGCTTCAAACCAGCATTTCACCCTCACCCATTTCCTTAAAAACTCCCTCAAAAATAGGTCTTTAAAACTTCACCCCTCCCTATAAGCAGCTGCGGTTCTGAAATTGAGCATATCGGCATTTAGGACATTAGGCTTCGATATTCTACATCAACCAGCGCAGTACAAATATTTTATATACATTAGGGGCAATAATTATTGAACCCCCCACGAATTTAATTGTATCTATTGTCGACTTAGAGAACATTATAACAGTTGTATTACGTATGGCTTAATTAATTCATGAGCTACCGGGGGTTCAGGCGCTACATTTTAGGGCCTCCAAATTGAAATGAACAGATTAGACACCTTATTTTTTATATTTTTGTCCCTTTTTAAAGAAATAATTTTAATTGTAAATTGATTATTTTAACTGAAATTTAGTTCAAAAATTATTAACAGGCTCTAGGCTCTACTTGAGCCCTGCTGTAAACCCGATCTTTTATAGAAATAGTGAGTTTTTGAAAGGTCAAAGTGACAAATTGATATGATTTAATGTCGGTCAATGAATGTAATCCTAAAAGTTTTTACAAAGGGCATAAATTTACCGTTGAACTTTGGGCCACTTTTTCCTGGTTCTAGTCACATTTTCATTATTAAAAAATATTATATGAGATTTTTCAACGTCGAAATGGAGTTGTAAACAGTTAACATGAAACAATGAAGCAAACTATATGGTTTTAAAGAGGATTTTTTTTTTTTACTATTTTTAAAGTTTTAGAAGAAAGTAACCCCTGCTAGGGGCTTCTCTGGTCCATTCACTTAGTTTCATATAAAATGAATACATTTTTATGGAAAACCGTTGAAATAGCATTTGCTAATAAATTAACACTGCAAACCCGATAAACAAATGTTTTTTTTTTTTTTTTTTTTTTTTTTTTTTTTTTTTTAACATTTAAACGCAATTAACCAATTGTTAATATTAAAAAAACGGGAAACGGTTTTCGTCATGTTATCCTCAGCAACTGGAACAAAAACAATTAATGTAACAAGAACAAAAGAACTTCTTAAAACGCCATCAAAAACTTTTAATTACGCTAGGCCTTTTGAAAGATCTGAGTCTTTCTTCGTCAGGCGCAAAGAAGACGTGCTTCTACTATGAAAACAGCAGCAAGACTCAAATGCTTTGTTAGTAGAAGCACGTCTTTTTTGCGCCTGACGAAGAAAGACTCAGATCTTTCGAAAGGCTTAGCGCAATTAAAAGATTTTGGTGGTGTTTTAAGAAGTTCTTTTGTTCTTTTTCATTCACACCAGTTTCAACTTAATTTCTTTCAATTAATGTACTATTTTGCAACAGTAACATTTGAAAGAAAGTTACTTAAAACATGTTTGAGGGATTTGGTTGTATAAAAGGCATTTCTAAGTAATTTGGCTATTTTCGGACCAAAACAGGCCTGGCACAAAGTAGCCCCGAAATACTAGTTTTCATGCTAGCTTTATGAAAACGTAAACATTTTCTGCCAAAATAAAAAGTTAAAGTAAAAATTATGATCACACATGGATTACAAGTTACTAAAGGTAGTATTTTGATACTTACTTTATTTGTAGCTCTTATCAAGATTGTTTCACAATAGAAAGTTTGGAGAGTTAAAATCTACGCACGAAAACAGTTGATTACAAACACATTCAGTGTTGCCATTAAAAAATTTTAAATTACCCCCCCCCCCCCAAACTATTCAAATACTCTATAGTAGGGTATAAGTTATTTTTCAAGGGTAAAAACTCCAAATTATCTTGTATTGTTTGTTCAATACAAAGAATAAAATCTTTTTTTATGGGCTGGACCAAAGTAACCCCCGCAAGGACCAAAGTACTCCAGTACAAGGACCAAAGATCGACGGTATTTTAATACGCCGCGACACAGACAAAGCTATCAAAATACGATTTGTTCATATTAAATAAAGATCCTATTATAAAGCGCAGATTTGTATTAGACATTATTTAGCTTTTAAGAACGAATTAATTGGATTCTCATACAAATCGATACAAAATCTTATGATCGGTTAACGAACAATTCGGTTAGCGAACACTGTTTTGGGACGGACTAAGCTCGTTATCCGATCACCCACTGTAGTTGAGATCGTATATCGCATTATTCGCTAGGTTCAGTTTTTCTCTTGTTGGTAACGACTGGGACTTAAGTTTTCTTTGCATTTCGTCACATATTTTCTGTTCTATTATTTCATTCAAATTAATAATTCGTGAAGTAGGAGCAAAACTTATTCAATCTTCGTATTTCTCCATCTTTTTCTTTGAGTTTGCTATCCAAAATTGTGTTGCTTTTCTACGAGTTTCATGATTTGATGTTTGTTTTTCTGTATTGATTCTGATTTTTGTATTAGCCTTTATACAAGCTTGTTTTTTTTTTTTTTTTTGGCAAGTCGACTTAGGAACAGCTTTCACAGAAGTTAACGTTTTGCGTGCATCTTTTTTTTTTTTTGGCGAAAATTAATATTTTTATATTTATGTAGATTTTCAAAAAGAATTCTTGATTTAAAATATCATAAGATTTAATTTTTACAGGTTATTGCTTTTCTCTTTTCGGTATGTTGCTACTTGTGCACTGGGTTGCCAGTATGTTCTCTACTTTCAATTTAAAAACTTCGAATTCGCATCAGAAATTCTGAAAAGAATTTTTACTTTAGGTAATCAATCACGAAACGTCTGTCATTAAATAATGAAAACAATACTATACAGAGTTTCTGGTGTGAATGTAAAATTTCAGAATTTAAAAAAGGCCAAAACCGGCAACCCTGCTCGTAGAATGAAAAAAAAAAACAGCTCGTAACTTTTCTGCTTTTAATAACTAGGAATAATCGGTACTTGTGTATTGTCCAGGCCAGGTGAATAAATTTCAAAAACTCGTAATCAATTTTTATTATCGTTTCCAATTTCCAATAGAGTTCAAAGCTATAACTTTATGTGTATTTAATAAATACACAAAATCCTTAAAAATGATATATATAAAAGCAAACTAAGATAATTACATAACAGTAATTTAGTACGCAATTATTAAATACGTAACATCAAATTGAGGTCTTTTGAAATTAAACGATATTAAAGATTATAATTTTATTTCAAGCAGTTTGTTATGCACATCAGAATATGTAATATAAGTACATTGTATTAATGAATATAACATATTATATCTGGCTAATTCCATACGTACTTGTAGTGTAAGTCACAGGCTGCGATTTTTGGCTACCAGTATTTTAGAACGGAAAATGTCACTTGGTTTATCGGAGATATCTCATTCATTGAATAAGGCAAGAAAACCTTTCGAAAATAACGGTGGCCAACGAGGATTTCAGTTATCCGCTATGTGACTTACACTACCAAAACCCATGGAATTAGCCATCTATAACTATGCTATATCATATTATGTAGTTATACGTATATAAATAGTACCTCTGTCACTACCTTTAATATAGGCAACTACATTATGGCCTGGATCCAGATAGATTTTGCACTGTTAGCCAAACGAGATTGACGAATCAGAAGCCTGCATTTTTGCGAACTTTGTTTTAAGAAAGCAAATTTTCTGATTGACCAATCTCGTTTCGCTAACAGTGCAAAATCTATCTGGACTCCGGCCAATATTAACCATGCACTTAAAATGATGATAGCAAAAATAAATAAATAAATAAAAGGGTTGCTGTAATTAAATATTCGGTGCCATTGTTGGCGCGGTGAATAGGATCTGGCCGTAATCATACATGAGTACCGAATAATCTACTACCTTAAACATATGGAATATTATATCAAAAAGAAAAGTAAACACTAACTTTCATTCATAAAATGAAAATATTTTATTTCGATTGCGTATGTAATTTTCATTGACTTTGCTTATGATGAATGGTTCTGGTAGGAAGAGCACCAGGACCAAGCCAGATAGGCGCTTGATTGGCGCTGTCAGTTATCGCCACTGATGCACAGGCGAACGCTAGTAAACGAAACAAAAATTTTCGCATCAGGCGCCAAATACAATTGCAACTCGTAAAGCCGTTAATCTTCGAAAAGGCAACGACGAAAATGGAGTCATGTTTACTCTGAATTATGTAGGAATGTGCCCGTTTACGAATCACGATGCGCACTTTCATTCATAAAACTGAAATATTTCATATCAATTGCGTCAAAATGTTGTTATTTTGAAATGTTTTACGACCAGACGATTCTAAGATTAAGAGTTTTGAAGCTCTTGACTTCCTAATCTCAGTACCGGCAGAGTATAACTTAAATTTACGTCATTTAGACATATTCGCAGTAAAATATTTCACCTCTACCAGTGAAAATACCCCCTCCTTCTTAAAATATTATGTCACTTTCATATTTCGTTCCTTTCCGCGATCGAACAATGTGGGCGGGATAATTTGAACGTCCTTTAAAAATGACGTCATTTCCACAGGTGAAAGCATTTTCTTCCACTGAAAATTTGACCTCTTCTTACAGAACTATTGCAATAAAAAGTCGCTAAAGATGAATGTAATTCTGACGCGATTAAAGGAAAATGTTGCAGTTTCAAGTTTTTAAATGAATGCTTTTTTTTTTAAAAAATGCTTCATTTTAACTTTTATGGCCATTGGCCTTTTTGATATTCTTGAGCAGCATCATCTATTCAAATTAAAAATAACAATTGAATTGAGAAAATGACGTCAATAAAAATATAATAAATATCAATCGACATTATTTCCCTTTCCGCACAAGCAAAGAAAATTGCCCGATTAATAAAATTTTGAAGAAATGTTATTAACTTTTTTAAAACTAAAAATAAATATAAAAATTAAAACATTAAAAAAATATTTAGTGTTGGCTCATCTAAAAATTAAAAGTTTTCACTTAAAAAAATAATTATTAAATTGGGTCAGTAGAAAACCCAGAGCAAATGACGAAAAATCCGGCTTATATTTTAAATATATAATCAGTCACAAGATTTCTCATTACTGCAAGAAAATTTATTTAAAAATTAGAAAATGAGTGGCAACGGAGTACGGAAAATATTTTGCCGTACAAAAATGAAGTTCAAAATACTATAAGAATTGAATGTTAAAAATAGTACTATTGTTGTAAAACATCAGCGCACGAGACCCATTGTTGAAAGCAATATTTGAATTTTTTAGAAATAGATCACTTTATTTTAAATAGCTTATTTGAGTTTGTTGCTCTGCTATTTGACATATTTTACAGACTGTGAAATTTCTTTTTTATTTTGTGACAAATCTTCATCAATTAGAGATTACAATGGGTTTCTTGTCGTGCTTGTAAGTATATATATATAGATATTTACATATTTTTATTTGCTTTACTGTAAGTTAATATTTTATCTCGAGGCTGTTATAATATGAATAGCTGTATGCGATGATATCAATCAACGAGAAAATTTAATTTCTATTAATTCATGACATTTTTAGTAAACATATTTATGTATTATAGTAAATACATTTCTTTCTAACAGCTTTTACCGTCAAATAATATTAAACGCATTTTTCATTCTATCAAGTTATGAAAATGAATGCTAATAATTGATATTTAAATAGTAAAGTTACTTTCCGCAACAAAACTGGAATAAAATTTAGTTAACCTTTTCTAAGATTCACTAAAAGATGAAAATTTCCATTTTAGAAATCTTAAAATACGAGTAAATAAAACTATTTTGTTGTGAATTAAAAATTTGTTAGACAATCTGTGTGTAATATTTGCATTGATTACCATTCTATCATGTAAAAACATAATAAATCTGTTATAATGTAACATATTTCGAAAGTTTGCATCACAGAATCTAAAATTTGATTTCCTTAAACCTCATTTTTTATACTGGAATGGATAATAAAAAATATAAAATCCTGTTACACTGATCATTAATTTTTCCGTACGCAAGTTTTATTGAAGTATTTTATGTAACTGAGTGGATATCCAATGTTAGCTTGTTCGGACGCTATATCTATACTGCCGATGCATTTTGGCGTGATATTTGGAACACAACGCTCGATATTTCACTATTTAACATTTGAAACGCATTTGGAAAATGTAGATACTGTTTCAGTTTTCTAAAAACCGTTATCTTTTAAGTATAAATATTTTGACAAAATCTCTCTTTGGCAGCTTTCTTACATTGGAGTCCTAGTACTTTTGAATAGGCGAATTTTAATTATAATCGATCTGTACATAAAGTTTTATAGGTACTTGTTACTTATCCCGTCGACCAAATTACTGTCGCCAAATTGTAAGATTAAATGCCAATAATCGTAAATGGTTGATTGTAAATATCACATTCACTTGACAACACGTGTTTACGTCATCAACTGATTTTTATTTTGACATTTTATTTGTATTTTTATTAATGTTATACTAATTTATTTGTTCTTTCGTTATTTAAAGTAAAAATTATGTCAAATGGTATAATTTGGCTGGTGGTTTGGCGATTTATATAATTTGAAAAAATTGGTCGATCGGATAACTAACAAGTACCGTTTTATATATACAAATAGGTACATTTATGTTAGCCGGGTGCAGGTCATGAATTGCCAAATATTGTTCCCAACGCCATCTTTTGCATCACATTCATAACAATTTAAATATAAACTGTTCATTCATTTCATTTAAAATACATACATAACATACATTTAAAATACATATAAAATACATATATTTCACTTTTTTTCAATAAAATAATTATTTTTCTTTATTTTACAATTTCTTTCTTTACTTTTCTATTTATTATTTTACTGTATTTTGATTGTTATGTGCAAGACTTACTCTATTGAAGTCAACTTAACTGGTTGTATCTAGAAGAAATGAATTGGCTTAGTCGGGACTGGGAAAAGAGGCTCTACATAGGGCCCCGAAGTATATTAATCAGAGTGTGGTGACCCAATTCAGAGTGCCCTCTGTCATAACTTTTAATTTGTATATTATATTAGGGGTTTACAGCGCCATTCCGTACTTGTAATCCTATTATATTGATGCTGTTTTATACGTATTCCATAGCTGCCAACTTGTACGGATTTTTCATACCACTAAAATTTAATAGTTAATTTTAGCTAATTGAATCACCGAAATTCAAGCAATTGTAACGTTTAAATAAGTCGAAAGTTTGTACCAAATTTTAGTGGTAGGAAAAATCCGTACAAGTTGGCAGCTATGGTATTCTGCAAAATGGATAAGAATACTGCCTGCTTGTCCACATTATTTTCGAATCAAAGTATGCTGATACGAATGAGTTTGTTGAAATTTTTCTGTTCCATTTTTTGTAGCATTTGCGACGAATTGGAGCTTGTTTGATTGATGTATATCTCTAAATACCAGTTATCTCATGCCTAGTTAAATCACTTACTCGTAAACGAGGGTCTCACAACCATAGTAGTCCAAGTTCATTTTGAAAAAAATTGAGATAGTCCATTTAGACGGCGCATAAAATCTATTTTATCTACTCCCACAGTGAACCAAGTCAGTTTTCACATACTTTCTCATATATGGCATCTGTTTATAGACTTGGTTCACCGTGGGAGTGAATAAAACGGATTTTATTTCCTTTCTAAATGGACTATATCCTTTTTATTTTTCAAAATGCACGTGGCCTACTATGGTTGGGAGCACCTCACATATGGCTCTCTTTTTGTGAATTCAGAAAGAAAAAAAAATTCTTAAACTCATTTTTTAGATGCGTTCGTAATTATATAAATACGTAGCACCTATAGTCGTCGTTCAGTCCGTCCGTCTGTCTGTCTGTCCGCATATAACAGAGCAAAAACTACCCAACCGAATGGTCTGAAATTTTAAGTATAGAATTGTTGCAAAATTTTGTCGAGCCATTTCAAATTTTATGAAAATTGGATGTATAGTTTAATTACAGGGACAGTCAAAAGTTTTTCTTTACATTACGGCCAATGGGAAAAATTATTGCAAGTGCATTTTAATGATGTTACAGCCTTCCGAATGGTCTGAAATTTTAAATATATAATTGTTGCAAAATTTAGGCAAGCCATTTGAAATTGTATGAAAATCGGATGCATAGTTTAATTACAGGGACAGTCGAAAGTTTTCCGTTACATTACGGCCAATGGGAAAAAATCATTGCAAGTGAGTTTTAATGATGTTACAGCCTTCCGAATGGTCTGAAATTTTAAATATATGATTGTTGCAAAATTTTGTCGAGCCATTTCAAATTTTATGAAAATCGGATGTATAGTTTAATGACAGGGATAGTCAAAAGTTTTCCGTTACATTACGGGGACTGGGGGGGAGGGGGAATATTGAAAATGAATTTTAATGATGTTACAGACTATGCACATATGAAGTTAAAAATATATACATTCAGTACAATATGGGGTGCAAAAAATAATTATAAAACTAGTTATAGTATGAACGTACCTTATTTGCCACGTTTGACGAGCAATTTCCAACTTGTAAATAATTGTATTTATATTTTGATAAAATCGTCCCTACAATAATTTTCTTAAGTGAAATTGTAACATGCAGGTACAAATAACGTTTTTGGATACAAAGTTTTCTTGAAGTTTACTGTGCCCAAAATTTTTTATACCTCCGGTTATAGCGTGCTTTTTTCTTACTTTTCGACTTGCTCATTATAATGAGAGGCTACAGAATCATACGGATATTTTGTGTGTGACGTCAAACGGATGCTATGTTTCTCCCGTATACATAAATACTATATGTATATTTCGTGTAAATGTAACTATGCGTATTCTCTCCCTGGTCGCCCTGTAATTGTTATAGTAGCCCTACCCCTAGCATCACCCTGTGTAAGGCTGTTCTCAAATCAAAAGCGTAACTTTCTGACGTAAGTTTTAATTTATTTTTGTTCGGAAATGCATGAAATTAGCAAGTTTTGTTGTTCAGAATCTATGTCATCGAGCAGTTTTTCCGTTTTTTTGCAAACGCAATAGATCTGTCAGAAAATAGTGTCACAGTGGTCATTTTGAACCGAATTTCCGCGCGAAAGAAGAATAAGTACTCAAGAAAGGTTGAAAAACGTATTTGGCACATGATCAAATTCGCTTATAACTCAATAGGTCCTTTATTGATCAAAAAATAGAAAAAACAGTTCGATTTTAAATCGTTTCCATGGTCAGGCTTTCCAATTTTATATCGTTCCGTAAAAAAAATTAATTTGTAAATGCGTCAAAACATTTTGCGCTTGTTGAGCAGAGGCAAAACGGAGGGATCTGGGAAATTATCTGCTTGCAGGTATTTAAGGTTTAGTTGTTACACGTGAGGTTCAACAGGTAGAGGGGTCGATTTGATGTTTGCATAGGTTGGAGGCAAGAAATCTGAGTCCTGCTCAGAAAAGAAGGGAAGATGGTAATTTTTTTCAAAGTTAAAATTACTAAAGACCTGTCTCATCATAAGATGTTTTTTAAGGGGTCTCAGGCTCCTTAAAGCTTCAAAATTTTCAAATTTTTAATTTTTTTTTATGTTAAACTCATATCTTTTCTGAACATTTTGATGTAATTGTTTCCTTGAAATTCACATTTTTTTCAATACTTTTCGGTTAGCCGGGCGCCAGTGTTATATAGACATATATACACTATATGGCCAAAGGTGACCGGTCACTTGCGATTTTTGACGTTTTGTTAAATATCCAGAAAAATACACGAGGAATTCACTTGAAATTGCAAGTGTGTAAACAGTATAGTATACGTCATATATTTCCGTGAAGATTTTTTCCCGAAACCCCATAGGAGACCGTCAAAAAATTGAAAAAGAACAAATATCTTTTGGATAACTCTGTAAAACCTAATGGAGCAAAAGCCTTTAAACTCGAGATTATTAATAAGGGGCTTATTGTAATATACTGTATCCATTTTTATGAGGATAGCGTGTATACTCGTAGAGAAATCAAGGTTTTTATAAAAACGGTCCCAAATTTCGCTAAGTTTTTTGCTTATAATTTACAGAGTTGTTAATATAAAAAAAAGTTTTTTCAGAAAATATGAAGAACAACATTGTGCAGAATACCCCGCAATCAGAATGAAAAAATAATCAAAATTGGATGAAAATGAGCAGGTTTACTAAAAAATGTTTCACTGCGCATGCGCGAATGCAATAAAAATATAATGTGCATAATGTGTTAGCTAAATCTATAGAGCAACTTTTGTAAAAGTTTCAAAAACATAGCTGGAAAAGTCTGATAATAATCGTTTTTAGAATAAGCTCAAAATCCGTTGTTTCCAAAATGAAGCAAAATAATGAGGGATTGTATCCAAATACAGTATTACGTGCAATATTGTGTATGCTAAATTGGCACTAATCAATGGATGTATGGATACAACCCCTTATGTTTTTGCTTCATTTTGGGAACAACGGATTTTGAGCTTATTCTATAAACGATTATTATCAGACTTTTCAAACTATGTTTTTGAGACTTTTACAAAAGTTGCTCTATGCACTTAGCTAACACATTATGTACATTATATTTTGATTGCATTCGCGCATGCGAAGTGAAATATTTTTTAGGAAACCTGTTCATTTTTCATCCAATTTTTATTATTTTTTCATTTTGATTGCGGGGTATTGTGTATAATGTTGTTCGTCATATTGTCTGAAAAGAACTTTTTTTTATATTAAGAACTCTGTAAATTATAAGCAAAAAACTTGGCGAAATCTGGGACTGTTTTTATAAAAACCTTAATATCTCTACGAGTATACATGCTATCCTCATAAAAATGAACACAGTATATTACAATAAGCCACTTATTAATAATCTCGTGTTTAAACGCTATTGCTTCATTAGTTTTTACAGGGTTATCCAAAAGATATTTGTTATTTTTCAATTTTTTGACGGTCCCCTATGGGGTTTCGGGAAAAAAATCTTCGCGGAAATATATGACCTATACAATACTGTTTACGCACCTACAATTTCAGGTTGATTCCTCATGTATTTTTCTAGATATTTAACAAAACGTCAAAAATCGCAAGTGACCGGTCACCTTTGGCCATATAGTGTATATTGTATATATACATACATATCATTTGTTTATTTTATTTACACGTATACACACATACATTTACTATAATTCTAAATGGTTTATTCATTTAGCTATGTGTCACCTATTTTGCATTATGTAAATGTATAATTTAAATGCTATAAATTTGAAAGAAATTGCTTACGAGTTTGATGCAGTGATACTTATTTCATATGGATTGTTTTGACAGTTTGCTAGTGATTTAAATGCACAATTAGCAACATTGGACAGTCCACTGCAAAGCGAAATCTATGGAATCACGATTACCGATATTAACCCGAATGAAATAATAGTCATCCGTAATCGGGATACTATTCCTTAACACTTTCCAACAAAGTTGAAAAGTCTTTATGAACTCTAGGTACTACAGTTATCCCGTCGACCCATTTCGCCAACTTATATAAATCGCCAAACCACTCGCCAAATTATACAAATAGACATAATTTTTATTTTAAATAACGAAAGAACAAACAAATTAGTATAACATTAATAAAAATACAAATAAAACGTCGAAATAAAAATCACTTGATGACGTAAACACGTGTAACTTGCTTAAAGTCAGGTGAATTTGACATTTACGATCACACCATTATTGGCATTTAATCTTATAGTTTGGCGATAGATTTTTGGTCGACGGGATAACTAAGTAGTACCGAATTCTGTTTGTCAGTATGTCTCTCCGTGCTCTAACTCGCGTAAATATGCTCGGATTTCCATGCGCTTGATATGTGCCGATGAGGTTTACTATACCAAGTTTGGTATTGAAAATTAAGTGTATAGCGTGATATTCCGTTTACAAGGACACTCAAAAGAATTCCGGTACGTTACGATGTATGCAGAAAAAACATTTGCAGTGTATTTAAATGATGTCATGCTATTTTACACATATTGAAAATAATACATATCCCTGAATTGTTTTACAAGATGCTTAATATAGAGCATGGACTATAGAGTGCATAGTTCATCGTTCATTTAAAGGGATCGACAAAATAATTTGATTACAGCACTATTTAAGGACAATAATCGCAGTGCGTTTTAAATTGTGGTACGCTTTTTTTTGAAATAAAATAAATTTTTGCATATTACTTGGTGTATATAACTTCTACAGATGATATGGAGGTCAGCACAAATAGTCTAGAGTGCATTTCCATTTACTGGCTGATGTGGAATTTACAACTGTGTGATTTGATAACTAAAGTAAATTTTAGGATTCTATGTGGTATGTATAGAAATTTATCGATTGTATACAGGGTTGCACAAAAAACCGCATATTGTTTCTTCTGTTCATGGTAATTCCAGAAATTGGGTTTATGGTTTTTCAAATTGTTTATTTTGACATCATCTTTCACCTTATTAGAGCGATAAGTTTTGTTAAAATATTCGGTACTTGTTAGTTATCCCGTCGCAAAATTGTGAGATTAAAGGCTAAACTTAAAAATACACTATGTGCAAATTACTTAAAAGATTAAAAAATATATAAAAAGGTGTTAAATTACTTTAATATCCTTAGCATAGGCGTATCCAGCCTTTTGAACGGGGAGGCTGCCCAGACTTCTTAACCTGAACATGTTGGATACAAACAATATCTTGTTTGGTAAAACCTGCTAAAAAGGAACCTCATAACACCTGTCGAATTTCCGTTTTAGACAGGTTTTCATCCAATCGCGTTTTTTATCTCTTTTATGGAATTTTTCAAAGTCAATTCTTGAATCGGTCCCGGAAAATTTTGAGAATTTCTTTAAACGATCGTGGAAAAATATCGGGAATTTCGATAAAAGAGTGCAGAAAATAATCGCGAATTTCGTCTAACGATTGCGAAAAAAATTACGAATTTCGATAAACTATTGACGAAACATTTTTGCAAATTTCGTCAAAATGTCGCGGAAAAGAGTAGAGAATTTTGTTAATTGGTACGGAAAGATACGGAGAATTCTCCCGATCGGTCGTGCAAAACTATCGCGAATTTCGACAAATGACCCCTGTAAAAAAATCAGTTTTGTCAATCGGCCGCAACCGAAAATAAATTTCATCAAAGGATCGCGGTAAAAACGAGAATTTCGTCAAAAGATCGTAGAAAGAAAACACGAATTTCATCGAAGAATCGTGCTAAAGAAATGCCAATTTCGTCAAAATATCGCTGTAAAAAATGCGAATTTCGTCAAAGGATCACGGTAAAAAACACGAATGTTGTCAAAGGTTAGTGGTGAAAAGTGCAGATTTCGACAAAAAATCGCGTAGAAAGACGTGAATTTCGTCAAACGATTTTCGGAAAAAATTGTAAATATCAGGAAATGATCGCAGAATAAAATCGCGAATTTGGTCAAAATTTACTGCGCTGGGCTAAAAGATTGACACCTGGTTCCTTTTTCTACTTTCAAAAGAACGCTGCGAAACGAGAAGAAACTTTAAAAATCGTATAAAAATTTCCAGAGGAAAAAAATTACTATATTGACTTGAAAGACTGCAATTATATTCCTTTTACGAATGTCAAAAAATGGCCACGAAACACGAAATTCAACCAATCAACCAACCTCCACATTGTTTTTCATTTTCAAAGGAGGCTGGTCTGTGCACTCCTTCCTCTTTTCCCCGGCTAATCGCATTTTTGAATTATTGTTTCACATCTGCATTCCCTTTCAATTTTTTTTTACTTCTTTCTAGATTTTAAACTACGAAAGCAAAGAGGCAAATAGTTTCTGTCCTCGTGAAGAACTTGAGTTAATTTCTCATGCAATTGCAGAAACATGCAATAGAAAGAACGGCGTTAAAAAAAATCTCCCCCAAACAAAAGACGTCAAAGTGGGATTATAAAGCCACCTTTTTGACTTACTATGACTAATATAGATTCTTGTAAATATTCTAGTTTTAAAAAAGATAAACAACATAATTTTCTTAAAAAAAGAACGTGTGTTTCTTTTTTTTTTATCACATTTCAAAACTTAGGCTGTTAGTTTTCTGAACTAAACTAATTTGCTAAACTAATTGAACTCTGCTTTCACTTCTTCTTTTTTTCTTTTGTAGATTTCAATTTTTTTAAATAATTATGCTTGAGTCTGCGCAAGCAGGGGGTGTGCCCGGGCACCCAGGTCACCTACCCCCCCCCCCCTCTGGCTACGCCTATGCATAGTACTTTCAACTATATACAAAGCCTTCGTCAAAGAATACAAAAATACAAGCGTATAGTAGTATAGACGCTTGTATCTTTGTATTCTCTGACGAAGGCTATGTATATAGTTGAAAGTACTAAGGATATTAAAGTAATTTAACACCTTTATAAATATTTTTAAATCTTTTAAGTAATTTGCACATAGTGTATTTTTAAGTTTAACTTTTTCAAGATGAATTTAGCATTCTATTTATTTATTTTCTGATTAAATACCAATAATGGTTGATCGTAAATGTCACATTCACTTGACAACACGTGCGTTTACGTCATCGGGTGATTTTTATTTCGACGTTTTATTTATATTTTTATTAATGTTATACTAATTTATTTGTTCTTTCGTTATTTAAAATAAAAAATATAATGTGGCGAGTGGTTTGGCGATTTATAGAATTTGGCGAAATGGGTCGACGGGATAACTAACAAGTACCAAATATTCTTTCTGCAAGTCTTGGAAAGTGTTTCATAATCTATGCTTGACGCTGATTTTTCGCTTTTGTTTTGCTTTGCTGTGGGCTGTGATAAGAGTTGCTAAGTGTGCTGTTAAACCGCCAGAAATATGCAATTAGAAAAGTCGTGTTTTAACACTTCGCAACATTATTTGAAAAGCGGGTACTTTTCCAGTATAGGGGCCTTGGTGTTTTTTAAAGAAGCGTGGCACAATTCGGGCTTCACAAATTGAGATTTGTTGCCCAATAATAAACAGCTATGAAAACAAACCTCATGGACTTTTATGATTGTTTACTATATTCGTATTCATACATATATAACGATTTTAGTTGTATATATACTTTATTGGTTTTATACACACTTTACTTCTGTTTGTATGTAAAAATCGATGTCTTCTTTATATTAAATAAATTGTATAAATATTGAAAAAAATTACATGTGTAATATGAAACATTGAATAGGTTAGTAAAAAAGGCTTAGATGCTGTATATTCCCGCGGCCGCCATCTTGGATTTCTTGGCGATTTTTTGTTGGCGTTTATCGATAAGGCAACCACGACGAGTGTCGCGTTCTGGAAACCCCGTTAAGCCTAACCATGGCCTACTACAATATACAGATCTAAGTATGCCTTGGCCTAAAATGCGCATAAATCGCTGCTTGGCGACATTTACTATTTGGGGGAAAAGGGATTTTCACGTCAAGAAAATATCCAAGATGGCGGCCTCGGGAATATACAGCATCTGTTCCGTAAAAAAACATCTTGCCAAAGTTCCTAAGTCATTTCCTGCAATTCTCCAAGGCCCCTATACTGGAAAAGTATCGAAAAGGGTTTATGGATTCGGTTTGTTTGTCTGCCGTCAGTCTGTCCTGCTCAAACTCTTGAAAATATATTCGGATTGCCATGGAATTTACATACGTTATTGATGTTTGCTATGGCATGCTCAATACTGAAAATGAAGTGTGCAGCATTTATAGTCGTTTTCAGGGACTCTTAAAACGAAAAAAAAAAGTTTCATTACGTTCTATGGGGGTAATCGTGCATTAAAGTTCAATGAAATTAAGCTGTTTCAAACATACTGAAATTTATATATATCAATGAGATGTACACTGTAAAAAAAAATCTGTAGTTCTACAGATGCAAAGTTACATGCTTACTAAACTTTCATCTGTAACTGTACGAAAAAATCTGCAAATCTACCAAACTAGTTTTTGTAAAGCTACAGAAATCTGTAACTGTACAAATGAATCTGCTAAAATTACAGTAATCTTACTAAAATTTTATCTGTAACCTGGGTTGCAGTTATATGAAAAGTTCTAGACATCCCAGTTTCCTAAAAAATTTCTAGTAACCTTACAGATTTTTTGATTTTCGGCGCAAAAGTGCGTCTGTTACAGGAATTTTTGTTGTTGCCGTTACATAAAAAGTTTTAGGAATCCCAGTTTCCTTTAAAAACTTTAGTAACTTTACAGATTTTTTTTTACAGTGTACTGAAAGATGCACACCCTACAGAATAGGGTGTGCATAGCATTTATTGTTCGTTTACAGGAACACACAAAAGAGTTCGGTAACTGTACTGTCTTTGAAAAATAAATTACTGGAAGTGCGTTTTCAGTTGCTACACACGTTTTTAAATTTAACTATTTTTTTGCATATTACTTTTAGACCGGCACAGACAATCACTTCATGGAGTTCACGGCTGAAATTCCAGAATTAGCGAAAACCCGATTCTCATATTAAAACGCAATCGGTCTGCCAAGCCCTATCTTCGTGGAAGACACCTGAAAGCACGATTTTAGCGGTTCACTCGTAGGTTTACCATTGTGTTTTCCTGCTCCCACTGCTCCCTGTTTTCATACCTTTGGGTGCAGGAATACACAATGGTAAACCCACGAGTCAACCGCTAAAATCTGGTTTTCAGGTGTTTTCCACCAAGATAGGACTTGGCAGATCGATTGCGCTTTAATATGAGAATCGGGTTTTCGCTAATTCTGGAATTTCAGCCGTGAACTCGATGAGGTGATTGTCTGTTCTGCCGCCTCTCAGTCTATTTGTGTGTATAAATACTTTAGATCATACACAGGGCTACACAAAAGACCTCGAGTACATTTCTGTTTATTGACAGGAATTTCTGAAATTGAATTTTCAACTATGCTCTGCCTCTTCTATAACTGAACTAAATTTTAGCATACTACGTAGTATATATACAAACTATAGATCCTATTCAGGACTGCACAAAAGAATTTGGAAGTTTTTCGGACTATGCATGGTGACTACTGAAATTGGGTTTTCAAGTGTGTTTTGCGTTTTTCAAATGGTTTACTAATGCATCCTATTTCAACTTATGAAACGGGAGAAGTTCTGTGACTCTATTCAAATCTATGGAAACGCTTTCATAATCTATGCTTGACGCATGGTTTTTTTTTCTTCTTCTTAAACCTTTCGACATTTATCAAGTAGTACTTAAATATTCTTCACCAGCTTTCCGTCGAAAACAAGTTGGAAATTGCTCGTCAAACGTGGCAAATGAGGTGCGTTCGTACTATAACTAGTTTTATAATTATTTTTTGCCCCCCATATTGTACTAAATGTATATTTTTTTGCACTTCATAAGTGCATAGCCTGTAACATCATTAAAATGCACTTGCAATAATTTTTTCCTATTCTCCGTAATGTAACGGAATACTTTTGACTGTCCCTGTAATTAAATTATGCATCCGATTTTCATAAAATTTGAAATGGCTCGACAAAATTTTGCAACAATTATATATTTAAAATTTCAGACCATTCGGAAGGATTTAACATCATTAAAATGCATTGCAATAATTTTTTCCCATTCTCCGTAATGTAACAGAAAACTTTTGACTGTCCCTGTCGTTAAACTATACATCTGATTTTCATAAAATTTGAATTGGCTCGACAAAATATTGCAACAATTGTGTATTTAAAATTTCAGACCATTCGGAAGGCTGTAACATCATTAAAATGCACTTGCAATATTTTTTCCCATTAGCCGTAATGTAAAGAAAAACTTTTGATTGTCCCTGTTATTAAACTATACATCCGATTTTCATAAAATTTGAAATGGCTGAACAAAATTTTGCAACGATCATATATTTAAAATTTCAGACCATTCGGTTGGGTAGTTTTTGCTCTGCTATATGCGGAAAGACGGACTGAACGACGACTATAGGTGCTACGTATTTATATAATTACGAACGCACCTAAAAAGGGCTACGAAGTGGATTTGAGATTCCCATAGGCCTAACTGTGTTGACACATAGGATGTAATCGTTACATGCCATCAAGCTACGCGGATGTATTAAAAATAAGAATCGACCGAAATGGGTATTTAAAACCGAAAACGAAAACGAAACCAATATTTTCGTCGATAAAAATATAGGTCGCATTTTCTCCAAGAAAAAGAAAGTTTTGCGCGTTCAATTTATTTATATTTGATAGAACAAGTTTGAGAAATAAGTCATTTCAAAAATTATTCAGTGCAAAGTAAACTTTTGGGGGGGGGGGGGGGAATGCTGCACCACCTAGTAATTATCATTTGAAAAATAGTAGTTTTTCCGCAAAGATGAGGGAGAAAATGAGCTATAGTTTGTTTTTAAATTGTTTCTTGTGCAAGTAATGTGTGGTGTATACGAAATCCGGAAAAAAGTGGTACTTTGTTATAACGGACCCCACAATTACGATTATGCCAAGGTTTGATTTCGCCAAGGTCACCCCTAAGCTTCTATATACGGATACTAGGGGGGCTCCCCCCCCCTGCTCGCTCACTCACCAACACCCTACGTAATCGCTTCGCGATAGCGAATGGAATCCCTATTTTCTAGCCAACCCCAAGCGTAATTGTTTCGCGTTTCGATTCTGGATCAGTTCGCGATCCCTTATTTTGTATGCATTCAATAATTTGTAGTTACAGTAAATAATCTGATCATATAAATCTCCTCTCCTCTGAAATTTTCACTTCGCCGCCTTTTCTCCGCCAACATATGTGTGTGAAATTGTATATACAGTGTTACGAATATTGTAAATAGTTAGTGTTTGTGCTTGAAAATAATGTTCAATTAAACTCTATTCATAAGCTAATATTAGTTTTTGTTGAATTGAAACATCTTAATTTGCTGATTTTCTGCAAGCAAGTAAAACTTATTGGATTTCAGTGGGAGTCTATGGAAAATTGGCGAAATACTGGAAATAGCGCCAAGTTGGCGTCACTTTTGACGACTAATTTTGGTTGCCAAATTTGGCGATATATCGCCAAGTTGGCGACAAACTTGGTGACAGATGTGGGTCCCTCCCCCCTTGGTAACCCACCTTATAGCGTCAGAAAGCTCTGACCAATCAGATGCTTTTCGCGGTATCTACGCAGATTTTCATTGGTCCATTCCAAAAGCGTTACTTTTTTTTATACATAGAAGGATAAGGTTTACGTGATAAATAACATAATAAGCCATAGAAATTATAGCCCGAAAATAGAATGTCTCGGCTTTTCCTATATTTTTGTCGTTTCTTTTATTTTTGAATTATTTTTTTTTTAAAGAAGCGTTCCATGAACCAAATTAATTTTGACTTGTAATGATACTACTCTTTATAATCTTTCATATGAGCATTATTTTATTTTGGTTCAGTATGCGCTTCTACATATTAGAGAAAATATATTTCGTGCTAGTGTTTGATGAATTTGGTTTGTCTATTTCTCTATCTGTCTGTCCGTGTTCTAACTTGCCTAAATACACACGGATTGCCATGTAATTAATATATATTAATGAAGTTTACAGTAACACGTTCCGTATTGAAAATTAAATGCTTTTATGGTTCGTTTACAGACACTCACAGAAGAATTCCATTACAGTATAGTGTATGGCGAGAAATCGTTTGCTGTGCATTTTAATGATGTTTCACTTTTTCATGCATATTGAAATTTATATACATCATTGAAATGCTCTACAAGATTTTTATTATAGAATATGGTTTACATGGCATTTATCGTTCATTTAGAGAGACACACAAAATAACTGACTTAGATTACTGTCTATAAGCATTAGTAGATGGAGTTACATTTTCAATTGTGGTGTGTGGTTTTAAATTTAAATAATTTTTTGTATATTGCTTGGTGTGTATGAATTCTATAGGTCATCAGCTGAGTCAAAAATAAACATTTAATGTTTTACGTAGTTTGGTTATACTCATCATCCTGTACCAATGTGCTCTTTCTTAAATCAAGAAAAAGTATTAGTGATTTTTTTTTTATGTATGTACGTTTATATTTTTCTCTTTTTATAATGAAAGTTAATTTTATATTTTAATGTGATTACTTCAGTTTATTTATGTTTTCGTTCACTTAATCTTGTTTCAGGAAGTTTTTGTGCTGCTGCCGGGGGTCACGAGAGGAGCTGCAAGCTGAAACGGAGGCTGCTGTTCCAGAATGGCCAGAAGTACCGGAAGGGCCTCCGGTAAGTAATTTTGCAGCTTTGCGCTCTCGCACAGGGGACGCGGGGGTTTTTAAGGCACTTGCTAAGGCAATGGCTAGGCGGGCGTTAGAGGAGGCAGTTGAGGAAGTTTGGGACGCGGATGTCTTGGGAGCAGAGATAGGGGGTGGTGACTTTGCACCACGGGGGGAAGGGAACGGGGATTTGGGAGGAGTAGGAGAATCGGGGGACTGTGCATCGTGTGATCTTATGGATCCTACACAGCCCCTGTTGCAACTGCCTCTGCGGTGTAGGCGCGAACAGAATGTTTTGAGATTCACTCGCATTCTGGGGTCTTTGGACCTGAAAATCAGTTGCCTGGAAAAATACAATGATATAGGTTTTACAGATCGTATTCGACGTAGGTTCAGAGGCGTTCTTCGAACAGTCGAAAACGCCTATCCAGGACTGATGATGGGCCAGGCCTTGGTTAGGAAGGGGGTTTAAGGGGGGATGATTACATAAAATGTTTTCTTTAAGAAAATGGGTATGTTATGGGCTCATTCTCCTAGAAACGCACAAAACAGTATCGTGATATTTGAGTCGGTCATTTCAAGAATTACACATGTCCATTTTTTTTAAAAAGCTATGCACCCTTTTCATGTAAACTTATCATTAAAGGCGGGCTCATATGTGTGGGCAAAAAGTTCGCAGCTTTAATTATCCGCTGCCTTTCAAAAAGAGCAGAGTGAAATTTCCGTTCACTGTAACATTAAAAACCAGACGTTAATGATTTATGTCTATTTTGTCAAATAGCTAATAAAAAATCCTTAATATAGTTTTTGTAATAAGACTTTTTTTTTTCAAAATATTTTTAAAGCCTTGGTCCATTATAAACGACAATAAAATTTATGACTTACGACAGAGTTAAATTTTTAAAGATTTAAACAATATAATTAGCACAAAAAGTTCTTTAAAAATATCTACATTTTCTGTGTATCGATACTCGAAAAATTGTGAATCTTTTATATGGAATGATTGCAAGTTTTTGAAATGACTGATTCATTTATAAATGTAATAAAAGAAATGAGGTGAAGTATATTTATTAAAAAAATGAAATTAGTCAAACACTAAAATACATTAATTTTTAATAGTGTAAAATTATGTCCGTGGACTAAAACAGCTTTAGTTTTTTCTTCTTATTGAATGCATAAAGTTGATTTAATATTTGTTTTCAAGATAATTTAATTTTAATTCAGTGCGTTTTAAAACTAATCTAAAACCAAATTTAAAAGGGTAATATATTATATTTACTGTTTTATTTGATAAATAACTAATGCATATCTGCCGTGGCTCCGGCTTTTTGGATACCAGTATTTTAATGAAAAAAAATTTGTTTTATTTAATTGGTACATTTGATTGATTGAAAATAACTAGATTTTCTCTAAGATAATAGTGGTGTGCAAAAAGGCGGAGACTTGGTAACTCTGCTAATGTCACAATAAAATTAAACCATGAACAGAAAGTTAACAGCCGTTTAGCCCTTTATATCCTGACGTTACTTTTAAGTACCATTAAAGAAAATTCAATGTAAAATTTATTTAATTCGTCTACTAATAAAAGGAGATTTCACTTTTCATACAAAATAACTGGCTCAATCCTATTTAGAAAGCACAGTGAAACAGTCGATAAGAGCTAAATACTTTTAATGTGGTTATTTTCTCAACCCTTTACCTAGCTGTAGCTCTTATTCTATTAAAAAACGTTACACGAAAAATTTGCAAGTACAAAACACTTTTCTGTTACATATAGGATCATAGTACATTTATATACACTGTCTTTTAAGAATTGTGAGATTTCCATAACAGTATTTTTTCTTAATGAATCTAATTATTCTTGTGAATATTTTGCAAAAAAGCTCTAACTACCGGTTTATTAAATCAGTTTTAATTAAAAAAAATATCTAAAAATCAAATTATTATTATTATATGTGTTTTCCTTGATATCTTGGACATTAACGTAAAAAAAATTATACAGGTGAAGCAATTTCTGTATTAAAAATTCAGGATATAAAGGGTTAATAGTGTAAAATAGGGCACACATTCGTGTGTAAAAGTCTGTTAGTCACTTTGAGTTTATAAAAGGGTCATTCCATACAAAATGGGCAAAAATTAAAAAAACGTCGTGGTCCCATAGTAAACGATTTTAATAAAATTTGATACACAGATTCAGTTCATATTTAAGTAGAGCTATGCAAAATACCTCGGCAAAAAATAATATATTTTAGCAATTCTGGACATTTAAAAAACTTGTGACACAGAATGGCATGTGTGCAATCGTTCAAAGTTGCATGTTTGAAGTTCCGTATCGTGAAAACTATTTAATAAAAAGTAAAATTTTTTATAATATTAAAACCTCTGGTAAATTATCTTCAAATTTATTTAGTAATAAGAATTTGGTAATAGTGTGTTTATGTTTAGTAATAAATGGGTTGTAAAAATTGATAATTTTTCAATTTTGAGATAATTAAAAATGTTATAAAAATCAAAAGAATAAAGAAACATCCTTGAAATTAATAACTGATGTAGCGCCATGGAATGATGTGATGCATGGAAACGACATTACTAAAGGTTGGAAGTTGCTATTTATTACCTTCATCTTCAAAGCAACTTAAAAACTTAAAAAAAAAATCAAAATCATGATTTTTACTCTTTTGTAGGCACAAAAAACAACTGAAGGAAACATCAGACATATACAATATTGCACAGGCATAAAGTTCAATAATCTCATGATATGCTAAAAAATTTTCAAGTTTGCCTTTTGATTCCTAACATAACAAAATTGGGTTAAAAAAGATAACATTTCTTATATTTTATGAGCCATAAAGTTTGCGCGTTTTTCGCAATCTTACATCTGATTTCAGATTAAAAAAAATAGTGCTGCCATCTACATCGATGTAAGATTACTATATAGTTATCTTTTTTAATTCTACTCTATTTTAAAATGTTCTTGCTCAATAATATTTTAATGTAGAGTAGGAAAAACTATACTGAAAGCAAGAATGAAAGTTTCTGTATTTAAAATATACACTTTCATCTATAATGTGAATGAAATTTTAAATTTTAAAAGCTTTCCTTTATGTTCAAATAAGTCATAGAAATATTGTATTTTCGCGACCAAATTTTTTCTTATTATTTTTTTTTAAAAAGGCACGAATGAAAGTTTCCGTATTGAAAATATATCCTTTTATCTACAGCCTCAAATAATTTTAAATATTTTAATTTTTTATATTTAAAAAAAGGCGTAGTACGGATAATTTAACAACAAAACAATTTAACAACAATTTTTTATATTCTTAATTTGCAGGGTTTTCTTTTCGTTTTTTCTTTCCTTCTTTTAAAAAAAAAAATTAGTATTGTGCGTTTCTGGGAGAATAATATATGAAATTTGAAATTTTTTAAAGCGTGCGAGAGCGTAAATATTTCGTTTGTGATTATACGGACGGACTCCTGGATCGAAAATATTTTTGAATAGCTGTTTCGAGCCTTTAATTAATTTTCTTTAAATCATTGGAATGTTTTCATCTTCAAAGATACGTTTAACGATAATAGTTCAATAATTATTTAGTAATTTTTTTTTAATTAAAAGGATTTTCAGATTTTTATCATTTGATGTCGACTTACAGTTTACTCTTCTCTGCAGCTGGGGACATTTCTATCATCCTAATATGAACTGCCATCTTTTTTAATCAGATAAAAAAAATATTAATTGATCATTAATATAAAAAGAGCTTCATTGATTTAAAATTTAAATAATCTCTGTTAAATGCATTACCGCTTCTGTTTATCAGATGAATAATTATTAAACGTACACGCTATCGTCCCAGTTATGCATACATATTTAACCCAGCTTTTATGGCAGAGAAGATATAATATTAACGAGAAAGATAAGAAAACGTAAATTTTAAATGATTTTAGAATATCACAATCCCATCAACAGGAGTTCGTCTCCCTAACAAAATTCCTTTTCAGCTTATTTAAATTAGTTTTTAAGTTTAGTTTAAGTTTTTAGTATTTTATGTAGTTTAAGTTTTGCATTTATCAATATATTTTCGTATATAATCATTATTATTTTATTTTAGTAAACATCAATTGAATAATCTATTTACCACCATTTGAATTTATAAAAATTTTATTAAAAACCCACGGTTTGAAGGCTTGGTAACCTTTAAGAAACCCACGGTTTGAAGGCTTGGGAACCTTTAAGCAACCCAGTATTTGAAGGCTTGGGAACCTTTAAGAAACCCAGTATTTGAAGGCTTGGGATCCTTTAAGAAACCCACGGTTTGAAGGCTTGGGAACCTTTAAGAAACCCACGGTTTGAAGGCTTGGGAACCTTTAAGAAACCCACGGTTTGAAGGCTTGGGAACCTTTAAGCAACCCACGGTTTAAAGGCTTGGGAACCTTTAAGAAACCCACTGTTTGAAGGCTTGGGAACCTTTAAGAAACCCAGTATTTGAAGGCTTGGGAACCTTTAAGAAACCCAGTATTTGAAGGCTTGGGAACCTTTAAGAAACCCACGGTTTGAAGGCTTGGGAACCTTTAAGAAACCCAGTATTTGAAGGCTTGGGATCCTTTAAGAAACCCACGGTTTGAAGGCTTGGGAACCTTTAAGAAACCCACGGTTTGAAGGCTTGGGAACCTTTAAGAAACCCACTGTTTGGAGGCTTGGGAACCTTTAAGAAACCCACTTTTTGAAGGCTTGGGAACCTTTAAGAAACCCAGTATTTGAAGGCTTGGGAACCTTTAAGAAACCCAGTATTTGAAGGCTTGGGAACCTTTAAGAAACCCACGGTTTGAAGGCTTGGGAACCTTTAAGGAACCCAGTATTCGAAGGCTTGGGAACCTTTAAGGAACCCAGTATTCGAAGGCTTGGGAACCTTTAAGAAACCCAGGATTTAAAATACATCGGGGTAAAAACAACAGCATCGATCTTTTGATTTGGCGTTACTAGCTCTTTCAGCATCTTTACAATCATAGTCATCATCGGGCTTTAAAAGTAGAGGCATCTGTCTTCCATTCTTTTTGGCATATCTCAAGGGCAGTGTTTTTTGGTTCTTTTTTTTTTGGGGGGGGGGATTAGGGTAAATCAATTTCTCATAATTGACTTGTATTTATGAGAAATCGATTCTCATAATCATTTTATACAATAAAGTAATTGGGTTTTATTAGGGGAAAATGATAAAGCTATATTTAGCTTCGCGCGCGTATAAAAAGCAGAGCTAGACAATTCATCAAATATTCTTATTTAAAGGGAATTTTTAAGGGTAAACTTCGGTGTTAGCTCATATTAACAATTAATTAGGACAAAGAGATTGAAACTCACTGTAATAAAAATGTTGCATAAATAGCAACGTTTCAATTCTAAAAATATTACACTATGTTGCTTTTAATGGTTGAAATTAAAAATAGTTTAACAAACTAAAGCAAAAAGATGAAAGGCAATATTAGTAAAATTCAAAGAGTATTTTTAATTAATAGGAAATTACATTGTACATTCGTGCTTGATACCTTTTGAGGATGATTCTTTTTTATAAGCTTTTTATCCTGAATTTCAAGTGACATTTTGTCAAGAATCAATTAGATATTAACGCTGCGTCAAAGAATTAATTGACTATCTCTGCTGTAGGGGGGTGGGGGGCCCCCATCGATGAGACTTCACCTTGACGTGGTGATGGGGCTTAAGAATACCACTTCATTGTCACTCGTGTGCATATGACAGAAATTTGAACGGAAAAACAGTAAAAAAGTTATCATTACATTCCGATATTGCTATTCTTAAAGAGATCTCTAAAATGTGTTGAATAATGAGTGTTTTATACCATTTTATTTTAACCATGACGCTAAAAGTCGGAAAAACACTTGTAATGCAAAACTATTACTGCTTATATTAAAATATATGATTCAATGTATTCCGGTGATTGGTAGAATATAAACTGATACAAAAAAAAAAAAAAAAAACAGTCGCTGAATTATACAATTCAAGTGCATTCATTTGGTTCAATAGAAAGGAAGTGGTATTCGAACAAAGAGAGTCTCAAATAACTAAATTATTAGGTATATATTTTTTATTTTAAATGTTCATGTTATGATCATTCTATAAAGAGATGGCTATAAGTTTGGTAGCCCAAGGGAAAAGATAAAACTCCCCATTAGCGAAACTAAAAAATCTTTTTATTAACTTTTCAGTTCCCACATAGCATCTAACGAAGCAATTTTAATATGCAATTTTAATGTTTCTGGTACTACTACTGCCCATTGCAGGAAGCATTGGGTACTGGAGCAATACTTCCTTGACAATTTTCATGCACAAGATTTCTAAAACCATTTTGTTAATGTTAAATCATGAAGAAATATTGGTACTCCCCTTTTATGGTAAACACAAAATTTAGACAACTTCAAAATGTCAAATGTCAAAACGGCATGAGGAAACTTGGAATGTTATAAAAAGCATCTGGTTATAACAGCAAGTGTTTATTAGGTATCAACATCTCGATTAGCTCCCCCAAAAACCGAACAGATGAAGTAGAATTTGGCCATGGCGAATCTATACTAATATCACAAAGAAGTAACGTTTGTGTGTTCGTTTGTTTGTACGGAGAAATCTATGGAACTACCAAACCAATTTCAAAATTAATGGTAACACAACGCTGGTGACTATCTCTCATCCAATGTAGACTATATTTTATATCGCTAAAACAACCCCTAGACGGGTGCAGAAGCAAAAACGTTCTAAAATTCAGATTTCTGTGATAATGTTGTGGCTAGCAATTTTTAAATTGATGTAATGGTTACTTTTAAGATGTAAATACTTTCTATGAACGATTTCTAAAAAATTCGAAGTTTAAAAGTGTGGAATGAACAGAAAATATTCTAAAAACGCTATAAAGTAAGATTTGTTTTCAACTATTAGGAATATAATCTTAAAATTAGACATACATGTTATTTTAGAGATGTAAATCCTCTCCCAGAACAGTTTTTTTTTTTAAAATTCGAAAACTGATAGGGTGCCGCAGCAAAAAACGTTTTAAAATTGCAATGTATGGGGTGGTTGGCATGGAAGTACATTATTATACAGTTAATATGGAAGCTTAAAAATTTGCGTGGTGGTTACTTTTAAGTTGTAAATGCTCACCAAGAACATTTTCTAAACTCAAACTTTAAAAGGGAAAAAATGTTCTAAATTACGATTTGTTTGGAATTGCTAGAAAATTTAAATTTGTCATGGCTGTTTCTTTAGAGACGTAAATGCTCCCTCACAGCAGTTTATTAGCCTCCGGTACGGTATGCTATTTCTTTCTCCCAGCTTATTTTGTGTCCAAAAAATAACGTTACCATATAGAAGCTAGCCGTAAAACAAAGCATTACGATTAAATACTCTTTAGCAGTTTTTTAAACTTCTAAGTATCGCACATTTACAATTTTTATACTGTCGTATTGGAAAAAAAAGTTCTTTTAAATGCATTTTGTTTGAAAACTGTATCTCCATTTATTTTTGAAATATTAATTTTTTTGTAGTTTTTGGAGCCATTTGTTTAATATTGGCAACGGAAGTACTCCATTTCTGTAGAAAGTAAACGAAAAATAGTTTTAAAATAGTAATTATATATTTTTGTTGCCATTTTCTCGTAACAACCGCAAGAAAATGTAATTAAAATACGTGCTATTTTGAAAAAAATATAGACGAATGATTTCTCTTAAAACAATGGAGCTATTATCTACTATATTTAATTGTAAGTATCTATGAATCATTAGATAGCCTTTTTTTTATTTTCTTGAATGACGGCATCTTTTTGCTGCATTTGTGCATTATTTCGCGATAGTGATGTGCTATGCATGCTTTACTGTAGATGTTTAAGAGTAGATCATAAATGTGGAATTCTTAAGCGGATGCGAATGACGTCATTTTACATAAAATAAAACGTGTGCTTTAAGTCTTAAAATTGAAAAATGTTTTGTACTGCAGTAGAGTCCCGCTTAAACGAGTTATTTTCTTCTGATGGACTGGTGGCTTCTATTATTATGAAACAGCCATTATAAATGAAGTGTTAGGTGAAGATGAAAGAGCAGCCGTAAAAAAAATTATGGCCATCCCCCCCCGCCCCCCCCCTCCCCCCCATTCTGATCAGAAAATCAGAGTTCTAACTTTTCACGGCTGCTCTTTCATCTTCACCTAACACTTCATTTATAATGGCTGTTTCATAATAATAGAAGCCATCAGTCCATCAGAAGAAAATGAAGTAATGGAAATCCCGGGGGCGACACTAAATTCTGAAAAAGCAGAATTCCTGTTTTCTAGTTTATTTTTAATTCTAAGTTTAAAAGAGTGCAGGAGAATGTTTGCCCACAGCAATTTTCTAAAAATTCAAAATTCAAAACAGTGAAGGAGCAAAAAGTGTTTTAAAATTCAGATTTATGTGATACATATAGTATAGAAGCTTGGAATTTGGTAAGGTGGCTACTGTTAAGATGTAAATGTTTGCAAAGAATGCTTTTTAAAAAACTCGAGATTTAAAAAGAGGAATCGAGCAGAAAGCGCTCTAAAAACATTCTAAATTACTATTTAGTTGAATTTGTTATAACATTGTATATACAGCTGATTAAAAATTCGACATTTGGGAAATGAACGGGAAACGTTCCAAATTATGGTTTATTTAGAATATTAAGGGTAGAAACTTAAAATATATCATGTATGTTATTTTTAAGATGTAAATATCCTTACAGCATAGGTTTTACAAAATTCAAAATTTTAAAGGATGTAGAAACAAAAAAGTTTTTAAGATTGCGATTTTTGAGATGTTGGTGAGGTAGAACTTGAAATTTGGCTTGTTATTTTTATGATTTTAGTATTCACTAAGAGCAGTTTCTAAAAAAAATCGAAATTTAAAATGGGGAAATGAGCAGCAAACGTTCTAAAAACCTTTAAAAATAAGATTTATCTGAAATTGTTAGGGATAGAAACCTGAAATTTGACATGTCTTTTACTTTAGAGATATACTAAATGCATCTACATAACAGTTTATACAATGTTAGGTATTTTAAAGTATGTGGAATAAATCTAATAAATTTGCGATTTCTGTTACATGGTTGTTATAGAAGCTTGGAATTTAGCATGGTGTTAACTTTTAAGACGTAAATGCTCGCTAAAATGATTTCTAAAAAAATTGAAATTCGAAAAGTAAAAAGAAATGAGTGAAAAACTTTCAAAATACATTCAGAATACATTTATTTGGAATTAATCTTAGTTCTCGTAAATTTGAGTCTCATGTTCGCCGGATGTTGATATGAGTGAAATTTACTCAAAATATAATTAAATTAGTACTTTTTAAGTTATTTGTAGCAGTATAATTTCCTCTAATAAAAATACGCACACAAATACCAGTTGACATATTTCAACAATTACGTGAGAAAAACAAGGAGTTTAGAGTATTTTTTTTTAAAATTACGGGGGAAAAAATATGCATCTTAGAGGGTCAAGATTATACTCAAATACAAAATGCTCTTTTCGGCCATATTCACGAAGGTATTTATTGATTTTCGGTACATTAAATTAGAGTGTGTCTTACATAAACAAAGAAATGTAACAGAGTTTTATAGCGGTGGATGCGGACTCAGAACTCAACATTCCAGAGTCAAAGTAACATGAATGAAAGCTCGATCGCGAATATTTAGAGATACATGCCACTGGTCAAGGTAACGTTCGTAATCAAGCTCCCACGTTCTCTTCTGCTTAACTTAGAAAGGGGCTTCTGAGATCATATCCATCGGTTTCACGACACATATTTTTGTGATTGATTAAGCAGGGCCAATTATGTATTTAAAGATATGTTTCTAGGAAATAGTTAACTTAAAAACACTGCTAGGCTTGGTTAAGGATTCGTAACTAAAGTGCGGCAGGGTATCTTGTGTGTATGAAATTCAGAGAACGTATCGTCCCACAGTTGAAACAGCTCTTGAAGGAAAATACAGATTTCAAAAGGAATATTCTGTGTTAAAAACGGTAAAAAAATATAACACCAATCAATTACTTGACAGATTGTGTGCACAATTGAAGTTCCTAATATTATATTTTAAAAAAAAACCTGCAAAGTTTATTGTAAATTTAAAAGATGTGGTGATTCTAAGCGTTTTGAAATCAGTTATTTTTATGAGTTAATTCGAGGAAATTATATAATCAGGTTTACAGCCAATTGGCATATTTTAGAGGTCATAGCTTGACTCAAATTTAAATTAACTGTTATAAACTTTTTAAAAGAATTAATTTTATTATTCTTTGTTTGTGTGCATGCCAATATGCGACAAATATATATATATTCTTGAATTTAAACATTTGTCTTTATGATTATATCTGCTGTTTTTATAATTGTATAAAGCATTTTAATATAATTTACACTTGAGTGTAATTTAACTATTCCGTCTAATTTTATACAGTTACTCTCATATACTTAGAAACGACGTAGTTGCTAATATTGCTCGCATTTTACTCGAGCCTTGACCTGTAAATCTTATTACAAAACTTTAACAAATTTATTTTCAAAGAATCATCAATGTTGAAGGATGAATCCAAAGCAGATCGGTTAATTTTTTACATGCGAGCAGCTGAGATATGTTAGTCAAAGGAAAATTCATTTCTATCATCCTCCATAATGTCTTTATTGAGTGTCAGTCCTAATTACCTATGAAATACTTATATGGCATAGCTAGAATTACAGGATCCCGTATAGGACTTGCATTAGAGCTTTGACATTATCAAGCCATAGATCAAATTTTCAAAATCGGGTCAGATGATTACCTTTGTGTTATTAAGATCTATGTTTATGGTCAAGGACATTGTAATTGATTGGTATAATACTAAGAAATAGTGTTCATTTCATTGTCAAATTAGAGTGTCATACATAGGAAACTCGTCTCATCTTCAGCTCGGTGTGCTTTTACTACTACTCTTGGTAAAACAAATTTGGAAATTGAATCTACTCCAAATCTTGGATCCCTGGGATTAAGATGAAGAAATTAAAAAAAAAAATCAACTTTCGTGTCCATTTATTTAAATGTATTATATGGGAGCAAACATGCACATCTATTTCACTGTATAGTATTAAATGTACGCAAAATTGGTCATCAACTTAAATGTATAGTATTATAAGAGTGCAAGCATGCTCATATTTTTCGACGATCAGCTTTTAATCAATGCGAAGTCGCGTATTTACATTTTAATGTTATATAAGCGTGAAGCAATTTATCTATTTAATTATTAAGGGGACCGGGAAAGCAAAATTCAACCAAAAAATCGATTTTTATTTTCTTATATCATTAAATAGTTTAAGCTTTTATCTTTCCAACGATGTGTCACACATTAGCCCAGTGGTTAGGGGGTTGAACTCGGAATTAATTAGGGGAAAGCTGGAAATTATTTTAATCCCTTCAGTTTAGGTCTAGAATGAATATGCTATGTTTTCCCCCTCGTACTAGGTGAGCGTTAAGAAATATGTATAGATTTACAGTAAAAAAACACGTTTTTTTACATACCATAACAGTATCTCCAAACACCTAACTCTGTCAAAAACATTGTCAATACAAATGTTGTGAAGCTTAAAATTCTGAGTAAAATGAGTACCTACACTTAATATTTTTGTTGAACATTAAGGTCACAATTCCAGTTTTAAATTTTAGACCCGTGGTCAGGGGGGTTGAACTCAGAATTAATTAGGAGAAAACTGGAAATTGTTTTAATCCCTTCAGTTTAGGTCTAAAATGAACGTACTATGTTTTCTTCCTCATACTTGGCTGAATGTTAGAAAATGTACATATTTATTTTCGAAAAACACGTTTTTTTTTTTTCATTATCTTAACAATATCTAAAAACATTGTCAATACAAATGTTGTAGAACTTAAAATTCTGAATAAAATGAGTACCATCATTAATATTTTTGTTCAAAATTAAGCTCACAATTCTATTTCAAAATTTTTCAAATCAAGAGCTTGAAGCCAGGAGAGACCAAATTACCTTAACAACATCTCAAATTGCGGCCTTAATATTGAACAAAAATATTAAGTGTAGGTACTCATTTTACTCAAAATTTTGGGCTCTATAACTTTTGTACTGACAATGATTTTGATAGAGTTAGCTGTTTTGAGATATTGTTAAGTTAACTTGGACTCTCCTGGTTTCAAACTATTGGTTAGCGATTAAGGCAAAATTTTTAAATAGAATTGCGACCTTAATGTTGAACAAAAATATTAATGATAGTACTCATTTTATTCAGAATTTTAAGCTCTACAACATTTGTACTGACAATGTTTTTTATAGAGTTAGCTGTTTTGAGATATTGTTAAGGTAATTAAAAAAAAAAAACGTGTTTTTCGAAAATAAATATGTACATATTTTCTAACATTCAGCTAAGTATGAGGAAGAAAACATAGTACGTTCATTTTAGATCTAAACTGAAGGGATTAAAACAATTTCCAGTTTTCTCCTAATTAATTCTGAGTTCAACCCCCTGACCACGTGTCTAAAACTTTAAACTGGAATTGTGACCTTAATGTTCAACAAAAATATTAAGTGTGGGTACTCATTTTACTCAGAATTTTAAGCTCTACAACATTTGAATTGACAATGTTTTTGACAGAGTAAGTTGTTTGGAGATACTGTTATGGTATGTAAAAAAACGTGTTTTTTTACTATAAATCTATACATATTTCCTAACGCTCACCTAGTACGAGGGGGAAAACATAGGAAATTCATTCTAGACATAAACTGAAGGTATTAAAACAATTTCCAGCTTTCCCCTAATTAATTCCGAATTCGGCCTTTTTTGCTCCCCTACCACTGGGCTACATGTTTATATATAAAAAATAAGTGTTGAAATTATTCATTCTTTCTAAGAGTACTTCACAGCTTAATGGCCATTTAAATCTTTAATTGACTTTTTCTCAAAACTTGAATTTTTCATGTTTGTGTTCCTTTTTTCCAATATCCATTAAACTTAAGAACTCAGATTTTTATTTAATGCGTATATTATGGTATATTGTATATTTTAACACAGGAATTTAATCATTTGTTGAGAATTATTTATTTTAGGCAGTAAAATCTTTCCAAAAATGCCAATTTTAAAATGACTTTCAATAAATAATTAATTTTGAGTTTCACTTAGAAAGAAAATTGTCTGTTAAAATACGTAAATCATGTTATTTTAACTACTCTAAAAAATCTAGACCATTCTTTATCATCCATTATCTTTCACCATTTCTGAGAAAAAGGTACATAAAGTTGGTGAATTTAACATGGCCGAGATAGGGCTTTCCCGGTCCCCTTAAATGAACATAACAAATAATATAAAAATTTTGTTTTTAAAGTCAATTCCTACTTAGGTCATCAAAGAAAAATTTAATAGAATCCCTTAAGCTAATATTAGTTTTTGTTGCATTAAATTATCTCAATTTGTTGATTTTCTATAAGCAAGTAAACCCTATAGGTTTACAATGGAAGTCTATGGGAATTTGGCGAAATATTAAAGATATCGCCAAGTTGGCGTCACTTTTGGCGACTCATTTTGGTCGCCAAATTTGGCGATATATAGCCAAGTTGGCGACAAACTTTGCAGTATTTGGCGACAGAACAGGGTCCCCTATGGTAAAGCCCCTTATAGATATGAAGAGGCATTAAATGTCATTCAGTAACCAATGCCCTCCATTTTGTCTCCCATATAAAACTAAAATTAATTAATTAAAATTTAATTAATGAATTGATATTTGAAAAAACTGTATTAACATCAATTGTCATCCAGTACAAGTTTAAAAAAAATTATTTCAACCTGGTAGGATGAATAATAAGTATTTTATTAACGATTGAAAATTTGAACAAGATATATAAATATAGGGAGAGTGTGAACTAATAGTAGGAATTGAAAAATGTTCATCTGTTTAAAAATAAATATTATATGAGGGTGAAGATATTGATCTCAATTGAATGTATACTATTTTTTGAGGTACATTGTTTTTTATTTATTTATGTATATAATATAGTATGAACATGTATATATAAATCTATTTGAATATGACGATGTCCATCTACTTTTCAGTTTATTATTCTATGAGCATATATATACTATATACATGAATATATAGTACATAGTATATGCATATATAGTATATACTATATACATGCATATACAGGGTGTCCGGTCTCAACGGTCTCCAATGGCTAATTCCTAATCCTTTAGTCATAGACATGTAGTTCCAGTTACAAAAATGTTTTAAATCAGGTAAAGAAATATTTTAAAAGCGATTTGTGTCAATAAAAACATTTCTTAAAAAATTACGAAATTTAAATTTTTATACGGTCCCCCGGCCCTATAAGTTATGTTTAGTAAAATTTTCCTATTACACTGACAAGTAAGACAAAAAAAAGTCCCACTCATATAACACTAAAATTGATCGAGTTATGAAACTTTAAAAAAGCATGATTTATGCCGCTTTTCTGCTCTGAAAACAAATGAGTTGGATCTTTTAGAACGTTTAATGAGTATAATTCAATCTTTGTTATTCAGACAAATCATAGATATAAAATTAAAAATAATAACAAAAATATCATAAAATTAGGAGATCTTAGTTAAAGGTCTTTTTAAGAAAAATGTAAGATTTATTTTTAAATAATCTGTTCTATCTCTCTAAGACAAAATTCAGATAATTAATTCGGTAATTATATGAGATTTTGAGATAAACTCAAAGAGGTTTCAAGGAACCGAAGAGCTTTTTTTCTATAAAAGTAATGTTTGATAAAGTAATTTCCTTTAAAATAAATGGAAAAAAAATGTTTCAGAACGTTTCGAAAAATTATTACTAAATTCTATTGTTCCTAAAATATGTTTTTGATTGATTACATTGCATGTTTATAAGTTTCTTCGGCTTTCTTTTGTATGGTCTCTTATTAATGTGGTTTCTATAATAAATATTTGTACGATTATAATAATGGTTCCTATGACATTGTTTAACAGAATTTATATAAACTGACGTTGGGTTTTCTGTATTTATACGAGTTTTTTTTTTATCAAATTGGTTATTTGTGATTATTTTTATTAGAGATATTAAACCATACAGATTATTTTTTGTGTATTTATCATGTTTTTCTGTTGGATAATTTAAAAATTTTTAATTTGCACTCTTGTTTTGTGCAGTGCGTATCCACAGTACAGTATTAAACATTCATTATAGTAGAAAACTACAATGAATAAACCTACAACTTATTATTTTCATTCTGTAAAATAATAGCGATGATGAAGATAAATTAATTGATAATAGGTCGTAAAAAAACAATACCGCATAGGAACGTCAAACCCACTAAATACGGGTCTGTATGTATATTCTGGAAACATATTCTTAATTTTTATATTTTTATTCGATATGGTAAGAATGGATGAAGAATCCGTAACTTATGTCTTTATTGTTTTTTTAAATGCAGAGTATTAGAAAGATATTGCAATATGTATAAAAAAAATATTTTTAAATCTAAATTATTCAGCTATGTATAATACAGTCGATCCTCTATTAAGCGAAGTCGCTAAATCACGAAAAATTCATTATATGGAAAATTTGTAAAACAGAGAATGCACTTGTCTCTTAGGAGGTTATTTTACGAAGAAATTCAGAAAATGTTCTTCATTTCAAGGAAAAGTTCGCAAAATAGAGAAATTTGCAAAACAGAGATTATTTAATTAGAGGTCTCTCTGTATAACTTAACTACTAAAAAATATAGACAATTTTGCATACCGAGGGCAGAATTTTGCTACGCGCACGAACGTCTTACATGCATTGTAAAAAAAAATCTCGAAAACCAGTATATTTTTGGTAATTAAAGATGCATTTTTTGCAGCAAAGTTTCTTTTGCTGACACTGTTTATCGAAAACGTTTCCCAGCTGTTTTAATATTGTATTAATCAGTTTTTTCAACCAGAAATATACGTGTTTTGAATGTTTTTTGTTCTCAAGTAAACATTTTCATGTTCAAGATTATTTACAGACAAACGTTATAAATTACCAGCATTAATATTAACATATTAAAATTAATATAATTTTGTTACTCTTACATGTGCAAATTCAATCACGCATTTGAAAATTGTGAAACATTGTGAATAAATAGTATCTAAAAATTCTGAATTTAGTGAAGCTGTCTTGAAAAATTGTCTATTGTCTTGAAACCAAAAAGTTCACTACTGGCTAGCTTATCTGAAACTCCATGTATTAATTCAATATCCATCCAAAATAAAATTTTAAATTTTTATACAAAACTGATTGGTCATTGCTGGAAAAAATAGGTGGTTGTTTCATGTTTTCTAAATGGAGCTATACTTTTACTGGATGCAATTGAAAAGAGCATTATAATTACGTAATTTAATGATGAAATATGTGATTAAAATGTAAAATGAAAAATTTTCTTAAATTAGAGCTATTTACTGTAAATAGTCATTTTTAAGAAATGTTTAGGAATCTGCCCTTTACGTACTTTATTTTTGACACAGAAGTGAAAAGAAGAACAAAATGTATTACTAAAAAAAAAAGAAAAAAAAATGCATATATATATATATACACACACATATATATATATATATATATATATTTTAACTTTCTGAACATATAGTGTAAGCTAAAGTATTGTAATAAAGTCTTGAGAATGTAAAATAAGTCTTGAGAATGTCTCTATCAGAGCGATGAAACATGTCGATCTAAATAAATAAAGGTATTCATTTGCCTTGTATATGTATTTTCATCAATTTTAGCAAATATTAAATTAGTTCGATGTTTCAAGGGATTTTCATATACAGTTTTATAAAATATTGTAATCATAATTTGTATGTCTCTCTGTGTGTGTGAAAAACGTAACTCCCAAAAAGTACTTTTGATTGAACTGGCATTTGGCGAATACGTTATAAAGCAGGGTCGCATGAACTGAATAGATTTTCGTACAGATCGGCAAACAGATTAGGTATCAATTTTCAAACCATTTCGAAACTTATTCTATAGAGATATCACCAAGGAAATGTGACAGTATACACGATATATATATATATATATATATTCTATATATATATATTCTATTCGTAGATCAGTGTTCAGAAAATTGAGTGGAGTTACTTCAGACTTTGCGGTGTCTAAAAGAATGTACCAGTGTCAATAGTATGTTATAACTTTAATTTAGACTATTTACAACAAATCACGCATCGAATTGAAGGCAAATTAACCTAGTATTTCTTTAAAATGTTCGATAGTTGCACATTTAGTTTATGGCTAACATCTAAAGTCCATATCTTCCCACACTTAGGTTGACAAGTCCGGAGTAATGGAAGCAATAGCCTCTTCCATTCTGTGTCTCATCTCTGTCTCTCAAAACATTAGCAAGGCAGGTAGTGGCGCCATTTATACACGATCTTTCATAAAGTCCCAAATGAAAAAAATTGCATGCCTTTAACAGCTTTTAAATCTTCAACCCACCAATAAAACTTTACGTTCATAAGTCACCATTTTGCGTATATGACACTGCAAGCGAGTCAATAACAAAGCTCTACTCGCGCATGCGCTTATCTAAAACCTCTCGGCGGACTATTTCCAAATTCAAGGAGGATTCTGCTTGGCATAGCCAAGAACATACACAAAAAAATTGGTTCAATTCTATACATAACTTCATAGAGTTTTCGATGGTAAAATAATGAAAATGGCACAGAACTCGCTATTACTGCGCCAACATCCGTTGCAATTTTTCCAAATTAGCGGAGCACCTGCTTGCCATAGCCAGAAACACACAGAAAAAAAAAAGGTTCAATGCTATGCATAACTTCAAACACTTTTGATAGCACAATGAAGACATACAGACACATGGGCAGACAGACATTTTCTATAAACGAGTTTTCTGCGATCTCTGACTCTTAAAACCTACAAATCCGTCGAACAGCGGAAGTCGAAAAAAAATGTGGATTACAATACTTTCTTCTATTGACTTTTTCTTTATATTTTTCACATATTTAGTGCCTTACATGAAAAAGTTAACATGGAAAATATTATCTGTAAAGAGGGAACTGTTTGCCTAGGCTTTTAAAGGACTTTTCACAAATGTGTCTCCTTAAGGATCATTCACGATATTTTTTTAGACATTTCGAAAGAACGAAAAAAAAAACACCTCTTCAAAAACTCCAGAAATTTTATGTCTAACACAATCAAATAATCGCATTTTTGTGGCTATAGATTGGAGAAAATTTACTGATTATCTCAGTAATCAAGATATTACTTTCCCGGAAATCAATAATACTAACAATATCGATGCTTCTGTTGAACACCTCAACTCACACATCATTAATGCCCAAAATTTTTCCACTTTTAATACCTTTAAAAATAACAATTTCTTCATCCCTCCCCGTTACATTTACAAGCTTATAAAACAACGTAACCGGTTCCGGCGGCAATTTCAAAACTCAAGATATCCCTCCCTTAAACCCCTTATGAATAGGCTTAACAATAAAATAAAAAATAGTCTGTACAAAGAAAATAAAAAAAAACTGGGAAAACTTTCTTAAAACATTAGCTTGTGAGGATAGTTCCTTATGGATTCTTAAATGTAAACTTAACAAAAACTATATACCCATTCCCTCACTTACTGATAACAACTTAACTGCCTACACTGACCAAAAGAAAGCTAATATGTTGGCCAACTCATATGCAAACCAATTTTCTCCTAACCCGACCGTAGCAAGTCAAACTCATCTTAACGGAGTCGGCGAAACTGTTCGCAATTTGCTGACAATCCCCCCCCCCCCAACCATCCAACCCATTGTCATTCACAATATTATTAAAAAAATCAAAAAACGTAAGACCCCTGGATATGACAAAATTACTAATACTGCTCTAAACAATCTTCCTCCTAATTGTATTATTTACATTACTGACCTCACTAACGCTATCTTAAAATTTAACTACTTTCCTAAACCGAGGAAAACTTCCATAATCTCATCTATACCTAAACCTGGAACTAACCCCTCTGACCCTACTAACTATAGACCTATTTCTCTTTTACCTCCTATCAGTAAAGTTGTGAAACGTGTCATTCGTATCCAGTTACAGGATTTCATACAGCAAAACAACATTCTTATGCTTGAGCAGTTCGGTTTTCGCCCAAAGCACTCGACCCAACATCAGCTACTCAGAGTTGGAAAATCCCTGCAGTTGCCATTTTTCTTGATGTCGCAAAGGCATTCATTAAGATCTGGCTTGAGGGCTTCATTTACAAACTAAATCAGTCGGATTTCATCCCAGTCTAATACAATTAATATACTCGTACCTGTGCGACCGCATTTTTCGCTTCCGCATAAACAACGTTCTTTCCATTATTCTTTTCATCCAAGCGGGCATCCTTCAGGGGAGCGTGTTGGGCCAATACCGTCTCGAAGAGACAGGCCTATCCACCCATTAAATATGGCGGGGAATGAAGTGCTTTGGAGAAAATGCATTACAGCAAAAAGTCATTCGAAAGTAACCTTTTTACTGGGAATCTTCAATACAAAAAATTTATTTTTATACCTAACAATAGGAATTATTTTCGGGAAAAATAAAGATTTATTCAAAATTTTAACAATCTTTTTTTCTTTTGTTTTCTTCAATTATAAACTTTACAGAATACGAAAAACATCCACCATTTTCTTTTCTTTCTTTAATCATGAAGATATTTCTCAATTAAGCCACATAATTCCGAGTTAATATTCAATAATTAATAGCTTTAAATAATTATTGTTTTATTTATAATAATTATTTTCTGTTATAAAATTTTATTCTATCAGGGAAATAAATACAGTTCAAATATTGATATAAATAGTTATTTAAAATTACATATCCAACAAAGAATAATTCATCAGTAACAGTTTTATTGGGAATCGCGAATTAAAAGTTTTCGTTTTCAATAAAATTAATTTTCAAGCAATAAAATAAAATTAATTTTCAAACAATAGGAAATTTTAAAATCTTTAAAATAAATTTTCCTTTTAAATTTTACAACATATGAAAATCATTCATAGTTTTATTAAAACAAAACGGATTTTTATTTATTTATTTTTTCAATAATAGAAATATTTTCTAATTTCGAGTTAATATTCAGAAAGTTTCTTTTAAATATTTTTTATTTTATTTATAATATTAATTTTTAATTGTAAAATTTTATTCTTTAAGTGAAGTCAAATGTAGTTCAAACATTGCATAGATAGTTATTTCAAAATAAGTATCCGAGAAAGAATAATTCGCTAATAAAAATTTCATTGGTAATCATTAATTTTTTTTTTTTTTTTTTTTTTTTTTTTTTTTTTTTAATGACTAACAACAAAATTAATTTCAAACAAAAGATTTTATCAAATTGGTTTTCATTTTAAATTTTACTATGAAAGGCATTTTATTTAAAATAAAACGGATTTTGATTTGTTTTTTAATTATGGAAATATTTCACATTTTAATAATATAATTCAAGTAATTAATACCTTTTAAATAATCCAATTTTTATTTATAATATTAATTTTCAATTATAAAATTTTATTCCTTTAATACAATCAAATACAGCCTAAAATTTTATATGAATAATTATTTAAAAATAAGTACCACTTTGTCTTATACTATCAAGGTAAGAAAAGATAAGTATTATTTGTCTTATATAATCAAGATAAGAAAAGATGTAGTTTTATTTATTTAATGGGGATATAAAAGAAGTAATTTTCATTTCATCTATCTCATGAGATGTAAAAAATAAGCATTTATCATAGAAAATAATAATAATCTATACTTTTTAAAAGAAAAGCCTGAAATTAAAATATACGGTTACATTCAAAAATAAATAAGTCTTATTATATTTTCTTAGTTTCATCAGATACAAAGAGTTAAAATATGTACCAGTTTACGAATAACAATCTTTGTCTTATGTAATCACAGGTTAAAAAAATATATACGAGTACCTTGAAAAATAATATAGTTTTATTTATTTAACAGAAATATAAATGAAGTAATTTTTGTATCATCCATCTCACTATGAACTGTAAAAAATAAATACTTCTCATAGAGGATAATAATAATCTATGCTTTTAAAATTAAATGCCTGAAATTAAAATATAATAAAATTTTCGAAAATTTTGTAGTAGTGGAAAAGAATTTTATATTTTCCCCCCCTCAAAAAGCTAGTTTATTATATATATATATATATATAATAAATTATGTATTATTTCTATTCTAATATTATATGATATTATTTCTAATAGTTATATTACAATTAAATATATCATTTCAACAAAATATAAAATTGTAAGCACCTTTAATATTTATACACACCAAATTTTGATTTCTTTTTTTTTTAATAATAGAAATATTTCACATTTTAATAAATTTCGAGTTAATATTCAGAAATTTCCTTTTAAATATTTTTTTCTATAATATTAATTTTCAATTGTAAAATTTTATTCTTTCGATGAAGTCCAATGTAGTTCAAACATTACATAGATAGTTATTTCAAAATAAGTATCTGAGAAAGATTAATTTGCTAGTAAAAGTTTTATTGGTAATCGTGAATTAAAAAAAAATTTTTTTTACGACTAACAAAAAAATTAATTTCAAACAAAAGATTTTATCAAATTGATTTTCATTTTAAATTCACTTTTCAATCACAACATTTCGAGTTAGTATGCAGTAATTCACTGTATTAAAAGTAAAACTTTCATGTCTCCAAACTTAAACTTTCGCAAATTCAATAATTTTAAAATAAAATTTAACCTATCACAAAACTGATGAAGTTACCAAAATATCTATTACAGAGCTTTTTTAGACATAAATAATATTATTAAAAAGATAAACATAAACCTACATATGACGATAAATTGAAATTCACGAAATTGTGATTAGATTTTTCAAAAATATTAAAAACTATTCACAATTTCGCAAAAAAGAACCATGTAAGAAAATCCTAGACATACCCCTGATGAATAATTATTTTAAAATAAGTACTACTATTTACGAATAAGTAACCTTTTTCTTATTTAATAACATGTAAGAAAATATAAATACTTTGATAAGTAATAAAGTTTTGTTTATTTAATAAAGATATATAAAAAGTAATATTTATTTCTTCCATTTCATTATGAACTGTAAAAATAAATCTTATTATTCTCATAGAGGATAATAATAATCTATATATATATTTTTTAATGAAAAGTCTGAAATTAAAATATATGGCTGCATTCACACATATGTTTTAGTTTCATCAGATATAGAGAAGTAAAATTTCCGAAAATTTTGAAGTGATAGAAAACAATTTTATTGTTTTCGCTCCTGGAAAAGGTGATTTATTATATTTTTTCCTTATAGTTATATTTCAATTAAATATAGATCATTTCAATAAAATATAAAATAATAAGTATTTGCAACATTTATACATACTAGTTTTAAATTTTTATATTATTTTTTTACTTTAGATGAATGTATTATTAAATATGTTTTCATTATTTTTTACTATAAAAATTTAACCTCTCGCCTTCATAATTAATTTCAGCAATATATATTACATACAATTCATATCCTTTAAACCATAAAAAATGTGAGTACAATAAGTAATATACATACTTTTGTATATATTAGAGATATAAAAGAAGTAATATTGAACTCAACCTTAATTATTTCATTATGAATTTTAAAAATTAAGAACATTTGATAAATGATAATAATAATCTGTACTTTTTAAATTAAAAGTTTGAGATTAAAATATACTCGTATGCTTACATTCACAGATATGATTTACCATATATTTTATTTTTATCATGTATAGAGGGGTAAAATTTCCGAAATTTTTGAAATGGTGTAAAAAACAATTTCTTTTTCTGAGAGAATATATTTCTTGCGGTTATATTACGGTAAAATATTATATCATTTCAATGAATTATAAAATAGTAAATACCTTTAACATTTATTTACACATACTAAATTTTATTTCATGACATTTCATTTGACTTATTTTTTACATTAGATGAATATATTATTAAATAATTTTTCATGATTTTTATGACATAATTCACATTTTAACCACATAATATCACGTCAATAATTCAGCAATTACTGCTTTTAAAATAATTCTATTGCTTTTTTATAATATTAACTTTCAATTACCAAAATGTTATTCTTTCAGTGAAACAAATGCAGGTCTAACATTAATGTAAATAGTTATTTAAAAATAAGTATCCAACAAAAAGTAATTCACCAGTAACATTTTTTACTAGGAATCTTGTATTTAAAATTTTGCTTTTCAAGACTAATGATGAATAGTTTTCAAACCAAACTCTTTTCAAACTTTTATTATTATTATTTTTTAATATTACTCATATAAAAAGCATTATTAGTTTTATTTAAAAGAAACTGTATTTTGTTTTGTTTTTAAATCATAGGTATGTTTAACATTTTAACCACATAATTTGGAGTTAATATTCAGTAACTAAAGCCTTTTAAAAAGGCTCTTATTTTATTTATAAAATTAATTTTTCATTACAAATTTTATTCTTTCAGTAAAATCAAATGCAATTCAAGTATAAATAGTTATTTAAAAATAAAATGAGCATGTTTCTTCACAAAAACAATCAACACAGATTAGACTTTTTAATGGGTAAGAAAAATTCAAATAATATTAAATCTTTAATTACTTACTACTTCGCTTTGCTGTTTATATATCCAAAAGAATGCAGGAAGAAAACTAGCTAACCTAGCTATAGAACTGGAATTGAATTATTTACATTCAGCTCTATAACCATCCCAGCTGGTATAATTTCATTAGTGTGCTATGCAGTAAGCTGTATCTAATCCTTACAAAACTGTTTTTATTCATAAGTAATAAAATATTTTAAAAACAAACTATGGAACGTATTGCAATTCATTCCCAATAGCGTCACACACAACGGAAAACATTCAAATCAGCGCTGGATTCAGTAATTCTCACTGGATTTCGGGGGTGAGTGGAGAAAAACTTGGAACTCCTTCTGTGACGTCACGGGCTACTTTTTATGACCGTCGGAAGGCATGTCTATATATTTCGAGACGGTGTTGGTTGGGCCCAATATTACTTAACACTTTCTTTAATGACATCCCACACTCTCTGCACACATACCTCGCTCTTTATGCCGACGACATTTACGCTTCAGCTCACCACCCGTACACTCTTTACAGGTACTTGCAGACACACATTGACGATTTCATGAACTGGTGTATGTTATGGCGCGTCATTATTAATGAAAACAAAACCTGTGCAGTATCTTTTTCTCGCAAACTGACATTCCCTAACAGAATAGTAATCAATACCACAGCAATCCTTTGGTCTGACCATCCTCACTTAGGGTCATCCTTGTTGGTCTTCATTATCTTAATATCTTAGGGTCATCCTTGATCGCCGTTTAACTTGGGGCAAGCCCATTCTTTCTATTAGAGGGAAAGTCGCTGGAGCTTTCAACTCAATTAAACCTCTTCGCAATAGCAAAACACTTTCAGTTCATAATAAACTTATTCATTATAACTCATGTATCCTTCCAATAATTACTTATGCTAGTCCGGTCTGGGGCTTCACTTGCAGGGCTTCAATAGACAACTTAAGTCGTCTGCATAACAGACACCTGCTAATAGTTCGTAACACTTCTCGTTACTTACGTAATTGAACTGTCCGTAGGGATCTCAAAACCATCACGCTGCGTAAGCGCATCAGCGATTTGGCTCAAAAATTCTATAGCAAAATTTTTGATCTTCCAAATAAAATAGTAGCGGAGCTTCCGGATTATGACGCCTTCGAGCCTTACCACCGTAAACGACCTAGGTTCTCCATAATTATGGACACCCAGTAATATCTGGGTACACCATACTAAGTTCGCTATTTTCTATCTTTTCTTTTCTTTAAAATCTTTTGATATTCGTAAAAAAAAGTTATATTCTCACTATATTGGTATAGAGGAGAAAAAAAATGTATAGCCCTGAAAAGTCCCTTTTTTGGTTAATGTGACTTTTTCTACCTCCTTTCAGCTTTTCCTGCCCAAGCTTGGCGAGTGTAACTCTGAACAGTGCTAATACCTTCTCTTTTTAATCCTTTTATAGTAGTTTTGTAACTACTACAGTTAGACCATTTTAAATATTCTTTAAGATAATTTTCATTTATTCATCTTAAGTCTTACTTAATATTAAACTTAATTCTTTTAAATTCTCAACTATATAATTTCGTCTTTTAATTTCTTCTTTTTATACCTCAAGTAGTTCTAAACTACAATTAAGTTTTTCCCAAGGGCTCACAAAACATAACATACTTCAACTCCTAGTCTGGGTGTTAAGCTGTCATCAGCTAGGAAACCCCTCAATGCTGCTCACCTGTTCAAATAATCATGGCTAAAAAAGTTGTTTAGTACCTCCTGGCAGAGTAAAAGTAGTTCAAGGAGTTTCGTAAATCCATTCAAATTTTAAAAACAAATAAAAATCTACAAATTGTCATATCTGAGATAGACTTCTATTTTGAAAGTTATTTTTCGTCCAAAATATAACTGAGAAAATAAATAGATAAGAAATCAACATAAAGGTATTTCAAATTGTTATCTTTTTGAAATTCACACCCTTGTTTGCAAATAAGTTTCTTTCTAAAACCTATATCGATTTCTTTTTCAATATTTATCAAATGCTTCGAAAATGGGTTAGGTTGTTTGTAGTATAAATAGTGCTAAAAAATTTTGAACTTTTGTTTATCTTTTGCCCCCCCCCCCCCCAAAAAAAAAAACATTTTCGAAAGTTTATTGTCATTATCGCTACATTTTTTTAAGCACCAATGTACTTATGGGACACTTTGTCATATAATTCACAAGTTTAGCCCCAACGTCATTGTATCCAAAACAAGATTTAAAATAAATCAAATTGAATAATAAGAATTAAAACATCGTAAAATACTAAATATTATAAATGGTATTAACAATGCAGTCGCCAGATTACTGCTGTAGATCAAATTATTTTAAATAACTGTTGTATTTCTACAAATTTTCAAAATTTAGTCTTTAACCGAGTGGAAGAGTTGGAGTAATTTACGGTATATCATTATTTTCAGAGTAGGTATTCCCCCTAAATCAATTTATGTAAAAGAAAAATGGTCCTGCTTTTTGAAAATTCATGATTAAAAAGTGTGTTTGCATATGTATGTGCGAGTGTGTGCGGGAACGACGGAACAATTTTTTTTTTTTTTTTTTTACTGACAAACTAAAAATTTTTGCTCGTTACCGGACATTCTTGTTATTTCTACAGCCATTTTTTCTTCCAGTATTCATTTATTCTATTTTATTGTTTGTAGGATTTTACAAGATTGAGAGAATGCTTTAAAATAACACATATAAGATTTTAATAATGGTTACATTTTGATAGTATTTTATGCTTGGGAAAAATTTATTTCCTTTGTATTGAATGTCTTTCTAAAAGTTATTCGTTTAAAATGTACCAGCAAAGGGAAAAGAATATTAGAATCAAAAGAAACATTTTTTCATATTCTAAGTTAGTGAAACTCACAGTTGTGTTTCCGAATAGATTTTGTTTTCCAACTTTTATACATTTCTTTTCTAATCTTGAACAATTTTTCTTATTTTTCTCTAAGGTCTTTATTGATTTCTTACATGACATTTGTTTTTTTTTTCGTATATTTCTAAGTTAAATATCTTTGAAAATTCTTTTTTTCCATTCCAAACGCAATTCAACTTTTGACAATTAATTCTATCTGCCAGACGATAAATTTAGAAAATTGAAGTTAATGCATTCAAGGAATTTAAAATTAAGAAAGTCTGGAATTTTATTCTTGCTGTAATTCACGGATTGAATTAAACGTTGAAACTAGTTAATTATAAAGTTTAAATTTGGACAACAAATTATGAAATGATGTAATTATAAATGAACATTTAAGACAAGATCTAAACATTCATACATGAAGTTTTAAATAAGATTCAAACATTATAAATTTTTAATTTGGGAAAAAAAATATTAATATGAACAAGAAGTTGAATGCATAAAAACATTGGGAAATAGAAATATTTGACATACATAGTCAAACTTTGTGTAATTAAGTCATTTTAACAAATGAAAAATGATCAGAAAAAAAACCGAAATCATTAATAGTGATGAGGAATAGTATATACCCATTATCCAAAATGCAGAATATCAAAGTGGAAAATATATAAATTTAATACGAAAAATTACAAAAGGAATTAAAAAGAGCGAGACATGAAAAAAAATAAAACTTATGATATAAAACTCGTCTTCAGGGGAAATATGCCGACGTTATAAGAAAAGTACAGTTGATTTCTGAAAGATAAATAAATATATATATATATCAAGAAGCCTTTGTAAATATCTATAATATTTCTAACGTGCAGATCCGCGTACGAAAATTTAAGCTCTAAAAGCCGGCAACCCCTTCCACCTCACACACACATCACCTTTCATTTTTTAAATTCAATTTATGTAATCTTTAAAACATTTCACGCAACAATTTCAGCTTCTTTCATATTTGTATTATTAATTTTTTTCAGAAGATGTAAATTCGACAGCTATTTTAGCAGTTGGAAAATTTTTCGTGTGATAAAGATGAATAAGTGTACAAAACGCACCATAAAAATTCTCTCTCTGCAAGAATAAAATAATTTACATTTTCAAAATGCCAGTTTGGAAGTCAAATGTTTATATGTTATTTGCCTGGAAAAATAATATTTGGAAGTTATAATTAGAAGCAACATAAATGAAAAAAAGAAAAGTCAAAGTTCTGTTATCAATCTTTTATTTTTACAAGATCTTTTAACATACAGCACGCTTTTTTAGTGGGTCGCATCCACTTTACATGATTTTTATCAAACGGCACGCTTTTTTTAGTGGGTCGCATCCACTTTACATGATTTTTATCAAACGGCACGCTTTTTTTAGTGGGTCGCATCCACTCTACATGATTTTTATCAAACTGCACCCTTTTTTTAGTGGTTCGCATCCACTTTACATGATTTTTATCAAACGGCACGCTTTTTTTAGTGGGTCGCATCCACTCTACATGATTTTTATCAAACTGCACGCTTTTTTTAGTGGTTCGCTTCCACTTTCTCCACCTGTGAAAATAAATAAACAAATAAGAATTTTGTTCGGTAATATAACTTTATGATTATGAACGTTTAATTAAATACATAGAATGATAAAAAAGTTTAATTATAAATTAGTGTGATAAATCAATTAATCCATTAGCGTGAGGCGTGACTGTATGAACACGTTTGAAGAATGAATTGCATTATTTAATGAACAAGTGCAAAAAAATACAAAGAATAATTTAAATCCTATTGTGGAAATGTAATTTTTATGCTTTTTTAAATCTCATTTTAAAAATCTCATTAATTATTTTTAATGAATTACCGTATATACTCGCGTATAAGTCGACCCCCTAACTTTCGGATGGAAATTTTGGAGAAAATCAAAAACTCACGTATAAGTCGAACCCCTAAATTTTTATTTCAGTTTTGCACAAAATCAAACCAAAGATTTCACTTTCTAATGCGAAAAGTTAGTAAGTAAATAGAAACAAATCATTAATTTTTTTAAATGATGAATTATTATTATTTGTATATTTTATATATTATTTTTTTATTCATACACAAAAAAACCATAATTTTTTAGTATTCGAAGTTTTTATTTTTGCTTTTTTAACTGACTCGCGTATAAGTCCACCCCCTAAATTTGCTTACCGAAAATTGTCAGAAATTCCTCGACTTATACGCGAATATATACGGTAATTTACATTAAATAATCATCACCCCATTCGCCATTTATTGGTTAGGAAACTGCAAACAAAATACGCAGAATCACCTTTGAGATTATTTCCCGATAAGTTTTATTTTAAAATTTTGTAACTGCATTTTTTAATCAAATAGCATGTTTTAGCGAAATGTGGGTGTACTGTGCCAAAAACCTGCACAAAATCATTTCATAGGATACTTCACTCATCGAAAGTTATCACAATAAAAGGTAAAATAATAACGAGATTACATGCAAATATATATTTACAAATAATACAGTTCTTTTAAAAATCGAAACTATTGGAATTTTTTTTTTAGAAAATCACCTATTGTTTTGTTTTTCTGTACCAAAATTTAATAACATTGATTTACTCCTGTCATGTTTTAAACCTGGATATGCAACTGTCTTTGAATAGAATAAATTTAAAAATGAATATTCTTTGATGTTCTCTTTTCTATAGCCTTTGTTATAACAGGATATTTTGACTGTCCTTTTGTTTAAAATATTACAAATTAATTAATTACATTTTAATATGAACGAGTAATGATATAAAAAAACAGTTTCATGATTCTTGTAAAAATATTCTTCGACTACGCTAAATTGGTTTATGAGTTATGTAACTAATATGAGTAATTTGATTATTAAGGTGGATACCATAGAACAAGAAACTTATTTTACTTAGTCAATTCAAATAAAGCGTTCTCCTTTCCATATATGTCATTTTAATGTTTTTTCACGTAAAGCATAGCTATCTCTTTAATGTCAGAAACCTAGTTATCGTAATCGAAGTACATATGACTTTTAAGACAATGTAAAAAATGAACATTGAAAGTAGAGTCGAAAAATATAAAGAGTCGAATAAAACTATTTTTGCTGTTTTTTTTTTTTTTTAAAAGTTTTAATCTTACACACTTTAGTATTTAAAAGAAGCAAATTAAAAATGTACTAAAAATAGTATTTTTGTGCCGTAGAAGACAACGTCTTCGTTTTCATTAATTAACAAAATATGAATTAAAGATGTAGACTTACTTGTTTAAAACAGTTCAACCGTCCAAACCATTTACGAAGATGCAATCATTTCTTTCCTTTCTGAAAATTAAAAACAGGAGATGTTAATACGGATTAGAGCATGCCTCAAGAACAAGAAAATCCATTAAGTATATTTTTATATATGCCCTAATTTCTGGAATAAAATTCTTGGATCAACACATTAAACGCCAGGAATTAGAGTAGATCATTTTCTAAAAATTGGTTAACAGATAGAAGCGCTTACAGAAAGATTAATACTAACATTAATTTTAATTTTGAATATTCCAAGGTAATATTTCTTAAAGTGTGTCCCTTGGAAGACCTTAAAGGGGTTCTAAGGGGTACCCAATGAGTTAATTCTACAACTATAACATGCGGAGGAGCGCAACTAAAATTTAGTGAACGAACAGAGTATTATGCCATTGGAGCTGCGGAGCGCTATTAGGGACAATTTTGGTCGGCTTGAGGTTCTAAGTTAACTTGCTCAAAAGCCTGGAGGATCATAAAAAGTGTAAAAAAGTTTCTTGAAGACTTTATATCTCTGTGGTAGATTGGATGGAAAGCAGTAAAATGTGCGCTTGAGAGGAATTGATAGGAAGTACGGAATAAATTACACCTTAATTTAAAAGTTTAAATCGAATAATATCATAAATAGTTCATGCGAAAGGCAAAATTTACATTTACTTATAGTTTTATTATTATGTGTTGCAGCAGTAATGATTCTTTTTAGCTTATAAAACAATTCATTTTTGGAATAAAAATGTACATATGTAAATATATTACACATAAAAAATATAACATATAAATGAAAAAAGTTACTGTTTCTTCTAAAAATGCAAAAACTTGTATTAAATTACTTATTAGAAAAATCACCATTGTTCTTTGTAAAATAAACTTTCGTGAAACATTTGTATTATGCTGCAGTGTGTTATTGACAATTCAGCAGTAGATTGAAAAACCAGCGTGAGTTTCCTTAGATGTGCGCAACAATTGGGAGCAATGGATCCACTTGTCTTTAGATCACTCTATGTCGACCTATAACAAAAGCCTGTGGGTTTTTTTCGTACTCATTGATGTGGGAAATCTATGTCACACTGAAAGAACATGCAAGGAATAGCGGGGAAGGGACCGTAACATGTTTATCATCTGCCCTGAGGAGAATTTCTTTTGTTAATTTGTGCGCTTTGTTTCCAAACCTTTGAAGAGCTATTGAAAGTATCTGAAAAAACATTGGAACAGAAAACACAGAGAAACAATTTGCGATATTTCGTAGCAAATTCTTAAAATGGAATCTGCACAATTCCGTTCAGATCACATTCTGCGACGGCGATTCTCTCTCTCTCTCTTTTTTTTTTTTTTTTTTTTTTTTTTTTTTTTGATGTGAGGAATCTTTTGTCTCGCTGCAAGACAGAAGGATCACTGACATGTTTAACTCCAATCCTGCGGTGAACTTCTTATGTGGATTTTGGTTGTTTCGGTTCCAAATCTTTGAAGAGAAATAACATTTTAAAAAGTCACGATTGACCACAAAGTCTCTGGAAAACAGGGCCCAAAGAAATAACTTACGATTTCTCGTCGCAGAATTTAATCCAAAGGTGAACTCTGGTATTGGATAAAAAGCTTTTCATCGCTGACTGTTTTAAAAACAATATATAAAATAGATCTAGATATAGCAGAAAACTTTCTACACATCCTCAGTACCACAGTGTTTTTCTGTACCGAAAGGTATGAAAACATGAAGGACTGAGTGCAGAAAAACACAAAATAAATTTACGAGTCAACATTTAAAATCGGGTTTTCAGGTGTTTTCCACCAAGATATGAATTGGCAGGCTGATTGTGTTATTATACGCGATTCGAGTTTTAATTAATTGTGCAATTTCATCTGTGAACTCGACGGTGATTGTCTATGATGTCGCCTCCCAATCTATCAGAAAACTACCACCCACCATTGAATATCCAGGGTGTCTCTTCATATTGTTGGCTGAAAAGCTAATTTCTAAACTCCTAGCTTCAGAGGTATAGTTCCAAATGCAAAACTCTTTCAAATGTTGTACAATATGATATAAAAAGTAATTTACGTCAAAATACATATTTAAAAATCTACAGCAATTAAACAAATAAAACAAACTAATACAACAAAATAAAAAAGCAATTAAACAAATTACATCGACCATTTGGGAAATGATTTTTTCAAAGACTAAAATTTAAGACATAAAAAATCGCACGGAGTTGATTATACATTACGTACGCCGTGGATTAAACATTAATATTCCTGGACCCATCATGAACAAATTTTTAAAGAAATTTCAGTTTTACAATTTTCGGTAATGTAAATTTTTAAACTTCTACGGAGCTGGTTATACATTAAGTACGCCATGGATTAAAGATTATTATTCCTGGACCAATTTTAAATGAAATTTCAATTTTAAACTTCTAAACATCCCATACTTTTTATATCGTCGTATAGAGAAAAAAATGCATTTTTAATTGCAATTTGTTTGAAAGCTGTATCTCAATTTGTTTCTGAGTTATTAATTTTTTTTGTAGTTTTTATTACTTTTTTGTCATAGTGACAACAAAAGTATCCATCTTTGTTGAAAGTAAAGGGAAAATACAGATTACTGTATAGATCAATCAGAAAAAGAATAAAATGCGGGATTCAACTAATAAAAAGCTTCAGATATGCTTTTGATTTCCTACCCTGACCGAGGACAATAACCATTTTTCCAAATGGTTAAAAAATGGATTCAAATATTTTTACACAACCTCTTTATAACGCATATTTAGGGAATATCTCTCCTTGCTTTAACAAAAATAGACCTTTTCTGATAAAAAACTATCAAATTTTCACACTTCAAATTTTATTAATTTTCTGTTTTTTCGGCCATTAACAACGGATTAATATCTACATAACGTATCTATTTTTGAATTCAGCTCTGAATAATAATAATGAAAACACAGGCATATATTGTTGAATGAGAAAGCGGAAGAATATCTTAATCCAAGAAGGTTAGTAAACAAAAACCTCTATTAGACTTCTTGTCTGTGAAAATATTTCTATACTCATCTTCTGTTTAATAAATTATATTAAATTCGTAAAAAAATAGAAGCATATTGAAAATAGAAATTGTAGAATTTTAAGACTAAATACGCATAGAAATGTGCTTACTTTTGAATCTCTATCATGATCTTTATTCTCTTTTCTCCTGGATATCCTGAAAAGAAATATTTTTTAGAATTTCAGTTATTCAAACTTTCTAATTCGTTATTAAATATTTTTTTATGAAATTAGATTATCCTAATTTTAAGATAAATGAAGACCTCGAATGGAAGAAGCCGTTATGTATTTTTTTAAATTATTATTCGTTTCATTTTACGGATCAAGACATTATAATGTAATATATGATAGATACACTATAGCTAAATTACTAAAATGCTAACAAGTTTTGAATATGTGCGACAATAATTTTAATATTAAAACTTTATCAAATATATTATTTCTCCATTTTTCTTTGCACATACAAAAAGTGCAACTATGAATGAGGTATATCACACTAAAAATTTTAGAACAGGCTTTTGATAAAATGTACTCACATTTTGTTAAAACATCTTGTTTTCGATTAATAATTACAATTAATTAAAAACAACAATTAAAGAGCATAGTGTAGCATTAAATATTGTAGTGCGAAAACCTCGCTTTGGTGAACGGTTATTTTATAATTTAAATAATATTAATGATTTTTAATATTTAGAATGTATTCCTCGAAGAAGAAAATAAATACACAAAATTTACAATAAAAAGTTTTTTACAAAAAGTTTATTACAAAAGATTTTCTTCCATTTCTATTGTCAGTCCATTTTCAAGTAATCTAAAACATTTAAAACTGAGTTATTGAAATAGGATGAAAACATAATGACAAAATAAAAGAATTTCTTTACACTTAATTTATAACCTGTCATGATTTTAAAAATTGTCACGATATAATAAAATAATTTCTTGCATTTAATTTATAATCTGTCTTGATTTTATACTTTCCTTATAATTAAAAAAAAAAGATATTTTCATGTTACTTCTAATTTAAACAGTGTATGGGTTATTTAAATCTCTTTAACAAAATACGAGTAAATAAAATCTTAATTACAAAGAAATCCTGTCGTAATGTTCGAAGAATAATATTACTTGTTTATGTTTTGAAAAAAAAAATGCTCTCTACTTATTTGTACATTGTAATAGAAGAAAATCATTAATGTTAGTTAAAATACATTTTTTCCTATCTCATCGTCTTGCAATATTCCCTTTGTATATTTATGGACTCAACCTTGTGTATTCATAAAGATACATTCATAAAGATAAGGAGATCATAGATCATAAAGATAAGGAGAGATACATTTTAATCCCCAAAATGTTTCAGATAAGAAAACGAAAATTGACAGTCGATTGGCAATAGTGTGTTCTTCCAATTTATATTAAATAATACGTTTAATTAAAATAATAAAGGGATGTTGAAAGGCATGTCGAACATTTTAAAATTTTCAATACTAACACTCATATTTTACTTATATTTTGATTCTTGAATATTTTTTTTCTTTAGACACCGTACGGTCAAGTTTAGATTTGAATTTTCGAAGAAAATTATTAGTATGGTTGAAAGTGACAAAATCTATTTTAAGCAATTTGATTTATTGATGAGGTGCGTTTTCATCTTCAAGGATTTGTTAATAAACATAAATGGAGGTTTTGAGGAAGAGGAAATCTTTGTCATGAAATTATTCGACCACTGCACCCATGTATAATTACAGTTACGTGTGCAATGTCTGTTGAAAGCGTCACTGTGTCAATTTTTATAGCAAAAAACATCACAAGTCAAAAAGTAAGTAGACATGTTGAAAAATGCAGATATCCCAAATTGACACTGATTGGACTAGGTCAACGATTAGGTGGCATTGTTTTATGGCGACATTTGAAAGATATCGTTCAAAGTTTTCAACATTGGACAACTTGAAAACAATTGATTAAATAAGCGTAATAGAAAAAGGACCAGACATATCGGAGAAAAGTTCAAAGATACAAATTTAGAATCTTAAACAGATAACAGACAAGCAGACAAAAGTGTGAGACAGGAGACAAATAGTAGCGTTTAAACCGGTTTCTCTTTTGTTATCAGGGTGAAATGTCTCTTGACTTAATCTTTTTTGTCGCTTGTTTTTTTAGTGTGTGATATTCTTTAATGTCATTTTTTTGAACGGAAATCATTTTAAAGATATCTTATATTGAGCACTTTTAACAAACGCATTTTTTCCTTTAAATTCTTTTATTGTTTTTAACATTTCCGGTTCACTCTCTCTTTCGAACGGAATTAAACTATGTCGAAAGACAGTCCTTGTTTGATATCAAAATTATCATCCCGCAGATCGATATCGGAACCTGCAGAAAGCTGACGCTGCGCCCCCACTGAGACACCCCGTATTCCTTTTCTATACTGAAATAAGGTTTTTTTCATGTTTATTCCATTCTCACTTTAGGATTACCTATAACTTTTTTCATACATACACTTTTCATGAAAGTATGAGGGATTTTTTATAAAGGTATTGTCATGAAAATTGTCATATTACGGATTATGGTATATACAAGTTTTTACATACCAGGATTTTAGGTGGATTGCGAAATAAATTCATCCTTTACCCTGGGTCTCGTAAAAATCCAGTTTTAGAATATGTGCCGTAGTTTAAAATTTCGTGTTAATTTTGACATCATGGGAGAAACGATTAACGAAAAGAATGAGTACATAGATACTATTCAGGGCAATTCCATCGTAACTGACGTAAAATTTGATCATCGAGTTTTATTTTCAAAAATATGTAGAAAATTTACTAAAAAAGCTAGAACAAATTTTTACAATGTCAAATATTTCTTACAAGACTTAATCTGCAAAATTTTTCAATCTCTGTTTTAGTCCCAAAAATTGCAATTTAAAATTCTGTAACTGACGTAACATAAAATATACAAATATTTTTTCTGCCTTTATTGAAGTGTAAAAAATATCAAAATTATCCCGTTAAAAAAAGTGATTTAATATTCTCAACAACACTAAGTAATGCCAAATTATAACAGTAACTTGTTTAATTAATTTCTGAATAATAAAAAAGAAAAAAATGGCATTTACAAATGTAACTTAAGTAACTTTTATTATGTAACTGTTGTAACATTATGACTTTACAAAGACATTAATGGTACGTAACTTAGTTCCTAAACAGTAATTTACATTGCCTCTTTATTAGGATTTTATTATAGAATATCAAAATATCCAATCATACCCTTAAATTAAACATATTATAAATTTTGCCCCCCCCCCCAAAAAAAAAAAAAATGATAATTTTCTGTGGAATTGCCCTACATCAGTGTTTTCGAACAGTAATTTTTGTCTAACTAACGATCGAATTTCAGCGATTAAATAATGTACAAAATAGTGTTTGAAAATAATGGTATACCAAAATATAAATAAGCGCACGGGATGCTTGTCGCAGAAGGGATTAAAAGAATAGCGTAATTATATATATCGTATACAGATTGCATCAATCTACTTACAGTGTCACAATTCTATGTCTACATCCTCTGAAGAAATTACAACAAGTCGATGAAGGACTATCTGAATTTATTTGTATATCGGAGTCAGATGAATCCGGCTTGTTACTAACTTTCACATTCGATGAATCTGGAACGTCAGTCTTATTTAGAGAATTACTGCTCACAATGTTGTCTGTAGGCACAGTTTTATGTGTCAGTCTGCAATGGGATGTTTCATTATGGTTACTAGGAGTAACTATATACAGAATAGAAATAACAGCCGAATACCGAATATTTGCCAAAAAGATAAGACATATATTGAACATTCGGTTGGTTGTTTACTTGAATATATCAAACAACAACAAAAATAATGTTTATTCAAAATATATTATTTGAATACTATTCTATTTCTCATTTATTCTGAATTAATATCCGAGTTATTAAAAATTAAAAATAGTGTTATATAAAAAATATATATTTTTCAAATTTAAAAAGATTCTTATGCATTAAAGTATTTTTCATTTATTCAATATAACTTGCCTTGGGTCACTTGAAACGTTTATTACAAAAAGTGCAGAATTTTAAGTTTTGAGATAGTTAAGAAAAACTCCCTAACCAAGCTAAAAGTAATTACTTTATACAATAAAATTCTGGGTGAAAAGCACGATTCGGTATGTAAAATGTAAATTTAAGTTACTTTTTAATTCTCAGTAGATGAAGATAAAAGAAATTCCCATTAGCAGTTATGGAGTTTCTGCATTGAAATACATTGCCTTCAGTATTTTCCTCTATTTTCATTTTCCGGTAGCTTTCATTACAAAAAGTAAAAAGCTACCAATTGCAGCCGTCCGGAGGAATGTCTGGAGATACTAGACTTATTTTCGATCTCTGTTGGCGCCAACGCCATTTGACACGTGATACGTGGGTGCGCGGAGATAGAGAGGGGGGGGGGGCAATGTTTTGGAGAGTGTGTAAGAAAGAAGTGTTGTAAGCCGGCATGTTGGCGTGCGCGGGTATTTTTTATGAGAAACCAAAAGATTGTAATAAAAACGGAAGTATAATAATTTGAGTTTTTGGGAAATAATTTAGCAATATAGTGAAGTGTTGTTTCGGAGTGAAATGTGAAGGTGGTCTGCAGCTATGTGAAAAATATAATTATTTGTATATAGTGTGACGTTCAAATGTTTTGTCTTCCATGTCTTTATGTATTCTTATAAATAAACTATAATTTAGTGTTGTGAAGAAAACTAGTGATAAATTAACCGAAGGATTACACACCTGGGATGGTTGGCGAATTTCGAGCGTATATGACAAAAGCACTTCCGAAAAATTTGGTATTTTTTCTCCGATCATGACCCCCAGACCCCCAAAACCACCCTACGTTCAAATGTGACTTATATATACAGGGTGTCCGGGCTAAAAGTATTCATTCTCAATTAGCCTACGACATATATATTTAAATAGGAAGGATATCTCACTAAGCTTTAATATCAATAGATTTCGACGTGTGTGCCTTTTGTAGAAGGACAAACGTCTAAACAATAATTCAGTTCTCTCCATGTGTTTCGTAGCATATCAGGAGTTATTAGACGAATTACTTGGATGATACACTTCTTCAACTCATCCGCAGTAAATTTTTGTTCATACGCAACGGATTTAATGAATCCACAAGCGAAAAACTCTAATTACGTCAAATCCAGAGACCTTGGTGGCCAGGCAATTGCGCTCCGACTTCTAATCCAACATCCAGGAAATGCCATATAGTTAAAAACCTGGTATCGTCTCTGTGATAGTATGGTGGATTCGCAAAAAGTCTCAGAGGAGTTTTAAATCAACCGAGGATTAGTCTATTACATTCTAATGGTTAGATCTGTAATAATAAGCCATAACTTTTGGATACTTTTAGCTCGGACACACTGTATACATACATACATATTATATATATATATATATATATATATATATATATATATATATGTATGTATCTGATTTTTGTCATGCGATAACTCTCGTATTTATAAACAGATTTGGATGAGATTTATTGAGTGTATAGAACATACAAATGTCTCGACCGAGTGCGTTGGCCAACTTAATTCGCCATCTTGTTTCAAAATGGCTACCATTTAAATTTTTAAACTAAAAAAATAAACAAAAAATTTAGAAATCTAAATTTATTTTATGTTTAAGTGTTAGTCCTTGATGCAAGGATGCCTGAGTACTTTTTCTTTCGTCTCTAACTTAAAAAATGGTTGAGATATAGCAGATTGAAATTCTAGCGTGGTTAATATTTTGAAACAAGACAAGAAATAAAGAAAATCAGTTATTAATTAATGAATGTTAGTGAACGTTAGCTTCAGCCGAGTTTGGCAATACGTGGCGAAATATTGCCAAATGTGGCGACCAAAACAAAGCAACCATAAATGATGCCAACTTGACTATAGCTTTATAATTTGACGCAAATCTCATTCAAATTCAGTATTGACAAATATTCTTTTATCGGGGTCGTAAACTTTAGCTTCTTAAAATTTGAGTGAAACTTGCGTAATTTTAAAACCAAGAAATAAGAAAGCTACCATTTCCTCCCGGCACATGCCGAAAGGACTTTTTAGGTTGTTATTGTGTTGAACAATTGGTAAAAACTAATACATCTGAGCTTTTTAGTAGACTTTTCACCAGTTAAAATTAAAAATAATTTAAATATTAAAATAAAACAAATATATAAATAAAAATAATCGGATTTTAAGCACACAAATTGAGAATTTATTTTTGTTACCTATCATAATATTTATCCTTTAATATAAGGAAACCATTGTTAAAAATTTTTCACAGCATTTTATCAGTCATGGGATTTCTAAAATAAATGATTAGATCATTGAAAATCAAATTTGAAATTAAAATTGCCTTTTAAGCTATTAATTTGAAATTTGATTTTCATTTGAAATACTGTATGCAAGGCGAATGTTTCTCTCTGGAATAATTTCCAATTATTAAAATAGTTTCAATCGATGCTGGATTTAATTAAGTTTCGTGTTTACCCCATGTCGGTGGCTCACGATAAATATTTCATCTTGTGCTGCGTTTGTAGCCTTGCCAACATGTAATAGGGAGAAATTTTCCAGGCTGGGTATCTTTCCATGTGGTTTAGTCGGTAGAATGTCAGTGCGCTATACTGATGACCCGGGATCGAGTCCCGGCGTGGATATTTTTCACTATGTTGGCCTTTGTGCCTTTTAAGCAATTTATTTGAAATTTGATTTTCATTTGAAATATTGTATGCAAGGCGAATGCTTCTCTCTGGAAAAATTTCCAAGTATTAATACTGTGATAATTCTTGTCATAAACACTACGATAATTTTAAAGTAAAGTTTTGTTTGAAATACAAAATCTTATCTTTTTACCGTACTTTTTAGCAAGATATCGCTATTTTGGAGTCCTATTCTTCTAAAATATTTTTAATTTTCCATTTAAAAGACAATGCTTATCAACTGACATCTTTTTTTAATAAGTTCTAAGCTTGATATTGAATTCAAGCTTAATATTAAGAATGTGTAAGCTTTTTAATGTGATGTGATTTGTCATTGCTTTATTAAATACGAACATGGAGTCTTACGGACATTAATACAACTGTTATTTATAGAACGACAGGATAAGCCCTATTTATTTAAATTTTTTATTCCCGTATATATTGTATTTTGTGAATATGAGCTAATTAGATTTGGTATGTTTTATAGGAAAAGACTGATCTGGGAAATAGAAATAACAAGTAAGATATATCATGCATTAAGAATAGATTATAAAACACTTTCCAACTCTTCCTAAATGTTTTAACAAGACATCGGGGGAAATAACGTAAATAAGATAACTAAGTAAACATGAAAACGCGTAAAACATTTGAAAAACTGATTTACGCAGTTACCATCCACAGCCAAATATGTTTTCTAATTCTTTTAAACAGTCCTGTATTTGATCTGTAGATTGATATATATATATACTATATAATGGGAAAATTTAGTTTATCAAGGAAACGCATAACAGGTTGAAATTCTCTTTCAGCAATTTATACTAATATATGGAAACATACTTAAATAATTTTGTACAACCCGTAGTTTACCTAGAACCTTTATTACACGCCACTATTTAGTTAAAATTTAATTGAAACTTAAACACTCTTAAAACTGCTGAAATCACATTTCCAGAAATTATAATTTATAGACGGCAACGTATCTAATTCTTTGCGTGACCCTGTATATCATTTTATCTATATACTACAAACATTTCTTAGTAAATTAAATACAGTGCAGCGTAAAAATGCATAACTTATTTAAAAAACACCTTTAAGCAATACCCGGTAACCCTTACGAATACTTTTGTGTAGTCCTGTATATGAATTATAGCATATATATATATACACCATATGCTATGGATAAATGTAGTGAATCATAATTAAAAATGCATTTCCAGCAATCATCGCTAATGAACAGTACTTCGGATACAATATAGTATCTGAAATATTTTGTGTGTCCCTGTAAATGCTATATACACTTCGTATTATACATGAAATAATTCATAGTATGTAAACCTCAACGACGTATATCAATTTCATTACATATCAAATAGATTAACATAAATAAAGTACGCCGCAAGCAATTCCCTCCACCCCTATATCATTATGTATTGGAATTCCTTTTTTAGCCCTGTAATTGAAAAATAACTATTCTTTTGCATCGCATATTCTACGGAATGCACATTTTAGTGCGCTTCATAAATGCATATCAATTTTATTCTGTTTGAAAGCGTGTAAAATCATTAAAAATCATTTGAAACGATTTTTTCCCACAGGCCGTAATGTAATGGAATACAATTGACTGTCCCTGTAAATGAACTAAACATGCTACAAACTTCATTACAAATAGGGACCTTGCTATGGTAAACGTGAATAACATCGAAAAATTTCAAGTCAATCCGAGTATATTTACGCGAGTTAGAGCTCGAACAGACGGCCAGACAAACCGAAGTCATAAACACTTTTCAACTTTATCGGGCATGAAAAACACTTTATTTCAATGCTTAAATATTATATTTTATTTTTTAATGTCAATAAAATAAATGTATCGAAAACGTAGAAAATGAGTTTACAATCAAAGAAAATTTAATAACTGATTCTGAATGTCTACAATTAAATGTTTGATTAAAATGACAAACAGCAAAAAAATGCTTAAATACAATTAAAAAAATAATTATAACAATCTGAAAAACACTAAATAATTAGTATTTATAATTGTACTATTAAACAACAACAAACTATAATAGATGAATTAAATGCATTTAACAATTTCTCAAAAATCTGTCCATCGCCATATTGCTTCTGAAAAGAATCCCAGCTCAGTCTCATTGTATATAACATACAACTATTTAACTCATGATAATAATCTATCAAACAGGAACAGAAAATTTAAATTAAATAAGACATACATTTTAAGTTCCATAAATATTTTAATAATATCCGTATTTTATCCTAAATTGTCAGGCATATTTCTGTTAGCTTAAAAAATTAACTTCCCGCGTCAGTAGTTCTCTGATCCTTATTTTATTCTGCGGTTTAATCGAGCGCAGACGATATTCCAAGCAGGTGCTCCTACTGTATTATATATATATATATATATATTGTACACAACAGAGAGTTTAAATGCGCAATAATTTTATCTTATTTAAGAGTATCTGTAATGAAAATTTTCTATTTGAATTAAACACCTGCCTTTTTTCTTTCTTTTTTTTTTAAAGTAAAGTTTGTTTAACGCGTAATGAATAAATACGTATATTTTAAATACGATTAGATTTTAAATACGAATAAGTAATTATATCATGGGTTTTGCACAAATTTTGTATATTTCTTTTATTTTCGGAAAATGCAAATTTTATTTAAAAAGTCTGAAAAAAGTAGAATTTATGAGTTGAATGCAAATTCTATAGCAAGAAATGCATATATGACTAAACACTGAGTATTCTTTCTACGTGCTCATTAAAAGATACAGATTTAACTGTAATAGAAAATTTTAGTTTGAAACCACAGAAGGGTTTCGAATACCACTGGTCGACAAAAAAAAAAAAAAAAAAAAAAATAAAAATAAATAAATAAATAAATAAAATAAAACAACTTCCTCCCTGCAAACTAAATATATAAAGTGTACAGATTTAATATTCCTAATTCTAAATATGTTATCCAAATTGCTCCAATACGTACCATTTTTCCGAGAAACACTTTTATAATAATAGCAATCAGTGAAGGATTAAATTGCAATGGTAGATAAAATTGAAATCATAAAAAAGTATACTTTCACTGTCTTAAATAACAAATTGATAAAATATAGCATGAAAATCTAGTTTGTTGATACTTCTACCGTGCATTTTTCTTTTTCTCCCCACCCCCCTCTTTTCGTGTAAGAATTTACTATTTCCTATCCACTAATATATTTTCATTCCTTATGTCGCTGTAACTCGGGTATGTAATATTTCTGTTCATTTTCAAAGATTTTTGATGTTCATATTTTTGTCACACTGTGACTTACAATATGGTGATTTTTTTCGTAACATATGTGACGTGACAATTTTTTTTTAATTGCCAGAAAATATAATTTTACATAAATAACATGTTTTGAATATTTTTTGTAATTTTTTTAAGTTTTCTAAGAAGTTCACATCTCAGTCACAATGTGACATCACTGAGTGGTGGCATTTTGGTCACAGATGTGACGTGACCACAGTGACTCACAGTGACGTCACAACGACGTCATAGTGTCCATGCATGCTATGAGGGTTGTATTTTAGTTTTGCCCAATGTCTTATTTTAAATGTATTTTCAATTTTAAAAATTAAACAATATTTCAGAAATCTCTTCCATTCAACTAGTATTTCATATTTTAATTAACCTGAATTACATGGTGCATATCTTTAATCCCCAAGCAGTCTGGAACCACTAATTTAGATTAGAAAATTTTGATTTAATATCTAAATGGCATATTTCATAAACGCCTTATTTAATCGCAGAATTTATAAAATTTTTCTGTGGTTAAATAGGGCAGGGATTTCTATATATAAAAAAAAAAATTTGTAAAAGTGCGCAGGCAGGAATGAATTTTTATTTTTATTTATTTATTTTTTATGTTGTGTTTGCAAAATATTGGGTATTCAGCAGAGCATGAATATTTGGCAGTATCGCTGAGTAGGCAGAACACTAAATATTTGTTGCATCCTTAGCATATAAGCAAATATATTGTTGCATTTATATAACAAGGACGTGTGTGATTGAACATTATCTGTGCGACCAAAAAATGAAAACTGCAGACAAATAAAGGAACTTATATATATGCTTTTATCGTTTGAGATTTTGATAAATTAGATGGCTAAGCATCTCAAATAATTGAAGAGTTGTAACTGTAAATTTTAGACTCTATTTCAATGTTAGTGCTCCTATTGATTAAACTATCACATGTGCGCTAAGTATTTGATCATAAAAAAGCACTCAAGATACTTATAAGTATCTTGAGTACTACATAAATAAAATCAATATTAAACACAAATTAAAAACACACCCAATGTTTCAGACTTATTCTGTCAAGCCATCATCAAGGGTTTCTTGACCTCAACGGAGCTTACGTTACTCACACCACATTTACTCACAAACATTAAACTGTATTTGATCTTTAGAAATGTACGCTCTAAAATTTTCAATAGAAACACAACACAACACCATCTTAATCTTGAATTTCTATTGCGTCTTTAAATTTAATCAACATATTGTAAAGCGCGTGTATAAATTTCACGTTTCTTAGATTTCATTTTTGTTAATTTTAGTAAAGTTCTAACTTATAAAAATAGTTTAGCTTCCTTTCGAAACGCCGTAATATTATACTTCATTGCCAGATTCGTATGCAAAAATTTAGAAAATAATATCCTATTACAAAGTAGTTATTGGCAGTTTAAATTTCTACATTCCAACTTTAATAAGTTGAACAGTAGGAGAAATATTTACAGTAAAAGGTATTACTTAATGAAATAAAATTGCAATATATAACTGTAACTTATATTCAGATGATTTTATACAATAATAAAACTCGTGTTATTTTGACATAATAACAAAAAAGGTAGAATATTTTCATTTAAAAAAAAAATATATATATTGCGCGATTTTCGTATTCGTACGTAAACGTAGACATGAGTTTACTATGAACATTCCTGAATATTTGCCTTAATAGTCCATTTTGTTTCTTCTTGTCAATTCACTTTATAATCACATTCATGATCTGTAAAAATAATGTGTATGAGGAATATATGAAGTATTTATGAGGAGATATAAATAATGAAGTCACAACTTTATACGTTGCTTAATTCTACGTCATGATTTTTTATTATCTCTTTTAACTCTCTTACATAAAAATTCTCCGTTATTTTACCTCCACCCATTTTTTAGCCAACCTTTTAAAAATTAACGTCACTTGTGTTGATAGCATCAAAGATAATGATTTCTATACTTACAAATATTCACCAACATATTCTTGAATTCTTTCTTTCCTTATCTTTTCATTCCACTTAAGTTGTCTGTAATGGAGGAGATAATTCTCCAAAACTTCAGCCACCTCTCTATCGGTGTCACTGTAAAAAGAATATTTTCATAAACTTACACGGTTATTAACTAACAGAAATAATTCTAAATGATATCCACTAAAACAGGGTTGGAAACCCTGTTTTGGAAACTATGATATGCGTACCAGTTATAGTACGTAAACTTTCAGATTCTAGTGCGCGAAATTTATGCAGAAAATTATTATAAAACTGTAAAGTGTATTTAGATTTAGATACTCCGAAGCTGTCAGACAAGTGCAAGCCTGCAATACATGCTAATAAGCCATGATTATTGTGGATTTTTCTTCAAAAAGAATCATTAATAAATCTACACAAAATACTTAACACAACAGTTACCGATTTTGTCATATTTAATTTTTTTTACAATTTTTCTTATAATTAATTGAATTTATTTATTTTGTTTAAAATATAATCACGTTGTTACTTTTTATTTGAACATCAATGCAAGACGATATTCTGGGCATAGAGTGCTACAATAATTCTGTTTATTGTTAGTTAATAACCGTTATTAAAGAAGGCACGCCGAAATTATGAATTTCCATTGAGTGGTACGCTCGCCAGTTTAAAAGTGTGGGAACCGTTGCATTGTACTACAACTGCAATAAAGCGCAAAAGCCAGAAATACTGATCAATGCGTCCTGTTTTAAGTGCATTGTAATAAAAGACAAATATTTTTTTTATAAAAAAAATTATAATATAACCCCGTATGATAATATACAGTAACCTTTTCCGAGTCACCCACGATTCAGAAAAGCATTTTGCGTCTTTAGACAGCCCAGAAACCAATCTTCTTTCAAAATTTAAAGAAACATTTATAAAAGCTCAATTTCTTTTTCTGCCCTTCATTTTCGGAAATGTTTCAGAGTAGTTTTTATAAAGTACTAATTTGTTTTCTAAAATCACATTACAGGATAGGTTTTCAGGAGGCTATCCATTCTCAATTAAACGTTTTCAGATGCATAATTGAATACATATAATTCTGAAAGGACAACAACAAAAAAAAATAGTGATTTTAATATTCAATGAAATGCTGTTTATTTATCGTGCATGTCTGCAAGACATGTCTGTTGAACATTAAAATATTTACTTGAGAATGGATGACATTCGAAAAGCCCATATTTCGGGTTGAGAATACTGATTAATAGACTATAAAAACTACTCGAAAAACGTTTCCGAAAATTAGTGCCAGCAAAGGAAATATTTTTTTATAAATGTTTTTTCAAATCTCCAAAATATATTGATTAGTAAAGATCTAATCCGAGCCTTAATTGGTAGTTTTGAACATAGGACGCCAATCGTGGTAGTTCACTTTTTTCAAAGATGCTAAATCAAGGTACATAACGTTTTCTTTGGCACCACCATGTACAATTAATCGTGTTCAGATGTTATGCTCTTTTATATTTAACTTAATTTGGTTTATGTATGAAAAGATGGACTTTTGTGAACAATATTTCGGTTGCGTCATGGTAGGCTGAAATTACAAAAAATGTGTTCACATATATGTTTCTTATAACGATAACAGATTTGATTATTTTGAGAACTTAATCATTAATAAATAAATTGATTTTAAGGCAGTTTTTCGTTAGATTGGCATAAGTAAAACCGTCACATATTCTTTATGGTTACAACCACGCACGAGTTACAACTATGAGGTTTGGCGCCAAATCCCGGTTGATAAAATAGAATCTAAAACTGCGATAATGGAAATAAGAAATAATAAAAATAAAGTGAGTAATAATTACTTTTAACAATGGAATATTTATCAATTAATAGTTTAATAATAATTAAATTATGGAGATAAGTTCGGAAAATAATATAAAAATAATTTTTTTTTTCTTCATATGTTGCCAAAGTGTTGTGAGTCAGAAAAACACAATTAAGTTTGTAAAGTTATGAAAGTTATTAAAAAGCAGTAGGTTAAAACAGCAACTATTGACAACTTTTATAGATTAGACTATCAATAACTTCGTTGGTAACTGAAATATTCTTGAAATGGATTTCCCTGTAAATATCACGTGGATTTTTTTTTTCGATAATAGCGGCTTGAAAAAGTCTCCCACTGGCGAGTGCATTGAGTGTTGCACGACACTGTGTGCCAAATAAACCCAAAGAACATAAATACAGTATAGCGGCAAGAAAAGCCCTTTTGATTACTGATTATCCAAGATATGCATACGCGTTCAATCACAAGTGAATATTTTCTTAGACTAACTATCCTTTAAATTGCGACTCTTTACAAGTTGCAGAAAACTGACAGTACCCTTATAAAGGGAGTCTAGTTTTTTGAACGAGAACGCTCTGTCGACATTAACTTGTGTGATCTAAAGCGAAATCTCTCCGTAATTGTTTTCCGAAATGCATTTGCGGTTCTCGGAATATGCGGTTAGTGGTTTTCGCTGAAGTTTTACGCACACTAGGTTAATCTTCTCAATGTGCTGAGTATATAAACAGGATCGGAACAGGTATCTACGAACCTTGGGTCGAGGCCTGCATTCAGAAGGCTTGTTAAACCAGTTTACCCTTTTGGTGTTGAAGAACGTTCCGTACTCTGAAATATCGAAAAATGTAGAATTTATCGGAGCACAAATTGCCAGTTTTGGTAAGAACAAAATTTAATTATCATTCAATAAATCTGATTGGCAACACGGGATTGAGGACCAGTCTACCGTTTTGGAGTTGATGTACTCCACATAGCCTGAGAGATCCAGAAGTGTAGAATTTAGCCGAGTACAAGTTGCCTGTTTCCATAACAGCAAATTTTGATTATTATTCAATAAAATGTATCGTCAATCATGGGTGGTTAGATTTAGTGACATTTAGATATTTAAATTGTAAGTTATTGAAATTTATTTGCAGCGATTCAGCAGCCGCTTGTGATTGTTGTTTGAGAAGCCAAACTTGTTTACGTAAAAGGTAATATATTATACAGACATACATACAATAAATACAATAAACCCAACTGAAGTGAAAAATTAGCCCGAGCCAGGAATCGAACCCGGGACCACAATATACAAGACTGCTGCTGTAACCACTGAGTTACTCCGGCCGATGCCTGAGTCTGCAATTTCTCACTAATAAACCATGTTAGGGAAGTCGCCAGCCACTTCACTCCAGTTGGGTTTATTGTATTTATTGTATATATGTCTGTATAATATTTATATATACCTTTAACTGTTGAATGCAGGCGTTATTTATGTGTGTATGTTTGTTTTAATATATATTGTAGTATGTGTATTTTATTTGTTTATGTAAGTTTGTTTTAGAATCAATAATATTGTATTTATTGTATTATTAAGTGTTTGCTTAAGAATTAAATTATTGTTATGAGCAACGAAATATAGGCAAAATTAAAAAACTACATCGGATTTTTTTTCAATTTGATTTAAATAAATATACTTTTCTAGCTGAACTTTATTTATTCTACTTACCTCGGGCCCGGATTCTCTTTGTAAAAATCCTCAAACATTGATCTCATATAGTCACGGATGTTGAAACCGGTAGACTTACAAAAAACTTTAGTGCGGATCGATGCACAATTATCACCCACGTGCCACTGGCAACTGAAACAAAATAGAAAAATAAATAAAACTTTAACTTAAATCCAGACTTGTTTCTTAAATTTACTCAAGAATGAATATCAAAAATTTATTAATTTGAAAAGAGAAAACATATTGCAGGGAAGATACTGCATTTCTTTTAGGCACTTCAATTAATTGCTCAACTCCACTTAACCACTCACACGCTAGCTCTCCCATCTTCCCTCCGAACTTTCTCTATAAGGTTTACTTTAAGTTTTTTGGGTCGCTGAATCCGAATTTTTAACTTACCTCCAAAATTCCCCCCCCCTCGAACCCCCCCCCCAAATAGTTGTTTTTAACTAAAAACTTGTTTAACTAAAAACTTGTTTTAGGGGAAAAGCATTACGGAATTCAGAAACTAGACAAAATTTGCAGTAAATAGGATATATGACATTATGACGTAGGATAAACGGGGTGAGAGGGGGCTGCCTCGGAACATTCCCCGCTCGCTTTTCTCAAAAACCAAATTTTTTCAAAAAATCAATTTTTTGGGGGTTTGCCGGGTGAAATTTTGGTGGGAAGTTACAAATTTGGATTCAGCGACCCAAAAAGCATAAAGTGAGTCGAAATCCAGAACTAGTATTAATTTTGCCAGATAAAATACTCAATTGCATGAACTTCATAATTTAGTACGTAGAGCCGCAGTACATGTTCAGAGGCAGCCCTCACCCTCCCTGTTCATCCTAATTCATACTGTCATATATCCTATTTGATGCAAATTTTGTCTAGTTTCTGAATTTCGTAATGCTTTTCCCTTAAAACAATAAGAAATTTAGGTTAAAAACAACTATTTGGGGGGTTTCGGGGAGGGGGTTTTTGGGGGGAAAGTTGAAAATTCGGATTCAGCGACCCAAAAATCTTAGAGTAAACATTATAGAGAAAGTTCGTAAGGGAGATGGGAGGGCGAAAGTTAACGTGTGAGTGGTTAGGTGGAATTGCGCAACTTAGTTTACGCAGCACCGCGCGCATTTTCCGAGGCAGATCTCCCCTTCCCCTTCATCCTAAGTCATAATGTCATATATCTTATTTGTTGGAAATTTTGTCTACTTTCTGAATTTCTAGATACTTTTTCTCTAAAAGAATAAAAAATGGAATTTTTTAATTAAAACCTTTTTTGGGGGGCTTCTTACCAAAATTTGGGGGTGTGGCCGGGGGAAATTTTGATGGGAAGTTACAAATTCGGATTCAGCGACCCAAAAAACATCTGGAAAGCCGATTTCCAGTACCACCATTAATTTTGCTAGGTAAAATTCCCTATTGCCTGGACTATTATGCTATTCTGTAATCTAGCAGTATTCAATGACCGCTTGATTGGCGCTTAAGATGCCTTGATCAAGAAGAAAGCTCTCTCGGTCAAAAATCAAGTACGAAACTTCAATTTGTAATTTCAACCAGTAACTTTTTTCTACGACAAATTTTGCAGACGTAGTAAGGGGTGTTTACTTTTTTTTCCACCGACTGTACCTCCAGCGCTCCTCAACACCTTTGCTGAATGCCCGCAATTTAAAATGTCTGTGTAACCGAAAAATGCGCTTTTTATCAAAAAACTATGTAACCTAGTAGTCCAAGAGCTGTTAAGCATTTTAGGGAAGATATTTGAGGCACCCTGAAAATTTGTGCAACACTTCTTTTGTAATGGCTGAATACAAAATCGAATGTCTGGCTGAAGGATCGTGGCCCAAAAACTGTGCCAGACACGTGTCAAGTGCCATTTTTTTTACTACCCAAAAAAGGTATTTGAGGCACGCTGAGATTGAGACAGAATAATATTTATACTTAGAAAAAAATATTTTGAAAATGACAGACACTTTAGTCGGCCCAAAAACTGTGCCAGACACGTGTCAAGTGCCATTTTTGACTATCCCAAAAAAGTATTTGAGGCACGCTGAGATTGAGACAGAATAATATTTATGCTTAGAAAAAAATATTTTGAAAATGACAGACACTTTAGTCGGCACAAAACCTGTGCCAGACACGTGTCAAGTGCCATTTTTTGTCTGGCACAGTTTTTGGGCCACGATCCTTCCGCCAGACATTCGATTTTGTATTTAGGCATTACAAAAGAAGTGTTGCACAAATTTTCAGGGTGCCTCAAATACCTACTCAAAAATGTTCAACAGCTCTCCTACTATAGGGTAATTGCAGCAATTTTCCTTCAAGGTTTAAATTAACGTCTACTAACTCTAATTTTTTCATAAATATAGCTTCAGTAGATTCAGATATAGAGGGGCGGGGCAAATTTTTGCACTACATTTTCGACGATAACTCTGAAAATTTAACACCAAAAATTAAAAGAAATATATTTTTGAGTTCAGACTTACTTAATCTTTTACAGGATACACCATACGATATAAAAAGAAAATATTTTTTTCCCAAGTAACTTAATTAGCCCTCTGCATTTTCCCAAAATATAATTGTGAATGTTTAATAATCTGTAAATATGTGTGTCAATAGTCTTTATTACTTCCTCCAATTTGAAATTTTCACGTTCCGTAGTTTACCAGTAAAATGGCTGTGAGAGACGGGCAGACAGATACAGAAGTAATCTTATAATGGTTCCGTTTTAACTTTTTAAGTTCGGAACCCTAAAAACGCCATATTCTACTTGAAACTTTAAAAAAAAAAAACTAAAAAAAAAAAAACTAAAATAAAAAACTATTATTTTGTGCTTTATTGATCTAGGTCAGCGTAGGCGAACCTTTTCCCATCCACGTACCATTTTTTTTCAAAAAATATAGTTTATGTGATCATGAGGTGCCAACAATAAAAAGTTTCAATGGATCAAATAATAATGAATTAACGTTACTTAAAAAAAAAATAGCATTAAAAAAATATGGGTAATATTTGATTTTATACTTTGGAAATTTATTTTTTAAATATTATTTATGTTGTCTCATCTTAGATTTCAAACAACTTATTTCAGATTTTTACTTGGTTATTTTTAAGAGAAAGCCAGTTAAATTAGACTCATTTTGCAAGATGTTTTTACTTGAATTTTTCATATTATTTATATCCAAAAAGAATGTCTCGCAGAAAATATTGTCAAAATACCAAGCACCAAGCACTAGAATCTATATCTGCAGCTTTTAGTGTCAGGAATTGAATTCCACGTTGTTAAAATTTTACCATCGACATTTTTGCTTATAAAACCTTTTAATTTTTCTTATTCTCTCTTATTCTTAAAATTTTGTGAGCCAATATTGAGCTAGATTGGGATACATTAACCCATTGAAGACGGATTTTTTTTTAAATACAAAAATTGCATTTCGCACCACTTTTTTGGAAAAGAAAAATTTATATTATTTTATAGCAGAACTTATGTCATTAAAGGTAGTGAAAATTTTTGTTATAGATTACTGGTATTCAAACAGCAAAAAGGTTGACAGTTATGCTGTGACCATATGGTAACGCTAGTCCTTAATGGGTTAAATTATGTTTAGTTTCTTCGATGTGCATGACAATGACATCCAACCGAATCAATTGAATTCAGATAAACAGAGACCACATCGAGATTACTTAATGCATTTTGTGAAATTCTACTATATTTTGATGTAAAACGTGAATCTGTGCGTGCCAGAAATAATATGCAGCATGCCACTTATGGCACGCGTGCCATAGATTCGTCATCCCTGATCTAAGTGAAGTCCAGCCCATGGCTTAACCCCTAATTTCCAAACATCCAGTCCATCAGCTGTCAAGTCCCCATTTTTTAAATACATCAACTACGAAGAAATGCAATTTTCTACTTGAATCTCTTCGGGTGTCATTTAACAACATTTAAATTTTTAATACAAGTAATTCCGTACAGTATTTCCTCTATTATTTAGTCCAAGTGTCCTACGGTCAGACAAAGCAAAGATTATGAATAAAATTTTACGGTAATTACAAATAAAATGCATACGAGAACTGTATGGAACTTATATGTAACACAAAACTAGGAGAAATTAATGTAGTTTTATAAAGTATTTCAATATTCTAAATTGTCTCCTCACTTTACTTACTATTTTTTACCTATCAGTATTTTTTGTTTAGTTTCCCTACTTCAAATTACCTCTGTTTTTGCACCTGGAGACATTTTGTTTCATGGCTCATAAATAATGTGATTTAGAATATTCAATTTGATCAATAATTCTGTTTTTTTTTTCTTTTCTTTTTGAGGGGAGCTTTAAAATATTTTTCCAGAGCCAAATAGAACCGAAGCACTCACGTTTGTGCCTTTCGCTATAGGTGACCACTCTCGCGTTTTTTCATTGGTTTAGAACCTTTTACACACGCACTCTTTCTGGAATTCTGCACCTTTGTGTGTTACCAATAAAACGACCTGCACCACGCCCCCCCCCCCCCTTTCTCTATAACACCGTTAAATAGGCACTTACAAAAAGTTTTATTTATAAGGGCGATCTTAAATGGTTTGTCTCAAAAACACGCGCTTATTGTTTGCTGGACATAAATTTTATTTTATTATTCCTTTTGTGGATATTTTTAAAAGGGATGTTTGGGTTACGATAGAAATATGTTAATGTATGTCGAAATTTAAGAATCTATGTCGAAGATTGAAAGGGTCTAATTTTTATGATATAATAAACTTACTAGATAGTGCCCGTCACGATTTGACGGTAAATAACTTGAATGTTCCATTAGAAAAATTCTTGAATTTTGGATTAGTTGCTTTTAAATTAACTATTGAAATCGTGACAAATTTATATGTTGTATAAGTGATTCCTATTTCTTTAAGGCGATAAAGGGCGTCAGTCTAAACTATTCAATGAAGTGAAATAATTTTAATTTTATAATTTACAACCAATTACGCTTGCTTTTTATCAGAAAGTTACCTAAAAATACTGGGTAAAGCATTTATTTTAACATACTACGGTATTTTGTTTTCTTCTCCCCCCCCCTTTTTTTTAAATAACAATATTCATTTTTATTTATTTACTTATTTTAAACTGCACAACCATTAAAATCTGCAATGAATTTTATTTTTATCAGTCTCATTGTCTAAAACTTAAATTTGAAACTTTTTGCAGCAAACGAATTATAATATAAATTGTTTTACTTTAATTTAAATTTACATTTTTATTTATTTTTTGAATATTAAACCATTGATATCAAGGTAATTTCTTTTATAATTCTTATATAAATATTTTTTTCTTTCTTTCAGATTTCTTTTTTACGGAAAAGAATGGCAAACATTTCTTTCTGCCACACACATATATATATTCAGAAAAATATAACAAAAATTGAAGATCAGCCCAATTTCTTTAATTGATAATTACATGCAAGATATTTTAAATGAAAAAATATTATTTTTAAAAAATATTGTGTATTAAATTTTATTTAATTATAAAGCATTTAAATAATAATAATAACAAAATAAAAATCATACAACTTCTGCTAATAAACAATGTCATTATTGAAGAGAATCATCGCCAAAAATATTGCGGAAATCATTTTGCCTCGCGTTGGGCTCGTACCCACGTCTTCTACAAAAATTCAGAGCTTTAAACTGCTGCTTTTGACCGCTGCGCCAACAGGGTCTCGCTCAATATTCCTCTAAGTTAAAGAGGTTCGAAAAAGGGTGGACGCATGCGCACATTTGTCAATATTGGTCTTACTGAACTTGATTTTACAGAATTCAATTTACGTTTTAATATATATGTTTATTATGCGAAGTATTGCTGATAATTGTAATTATTTCTGTGTAACAGTAAATATGATGAGGCTAAAACACATTAATTCTTAGTTTGTTTAATGCATTTCATATTTAAGTTATCTTGTTTTTAAATACTGAACTTGAAAGAATCATGTAGTTCTTTCCTTGAATCGTTAAATTGTTTTCCAAGTATACCATAGATACTTTAGAGTTTAAAGGGTGTGTTTTTCTATAAGCTTATTTGGAGAAAATTCCATGATCAAGTATGTCGCCAATTATCGTATATTATCAAGCGTGGATTCTCATAAATTTTAATTCGTTGTTCTAAATTGTTTAGTTAACTTTTTATTGTTTTTTCTGAAATATTTTAAAGTTATAGTGTGTTATCTGACAGATTATAACGGGATATGAAAAAAGTACAAGGTTTTGTTAAACAGGTTAAATACGCAGTATTTTTATTTGTTTGTTTGTTATGAATACCTTTTGTATAATTTATTTTGATATATTTTAATTACTGATGAGTTTGGAAGAAATGTTTCAATTCTTAAGATAGTTAGAATTTTAGCCATTCATTAGTATGAGGTTACATGCAATGGGAGGTAAATGCATAATTAAGAATATCTAAAAAAAAATAATAAAATTTTCTATTTTATTTACCTTTCGAAATGTAGTGTCAGGCATGGTAGTAAAAATCTTTTTAAGCGATAAAGTCACTAAAAAGCTTAAATATGTATAACTAGAGATAACACCTCTTTGTAGGGTCAATTTTAGACTGAATTTCTTCTCTTTATATTGTTGTAAATTCAGAAAATATTAACACTGTTGCATTCGTTGTTTTACATTTGATAAGATTTTTGAAATGTTCCAATTGTTAATAAACAATGGTTTTTTTAGTGAAACAATGCTATTATATCTATAATAATAGCCTAAGTCAAGTGACTATCATCAATAGTTCCGGGCGGACCACTTCGCTTTTTATATTCCAGGTGCCATTTTGGTACTTTAATGTTAGCCAGGCACAGGTGATAAGTCGCCAAATATTATTCTACCGCCATCATTTCATCTATACTATAATAGTCCAAGTCATGCACCTGCCATAAAAAAATTACCGCCTGATCCTTTCGCTTTTCTTCGGTTTCCATTTTTATTAAAAAATATTAAAAAAAATTCCCAATAAAACTGCATAAAGGTTGCCCTGATCGCAAAGAATTCTTCGTACTTTTATGTTATCCGCCTGCAAATCTCGCCAATAGTTTTTTTTAACTCGCAAGTAAGCTTTTTTTGAGTAAAATAAACTCAATTTTAAATACATCATAATTACATACACATACGCAAAATAGCCTTCTCTTTAATTACTCATTTTAAATTCCATGAATGTGTTCAAATATGAACCTTTACGTACCGCCCACCTGAACTACTGGTTAAAGTAAAAATGCATCGACATTTATTTCCTGATCAAAATTATTAGTAAGAAAAATTTAATTCAATATTCATTAAGTAAAAATAGCAAAATTATTATAAGAAAACTGAAAGGAAATATTTTTATGCTAATAGCATTGTTTTCAATCACTTTTAACTTATTATAAAATTTAGTGCATAGTTTGATATTTACATTAATGAACATATTTTATGCCGTCATGAAAGAAATAAACCATTACAAAGTACAAAATTATACTTTCGTTTAGAATTGTTAACATGTGATGTTTTAAAATGGAAAAATGTATAGGCTCCTTTTTGATCAAAACATAGTGAATTATATATGTGTACATCGATTTACACATATTTAAATATTTAATTTTTTTCCGTATTATTTTCCACTTTTTTTTTCAAATTGGAATAATTGAAATTTCGTTTATAAAATTATATTAGCTAGTTTCATGTGCCAATTCCTAATCTTTCTTCCATTTAATACCTCTTAATATTAAAAATGTAGTTACAAATGTAAATACTTTAATGTTATTAGTACAATACTATACCAACTTTGACTTTCATCTTAAATTTCTGCTTCAGTCAATTAATCGGGGTAAAAACGAGTTTAATTCGATTATGATATTTATTAAAATCAATTCTTTTCTCTTATTCTGTTGCACATCAGCTGTTCGCGAATAGCCGTCTTATTATGATGTTGCCGTTGTTTTACGAGTAGCCGGTATACAATAGAAATACGAAAATAAAAAAAATATATATACAAACATCGCTACTACAGTGCTTCCTTTCGGCAGAATTTTCCAAAATTTCCCCCCCCCCCCCAAAAAAAAGGTTTTTATTAACAAATTCCATTGTTTTATTGTTTTAGGGGAAAAGCAGCTAGAAATTCAGAGAGTAGACAAAATTTTCAACAAATTAGATATATGACATTATGACTTAGTATGAAGGGGAAGGGGGAATCTGCCTCGGAACATGCGCGCAGTGCTGCGTGGCCTAAGTTGCGCAATTCCACTTAACCACTCACACGTTTACACTTTAAGTTTTTTGGGTCCCTGAATCCGAATTTTTAACTTACCACCAAAATTTCCCCCTCGAGAACCCCCCCAAATAGTTGTTTTTTACTAAAATTTCTTATTGTTTTAGGGGAAAAGCATTACGGAATTCAGAAACTAGACAAAATTTGCAGTAAATAGGATATATGACATTATGACGTAGGATAAACGGGGAGAGAGGGGGGCTGCCTCGGAACATTCCCCGTGCAGTTTTCTCAAAAACCAAATTGTTTCACAAAATCAATTTTTTGGGGGTTTGCCGGGTGAAATTTTGGTGGGAAGTTACAAATTTGGATTCAACGACCCAAAAAACATAAATTGAGTCGAAATCCAGAACTAGTATTAATTTTACCAGATAAAATCCCCAATTGCCTGAACTTCATAATTTAGTACGTAGAGCCGCAGTGCATGTTCAGAGGCAGCCCTCACCCTGCCCGTTCATCCTAATTCATAATGTCATATATCCTATTTGTTGCAAATTTTGTCTAGTTTCTGAATTTCGTAATGCTTTTCCCCTAAAACAATAAGAAATTTAGGTTAAAAACAACTATTTGGGGGGTTTCGGGGGGAGGGGGATTTTGGGGGGAAAGTTGAAAATTCGGATTCAGCGACCCCAAAAACATCTAGAAAGCCGATTTCCAGTACTACCATTAATGGAATTTTTTTAATGTGTTTTTTTGAAAATGGAATTTTTTTAATAAAAACCTTTTTTGGGGGGCTTTTTACCAAAATTTGAGGGTGTTGCCGGGGGAAATTTTGGTGGGAAGTTACAAATTCGGATTCAGCGACCCAAAAAACATCTAGAAAGCCGATTTCCAGTACTACCATTAATTTTGCTAGGTAAAATTCCCTATTGCCTGGACTATTATGCTATTCTGTAATCTAGCAGTATTCAATGACCGCTTGAGTGGCGCTTAAGATGCCTTTATCAAGAAGAAAGCTCTCTCGGTCAAAAATCAAGTACGAAACTTCAATTTGTAATTTCAACCAGTAACTTTTTTCTACGACAAATTTTCCAGAGGTGTAAGTAAGGAGTGTTTACTTTTTTTTTCCACCGACTGTACCTCCAGCGCTCCTGAACACCTTTGCTGAATGCCCGCAATTTAAAATTTCTGTGTAACCGAAAAATGCGCTTTTTTTCAAAAACTATGTGACCTAGGGTAATTGCCGCAATTTTCTTTCAAGGTTTAAATTAACGTCTACTAACTCTAATTTTTTCATAATTATAGCTTCAGTAGATTCAGATATAGAGGGGCGGGGCAAATTTTTGCACTACATTTTCGACGATAACTCTGAAAATTTAACACCAAAAATTAAAAGAAATATATTTTTGAGTTCAGCCTTACTTAATCTTTTACAGGATACACCATACGATATACAAAGAAAAGATTTTTTTTTCCAAGTAACTTAATTAGCCCTCTGCATTTTCCCAAAATATAATTGTGAATGTTTAATAATCTGTAAATATGTGTGTCAATAGTCTTTATTACTTCCTCCAATTTGAACTTTTCACGTTCCATAGTTTACGAGTAAAATGGCTGTGAGAGACGGGCAGACAGATACAGAAGTAATCTTATAATGGTTCCGTTTTTACTTTTTAAGTTCGGAACCCTAAAAACGCCATATTCTACTTGAAACTTTGAAAAAAAAAAAAGAAAAAAACTATTATTTTGTGCTTTATTGATCTAGGTCTGCGTAGGCGAACCTTTTCCCATCCACGTACCATTTTTTTCAAAAAATATAGTTTATGTGATCATGACGTGCCAACAATAAAAAGTTTTAATGGATCAAATAATAATGAATCAACGTAACTTTTAAAAAAAAATAGCATTAAAAAAATATGGGTAATATTTGATTTTATACTTTGGAAATTTATTTTTTAAATATTATTTATGTTGTCTCATCTCAGATTTATAACAACTTATTTCAGCTTTTTACTTGGTTATTTTTAAAAGAAAGCCAGTTAAATTAGACTCATTTTGCAAGATGTTTTTACTTGAATTTTACATATTATTTATATCCAAAAAGAATGTCTCGCAGAAAATATTGTCAAAATACCAAGCACCAAGCACTAGAATCTACATCTGCAGCTTTTAGTGTCAGGAATTGAATTCCACGTCGTTAAAATTTTACCATCGTCATTTTTGCTTATAAAACCTTTTAATTTTTCTTATTCTCTCTTATTCTTAAAATTTTGTGAGTCAATATTGAGCTAGATTGGGATACATTAAGTTATGTTTAGTTTCTTCGATCTGCATGACAATGACATCCAACCGAATCAATTGAATTCAGATAAACAGAGACCACATCGAGATTACTTAATGCATTTTGTGAAATTCTACTATATTTTGATGTAAAACGTGAATCTGTGCGTGCCCGAAATAATATGCAGCATGCCACTTATGGCACGCGTGCCATAGATTCGTCATCCCTGATCTAAGTGAAGTCCAGCCCATGGTTTAACTCCTAATTTCCAAACATCCAGTCCATCAGCTGTCAAGTCCCCATTTTTTAAATACATCAACTACGAAGAAATGCAATTTTCTACTTGAATCTCTTCGGGTGTCATTTAACAACATTTAAATTTTTAATACAAGTAATTCCGTACAGTATTTTCCCTATTATTTAGTCCAAGTGTCCTACGGTCAGACAGAGCAAAGATTGTGAATAAAATTTTATAGTAATTACAAATAAAATGCATACGAGAACTGTATGGAACTTATATGTGACACAAAACTAGGAGAAATTAATGTAGTTTTATAAAGTATTTGAATATTCTAAATTGTCTCCTCACTTTACTTACTATTTTTTACTTATCAGTATATTTTGTTTAGTTTCCCTACTTCAAATTACCTCTGTTTTTGCACCTGGAGACATTTTGTTTCATGGCTCATAAATAATGTGATCTAGAATATTCCATTTGATCAATAATTCTGTTTTTTTTTTCTCTTCTTTTTGAGGGGAACTTTAAAATATTTTTCCAGAGCCAAATAGAACCGAAGCACTCACGTTTGTGCCTTTCGCTAATAGGAGACCACGATCGCATTTTTTCATTGGTTTAGAGCCTTTTACACACGCACTCTTTCTGGAATTCTGCACCTTTGTGTGTTACCAATAAAACGACCTGCACCATCCCCCCCCCCCCCCTTCTCTATAACACCGTTAAATAGGCACTTACAAAAAGTTTTATTTATAAGGGCGATCTTAAATGGTTTGTCTCAAAAACACGCGCTTATTGTTTGCTGAACATAAATTTTATTTTGTTATTGCTTTTGTGGATATTATTAAAAGGGATGTTTGGGTTACGATAGAAATATGTTTATGTATGTCGAAATTTAAGAATCTATGTCGAAAATTGAAAGCGTCTAATTTTTATGATATAATAAACTTACTAGATAGTGCCCGTCAAGATTTGACGGTAAATAACTTGAATGTTCCATTAGAAAAATTCTTGAATTTTGGATTAGTTGCTTTTAAATCGTACAATTTAAATCGTGTAATAATTTTAAATCGTGTAAATAGTGCTATTGAAATCGTGACAAATTTATATGTTGTATAAGTGATTCCTATTTCTTTAGGGCGATAAAGGGCGTCAGTCTAACCTATTCAATGAAGTGAAATAATTTTAATTTTATAATTTACAACCAATTACGCTTGCTTTTTATCAGAAAGTTACCTAAAAATACTGGGTAAAGCATTTATTTTAACATACTACGGTATTTTGTTTTCTTCTTCCCCCCCCCCTTTTTTTTAAATAACAATATTCATTTTTATTTATTTACTTATTTTAAACTGCACAACCATTAAAATCTGCAATGAATTTTATTTTTATCAGTCTCATTGTCTAAAACTTAAATTTGAAACTTTTTGCAGCAAACGAATTATAATATAAATTGTTTTACTTTAATTTAAATTTACATTTTTATTTATTTTTTGAATATTAAACCATTGATATCAAGGTAATTTCTTTTATAATTCTTATATAAATATTTTTTTCTTTCTTTCAGTTTTCTTTTTTACGGAAAAGAATGGCAAACATTTCTTTCTGCCACACACATATATATATTCAGAAAAATATAACAAAAATTGAAGATCAGCCCAATTTCTTTAATTGATAATTACATGCAAGATATTTTAAATAAAAAAATATTATTTTTAAAAAATATTGTGTATTAAATTTTATTTAATTATAAAGAATTTAAATAATAATAATAACAAAATAAAAATCATACAACTTCTGCTAATAAACAATGTCATTATTGAAGAGAATCATCGCCAAAAATATTGCGGAAATCATTTTGCCTCGCGTTGGGCTCGTACCCACGTCTTCTACAAAAATTCAGAGCTTTAAACTGCTGCTTTTGACCGCTGCGCCAACAGGGTCTCGCTCAATATTCCTCTAAGTTAAAGAGGTTCGAAAAAGGGTGGACGCATGCGCACATTTGTCAATATTGGTCTTACTGAACTTGATTTTACAGAATTCAATTTACGTTTTAATATATATGTTTATTATGCGAAGTATTGCTGATAATTGTAATTATTTCTGTGTAACAGTAAATATGATGAGGCTAAAACACATTAATTCTTAGTTTGTTTAATGCATTTCATATTTAAGTTATCTTGTTTTTAAATACTGAACTTGAAAGAATCATGTAGTTCTTTCCTTGGATCGTTAAATTGTTTTCCAAGTATACCATAGATACTTTAGAGTTTAAAGGGTGTGTTTTTCTATAAGCTTATTTGGAGAAAATTCCATGATCAAGTATGTCGCCAATTATCGTATATTATCAAGCGTGGATTCTCATAAATTTTAATTCGTTGTTCTAAATTGTTTAGTTAACTTTTTATTGTTTTTTCTGAAATATTTTAAAGTTATAGTGTGTTATCTGACAGATTATAACGGGATATGAAAAAAGTACAAGGTTTTGTTAAACAGGTTAAATACGCAGTATTTTTATTTGTTTGTTTGTTATGAATACCTTTTGTATAATTTATTTTGATATATTTTAATTACTGATGAGTTTGGAAGAAATGTTTCAATTCTTAAGATAGTTAGAATTTTAGCCATTCATTAGTATGAGGTTACATGCAATGGGAGGTAAATGCATAATTAAGAATATCTAAAAAAAAATAATAAAATTTTCTATTTTATTTACCTTTCGAAATGTAGTGTCAGGAATGGTAGTAAAAATCTTTTTAAGCGATAAAGTCACTAAAAAGCTTAAATATGTATAACTAGAGATAACACAATAAGGAAAACTCTTTGTAGGGTCAATTTTAGACTGAATTTCTTCTCTTTATATTGTTGTAAATTCAGAAAATATTAACACTGTTGCATTCGTTGTTTTACATTTGATAAGATTTTTGAAATGTTCCAATTGTTAATAAACAATGGTTTTTTTAGTGAAACAATGCTATTATATCTATAATAATAGCCTAAGTCAAGTGACTATCATCAATAGTTCCGGGCGGACCACTTCGCTTTTTATATTCCAGGTGCCATTTTGGTACTTTAATGTTAGCCAGGCACAGGTGATAAGTCGCCAAATATTATTCTACCGCCATCATTTCATCTATACTATAATAGTCCAAGTCATGCACCTGCCATAAAAAAATTACCGCCTGATCCTTTCGCTTTTCTTCGGTTTCCATTTTTATTAAAAAATATTAAAAAAAATTCCCAATAAAACTGCATAAAGGTTGCCCTGATCGCAAAGAATTCTTCGTACTTTTATGTTATCCGGCTGCAAATCTCGCCAATAGTTTTTTTTAACTCGCAAGTAAGCTTTTTTTTGAGTAAAATAAACTCAATTTTAAATACATCATAATTACATACACATACGCAAAATAGCCTCCTCTTTAATTACTCATTTTAAATTCCATGAATGTGTTCAAATATGAACCTTTACGTACCGCCCACCTGAACTACTGGTTAAAGTAAAAATGCATCGACATTTATTTCCTGATCAAAATTATTAGTAAGAAAAATTTAATTCAATATTCATTAAGTAAAAATAGCAAAATTATTATAAGAAAACTGAAAGGAAATATTTTTATGCTAATAGCATTGTTTTCAATCACTTTTAACTTATTATAAAATTTAGTGCATAGTTTGATATTTACATTAATGAACATATTTTATGCCGTCATGAAAGAAATAAACCATTACAAAGTACAAAATTATACTTTCGTTTAGAATTGTTAACATGTGATGTTTTAAAATGGAAAAATATATAGGCTCCTTTTTGATCAAAACATAGTGAATTATATATGTGTACATCGATTTACACATATTTAAATATTTAATTTTTTTCCGTATTATTTTCCACTTTTTTTTTTTCAAATTGGAATAATTGAAATTTCGTTTATAAAATAATATTAGCTAGTTTCATGTGCCAATTCCTAAACTTTCTTCCATGTAATACCTCTTAATATTAAAAATGTAGTTACAAATGTAAATACTTTAATATTATTAGTACAATACTATACCATCTTTGACTTTCATCTTAAATTTCTGCTTCATTCAATTAATCGGAGTAAAAACGAGTTTATTTAGATTATGATATTTATTTACAAATGTAGTTACAAATGTAAATACTTTAATATTATTAGTACAATACTATACCAACTTTGACTTTCATCTTAAATTTCTGCTTCAGTCACTTAATCGGAGTAAAAACGAGTTTATTTAGATTATGATATTTATTAAAATCAATTCTCTTCTGTTATTCTGTTGCACATCAGCTGTTCGCGAATAGCCGTCTTATTATGATGTTGCCGTTGTTTTACGAGTAGCCGGTATACAATAGAAATACGAAAATCAAAAAAATATATACAAACATCGCTACCACAGTGCTTCCTTTCGGCAGAATTTTCCCAAATTCAAGGTATATTCCCAAATTCAAGGAATTTTGTGTGGCATCGCCAAAAACATAACCAAAAAATTTTTTCAATTCTATACATAACTTCATACAGTTTTCGATGGTAAAATTATGAAAATGGCACAAAAATCGCTATTACAGCTCCCCCTTCCGTTGAAATTTTTCCTGTTGGAGGATCTGCTTGCTATAGCCAGAAACTAAAAAAAAAGTTTTAATTCTATGCATAACTTCATACACTTTTTGATGGTACAATGGCGACATACAGACACACAAACAGACAAACATTTTCCTATGTTTTTTGGGATCTCTGACCCTTAAAACGTGCAAATCCGTCGAAAACCGGAAGTCGAAAAAATTTTGTATTACAATATTTTCATCTATTGACTTTTTTTTTTTACATTTTTCACATATTTAGTGCCTTACATGAAAAAGTTAAAATGGAAAATATCTGTAAACAGGGAACTGCTTGACTAGAATTTTAAAGGACTTTTCACAATTTTTCTTCTTAAGGATGCTTCACGATATTTTTGTAGGCATTTCTAAAAAACGAAAAAGAACGCCACTTCAAAAACTCCTGAAATTTTACATCTTTAATTACGATTACAATAGCTGTCTAACACAATCAACTAATCATGATTAAAAAAGTTATTTAGTATGCCCTTGCATAGTAAAAACTGTTCTAGGAGTTGCGTAACTTTATTCAAATTTCATGAACAAATAAAAATCTACAAACTGTCATATCGGAGATCGACTTGTATTCTGGAATTGAAGTTTTTTTTTGTCCTGAATATAACTGAGAAGATAAATAGATAAGAAATCAATAGAAAGATATTTCAAATTGTTATACTTTCGAAATTCACACTCTTGTTTGCAAATAAGTTTCTTTCTAAAATCTATATATAATTTATCCTTCTATATATAAAAAAAAGTTTTGATTTGGAAATGGACCAATGAACATCTGCGTAGATATTCCGGGTTGATCCGCATCCAATTTGAATGCTTAAGCATGGGCTTTCATCGTTAATATTAAGAAAACTGTTGCATACAAAAATATGAAAATCGGTGGTATTATAGAAAAATGTTTGATAAACACGCTGATGCAGACAGTTTTCAAATCGAAGAATTATTTTAAGAGATATTTAATGCTAAAGTTGGTCAAAGTCGTTCCATTAAAAAAGTTTTATTTGAGCAAAAACTATGCATGAGAATTTAATCATTTTTAGATAATTTTATACGTTATAAGTTTCCAATGAGCAGATTGCATTTATTTTTCTTATTTGATGCATTTTTTGAGGTTTTATTTCTATTTTTAATTCAAATTTTCAGCATTTCGAGAGATGTTTTTTACAAATTTTAGAAAATGTCATTAATTTAAACTGTTGCCAATTGTATAAACAGCGAAACAAATTATCATATCAAATATTTCTTCAAATTAAAAATTTATTTACATGTGACAATTACAAACAGGAAAAAAAAACTTTAAAATTAGAATTAAATGATTACATGTTAAAAGCAGGAAAATTACGTCATAAGAACCATATTTACACTTGAATTTTACGTCATATTTAAAATGCCCCAAAAATATGGTAAAACAATTTAAATTGAAAAATATATTTGCGCGAGATATTTTGAGATAATCTTTTCAACTGTTATCGTGAATTCGAAGACAGCGCAAATAATATTTCCTTCTAACAACAAAAGTATTTTTACGTGAATATTAATAAGAGAAATAAAAGTTTGGTGTAAATTACGTCAGATTTGAACGATACATTTAAAATGAATTATTTAAAAGAACTATCTTATAGCGCTGCTAAAAAATACCGGGAGACAATGACACTGTTTACTTAATTCATTTTACATTAGCTTATTTTCAAATAACTAATGTGTTTAATTAAATACGAAAACAGCCATTATATCTCTTAACAGCAACGGATTTGGTCTTAAAAATCCCCAATCCAAGAAAAACGAATGGAAACCCATTTACAGAGAGATCGCTACTGTTTTTTTTTTTTTTTTTTTTTTTTTTTTTAATTCAATATTTTTAAAGCCGATCAAATGCGTGCAATTAGCATGCTTTTTGGATTTTGGTGTGCCTGAACGGGGGTTGGCGAGCGTAGCTCGTAGGGGGCAGAGCCCCCTAGTATATTAAAAAAAAACGTTCATGCTTTTTGAAAATTCATGATTAAATATTCTGTTTGCATATGTATGTACCTGCGTGTGCGGAAAGGTACTGCAAAAAGTTTTTTTACTGACAACTAAATACTTTTTGCTCGTTACCAGATATTTTTCTTATTTCTACACAGCCCTGGGTGTTCATTTATTTTATTTTATTTTTTGTAGGATTTTACCAGATTGAGAGAATGCTTTATAATACCTATAAGATTTTTAAAATGGTTACATTTTGATAGTAATTTATGTTTGAAAAATTTATTTCCCTTGTCTTGAATGCCTTTCTAAAAGTTCTCTGTTCAATTATACTCAGGAAGACAAATGAATTTTAGCAATCAAAAGAACGTTTTTCATACTCTAAGTTAGTGAAACTGACACTTGTATTTCCGAATAGATTTTGTTCTCGAACTTTTATACGTTCCTTTTAACATTTTTCTTATTTTACACAAAGGTCTTTATTGATTTCTTACATAACATTTATTATTTTCGTATATTTCTATGTTAAATATCTCTGAAAATTCTTTTTTTTTTCCATTTCAAACGCAATTCAACTTTTGTCAATTGATTCTATCTCCCAGACGATAAATTTAGAGAATTGCTGTTAATGCATTCAAGGAATTTAAAATTCCAATAAGAAAGTCTAGAACGTTATTCTCGTTATATTTCACGGATTGAATTAAACGTTGAAATCAGGTAATTATAAATTTTGAATATGGACAACAAATTATTAAATGAAGTATTTATAAATTGGGATTTAAGATAAGATCCAAAGATTTATAAATGAAGTTTTAAATGAGATTCAGACATTATTAATTTTAAATTTTGGAAAAAAGATTAATATGAACAGGAAGTTGAATGTATTAAAAACATTGAAAAATAGTAATATTTGACATATATAGTTAAACTTTGTTTAATTACGTCATTTTAACAAATGAAAAATGATCAGGAAAAAAAAAAAAAACGAAATCATTGATAGTGCCGTGCCATTAAACCCATTATCCATAATACAGTATATCAAAGTGGAAAATGTATAAATTCAAAACGAAAAATTAAAAAAAGGAATCCAAAAAAGAGAACAAGACATGAATAAAAATTAAACATATGATGTGAAACTCGTCTTCAATAAAAACATTTCGACATTATAAGTAAAGTACACTGGATTTCTGAAAGAGAAATATATATATATAATTCTAAGAAAAGTTTTAAAACCTTATGTTTATATGAGTGTGAGCATGTATAAGTGTACGTATGTGTGCTTATATATTATATGGATATATTTAGGGGAAAAAATCATAGGGTATCATGCATTTAACATCATATTTTACATTATTTTTCACATATTGGTGCATAGTACAAGGTCATATTTTATTTTCTCAAAATAATCCTCATTGTTTTAGGTAGCTTTCTTTACAAAAAGCTACCTATTGCAGCCGTTCGGAGGAAAGCGATTTCAAAAAATTTTGGTATATTTTCATCGATCATGACCCCCAGACCCCGAAACCACCCTCCGTTCAAAATTGATATATATACATATATATATATATATATATCAATATATATATATATATATATATATATATATATATATATATATATATATCTGACCTATGTCACACTGTAACTCTCGTATTTATGAACCGATTTGGATGTAATTCGGTGTGTACATAGTACATACCAGTGTCTCGACCGAGTTCGTTGGCCAGCTTCATCCGCCATTTTGTTTCAAAATGGCAGCCATTTAAAAATTTTAAAAAAATTTAAAATTTGAAATGTGGTACCAAAAAATTGAAAATGGAAAAATATTTTTTTCTTATGTATTTGACCTTTATACAAAGACTCCGTAGCAGTTTTTGTTTCGTCTATATCTTAAAAAATGGCTGAGTTATAGCATTTTGAATTTCTAGCGAAGCTGACATTTTGAAACATCCTGAATTTTGTCACGCGATAAAAGGCGTATTTATGAACCGATTTGGATGTAACTTCGTTTATACATAGTACAGACCAATGTCTCGACCGAGTTCGTTGGCCAGCTTCATCCGCCATTTTGTTTAAAAATGGCGGCCATTTAAAATTTTAAGAAAAATTTAAATTTGAAATGTGTTACCAAAAAATTGAAAATTGAAAAAATATTTTTTTCTTATGTGTTTGACCTCGATAAAAAGATTCGGGAGCAGTTTTTGTTTCGTCTATATCTTAAAAAATGGCTGAGTTATAGCATTTTGAATTTCTAGTGTGTCTGACATTTTGAAACGCCCTGATTTTTGCCACGTGATAACAGACATATTTATGAACCAATTTGGATGTACCTTGGTGTGTACATAGTACATACAAATAACTCAACCGAGTTCGTTGGCCAGCTTCATCCGCCATCTTGTTTCAAAATGGCGGCCATTTAAAATTTTTTAAAAAAATTAAATTTAAAATGAAACACCAAAAAATTGGAAAATGAAAAAGAGTTTTTTCGTATGTGTTTGACCTTAATACAAAGATTCCGGAACAGGTTTTGTTTCGTCTATATCTAAAAAAATGGCTGAGTTATAACATTTTGAATTTCTATTGAGGCTGACATTTTAAAACGACCTGATTTTTGTCACGCGATAACAGGCGTACTTATGAACCGATTTGAATGTAACTTGGTCCGTACATAGTACGTCAATTCGCCATCTTGTTTCAAAAGGGTTGCCATTTAAAAAAAAATGTAATTTAAAATTTAAAATGAGGTATTAAAAAATTGGAAAATGAAAAAGATTTTTTTTTATGTGTTTGGCCTTGATACAAAGATTCTGGAGCAGTTTTTGTTTCTGAAAATTTGTTCTTTTGTTTATATCTTAAAAAGTGGTTGAATTATAGCACTTTGAATTTCTATCATGGCTAACACTTTGAAACGATGTTGTATTTGTCTCGCGATACCACACGTATTCGCCTATTTCGATGGAAGAAGGCATGCGGATAGCATACATCAATATCTCAACCAAGTTCGCTGGCCAGCTTCATCAGTCATCTTGTTTCAAAATGGCGGCCATTAAATTAAAAAATATATATATTTAAAGTGAGGTGCAAAAAAATTAGAAATTGAAAAAGGTTTCTTTCTTAAGTATTTGACCTTGATATAAGGATTCAGGAGCATTTTTTGTTTGTCTTTATCTTAAAAAATGGCTCAGATATAGCGGTTTCAATTTCTAACGTGGGTGACATTTTGAAAAATCTGATTTTTTGCCTGCGACAGCACTCGTATATATCAACCGATTCCGATGTGAGTGAGCATGTGTACAGCAATTACTAAGGTCTCGACCAAGTTCACTGGTTAGCCTCATCCACCATGTTGTCTTGAAATGGCAGGCACTTTAAGAAATCGCCGAATTTGGCAGCCAAATATAAGTTACTTTAAATAAAAGCAGCTTGGATAAAGCTGACTAATTTCGCGAAATTCTCATTCATAATGATTTAGTATTGATAAAAATTAGTATTCAATCTCCTACATTCGGTTTCCACTTAATTGAGCTTCGTGTGTTTGAATAATATAAGTTGGCTTTTTTAAAATAAGGAATATGAAAGCTACCTCTTCCTCCCGGCACTGGCCGGAAGGACTTTTTTAAATGTTATTTATATACTCATTTTTTTATTTTATAATATTCGTTTTTAAGTTTTAAATTAATCAATACCCTTCTATTTACTTATTTTATTTTATATTTACTCAGTACCTATTAAGTTACTTTTTTTTTTCTTCTACTTTAAATAAATGTTAATTTTAATCATTTCTTAATTTCTTAATTTCATTTCTGTTTTATGGGAATAGATGGCAGCATTAAACATTTCTTTTTAATAAACCTAATTACAATATAGTTTTCCTTTTTCACACCAGATGACACGATGGCAGTAATGTTCTGATCTAGCAACTTATGACCACATGTTCTAATAGTCCTAACCTAATCTGTTTCCATCCTTACATGCTTTAACCCTAGAACTACCGGAAATTTTACTCAAGTTTTATAAAAACATTCTACACCAGAATTTTTACTTAAAACTATTTAATTTGTTTATTTAACTTATTATTGTCTGATTTATACATTTAGTTTGTTTTGAAGAAATTTCTGGTTTGAATAGATATTTTGAATATACATGTCGGGTCCATTGGACCCTTCTGGTAGACAGAGGGTTAACATTGTGAATCAACTTTATAATGTTTTGGATCCTGTTATGTAATTTAGGTATTGTGCTCTTATAATTTTTAAAATCTCGTGTGAGGTGTATATTTCTTTAGATCTCTTGGTATTTTCTTTTCTTTTCTTTTATGATGCGCTATTAGGTGCTAAATTTTGCCATTTTAGGCTTAATGCCGAGAAAATTGTATGGAATAACGCATCTTCACTATGAAATAACCAACAAGCACCTCTGATGATTCTGTGGGTTATTCATAGTTTTTATTTTACATACTAGTTTCCTATGTTCATATTTTGTTCATCTATTAGAATTTTACCATTTGCTCATATATTTGTAATTACATCTTTATATATATATTTACATACATAAAGAAGGCTTTGTAAATATATTTAATATTTCTAACGTGCAGATCCACTTGCGAAAATTTAAGCTCTACAAGCCGTTCCCGCACCTCACACACACACATACACTCTTTTTTAATTCAATTTATTTAAACTTTAAAAATTTTCCGGCAACAGTTTCAGCTTCATTCATATTTGTACGAGGGCAATTCGGAATAAACCTCCGTTTATGAATTTAAAGAAAAACTAATGAAAGGATACGTTTTTTATTACTCACATTTGAAAGGCACATTCTTCAGCTACTTCTCAGCATAATCGAAGTATTATTTAAAACAATTATCATAGCGGTAAATCAGCTTTGAAATTCCATCGTCACATACTGCTGCCGCCGGCCTATTCAACAGGGCTGTTCGTTCTATTCTATCCACACCACTGTTTTTTTTTTTTTTTTTTTTTTTTTTTTTTTTTGTAATAATAGGACATTTCGAAAATTTACTTCCGTCGAGGCGTGGCACTATTAGTAGTGGGCGGAGCACAACCATTGAATGTACATGTTGACTATGTTGAAAAATAGAAGACAGCTGTACCTTTGAGATGTAAATAAAAAAATTGTTAAAAGTAGGCGTGTTTTTCATTTATACAACAAAACGAAAATTAGTTTCCGAATTGCTCTCGTAATATTTTACTTGACCCACTATTTTTTAAATATTTTTGATAGCATATTTATCAGCAAATTACATAGAAAAATATGATAAAATTTTTTGGATTGAAAGAGTGGGGCGAGTTGAATTTTAAAATAATCGCAGTTGAATAGGCCGGCGCAGAAGTCTGTGACGATGGAATTTCAAAGCTGTACCGTTATGATAATTGTTTTAATTAATACGGCAATTATGTTGAGAAGTAGCTGAAGAACGTGTCTTTCATACGTAAGTAATGAAACATGTTTCCTTTCATTAGTTTTTTTTTTATTCATAAACGGAGGTTACTTTCCGAATTGCCCTCGTATTATTAATTTTTTTTCAGAAGATGTAAATTCAACAGCTATTTTAGCAGTTGGAAAAATTTTCATTTGATAAAGATGAGTAAGTGTACAAAAACGCACCATAAAAATTTACTCTCTTTGAGAATAAAATAATTTGCATATTTAAATGCCATATTGGAAGTCAATTGTTTATATATTATTTGCATGGAAAAATAATATTTTGAAGTTATAATTAGAAGCAACATAAATGAGAAAAAGAAAACTGAAAATCCTGTTATGAATCTTTTATTTTTCAAGATCTTTTAACATACAGCACGCTTTCATCAGTGGGTCGCATCCACTTTACATGATTTTCATCAAACGGCACGCTTTTTTTAGTGGGTCGCATCCACTCTACATGATTTCTATCAAACTGCACGCTTTTTTTAGTGGGTCGCTTCCACTTTCTCCAACCTGTAAAATAAATAAACAAATAAGAATTTTCTTGGGAAATATATCTTTATGATTATGAACGTTTAATTAAATACATAGAAGTATAAAAATGTTTAATTAAATACATAGAAATATATAAAAAATTAATTATAAATGAGTGTAATAAAACAATTCATCCATTAGCGTAAAGCGTAACTATATGGATACGTTTGAAGAATAAATTGCATTATTTAATGAACAAGTGCAACAAAATACATAGAATGATTTAAATAATATTATGGAAATGTAATTTTTCTGCTTTTTCTAATCTCATTTTAAAAATATGTTTATTATTTTTTAATGAATTAATTTTCATTAAATAATCATCACCCCCATTCGGTATTTATTGATTAGGAAACCGCAAACAAAATACGCAGAATCACCTTTGAGACTATTTGCTGATAAGATTTATTTTAAAATTTTGAAACTGCATTTTTTAATCAAAGAGCATGTATTATCGAAATGTGGGTGTACCAAAAACCTGCACAAAATCATTTCATATGATACCTCATTCATCGAAAGTCATTACAATCGAGATTACATGTAAATATATATGTACAAATAATAGAGTTCTTCTGAAAATCAAATTATTGGAATTTGTTTTTTTAGAAAATCACCTATTGTTTTGTTTTTCTGTACCAAAATTTAATAAAATCAATTTACTCCGGTAATGCTTTTAACCTGGATACGCAACTATCTTTGAATGGAAAGAATTTAAAAATGAATATTCTTTGAAGTTTCGATTTGTATAACTTTTGTTATAACAGGATATTTTAAATGACATTTTGTTTAAAATATTATAATTAATTACATTTTAATAGGAACGAGTAATGATATTAAAAAAAACAGTTTCTTGATTCTTGTAAAATTATTCTTCGACTACACTAAACTGATTTGATAGTTATGTAACTATAAATGAGTCATTTGATTATTATGGTGGATACCATAGAACAAGAAACTTATTTTACCTAGTCAATTCAAATAAAGCGTTCTCTTCACCATCTATGTCATTTAAAAAAATTTCCGTAAAGCGTAGCTGTCTCTTTAAAGTCAGAAACCTATTCATCTTAGTCGAAGTACATATGACTTCTTAAGACAATGGAAAAAAGTGTACATAGAGTGTAGAATCGAAAAATATAAAGAGTCGAATAAAACTATTTTAACTGATTTTAAAGTTTTAGTCTTACACCCTTTAGTATTTAAAAGTAGCATATTAAAAATGTACTAAAAATGTGTTCTTTGTGCCATAAAAGACAACGTCTTCGTTTTCATAAATTACCAAAATATTAATTAATGATATAGACTTACTTGTTTAAAACAATTCAACCTTCCAAACCATTTACGAAGTCGCAAGCATTTCTTTTCTTTCTGAAAATTAAAAACAGAAGATGTTAATACGGATAAGAGCATGCCTCAAGAGCAAGAAAATGCATTGTGTATTTTTATAAATGCCCTAATTTCTGGTATAAAATTCTCGGATCCACACATTAAACTTCAGGAATTATAGTTCATTTTCTAAAAATCGGTTAACAGATAAAAGGGCTTACAGAAAGATTAATACTGATATTAATTTTAATTGTGATTATACAAAGCTAGCATTTCTCAAAATGGGCCCCATGGAAGAACTTAAAGGGGTTCTACGGGGGACCCAATGAGTTAATTCTAAGCAGCGCAACTCAAAACTAGTGAACGAACAGAGTATGATGCCATTGGAGCTGCGGAGCGCAATTAGGGGCAATTTTGGTCGGCACGAAGTTCTAAGTTAACTTGCTCAAAAGTCTGTACGATCATAAAAAATGTAAAAACGTTTCTTGAAGACTTTATATATGTGTAGTAGATTGGATGGAAAGCACTAAAGTGTGCGCTTGAGAGGAATTGATAGGAAGAACGGAATAAATTGCACCTTAGTTTAAAAGTTAAAATAGTATAATAATATCATAAATAGTTCATGCGAAAGGCAAAATTTACATTTACCTATAGTTTTATTATTATGTGTTGCAGCAGTAATGATTCTTATTAGCTTATAAAACATTTCATTTTTGGAATAAAAATGTAAACATATAAATATATCACCCATAAAAAATATAACATATAAATGAAAAAAAGTTACAGTTTCTTCTAAAAATGCAAAAACCTGTGTAAAATTATTTATCACGAAAATTGCCATTGTTCTTTGTAAAATAAATTTTCGTGTTACATTTGTATTACACTGCAGTGTGTTATTGACAATTCAGCAGTAGGCTGCAAAACCAGCGTAAGGTTCCTTAGATGTGGGGACCAACTGGGAGCAATGGGTCCACTTGTCTTTAGATCACCCTATGTCTACCCATGACAAAGGCCTGTGGGTTTTTTTCGTACTCTTTGATGTGGGAAATCTATGTCGCACTGAAAGAACATGCAAGATATAGCGGGGAAGTGACTGTAACATGTTTATCATCTGCCCTGAGGAGAATTTCTTTTGTTGATTTTGTGCGCTTTGTTTCCAAACTTTTGAAGAGCTATTAAAAATATCACAAAAAACATTGGAACAGAAAACACAGTGAAATAATTTGCGATATTTCGTAGCAAATTTTTAAAATGGGATCCGCATAAGTCCGTTAAAATCACATTCTACGACGGCGACTCTTTTTTTTTTTTTTTTAATGCGCGGAATCTTCTGTAGAGCTGCAAGACAGGAGGATCGCTGACATATTTATCTCGAATCCTGCGTCGAACTGCTTAAGTTTATTTTGTGCGCTTTGGTTCCAAATCTTTGAAGAGAAATAATATTTTAAAAAGTCACGATTGACCACAAAGTCACTGGAAAACAGGGCCCAAAAAATAATTTACGATTTCTCGTCGCAGAATTTAATCTAAAGGTGAACTCTGGTATTGGAAAAAAAGCTTTTCATTGCTGACTGTTTTAAAAACAATATATAAAATAAATCTAGATATAGCAGAAAACGTACTACACTTCTTTAGTAACACCGTGTTTTCCTGCACCGAAAGGTATGAAAACGTGGAGAACTGAGTGGAGGAAAACACTAAATAAATTTACGAGTCAATCTTTAAAATCGTGTTTTCATTTATTTTATACCAAGATATGAATTGGCACGCTGATTGTGTTATAATTCTCAAATCGAATTCAATTAATTCTGAAATTTCATCCGTGATCTCGATGGTGATTGCCTATCGCCTCCCAATCTATCAGAAAACTACCACCCACCATTGAATATTCAGGGTGTCTCTTCATATAGTTGACTGGTAGCTAATGTCTAAACTCCTAGCTTCAGAGGTATAGTTCCAAATGCAAAATGTTTCAAATATTGTACATCATGATATCAGAAGTCATTAACGTCAAAAATCAACAACAACAACAACAACAACAACAAAAAAGGGATATGAACATTTTTACACGACCTCTTCATAAATTATATTTATAGAATATCTCTCCTTGCTTTAACAAAAAATAGATCTTTTCTGGTAAAAAACTATCAAATTTTCACACTTTTAATATTAATAATTTTCTATGTTTTCGGCCATTAACAACAGATGAACGCGTTTTAAACGTAACTATTTTTAAATTCAGCTCTGAATAATAATAATAAAAGCACAGGCATGAATGAGAAAGCGGAAGAATATCTTAATCCAAAAAAGTTAGTAAACAAAAACCTCTATTAGAGTGCTTGTCTAAGAAAATATTTCTATACTCATCTTCTGTTTAATAAATTATATTAAATTCGTAAAAAAATAGAAGCATATTGAAAATTGAAATTGTAAAAATTTAAGACTGAATACACATAGAAATGTGCTTACTTTTGAATCTCTATCATGATCTTTATTCTCTTTTCTCCTGGATATCCTGGAAAGAAATATTTTTTAGAATTTCAGTTATTAAAACTTTCTAATGCATTACTAAACATTTTTTATGAAATTACATTATACTAATTTTAGATAAATCAAGACCTTGAATGGAAGAAGCCGTTATGTTTTTTTTTTTTTTTTTTTTTTTTTTTTTTTTTAAATTCGTTTCATTTAACAGATGAAAATGTTATAACGTAATATATGATAGATACCCCGAATCTAAATTACTAAAATGCTAATAAGTTCTGAATATGTGCGGTAATATTAAAAGTTTTATCAAATATATTATTTCTCCATTTTTCTTTACACATACAAAAAGCGCAACAATGAATGAGGTATATCACACGAAAGATTTTAGAACAGGCTTTTGATATAGTGCACTCATATTTTGTTAACACACAGTGTTTGATTAATAATTGCAATTAGTTAAAAAACAATTAAAAAACATAGTGTAGCATTAAATATTCAGTGTAGCATTAAATATTGCAGCGCGAAAATCTCGCTTGGGTGAACTGTTATTTTATAATTTAAATTACATTAATGATTTTTAATATTTAGAATGGATTCCTCGAAGAATAAAATAAATGCATAACATTTACAATAAAAATAGCTTTCGCTTCAATTTAACTTTTATTACAAATCATTTTCTTCCATTTCTATTGTCAGTTCATTTTCAAGAGTTTTGAAACATTTAAAACTGAGTGTTTTGATTTTTGAAATAGGATGAAAATATAATATGATAAAACAAAACAATTTCTTTACACTTAATTTATACACTGCCATGATTTAAAAAATTGTCACGATATTATAAAATAATTTTGATACAATTGATTTATAACCTGTCATGGTTTTATACCTTGCTTATAATTTTTTAAAAAATAAGTTATATTCATAAAAATAGCAAATAAAGCCTTTGTGCAACAATATTAAAAAGCAGAAAAAACAACGTTTAAAATGCACAAATAATATATGAAAAGCAGCAAACAGCTGTTTCGAATCTACTAGCGAGATTCTTCTTCAGTGCAAAAGGAACAGCGTGCAAAAAAAAGCAAGGCTGAGCAAAATCATAGACAGAGACGCGCTGGCTTTTATACCCTATGCTTCTGGCGAAGGCGCCGAAACAACCAATGAGAGAGAAGCAGTGGAAACGACTGGGTGGACAAGTAGCGACATCTACCGGAGAAGTAGAGAAAAGAAACCAAAAAAGGGGAATTAAATTAACGTTTTCCAAATACTTGGAAATCTGGAGTACTAGATATGTGATTGACTAAAGAATGAGAATTTTTAATGATATGGTAAGCTTCCCAAAAATAAAGATCAAGGTTAGAAGAACATTTTTGGATAATGATGGCTGAGGAAAAATCGAACCTATGCTGAGAAGACCAAGAATGTTGAGCAATAGAAGAACGTTTGAGCTCCTGATTTTTAACATAACCTTCATGCTCTTTTAAACGAAATCTAAGAGCACGTTTAGTCTGACCAATATAAGAAAGACCACACTGACAAGAGATCTGGTAAATGCCCCAATTATGTAGGCGATCAACGGGGTGTTTGAGATTTGAAAAAGGGATTTTATTAACAGGAGAAAAAATAACTTTAAAATCAAACCTTCTTAGGATTTTAGCAACTTGCTGACTGATGTTAGGAAAAAATGGTAATACAACTGAAGTATTAGAGTTGGAATTAGAATGCTTTTCAGAGTGGTCGGATTTCGTCAATTTCTTATAAATAGAATCGATAATATTAGAGGAATAACCACGATCGACAGCAATAGCTTTGAGGTAATTCTTCTGTTTTGGCAATTGAGGCTTCTTCTGTTAATTGTTCGGTTTTAAAGAAGAAATTTAATGCGCTTTGTGGAAGTTCTGTCGCTAATAACTGCAGCATTTTGCCTCTTGTTAACCAAAATGCTGTTGTCAATCTTTCTAGTGTTCCATTAAGTAACAATCAGCTCGATGCTCTCAAATTGAATAACAATTTTTCTGTCTCTGCTATTCCTTCTTTACCTAATCTTATTGCTCCTACTGAAAGAGCCTTTAAGCACAGCGCTCTATCTTCTTCTCAAAAAGAGTCTATTAGGCATCTCATTGCCAATACTGTTGATTTCAATTCTAATGTTTATAAACCCAATCTTAAACAACCTGTTAAACAATGTCTGAAAAATTTGCGTTCTGATCCAAACTTAATTATTACTAAGGCCGACAAAGGTGATCAGATTGTTCTTCTCGACAAATCTACGTATTTGGAAAAAACCCATAAATTAATTAATGATGGTCCGTATGTGGATATCCGCAAAGACCCTTCCACTAGTGAAATTAACTCTATTAAGTCTGCCATTCAGTCTTCTTCCATTATTCCTGCTAACTTTAAGAAGTTCCTTATTCCGTCTATTGCGCATTGTGCCAGGTTTTATGCTTTACCTAAGGTCCATAAACCTGACATTCCTTTTAGACCTATTGTCTCTAGTATCGGTACAGCTTCTTATAAGCTTGCCAAATATTTAGTTTCTGTTTTTTCCCCACTTTTGAGCAGTAACTGTTTCACTGTTAAGAATTCTTTTGATTTTGTTAAAAAACTTCATAATTTCAAGCCGCAGGGTCACATGATGGTTTCTTTTGATGTTAAATCATTATTTACAAACGTTCCGGTTGAGGGGGCTTTAGATTGCCTCAAGAAAAGGCTTTGTGAATTCCATTTCTCTTATTTTGAAATCGAGGAACTTATACTTCTCACTCGCGCTTGCTTGTCGCAAAATACTTTTGTTTTCAATGGTAATTTCTTCCGTATGATTGACGGTTTGGCTATGGGTAATCCTCTTAGACCAATTTTATGCGATATTTATATGCACTATTTTGAGGTCAAGCTTTTTGAAATCTTAAAATTTCCGTTCTATGTTCGTTATGTTGATGATGTTTATGTCCTGATTGGAATGAATTCGGATATTAATCATATTCTCTCTATTATGAATTCCATTGATCCCTGCATTCAATTTACCTCTGAAATTGAGACCAATAACTGTCTTTCTTTCCTGGATGTCCTTGTTATTCGTTGTGAAAATGGCTTTCAGGCTACCGTCTTTCGTAAACCTGTTGCTGTCAGTCTCCCACCTCACAGGTATTCTTCTCATCCCCCTAACCAGAAATTCGCTGCTTTCAATACTTTTGTTTTTCGGGCTACTAATATTTGTTCCACTCCTCAGTTACTTAGTGCTGAACTTAATTACCTCAAAGCTATTGCTGTCGATCGTGGTTATTCCTCTAATATTATCGATTCTATTTATAAGAAATTGACGAAATTCGACCACTCTGAAAAGCATTCTAATTCCAACTCTAATAATTCAGTTGTATTACCATTTTTTCCTAATATCAGTCAGCAAGTTGCTAAAATCCTAAGAAGGTTTGATTTTAAAGTTATTTTTTCTCCTGTTAATAAAATCCCTTTTTCAAATCTCAAACACCCCGTTGATCGCCTAGATAATTGGGGCATTTACCAGATCTATTGTCAGTGTGGTCTTTCTTATATTGGTCAGACTAAACGTGCTCTTAGATTTCGTTTAAAAGAGCATGAAGGTTATGTTAAAAATCAGGAGCTCAAACGTTCTTCTATTGCTCAACCTTCTTGGTCTTCTCAACATAGGTTCGATTTTTCCTCAGCCATCATTATCCAAAAATGTTCTTCTAACCTTCATCTTTATTTTTGGGAAGCTTACCATATCATTAAAAATTCTCGCTCTTTAGTCAATGACTTATTTAGTACTCCAGATTTTCCAAGTATTTGGAAAGCGTTAATTTAATTCCACTTTTTTGGTTTCTTTTCTCTACTTCTCCGGTAGATGTCACTACTTGTCCACCCAGTCGTTTCCACTGCTTCTCTCTCATTGGTTGTTTCGGCGCCTTCGCCACCCGCATAGGGTATAAAAGCCAGCGCGTCTCTGTCTATGATTTTGCTCAGCCTTGCTTTTTCTAGCACGCTGTTCCTTTTGCACTGAAGAAGAATCTCGCTAGTAGATTCGAAACAGCTGTTTGATGCTTTTCATATATTATTTGTGCATTTTAAACGTTGGTTTTTCTGCTTTTTAATAAGTTATATTCATGTTACTTCTAATTTAAACAGAGTATGGGTTATTCAAATCTCTTTATCAAAATACGAGTAAATAATAACTTGCTTACAAAGAAATCCTGTCGTAATATTCGAAGAATAATATTACCTGTTTATGTCCCCCCCTCCCCCCCAAAAAAATTCCCTCTACTTAATTGTACATTATAATAGAAGAAAATTATTAATGTCAGTTAAAATACATTTTTTTCCTATCTAATCGTCTTACAATATTCCGTTTGTATATTTATGGACTCAACCTTGCGTATTCATAAAGATACATTCATAAAGATAAGGAGATCATAGATCGTAAAGATAAGGAGACATACATTTTAATCACCAAACTGTTTCAGATAAGAAAACGAAAATTGACAGCCGATTGGTAATTGTGTGTTCTTTCAATTTATATTAAATAATACGTTTAATTAAAATAATAAAGGGATGTTGAAAGGCATGTGGAATATCTTAAAATTTTCAATACTAACACTCATATTTTACTTCATATTTTGATTCTAGAATAATTTTTTTCTTTAAATACCGTACGGTCAAGTTTAGATTTGAATTTTCGAAGAAAATGATTAGAATGGTTGAAAGTGACGAAATCTATTTTAAGCAATTTGATTTAGTGATGAGGTGCGTTTTCATCTTCAAGGATTTGTTAACAAACATAAATGGAGGTTTTGAGAAAGAGGAAATCTTTGTCATGAAATTATTCGACCACCCATGTATAATTACAGTTACGTGTGCAATATCTTTCGAAAGTGTCACTGTGTCAATTTTTATAGCGAAAAACATCACATGTCAAAAGTATGTAGATATGTTGAAAAATGCAGATATCCCATATTTGCACTGATTGCACTAGGTCAGCGATTAGGTGGCATTGTTTTATGGCGACATTTGAAACATATCGTTCAAAGTTTTCAACATTGGACTACTTGAAAATAATTGATTGAGTAGGCGGTAATAGAAAATGGACCAGATACATCGGAGAAAAGTTCAAAGATACAAATTTAGACTCTTAGTCAGATCACACACTGAACAGATAACCAGACAAAAGTGTGAGACAGGAGACAAATTGTAGCTTTTAAACCGGTTTCTCTTTTGTTATCAGGGTGAAATGTCTCTTGACTTACGCTTTTTTGTCGCTTGTCTTTTTATTGTGTGATATGCTTTAATGTCATTTTTTCGAACGGAAATCATTTTAAAGATATTTTATATTGAACACTTTTAATAAACGCATTTTTTTCATTTAGATTCTTTGATTGTTTTTAATTTTTTCGGAGCACTCTATCTTTCGAACGAAATTAAACTATGACGAAGCACACTCCTTGTTGAATATCAAAACTATCGTTCCGAAGATCTATTTCGGAACCTGCAGAAAGCTGACGCTGCGCACCCACTGGGACACCCTATATACCTTTTCTATACGGAAATAAGTTTTTTGTTCATGTTTATTCCATTCTCACTTTAGGATTACCTATAACTTTTTTCGTACATACACTTTTCATGAAAGTATGAGGAATTTTTTATAAAGGTATTGTCATGAAAATTGTCATATTATGGATTATGGTATGTAAAAGTTTTTACATCTCAGGATTTTAGGTTGGGAAATAAATTCAACCTTTACAATGGGTCACGTAAGAATCCAGTTTTTGAATCTGTGCCGAAGTTTATAATTTCGTGTTAATTTTGACACGATGTAACGAAAAGAATAGAATTTATTATTATCACATCAATCTATTTATTACAGGGCAATTCCATCATAACTGACGAAACATTTGATCATCGAATTTTGTTTTCAAAACTATGTAGAAAATTTACTAATAAAACCAGAACAAATTTTTACAATTTAAATATTTCTTACAAAGATCTTAATGTGTAAATTGTTGCAATATCTCTTTTAGTCCCAAAAATTGCAATTTAAAATTCTGTAACTGGCGTAACATAAAATATGCAAATATTCTTTCTGCCTTCATTGAAGTGTAAAAAATATCAAAACTATCCCGTTAAAAAAAAAGTGATTTAATGTTATCAACAACACTAACTAATGCCAAATTATAACAGTAACTTGTTTAATTAATTTCTGAATAGTAAAAAAAGAAAAAAAATGTCATTTACAAATGTAACTTACGTAACTTTTATTGTGTAACTGTTGTAACATTATGACTTTACAAAGACAATAATGGTACTTAACCTAGTTTGTAAACAGTAATTTACAATGCCTTGTTATTAGGATTTTATTATGGAATATAAAAATATCCAATCATACCCTTAAATTAAACATATTATAAATTTTACCCCCCCCCCCCCCAAAGAAAAAGAAAATAAATTATAATTTTCTGTGGAATTGCCTTACATCAGTATTTTCGAACAGTAATTTTTGTCCAACCTAACGATCGAATTTCAGCTATTAAATAATACAAAAAATAGTGTTCGAAAACAATGGTACTCTAAAATATAAATAAGCATACGGGATGCAAAGTGATTAAAAGAATAGCGTAATATATATATATATATATATATATATATATATATATATATATATATATATATCGTATGCAGATATCATTAGGCTACTTACAGTGTCACAATTCTATGTCTACATCCTCTGAGGAATTTACAACAAGTCGATGAAGGACTATCCGAATTTATTTGTGTATCGGAGTTAGATGAATCCGGCTTGTTACTAGCTTTCACAGTCGATGAATCTGGATCACCAGTCTTATTCACAGATTTACCACTCACAATGTTTTCTGTAGGCACAGTTCTATGCGTCAGCCTGCAATGGGATGTTTCATTATGGTTACTAGGAGTGTACTATATATCGAATTGAAATAACAGCCGAATACCGAATGTTTTCCACAAAGATAAGACATATATCGAAAATTCGGTTGCCGATTCCTTGTATATTTTAAACAACAAAATAAATTATGTTAATCCAAAATATATTATTTAAATACTATTCTATTTCACATTTATTCTGAATTGATATCCGAGTTATTAAAAATTAAAAATAGTGTAGTATAAAAAATATATATTTTTTTAAATTTTAAAAGATTCTTATGCATTAATGTACTTTTCAGTTATTAAATATAACTTGCCTTGGGTCACTTGAAACGTTTATTTAAAAAAACTTCAAAGTGCACAATTTTAAGTTTTGAGATAGTTAACAAAAACTCCCTAACCAAGCTAAAAGTAATTACTTTATTCTATAACATTCGAAAAGCACGAGGCGGTATATAAAATGTAAATTTAAGTTACAATTTAATTCTCAGGAGATGAAGATAAAAGAAATTCCCATTTGCAGTTATGGAGTTTAGGCATTGGAATACATTTCCTTCAATATTTTCCTCTATTTTCATTTTTTGATAGCTTTTATTACAAAAAGTAAAAAGCTACCTATTGCAGTCGTCTGGAGGAAAGCACTTCCAAAAAATTTTAATATATTTTCAGTGATCATGACCCCCAGAACCCAAAACCACCCTACATTTAAATGTGACTTTTATATATACAGGGTATCCGGGCTAAAAGAATTCAAAAGTTATAGGTTATTTTTACAGAACTACCCATTAGAATGTAAAAAAAAAATGAAATACAAAGAATAATTCACCAAGTTTTAATATCAATAGATTTCGACGTGTGCACCTGTTGCAGAATGACAAACGTCTAAGCAGTAATCCAGTTCTCTGCAGGTGTTTCGTAGCATATCAGGAGTTATTAGACGAATTGCTTGAATGAAACACTTCTTCAATTCATCCAAACACTTCTTCAATTCATCTATAGTAAATTTTTGTTTATAGACAACGGATTTAATAAATCCAAAAGCAAAAAAGTCTAATGAAGTCGAATCCAGAGACCTTGGCGGCCAGGTAATTGGGCCCCGTCTTCCAATCACACTTCCAGGAAATGTCATATTAAAAAACTCGGTATCGTCTCTGTGATCGTATGGTGGAGTCCAAAAAAATCTCGGAGGGATTTCCAATCAACGGAGGTTTAGTCTATTACATTCTAATGGGTTCTTTTAGATGGTTAGTTAGTTGAAAAGTGTGTTGAAAAGTAAGATGGAAAGTTATGTAATAATAAGCCATAAATTTTGGATACTTTTATTTCGGACATCCTGTATATATATATACCTGATTTTTGTCATGCGATAACTCTCGTATTTATAAACCGATTTGGATGAGATTTATTGAGTGTATAGTACATAAAAGTGTCTCGCCCGAGTTTGTTGGCCAACTTCATCCGCCATCTTGTTTAAATTTTAAAACAAAAAAAAAACGAAAAAATTTAGAAATCAAAATTTATTTTATGTTTAAGTGTTGGTCCTTGATACATGGATTCCTGAGTATTTTTTGTTCCGTGACTAACTTAAGAAATGGCTGAGATGTAGCAGCTTAAAAATGTAGGGTGGTTGACATTTTGAAACAAGACAACAATTAAAGAAACCCAGGTATTAATTTATGAGCGTTAGTGAACATTAGCTCCAAATTCTTGCTGAGCTTGGCGACACGTGGAGAAATATCGCCAAATTTGGCAACTAAAACTAAGCAACCATAAATGATGCTAACTTGGCTATAGCTTACTAATTTGGCTCAATTCTTAATAATATTCAGTATTGACGAACATTCTTGTATCGGGTTCGTCGCATTTTAGCTTCTTAAAATTTGAGTAAAATTTGCAAAGTTTTAAAACCGAGAAATAAGGAAGCTACCATTTTCTCCCGGCACATGCCGAAAGGACTTTTTAAGTTGGTAAAAACTAATAAATCTTACCTTTTAATAGACTTTTCGCCAGTTAAAATTAAAAATAATTTAAATATTAAAATAAAATAAATAAATAAATAAAAATAATCAGATTTTAAGCACACAAATTGAGAATTTATTTTTGTTACCTATCAAAATATTTATTGGATCAAAATATTTATTGGTCATGGGATTTCTAAAATAAATGATTCCATGAAATCATTTATAGAAAACTGCCTTTTTTTTTTCTCTTTTTGTAATATCAAAACCAATAAGCATTGGTTCATACACGTCTGAAGCAGAATTTAACAATTAGAAAGATACATAAAATCATAATTAAATAAAACTTCAAAACAACACAATAATAGTATAGCATAATAAAATCAATTACAATATATGTTTTAAGCTTTTCATATATGTAAATCACAGTACAGACATTTCAAGCTTTATACAAGATCTTGAACAGTTCAAATCTCTACATTTTGTATTGATGAGCAGATTGTATAATGATTGGAGCATCTACTGTAATTGATTTTATTATGAGATATTAATATGTTGTTTTTTAGTTTTGTCCAATGTCTCATTTTTAATGTAATTTCAATAAAAAAAATTAAACAATATTTAAGAAATCTCTTCCATTCAACTAGCATTTTATATTTTAATTAACCTGAATTACATGGTGTGTACACTATCTTTAACCCCCAAGTAGTCTGAAACCACCATTTTAAATTAAAAAAATTGGATTTAATATCTAAATGGTCTATTTCGTAAACGCCTTATTTAATCGCAGAATTTGTAATATTTTCCTGTCGTTAAATGGGGCCTGAATTTCTATTTTTTTTTTTTTTTTTTTTTTTTTGTAAAAGTACGCAGCCAGGAATGAAATTTTTAAACTTTTTTTATGTGTTGTGTTTGTAAAATATTCTGGTATTCAGCAGAACCCAATATTCGGCAGTATTGCTGATTAGTCTGAATTCTAAATATTTGTTGCATCTCTATAAAATAAGCAAATGTATTGCTGCATTTATATAACAAGGAGATGTGTGATTGAACATTGTCTGTGCTACCAAAAAATGAAAACTGCAAACAGATAAACGAATTTGTATGGTTTTATCGTTTGAGAATTTGATGAATCACGATGGATAAGCATATTAAATAATTAAAGAGATGTAACCGTAAAATTTAGACTTTATTTCACTCTTAGTGCTCCTATCGATTAATCCTATTGATACTTAAGTATTTGATCATAAAAAGCAGTTAAGGTTCTTATAAGTGTACTACATAAATAAAATCAATATTAAACGCACAATAAAAATACACCCAATGTTTCAGATTTATTCTCTCAAGCCATCATCAAGGGTTTCTTGACCTCCACGGTGCTTATGTTACTCATGTCACATTCACTGTCACAAACATTAAACTGTATTTGATCTCTAGAAATTTACGCTGTAAAATTTTCTATGAAACACAACACAACACTATCTTAATCTTGAATTTCAGTTGTGTCTTTAAATTTAATCAACATTTTGTAATTAATCAACATTTTGTAATCCACTTGTATAATTTTCACGTTTCTTAGAATTCATTTTTGTTAGTTTTAGTAAAGTTCTATCTTATAAATATACTTTAGATTCCTTTCGAAGCGCCATAATGTTATACTTCATTTTCAGATTCGTATGCAAAAATTCAGAAAAAAAAATCCTATTACAAAGTAGTTATTGGCAGTTTAAATTTCTACATGCCAACTTTAATAAGTTGAATAGAACAAGAAACATATTTACAGCAACAGGTATTACTTAATAAAATAAAATTGCAATATATATCTGTAACTTATATTCAGATGATTTTATACAATAATAAAACTCGTGTTATTTTGACATAATAACACCAAAGGTAGAATTTTTTTCTTTAAAAAAAATATATATATTATTTTTGCGCGATTTTGGTATTCGCACGTAAACGCAGACATGAGTTTAGTATGAACATTCCAGAATATTTGCCTTAATAGTCCATTTTGTTTCTTCTTGAAATTTCACTTTATAATCACATTACTGATCAGTAAAAATAATGTGTATGAGGACTATATAAAGAATTTATGTGGAGATATAAATAACGAAGTCAAAACTTTATACGTTGCGTAATTCTACGTCATGATTTTTTATTATCTCTTTTAACTCTCTTAAATAAAAATTCTCCGTTATTTTACTTCCACCCATTTTTTTGGCCAACCTTTTAAAAAATTGACGTCACTTGTGTTGATAGCATCAAAGATAATGATTTCTATACTTACAAATATTCACCAACATACTCTTGAATTCTTTCTTCCCTTATCTTTTCATTCCATTTAAGTTGTCTGTAATGGAGGAGATAATTCTCCAAAACTTCTGCCACTTCTCTATCGGTGTCACTGTAAAAAGAATATTTTCATAAACTTACACCGCTAGGAAAGAATTCTAAATGATATCCACTAAAACAGGGTTTCCAAACTATGATATGCGTACCAGTTCTCGTACGTAAACTTTCAAATTCTAGTGCGCGAAATTTATGCAGAAAATTATTATAAAACTGTAAAGTGTATTTAGATTTAGATACTCTGAACCTGCCAGACAAGTGTATAGCAATACATGCTAATAAGCCATGATTATTGTGCATTTCTCTTCAAAAAGTATCATTAATAAATCTACACAAAATACTTAACACAACAGTTACGGATTTTGTCATATTTAATTTTTTTTTACAATTTTTCTTATTATTAATTGAATTTATTTATTTTGTTTAAAATATAATCACGTTGTTACTTTTTATTTGAACATCAATGCAAGGCGATATTCTGGGCATAGAGTGCTACAATAATTCAGTTTATTGTTAGTTAATAACCGTTATTAAATATGATACGCCGAAATTATGAATTTCCATTGAGTGGTACGCTCGCCAGTCTAAAAGTGTGGGAACCGTTGCTTTATATATTGCAACTGCAATAAAGCGCAAAAGCAAGAAATACTGATCTATGCGTCATGTTTCAAGTGCATTGTAATAAAAGACAATTTTTTTAATAATAAAAAAATAATATAACCACGTATGAAAATATACAATAATCTTTTTCGAGTCACCCACGATTCAGAAAAGCATTTTACGTCTTTAGAGAGCCTAGAAACCAATCTTCTTTCAAAATTTAAAGAAACATTTATAAAAGCTCAATTTCTTTTTCGGCCCTTCATTTTCGGAACCGTTTCAGCGTAGATTTTATAAAGTACTAATTTGTTGTCTAAGATCACATTACAGGATAGGTTTTCATGAGGTTATTCATTCTCAATTAAACGTTTTCAGATGCATAATTGAATACATATAAATGTGCAAGGACAACAAAAAAATGATTTTAATATTCATACAAATTCTGTTTATTTATCGTGCATGTCTGCAAGACATGTCTGTTGAACGGATAACATCCCAGAAGCCCCTATTCCGGGTTGAGAAAACTGATTTATATACTATAAAAACTACTCAGAAAACGTTTCCGAAAATTAGTGGCAGCAAAGGAAATTTCTTTTTATAAATGTTTTTTCAATTCTCCAAAATATATTGATTAGTAGAGATCTAATCCGAGCCTTATTTGGGAGTTTTGAAACATCGGGACGCCAATCGTGGTGATTTATTTTTTACAGAGATGCTAAATCATGATACATAACGCTTTTGTGGGTACCGCCATACACAATAGGGTGGGCCGAAAAAAACTTTTTTTTGAATTTTGATGATGGGTATTGCGGAAAAGTGGCCACTAGTAGCACCAAGTTCACACAAAATATTTGAGATTTTTAGGACAATTCCTATATTTGCCGCTTTTGGCTTGAAGTTTTGCTAAAAGGCTGATTTTTGAACTTTTTTAGCAAAATCTTTAAAAATGTTAAATTAAACTTATTTTAATCGTATTTACTTGAAAAGGCTTATTTAATGTTCCAAATGTAAAAATAAGCTCTGATAATGTATTATTTAATTGCTATGTGTATTTTAAATTAGACGATTTTTATAGCCTTTTCGCGTTTCAGTGAGCAAAAGTTGCATGTATTGTTTGAAACTTTCAACGGTTTCTCTCTTTTGTCTTGTTTATGTCCCTTGGTCTTCCTTATTTTTTTCGGTGCTTTAAGGGTCATATATTTGGGTGACGGGCAGCAGAATCCCTCAGAAACAAATCTGGAAGGACAGAAGGGGGTGAGGCGAGAACTTAAGCGGATGCAGTGACTCATCGCGATGTTCGGGGAGTGAAGGAGGAAATACAAGAGGGGAGAAAGTGCTATAAGGAATGCTTATTATTTTTCAGTGCTCGGTTTCCCTGTGACATTGCGGACGCTGTGTGAGACAGGAATATGCGTTTAGGAGTGTTTGGATTTGGCCTGGTTCAAATTCAGATTCAGTTGAGCTGCTTGCTTGAAAGCTCTCACAACTTGAATCTTCCAACAATATAACTGTCTTCCATCTGGATCTAACTATACTCGTTGAAGGCTTTGTCACTGAACCACTATTCCTCGATGAAATTGTATCCCTTTTCATTTTCCGCGATATTTTTTTGCAAGAGTTTTGCTTGTTTTTAAATCAATATTTCCGATAAACATTTTTCGAAAAGTTCTTTGATCCTTCAAGAAGTTCACCTCCCGATGTGGAACTTTACGTCTGATGTCGCAGCTACAGTTGTTCAAGTCTCTACAGTTACAAGCTGCAATGTCAAAGAGAGAGATTTCCGCATTTCATACGAAATCTTCGCGGATCGCCTTGCCTTTAACGTCCGTATGATTACAAGATTTCTCCAATCATCTACACTCATTGTAATAGTTTTTAATCTTTCTGTTAATTGTTCGTTGGGAAACCACTGGTATGGAAGATTTTACCCAGATTTCAGAAACTTTTTCACCTTCCATTTTAATAATATCATCCACTGGTTGAAGATAAATATCTCGATTTTCTTCTATATCGCTTCGCAACCAATAGTAGTGGCGCATGATGTCAGCATTAGTTGGCAATTCCAAGTTTTTCAATTTGCACGGTGCTTCAAAATGGCTACTTTTCACGCTATCACATACCTTTACATGATCATGAACTTTCGCACTACCCATTTCTAAACTTCTCGTAATAAACCGCACAAAACACAGTAAAGGCACGTTAAATGATCCAAAAAGCAATGTATTGCACGAGAAAAGGGTTTTACTTTTACACTGAACAAATGTCACAGGGAAACCGAGCACTGAAAAATAATAAGCATTCCTTATCGCACTTTCTGCCCTCTTGTATTTCCCCCTTCACTCCCCCAACATCGCGATTAGTCACTGCATTCGCTTAAGTTCTCGCTTCACCCGCTTCTCTCCTTCCAGATCTCTTTCTGAGGGATTCTGCTGCCCGTAACCCAAATATATGACCCTTAAAGCATAAACAAAATAAGAAAGAGCAAGGGACACAAACAAGACAAGAGAGAGAAACCGTTGAAAGATCCAAACAATACATGCAACTTTTGCTCACTTAAACGCGAAAAGGCTATAAAAATCGTCTAATTTAAAATACACATAACAATTAAATAATACATTATCCGAGCTTATTTATACATTCGGAACAATAAATATGCCTTTTAAAGTAAATACGATTAAAATAAATTTAATTTAACATTTTTAAAATTTTTGCTAAAAAAGTTCAAAAATCAGCATTTTAGCAAAACTTCAAGCCAAAAGCGGCAAATATAGAAAATGTCCTAAAAATCTCAAATTTTTTGTGTGAACTTGATGTCACTAGTAGCCACTTTTCCGCACTACCCATCATCGAAAATAAAAATAAAAAGTTTTTTTCGGCCCACCCTAATATTCAATTAAGCGTGTTCAATTGTTATGCTATTTTATATTTAACTTAATTTGGTTTATGTATGAAAAGATGGACTTTTGTGAACAATATTTCGGTTGCGTCATGGTAGGCTGAAATTACAAAAATTGTGTTCACATATATGTTTCTTATAACGATAACAGATTTGATTATTTTGAGAACTTAATTATAAATAAATAAATTGATTTTAAGGCAGTTTTTCGTTAGATCGGCATAAGTAAATCCGCCACATATTCTTTATGGTTACAACAATGAAGTTTAGGATTCGCCAAATGCCGGTCGATAAAATAAAATTTGAAACTGCTATAATGGAAATAAGAAATAATAAAAATAAAGAAAGTAATAATTACTTTCAAAAAGGGAATATTTATCAATTAATAGTTTAATAATAATTAAAATATGGAGATAAGTTCAGAAAATAATATAAAAATCTAATTTTTTTTTCATATGTTGCCAAAGTGTTTTGAGTCAGAAAGACATAATTAAGTTTGTAAAGTTATGATAGCTATTAAAAAGCAGTAGGTTAAAACAACAAGTATTGACAACTTTGATAGCTTGGACTATTAATAGCTTCGTTGGTAACTGAAATATTCTTGAAATGGATTTCCCTGTAAATATCACATGGATTTTTTTTTCGATAATAGCCGCTTGAAAAAGTCACCCACTGGCGAGTGCATTGAGTGTTGCAAGACACTTTGTGCAAATAAACTCAAAGAACAAAAGTACAGTATAGTGGCGAGAAAAGCCCTTTTGAATACTGATTATCCAAGGTATGCATACTCGTTCAATTACAAGTGGATATTTTCTTAGACTATCCTTTAAATTTCGACTCTTTGCAAGTTGCAGAAGACTGGCAGCACCCTTATAAAGGGAGTCTAGTTTTTGAACGAGAACGCTCTGTCGACATTAACCTCTGTGATCTAAAGTGACATCTCTCCTTAATGTTTTTCCGAAATACATTTGCAGTTCTCGGAATATGCGGTAAGTGATTTTCGCTGTAGTTTTACGCACAGTAGGTTATTCTGGTCAATCTGCTGAGTATTTAAAGAGGATCGGAACAGGTATCTACGAACCTTGGGTCGAGGCCTGCATTCAGAAGGCTTGTTAGACCAGTCTACTGTTTTGGTGTTGAAGAACGGTACGTACTCTGAAATATCGAAAAATGTAGAAGTTATCGGTGCACAAATTGCCAGTTTTGGTAAGAACGAAATTTAATTATCATTCAATAAATCTGATTGGCAAGAAGGGGTTGTTGACCAGTCTACCGTTTTGGAGTTGAAGTACTCCACATAGCCTGAGGGATCAAGAAGAATAGAATTTAGCCGAGTACAAATTGCTGGTTTCCATAACAGCAAATTTTGATTATTATTCAATAAAATGTATCGGCAATCATGGGTTGTTAGATTTAGTGACATTTAGATATTTAAATTGGGAGTTATTGAAATTTATTTGCAGCGATAGTTGTGGTCTATTCAGAAGCCGCTTGTGATTGTTGTTTCAGAAGCCAAACTTGTTTACGTAAAAGGTATATATAAATATTATACAGACATATATACAATAAATACAATAAATCCAACTGGAGTGAAAAATTAGCCAGAGCCAGGAATCGAACCCGGGACCAGAGTATACAAGACTGCTGCTCTAACCACTGAGTTACTCCGGCCGATGCCTTAGTCTGCAATTTCTCACTAATAAACCATGTTGGGGAAGTTACCAGCCACTTCACTCCAGTTGGGTTTATTGTATTTATTGTATGTATAATATTTATATATACCTTTATCTATTGAATGCAGGCGTTATTTATGTGTGTATGTGTGTTTTTATATATATTGTAGTATGTGTGTTTTATTTGTTTGCGTAAGTTTGTTTTAGAATTAATAATATTGTATTTATTGTATTATTAAGTGTTGGCTTAAGAATAGATTATTGTTATGTGCAACGAAGTATAGGCTAAATTAAGAAACTACATCGGATTTTTTTTTCAATTTGATTTAAATAAATATACTTTTCTAGCTGAACTTTATTTATTCTACTTACCTCGGGCCCGGATTCTCTTTGTAAAAATCCTCAAACATTGATCTCATATATTAACGGATGTTAAAACCAGTAGACTTACGAAAAACCTTAGTGCGGATCGATGCACAATTATCACCCACGTGCCCCTGGCAACTGAAACAAAATAGAAAAATAAATAAAACTTTGACTTAAATCCAGACTTGTTTCTTAAATTTACTCAAGAATGAATATCAAACATTTAATAATTTGAAAAGAGGGCAGTATTGCAGGGAAAATACTGCATTTCTTTTGCAAACGTCAATTAATTGCTCAAACTTTTCACAATCTTCAGCGTCATTTATGTATGGTAATTTCTACGTGAAGGTACTATGCTATAAAATTTAGCATATTCCATTATTCGGTTAAAATATATAAAACGTGACTACATTGGAATCAAGATTTTTGCCTCTGAAGCGATACTTCCGGAGAGTCTTACTTATTTGCTTCAATTTGAATTCATTCAAAAGATCTGAGTATTGGTAGGAAATTATAGCACATATTCTCTGTCTGGGACCAATCGCTAATAATAATTTAGAAGAAGGTGTATATGTGGACATGTGCTCCAGTGAATGCAGAACAATTTTTACTTAAAATGGTGATATTTCCTTATTATTTAAAAAAAAAACAAAAAACATTGTGGGTTTCATAATATATTTATTAAAGATGTTGCTTTAAAATTATTCAAATATAAATTCAGTTAAATATTGTATTAATGCATCTTTTTATATTGTTAATATATGTAAAAGTCAAGTTAAATATCGTAGAAAGAATAATTTCAATATTATCCTTTATTACACTAATCCAATAACCTGCCTGTGTGTATTTAAACAATTGCGTCTGTTTCAATTATAATTCAGTGTTTCAAGATGTAAAGCGTTGCATTAGGTAATGAGTGTTAAAAGATTTCATTTTGTCGAATTAGTATGTGTTTAATGGGGAAGGCTTGTGATTATGACGTTATCGGTAAAAGTGGTTTGTAATTATCGGGCTGATCAGAATGTGTACATTTGAAGCTGCTCTTCTAAGAATTCATAAACAACCATTAAGTAAAGTTCTGAATTTGTGTGACATCTGCTTTACCATTTTGTTACAATCTACTTTTGAACACTTACTATGGAATTTTATTTTTCTTCCGATGCACAAAAGCAAACGTTCTATACATTTATGAGTACAGAACAGTCACGTGAAGCTATTCGCAAATTAATTTAAAACAATGACAGCTTTCTTTTCAGCCTAGTTTGCATATCAATATTTTTTAAAGGATTTTTTGAGTTGAATAGCTGAGGTCAACTCTAACTAGCCCTTCTTTTATTTTTTACGATTTTGGTTGCAGATTGTTTTATGAATTCACTCTCTCTTCCAGAATCGGCTTGGAAAGTGAAGATATTCCCAGAAAAAAAGCACACTACCAAAATCTAAAAAGTATAAAATTACGATTGTATATTTTGACATCTGATATCCTATTAAAAAAAAAATCATTGAAAAATATTGAAATATATCGAGAAATTTCAAAACAACAATGGCATTGCCTTAACGTAAGTAACAACATGGTGTAGACTCTGCAATTAAATCAGCACAATATTATGCGACTAGTCTTAATCTTTTGGTTAACGTTCTTAAAAATTCTAAAAGCTCTTCTATATTTTAGAAAAGAAGTAACAGGTTAAAGGGCATCTTTTCTTAACAACTGTCTTTAGCAAATAAGTTAGAAATTATCTATTGGTCAGCGAGAAGACGAGGGTATGTCTTGTATATCCACATGTGAATTTGAAACTTGAAACATACTTTAAAGGTCAACGAGGCTTAAAGAGACAGATTTGATAAAATGTTACTTTTTCAAAATTTTGCTTTTGAGACCTATACTTATAGCGCCAATTGAGAGTAAAAATCATTTCTTTTACCTTTGAGAGGAACTCAGATACACAACGAATTCTTCCAGTTGGGTGCTTCTAAAGAGAACAACAACAATGCCAGTGATTTCAATGTAATTATTTGATTCTGTTTTTTCTATCTACTGACATGGTTGATAGACAGCTTCTTTCATACGGACTCGGTTCAACCGTAATGGTTTTTTCCTCTTCCCTTCCCATCGAATTTATTCACTTTTAAAGAGAGATGTCTGTGGCTAACCTATTTCTAACCTTCGCCTCTCAGAAAGGAAATATATAGAGTTTTATTATTTGTCACGGGCTTTTGATATAAAACTTCTAAATTATATTTGGAACACTTCAGTGATATAACACTGAAGTGTTCCAAATATAGCAATTTTAAATTTCCTTTCTATTAGAAATATTTTAATTTATTTTTTGTTTATTTTAAGTCAATTTTATGAGGGAGGCACCCCTTGTCTGTTTTGATGATCTATTAAAGGTATTTTCACAATACTCTAAATCAGATTTTTTAAAAGAATATATATCATATTTCAGCAGATTTTTTATCTGGTAAATTTGGTTTGACTTTCGCAAATAGAGTGAATAAAAATGCAAGTACGTTCTTAAGAAAAAAGTGTGGAAGAAATACTAAGTCCTGAAAAAGGCTTTTTAAATGTTACGCACGCGACGCATACACTATATTGCCAACGATGATTGGTCACTTGCGATTTTAGACGTTTTCTTAAATATCTAGAAAATACATGAGGAATTACCCTGAAACTCCAGGTGTGTAAACAGAATATTATACTTCATAGATTTCCGCGAAGATTATTTCCCGAAACAGCATAGGGGACCGTCAACAAATTGCAAAGTAACGAATATCTTTTGGATAACCCTGTAAAAACAAATGTAGCAAAAGCATTCCAACTGCAGAAAATGATTAAGAGGCTTATTTTAATAAACTGTGTTCATTTTTATTAGGATAGCATGTATGCAAGTATAGAAATTAAGGTTTTTATAAAAACAGTTCCAAATTTTGCCAATTCTTTCCTTATAATTTGCAGAGGTCTTAATATAATAAAAATTTCTTTTCAGAAAATATGACAATCAAAATTGTACACAATACCCTGTAATCAGAATTATAAAAAATAATAATTGAATGTAAAAAAAGTAGGTTTACTAAAAAATGCTTCACTACGCATGCGCGAATGCAATCAAAATATAATGTGCATAATGTTTTAGCTAAGTGCATAGAGCAACTTTTATGAAAGTATCAAAAATATAGCTTGAAAATTCTGAAAATTATCGTCGATAGAATAAGCTCGAAATCCGTTGTTCCAAAAAGATCAAAAATATGAGGAGCTGTATCCAAATATGTGTTGATTTGTGCCAATATAGCATGCATAATATTGCACGTTCGAGTATATTTGGATAGAACCCCTCACCTTTTTGCCCTCTTAACACAGAGACTTTTTCTCCTTTCTGACTTTTTTCCTTTTTACAGAGTTATCCAAAATATATTCGTTTTTTTTTTCAATTTGTTTACGGTGCCCTATGGGATTTCGGGAAATAATCTTCGCGAAAACATATATGACCTATACTATTCTGTTTAAACACCTGGAGTTTGAGAATAATTCCTCATGTATTTTTCTAGATATTTAACAAAACGTCTAAAATCGCAAGTTATCAATCTTCATTGGCCATACAGTGTACATATACGAAAGAAGAGTATGTGGGTGTAAATGCATGAATAAAAAGAGATTACACTATACTTCTATATATAAAAAAAGTAACGCTTTGGAAATGGACCAATGAAAATCTGCGTAGGTACCGCGAAATACACCTGATTGGTCAGAGCTTTCCGACGCTATTAGGAGGTTACCAAGGCGGGGGCGGCTCTTTCGCCAAGTTTGTCGCCAAATTGGCAATATATCGCAAAATTTGGCAATCAAAATTAGTCACCAAAAGTGATGCCAACTTGGCGCTATTTCCAGTATTTCGCCAAATTTTCATAGACTCCCACTGAAATCCGTTAGGGTTTACTTGCTTGCACAAAATCAACAAATTAAGATATTTCAATGCAACAAAAACTAATATTAGCTTATGAATAGAGCCTAATTGAACTATTTACAATATATTTCAGCAAAAACACTACTACAGTGACGCTCGATTTTACGATACTCTTTTTTACGAATTACTCGTTTTTACGAACTGTTGTACTTGTCCCGACCAGCATCTCATTGAACTAATGTTACTCCCATTTACGAACTTTCGATTTTACGAACAGATTTTATGAGTCCCAATGAGTTCGTAAAATCGAGCGTCTACTGTGTTTACAATATTCGTAACACTATATACACAATTTTACACATATATGTTGGCGGAGAAAAGGCGGCGAAGTGAAAATTTCGGAGGAGTGGAAACTTATATGATAAGTTTATTTACTGTAACTACAAATTAGCAACTTCATTACAAAGATAAGGAAAAAAATCCAAATAACTTTAATAATTTTGTAATTATTCAAATAAATTATAAAATTTACCCCTTTTTTAATGATTTTATATTTAATCCTTCTATATATATATATAAAAGTAGCGATTTGGAAATGGAACAATAAAAATCTGCGTAGATCTTCCCGGTACACTCCTAAATCGGCATCCATATTTCTTGCGACCGGGAGTCTTTTTTTCGTTAATATTAAAAAAACTGTTTTATACAAAAATATGAAAATTAGTGCTATTATATACAAATGTTTGATAAATTCGCTGATGGAGGCAGTTTTTAAATCGAATAATTATTTGAAGAGATATTTAATGTTAAATTTGGTTAAAATTGTTTCATAAAAAAATTATGTGAGCAAAACTATACATAGGAATTTAAACATTTTTACATCATTTAATACATTAAAAGTTTCCAATGTGCAGACTGCAGTCATTTTTTTTTATTTAACATTTAAATTCAAATTTTCAGCATTTTGAGACATATTTTTTACATATTTTAGAAAAGGATATTTTAAACTGTTGCCAATTTTGAAAACAGTGCAAAGCATAATATTTCCTTCAAATAAAAATTTATTTACACGTGGCTATTATAAACAGAAGAAAACTTTCAAATAAGAATTAAGTGATTACGTGTTAAAAATTAGGAAAATATTGAAAATTACATTATAAAAACTATAGTTACACATGAATTTTAAAACAGAAAGAAATTTTTTAAATAATAAATTCATTACAATGCTTTAAAAGTTGCAAATGGAGAAATTTACGTGATGTTTAAAAAGACCAAATAATTGACAGTTGGCAAAATTAAAAAATATATTTGCGCGAGACATTTATTTCATATTTTGAGATAACCTTTTCAACTATTATCGTGAATTCTAAGACAGCGCAAATAATATTTCTTTTCTAACAACAAAAGTATTTTCATGTGAATGTTAAAAAGAGAAAGAAAACTTTGGTGAAAATTACTTCAGATATAAAACGATACATTTCAGATGTGTTATTTAAAAGAACTTTCTTATAGAGCTGATAAAAAACCGAGAGACAAAGACACTGTTTACTTAATTCTTTTTAAATTAGCTTATTTTCAAATTTTTAACTATTTTTTTTTAATCAAAGACGAAAACAGTCATTGTATCCCTTACCAAATGTTTATTTGGCCTTAAAAATCTCCAATGAAAGGAGTATGAATAAAAACCCGTTTACAGGAAGATCTCCACTGTTTTTTAAAATGTTCCCCTTTCGAGGGCGGGGTCCTTAAAAAAGGACACCTAATTTTAATTCCAAAACTGACAAATGACACCAAGAATATTTAATTAAAATTTTCCTTTCATAAAGTACGTCAAAATAAGCAAGTTCGTATTTTATAATAAATTCGATTATAAATTATTTTGCCAGTCCATTATTTCATCAGTTTATAAACAGAATTACTCCGAACCGGAAAGGGCTAAAGCACATAAAATTAGCCTGCTTTTGGAATGTGGGGTGTCGGAACGGGCGTTGGCGAGCGTAGCTCGCAGGGGCAGAGCCCCCTAGTACATTAAAAAAAATCTAAATAAAGTTATTTGCATTTTTAATAATTAACGCTCGGACTGCGACTAAATGGCCTTTTTCGCAAACATTTAGAAAGTCGTTTTCAGTATCTATTGAGCAAGTTCACCATTTCCAGTCGGGATAATATTTATTAACTTTAATACAAAGTGTTACTTTTATATATTTTTAATTCCATAATATCCAATTTTAGTTATTTTTACAAGATGGAAGCCAAATTGACATTACGCAGCATGCCTGAGGGAGGGGGGGAGAGGTTATCCCTTTAAATACACGGTAATGAATTATTTATAATCACGTTTCATAGCAATATGAATATTCCATGCAGTCCATGTATCCTTCAATGAAAATATTGATGGTCCATGCATTCATGCGATATGGCAACGTCTCCAAGTGGAACATATTTGTGTGTCATGGCAACCAACCCGTTAACAGAGCACGTATTATAATGAATTTTAAAACTAAAGTAATATCAGCATTCACCATTCTAAATTATACAATAAAATGTTCTCACCTGTGGGGAATTTCTGGACTCAAATCTTCATCAATAGAGGAAACACCTATGTTTCCTTCAGTTACCTGAAAGAAAGTTCATATCTTTAAACTATTTGAATTTGTAAAATTTCATTTATTAAAGTCGACCTTAAAATGACTTACTTAAGAAGCAGATGCTTATTTTCTTCTGAACATACAGCTTACTTTATTATTGTTTAGTGAATTTTATATAAAGAAATTTTATATAAAGAAATGTTCTGTTTGCGTGAAAAATACGTTAATTTATGTTAAAATTTAAGAGTCTATGATGGAAAATTGCAAGAGTCCAGCATTAAAAATGCAGTTTCCTAAGCTGTAATTTCAGAAATACGACAGTAAATACGATGATGTTAAAACATTTCATTTCTTAAGAATCTTATGCATTTCAAACAAAGGTTGCCTCGATACTTTCTGAAAAAAGGAGTTCAAAGAATATTGTAGTTCTTTCCTTGGATATTTAAACTGTTTTTTTTTTCAAAATACAGAGAGACATTTGATTTTAATGGGTGTGTTTTTTCATAAGCTTGTTGGAGAAAATTCCGTAATCAAGTTTATTGTCAATTATCGTATATTATCAAGCGTGGCTTCTCATAAGTTTTAATTCGTTGTTGCAAAATGCTTTGTTAACTTTTTACTGTTTTTTCTTAAATATTTTTATGTTATGGTCTATTATTTGACTGTCTATAACGGGATAAGAAAAAAGAATGTAGTGGGGGGCTGGAGAGGGTTGACCTATTTTTTACAAAATGCATTTTAATTTTTCAACTATTGAATTTAGAATAATGTTTCATGTATCATTGTATTCGAGATACAACAGTTATCAAAATGAAATTGCGACATAAGTGTACTTTATAAGAAACTTGCAAAATAATTGAATTTAAATATGAAAAAATAATGGATCAAGGCTGCCCACATATGAGACGCTTGACCCTCCCATATGTGGGGTGCCTTCACCCGCTTTGTATTATATTGAAATATTTGTTAAGGGAAGGATATCAGCTTTAAAAAAAGCAGAATAACTTATTCTATAAAGTTTACATATTATTAAAAATTATTTGAAAAAAATGTGATATGTAAACAATCCTACTTAGACGGAATTCAAGGCACAGGAGAAACATTTCGTTTTAAACACCCACTTTTTGGCATTCGACTTGGGAACAACAGTTGCCACATAGTTTGGCTTCATCTAATTCGTTTATCTTGGTGAAATTTGTCTACATACCTTTCAAAAATGTTTTGATCAATGTTATGTTTTTTTTTTTTCAGATGAATGAATACCTAACAATTCTTAAGGCTGCTGCTTTCATCCTTTTTCGTCTCATCCATTCTTTCTATTTACCTACTATGGGTACTATTTAAATGAAATAAAAGCCGCTTCCAACTTTCCAATTTATGTTTCACTAAATTTGTTCTTGCTGCTGATAGCAATTTTTCTGATCTTCATAAAATCAGTTTTAAACATTTTTCTTTCTATCGCCCCACTTTACTATAGCTTTACAAATTAAATTTACATTATCTTAGAAATACAACCATTGACCTATCATTATGTACAGTGTTTAATAAAAATATTTCCAAAAACAATTAATTGAGGAGCTTTGACCATCTGATTACCCCCACCCCCTCCCCCACACACAAACATTCATTGGGTCAAGCTTCTCCAGATAGCCACTTTTTAAAGCATAGCACATGGTTATGTTTAGCCTGATTTACAGTACAATCTTTATGCCTGGAATAAAAGATCACGATTTCTTCATTACTTAAAACCTACTTACTTAAATTTCTATGATATATGTTATCTGAAAAACTCTTTTTCTAAAAATGCACTTTTATAGCTGAAAACTGTTCCCAATTAATTTTTTCACTTATGTTTCAATTATATTCATGAAATAAAGACTGTTGTTTGAGTATTTCAGCTTGAGTAGCTTTGGTTGCTACCAATTAGCCAAACTCTGAAGTTCTTTTATGTATGAAAACTGAAGGGTGGATCAAGCCTCTCTTATGGTCAAACCTCCCCAGCCTCCCCTACAACGTTTTGTTAAATAAGGTAAATACTCAGTATTTTTGTTTGTTTGTTTGTTAAGGATATATTTTGTATAGTTTATTTTCATAAATTGTATTTACTGATGAACTTAAACAAAATGTTACAATTCTTAAGATTGTTACATCTTTAGTCGTCCATTGGTATGAGGTCATAGAATGCGAGATAAATGTATAATTAAGAATACATAAAAAAAATTATAAAATTTTTTATTTTATTTACCTTTCGAAATGTAGTGTCAGTCATAGTAGCAAAAAATCTTTTTAAGAGGTAAACTTACTAAAAAGCACGAATATATATAACTAGAGATGTCGAAATAACGCAAACTTTAAGTAGGGTCAATTTTAGACAGAATATCTTCTCATTATATTGTTGTAAATTGAGAAAATATTAACATTGTTGTACTCGTAGTTTTACATTGTTATAATAAGATTTTTGAAATATTATAATTCTGAATAAACAATGGTTATTTTTTTTAATGAAACAATGTTATCTTATATGCATAATTAAAAAAAATTCTGTGTTATTGTTGTAATAATATCCCATAATAAAGTATATTGGATGACGTCATTAGAATTAAAATGCCGAATGACTTACAGATGTGACTGTACACAATGACACGACACTTCTTTGATCAACTCAAAATTACGTAATCCTTTTTTCCGCTTAAAGTACTTTTTATAAATACAAAAATCATATTTAATTATTTTAGAAATCATTATCGACGTTAAAAGTAAAATTTTAGGGCTACAGAAGAAGAGCGCGACACAGCTTTCTAAAAAGTAACGGGAGCTTATGATGTTTTTTTCTTATAACGGTAATTTGAAATTAAGTGTACACTCTTTGGAATCTCACTTCTTTTTCAACCAATCAACTGGGTTCATTTTGAAGATTATTCGTAACACATTTTCCTAGTGAAATGCGTGCAATTGTTTTTCGACGTATTGTTATCATGCTTTTGTGCGCAACTTTAAGTAACAAAATTTTTGGTAAAAAAGTTACATTTTACATTGAATCGATGCCATTCCAATGCAAATCAATGTTTTAAAAAACGGTATATTCTGCAAGAATGTTTGAAAAAAAAAAAACTTTTTTTTTCTTTATTGATCTAGGTCAAGACTACAATGAGTTATCCTGCACATAGCTTAATCTCTCTTTTCGAAACGTCCAGTCCATTAGCTGTCAAGTCGCCATTTTTTAACCATTTATCTACGGCATTATGATCTACTGCAATTTTTTTCATGTAATAGTTTTTTTCAGTTACTACAATGAAAATTAAAGGATAAACATAAAAAAAATACTCACCCTTGAGAAATTTAGTTATTTAGAGATAATTAACTAAAGTGGTACTTTAAAGTACCGTCAGTACACTATGACTAAATTATCGTAACAGAAAACCCACAAGTTATTTCAACTGGCACCATAATATATTTTCGATTTAATAAGTATATGAAATATAGGCTTTTTCTCATTTACAAATAAATCGTTTGTCAAATTCCGGTGCCAATCATTTATATCAACACTTTAGAATTGAAAATGCTTTGCTCCTGAAAGGGTATAAAAAAACTATCTTTTCTATGTTTCGATCTTGTTAGCAGTTCTTTAGTTTTGCGACGCCAATATTCCAGGGACAACATATTCAATCGCATCTCCACATATGCTATATATGAATTTACATATGTCATTTCTAGCGTACCAAAAAAGAGCCGGTGCCAGAACTTTTTCGATTTCCTAGAAAAAATAACAATGAAACAGAAAAGAAATACCAGGGAAATCACTACTGCACATTTTAGTAATTGCATTTTAAATCCGATGAAAACGATGGATAACTACACAGACGAAAAGTAAACAAGAAGTTTTTTCTCCAGCACCCATTGTACTGACGGTACTTATAAATACCACCGAGTAATTCAACTGTTACATCAAATACATACACCGTTCAACTAAAATAGCTAGTCAAATTGTATTTTAAGACCATAATGAACAGATGAAAAAAATCCAACACTTATCTTATATCTTTTACTGTGTTTGCAGCAATGAAAATACGAGCGTGGCAATCTGTACAAAAAGTCGGCACAAAACACATCGAGTGTTTCAAAGATAGCCTCATTCCTCTCTAAAATAACGAACCTAGAACTACCGCTTCGATGTATTCGGATAAAGTGGAGTTAAAATTGCGATTTTTGCAAAGTACCATTATAATAATAGTAATATTCACTGTGGTATAAAAGTTTAAAGTGAGTGGTACTTATAAGTACCGTCAGTAGATAAAGGGTTAAATGCATCAACTACATACAAATAAATTTCTGCATCAATATCTTCGAGTGTCATTTAACGACATTTTAATTTTTAATACAAATACTTCCATATAGTATATTGCCCTTTATTTAATCTAATTATCCTACCTTTAGACACAGCAAATATTATGAATAACCTTTTATGGCAATTAAAAGTAAAAGCCATACGCGAACTATATAGAACTTATATGCGACACAAGACTAGAAGAGATTAATATAGGTATAAAACGTATTTCAATATTCTATATTGTTTCCCCACTTTACTTATTATTTTTTACCTTTCAGAAACTTTTGTTTTCTTTCCCTCCTTCAAATTCCGTTTGTTTTTGCACCTACGACATTTTGTTTCACGGGTCAGAATTCATGTGATTTAGAATATTCCATTTCATCAATAATTCCGTTTTTTTTTTTTTTTTTTCGAAAGCCGCTTCAAAATGTTTTTCCCGAGCTAAGCAGATCCGGAGCACTCACTTTTTTGCCTTTCGCTATCGCGTTTTTTCATTGGTTTAGAACCTTTTGCGAACGGCACTCTTCATGGAATTCTGCACCACCTTTGCTCTGTAACTATAAAACGGCCTGCACTCCCCCCCCCCCCCTATTCCCTTCAACCCCGTTAAATCGGCACTTACAAAATTTTTATTTATAAAGGCGATTTTAAATGGTTTATTTCAAAAAGACATGCTTATTGTTTGCTGAATATAAAGTTTATTTTGATTGGTTTTTATTGCAACTTTTATTGGTTATTTTATGAAATTTTTGTTATGTTATTGTGTGTTATATTTCTATTTCCAACGGATATGAAAAAACAAAAGAGGGAAGAAAATCCGGTTGTCACATAACCCAAAATTATATATAATTTGATAAATAATTTATTTACCGAAAACGGAAAACTTCCTTTCGATTCCAAATCGCTTCCATAGTCAGCCCTGACAATTTTGTGCCTTTATGTTTAAAAATAAGACTGTAAATGTGTCAGAAATGTTCGTACTTGTTGAGCAGTGGATTTGAGAAGCGCCTTAAGACTGAACAATAATCTTTTGTCGGTAAGAGGTTACAAGGAGTATATGTATACCTTAGAATAGCTAAGAAAAATTAATAAAATTTTCTATTTCATTTACCTGACTAAATGTAGAGTCTGTCATAGTACGTAAAATTCTATTTAAGTGTTTAACATCACTAAAACACACAAATATATATAATTACAGGTACCAAGATAACGCAAACGTTTAGTAGGGTCAATTCTAGACTGAATTTGTTCTTTTTCTATTGTTGTAAATTAAGAATATCTTAACACTCTAGTAGCTTTTACATTGTTACGATAAGGTTTTTTGAAATAGTCGAATTGTTACTGTGGAGAGATTTTTTTTAGTCAAACAATGTAATTATTTACGAATAATTAAACAATTTTTTGTGTCGTTGTTGTAATAATATCTCATAAAAAATTGAATGGGATGTCGTCATTAAAATGATAAAGTGGAATGAGTTAAAGTGTAACACCCTTTTGATAAAATCAAATTTATGAAATTCTTTTTATAAACATAAAACCTTCAAGTCGAACCTCCATATATCGAGCTTCTACATATCGAATTTTTTTATATATCGAACTTTTTGCAAATCTCCATGTTCATTACTTAGAAAAACTGTTTCTGTATATCGAAAAAATCTCTATACATCGAAACTTTTTTCAAGCGATATTGAGAGATTTTATTCCACTTTAGACCTGTTGTCTCGCGCAAAATGGCCCCACCAGTGGCCGAGAGGTTCTGCTGTCGAAGCTGGTAGACGAGAGGTGCTGGGTTCGATCCCAATCTCTCCCGTCGCCTAACGTTCGGAGTTTTCGTGGTTTTCTTTGCGACTTTGGTTTTCCAAGCGTAAATACGGGTTAAGTTACCTTAGAAAGACCCCCACGGAGGGCACTCTCCCCCCTTAGAGTCTATATCCCTCGTGCTGATAATTGTCCGTCGTAAACACAACCAACAACCAACCACGCAAAATGAAGGTGAGGGGATAAAGGAAGATTATTGATGGTCACTACGAACCCGAAATTCCAGCTAGGTATAAGGGGTGGTCAAACAGGTTGTTGTTCCCCCAACTCGTTTTCGAATTTCGGTTGCGACCTGTCCTGTAGTGAAACATGAACCCCATTGTTCTTTCAGCCAGAACTTGAATCCAACATGTTTTTGCTCTTTCGTCGCCAAAAGGATGTTTTTTTGGCGGTGCTCGCTTTATTGAAAACGTTCGGATTTCAATCTGGGTCAACTCATGATCCGACGAGAGATTCCGAGGAGCTTTTGCCGGGAGAAAAGCCGGTTTGGTGCGCATCTCTGCCCTCCGTCATGCTTCAAGAAAAGGTTGCCAAATCTGGGTCTCTGTGGTGAAACCATTTTCTAGAATTCCCTTTTGTCTGATGGTTGGCCTTCACTTCTAAGTCTCCTTAGTTTCAATGAAAATTTAAGTAGTGTTTTATAAATTTGTTTTGAACTTTTACTTTTTCTCTCGATCACAATGTCAAAAAGAAAATCCCGTAGTGATGTGAATAAAGTTTTATTGCTGAAGGATGTAGATAGCGGAATGTGCAAAAAAGACATTTCTTCTAAATTTGGTAATCCCGCAAGCACATTGTTGACTATTATAAAAAAATCGGAACGCCGGAATGAAATCCTATGACTGTATTGAACCTAACAGGAAACATTCGAAAAATGCACTAACGATACAGTGGACGAGACCGTTTTAAAATGGATAAAGAATGTTCGAGACCAAAACTTGACGATCTCTGATCCTCTCATAAAAGAGAAAACATTGGAGTATGCTAAATATTTTGGATGTGATGAATTTCAAGCAAGTTCCGGGTGGCTTGAAATATTTAAGAAAAGGCTCGACATCAAGGAAAAGGTAATTTCCAGAGAAAGTAAAAGTGTATCTAAGCAGTCTGTGATGACTGGAAAAGCAACAATTTGAAAAAATTCTAAATGATTATGAGCCCGATGATGCTTTTAATGCTGATGAAATGGGACTCTTTTATAAGTGTTTACCCAACAAAACTCTGACTTTCAAAAACGATGATTGCCATGGAGGCAAGGACAATAAGGACAGAATAACAGTACTGGTAGGCGCTAACATAAGTGGCAAAGAAAAACTTCGACTATTGGTAGTAGGTAAAAGTAAGAACCCTAAAGTATTAAAACAAGTGGGTAAGTGTGATCACAGATCGCACAGAGGGTTTCGTTTAATATTCCTTTCAAAACACTTTATCCTTATGAAAAATCTGTTAGTTCCACATTTCGCAACCAGGGGCGCAATCTATACTAAACAAATCTCTATCCGAACGAAACTCCGTTTTACATACTATCCGTAATTATATTAGTCGAGGGGATTGGACCCATAGCACCCGAGATAGGTAGGCACCCCTGGCGGTAAAAAGTAGAACTAAAATATGTAAGGCTATGGTGCATAATATGAAAGAAGTGTCAGAGGGGTGACGGCAAAAGTTGGAAAAGTGCTCCCCTGGTGAAAATGGCGGAGGTTAGGAAAATTGCTTAAAATACACAAGTTAGAGCCCGGAGGAGTAAATAATATAAGACTTTTTGAAAATTTTATGATTTGTCGTGTGGTCTGAGGTATTCAGCTATAAGTATGCAAAAATTCATGTCTCCAACTTAATTAGGGACTCACTTAGAAAGAATTGCTTAAAATAAATAGGCTCAAAGGGTTAAACGTAAGACTTTTTCAAGATTTTATTATTTGTTGCCTGGCCTCATGTGTTCTACTATAAATATGCAAAATTTCAAATCTCCAATTTAATAAGGGGCTCAGTTAGAAAGAATTGCTTAAAATACGCATGTGGGAGCCCAAAGGGTTAAATGTACGACTTTTTCAAAATTTTATGATTTGTCGCATGATGGTGTTCAGCTATAAGTATGCAAAATTTCACGCCTCCAACCTAAATAGGGGCTCACTTGGAAAGAATTGTTTAAAATACACATGTGGGAGCCCAAAGGGTTAATTGTACGAATTTTTGAAAATTTTATGATTTAACTTTTGATGTGAGGTGTTCAGCTATAAGTATGCAAAATTTCACGCCTCCAACCTAATTAGGGACTCACTTTGAAAGAATTGTTTAAAATACACATGGGGGACCCCAAAGGGTTAAATGCACTACTTTTTCAAAATTTTATGATTTGTTGTTTGATGTGAGGTGTTTAGCTATAAGTATGTAAAATTTCACGCGTCCAACCTAATTAGGGGCTCACGTAGAAAGGATTGTTTAAAATACACATGTGAGACCCCAAAGTGTTAAATTTACAACTTTTCGAAAATTTTATGATTTGTCGTTTGATGTGAGGTGCTCAGCTATAAGTATGCAAAATTTCAAGTCTCCAACATGTATAGTTTCTGAGAACGGGCTGTGTGACAGACGGACAGACAGAGGAGCGAGACGAATAGGGTTTCGTCAGATGAACGAAACCCTAAAAAGTAACATCTTTATAAGTTGACTATTGCTCCAATAGAAACTCATGGATGACAGGTGAAATTTTTGAAAAGTGCATTTTGAAATTGGATAGAAAAATGTGTGATCAAAATAGAGAAATTGCTTTACTTGTAGACAATTGCACAGCTCATCCTAGTATGTCCTCAAAATTATCAAATGTCGATTTGCTTTTTCTTCCCCCGAACACCACTTCAAAATTGCAACCAATGGACCAGGGTATAATAAAAAACCTTAAACTTCATTACACAAACCGCATTCTCCGACGACTTATCTGGACATTTGAAAATGGAAAACCTTTACATAAGGTGATTGATCTGATGATATGTGTGACAGAATTAGCCAAAGTTTGGGAAAATGACGTTTCTGAATCTACAATAAAAAACTTTTTCGCAAAAGTTTGGTTCAGTCTATTACCGGAAATCGAAGAACAGGACGTGTTCCCTCAAATTCAACAGTCTTGGGAAAATTTGCGTTCCCAAGGTCACATTACAGACGGTATTCTTCTTAACGAATTTCTGACAGTTGATGATAAGTTAATTATTGCTGATTATCCTACAGACGAAGGCATACTGAATTCGTTTCATGAATCTGAAACAGAAATCGAAGAACAAGAGGAAGTAAATGAATCTGAAAACATTTCCAAGCAATCGAAAAAAGAAATGCGAGAGGTGTTTGAAACAATACGTCGTGGATTTCAATTCGCGAAAAATATTTCTCATGAAGTTTTTAGCGGACTGAATAAATGCGAACATTTCTTTGATGAACTTTCCGCAAAAGTAGCTGTTCAGCAAGATATTCGTAGTTTTTTTTAAGAGAATGTAACTGTGAGCATTGTAACCAATGTCTAGACACTTTTATTTGTATAAAAGGTATGTAGTACTCAGTAAACCTTTCATACTAATTCATTTTTTTCATTATTAACTTTCATTTAATGCAATTCGCATTAGAAATGTAGTTCCGTATACAAAAATTAGCTTTAATTTTAATGTTTTAGGAGTAATTATTATAAAACTCAGATCGCTTCTATATAACAAAATTTCTATATATCGATTTTTTTCCGGAAATTTGCTACTTCGATATATAGAGGTCCGACTGTATTTATTTTTTTTTTCAGAAATTGACATCACCGGTAAAAGTAAAATTTTAGAGCAACAGAAATACAGTGCGATACAATTTTCTAAACGGTAACGAAAGATTTAAGTAACTTTTCTCAGAACGGCATTTTGAAAAGTGTTCCCCGCCTAGCATCTGTAAAGCCACATTTTTATATATATCAACTAAAAAGAAACAAAATTTTCTACTTTAACCTCTTCTGGTCGAGTGACATTCAACGAAATTTAAATGTTTAATACCAGTAATTTCCTATAGAATTTTTCGCCTTTCGGGTTTCTACATCTTAACCCTCATTTCGTGGAAAACACTTGCATTATAGGAGAAAATACTAGAAATTTCTGAGTTCAAAGGAAAAACAAATATTTGAAGCATTAGATAGCGAATAACAAAAAATAAAATATTATTCAACAGGCGTATGATTTGTAAGCAATGATTTAATTTATTTATAAAAGCCAATAATGAGGGAACAATGAATCTATAAACGCAGACCCAAGTGAACAATTTCATATATAAACTCATGTACTCAAAGGGTTGTAATGATCCAACCTTTACATCCGTGAAAAAGAAGAAAATTTTGAGCTATCGCAAACTTTGTATATTATTATCGATAAATCCGGACATGAATCCGTCATGGACTAAGAGAATACTTTTACAGAAAAGCTTTAAGTTAAAAATGTTAACCCATTTGTGCCTGAATTTTTGTTTTCTAAAATTTTTTGGTAAAATCACTTTAAAATGTTGCAAAATGAACTGGAAAAATACTAAAAAAATTAAGCTTAAATTTTTTTGTATTTATTTGATAAAATGTAAAAGAACTAAATATGAGTATTTTTAGTAGAATAATATGCATAATTATATATTTTACCTACATTTATATTTAAAATGTTTTTAAATTTTATAGTATGTATTATAATTAGTATTTTTATGAACTAAAAAAATATATATATTTATTTATTTGCAGAGACTAATGGCGTTATAACTATTATTAATAATAAAATAAGAATAGTCGTATTGCAGACTTAAAAACAATTTTTTTCATAAATATCTTCGAAAGGAGATTACATAAATAGCTGTCTCCTAAATTTCTAACAAAAATATATGCCCATTTGTGCCTAGAACCGTATATTTTGGACATTACAAAAATGCATAAAAAATAGGCTTGAACATTTAATTTCGCAATTTAAAAAAATACGTATTTCAGGAACGTCTACAAGCTAAGATTATAACTTGCGATTTTGCATCCTTGATAGAAAAAATACAAATAAACTTACTTTTTACATTTTGCCATCTTGAAAAATTAAAAATCTATAAACACCGAAAAAAGCCTTAATTTAAGCAAATAAATATCCACCTTATACTATCATCTCTCGGTTACAGATAAAGACATTTATAAATAATGATTTCATACAATTTTCATGTTATAAAGGAGAAGAAAATTATGCAAATTCATTAAAATTTGAAACATCCCAAAAATGGGACGCTAGGCATAAATGTGTTAAATTTGGTAACCGCATTCTGAATCTTTCAGCAACGTAATTAACATGACAAAAATGCTTTTTTTCGTTTTGGAAGAATTATACAGGGTGCCCGGTCTCAACGGTGTCCAATGGCTAATTCCTGAACCGTTAGTCATAAACATGTAGTTCCAATTACAAAAATGTTTTAAATCAGGTAAAGAAATATTTTAAAAGCGATTTGGGTCAATAAAAACATTTCTTATAAAATTAAGAAATTTAAATTTTTATACGGTCCCCCGGTCCTATAAGTTATATTTAGAGAAATTTTCCTTTTACACTGACAAGTAATACAAAAATGCCCCGTTATTCTACGATTAAAATTGACCGAGTAATAGCTGTTGAAAGTTGGAGCATATTTTTTGCTGCAAATTAGGGGTCATTCACAAATTTAGTCGAAATATAATTTCGTCAGATATAAAAAATGTTTGGGAGTAAAATTAACATTGCAATATAAATTTGAAATATTTAATCACTCTGGCATATTAATGGAAAATATACAATTTGTAATAAACATTTAAGAAGAAAGAAAAAACAGAATTTTTGTTAAATAAAATGATTCTAAATTAACAGCCTCAATTCGTTACAAAATGATACGTATTTTAAAATATTTTTAGGTTGCACAAGCCTGCAAAAGTCGGGTTATGTCATGTTTTTTAGTTTTTGATAATTGATTCTTATGTATTCTGTACCGCTGAATCCGAAATTGACTATCATTTTTAACTATCATATCAGGATTTTTCGCAAGTTGCAAATTTCAAAGTTAAGAAGTTGAATGTTAAAATTGAATTTCCTCCCCCATCTCATCGGACCACTCATCTATTTAGCTGTAAGAATCCCAGGATAAGCAAAAATATCGAATAAATTTTTTAATCGAATAAAATAAAATAAAATAAAATAAAAAATATTTTACATATCTTTTATAGTATGAGATTTTCGCTATATTTTAACTTACACATTTGCGATTTGCAAAAAAATTCTAACGTGATGGTTAAAAATGAAGGTCATTTTCAGATTCAGTGCTAAAAAGGGCGTAAAAATCAATTATCAAAAGTTAAAAAATACAACCATCTCCTCTACTTTATAGTATTCGATTTTTGTTATTCTTTAAATTTGAAAATTTATGATTTGCGAAATATCCTGACAGAATGGTTAAAAATTAAGGTAATTTTTGGATTTAGTGCTAAAAAACACAAAAAAGTTAAAAAACCCAACAATCACAGTCTTGTATTATCTAATCTAAAACTTTTTCTTAAACTCCTTGGCAGAAATCTATCCGAAATTTTTTGTGTTATCCTGTAAAATAAGTATAAATGGTAACCACCGAAATTCTTAATAATATTAGATTGTTATAGGATTTGCGCTAGTATGTAAAATGCAATCTCGATCTGATATTTAAAAGTGGGTTAAAGTTCGAGTACAAATTTTGAACTGGAAAAACATACATACAATTGTTGAAGTAACATAAAAACTTATAAAAAAACATATTTTTTGTTAAAAGAAATCATAAGAGAAACAGTCTCAAATCCTGACAAAATAAAACATATGTTATTTTAGCCAATTTCAGACTTAATCATAATACTTGTAGGATTTTTTTTTCAAAGCGCAGATACACATGAAGTAAGATCTTCGAATACTTTAAACACTTGGTATATGATCCCTCAAAGCCAAGCCGAACTCATTTGATTTCAGAGTAGAAAAGTGGCATAAGTCATGCATTTTTAAAGTTTCATAACTCGCTCAATTTTAGCGTTATATGAATGGGACTTTTTTTGTCTTAGTTGTCAGTGTAATAGGAAAATATTACTAAATATAACTTATAGGACCAGGAGACCGTATAAAAATTTAAATTTCGTAATTCTTTCAGAAATGTTTCTATTGCCCCAAATCGCTTTTAAAATGTTTCTTTAACTGATTTAAAACATTTTTGTAATTGGAACTATATATCTATGACTATCGGTTTAGGAATTAGCCATTGGACACCGTTGAGACCGGACACCCTGTATTGTCCAAAGCTTCCAAAAACCATAAATATTGTTTTAGATCTACAGTTAGATAAAACATTATTTACAGTTAGATAAGACCTTTTTCAAGTCGAAACACGCAACAATCTACAGGCGATACATCAGGTGATTGAGCATGTGTATGGGGGAAACATTATACAGGGTGTCCGGTCTCAACGGTGTCCAATGGCTAATTCCTAAACCGTTAATCATAGACCTATAGTTCCAATTAGAAAAATGTTTTAAATGAGGTAAAGAAGTATTTTTAAAGCGATTTAGGTCAACAAAAACATTTATTTAAAAATTACGAAATTTAAATTTGTATACGGTCCCCCGGTCCTATAAGTGATATTTAGTAAACTTTTCCTATTTCTCTAACAAGTACGGCAAAAAAAAAATCCCATCCATCTAACACTAAAATTGGCCGAGTTATGACAATTTCAATTTTATGACTTAAACCACTTTTCTGTAACCGAAAACAGATGAGTTGGAACAAGCTTTCAGGGGTCGTACGCGAAGTGCTTAAAATATTATAAAGAGCGTCCACTTCAAACGATTTTCAATGGCTAATTCCTAAACCGATAGTCAAAGACATATAGTTCCGATTACAAAAAGGTTTCAAATAATGTAAAGAAGTATTTTTAAACCGATTTTATTGAAGGTGCTGCCACCCTATAAATATTACGGTAGTGTTAATTTTTAATAATTAACTTTCAGATTGGTTAAAATAATTGAAGAAGTGAATTTCAAATCTCGCCTTATCGAGAAAATCAAATTTTGGGAAATCGCATAAAACCTTTAAATGCTACCATTGGTATTCATTGAAAATTTGGAGATTGTAGCGTTTAATTGGTACAGTTATACAAATAGAATAGTTTGATAGAGAAACAATATTTTTTAAATTTCGGATAAGACGAGTTTCAAAACTGATGTCCTCAATTGAAATTTGACAATTTTTTTTTGTAAGGAAATGAGTATTTTGCGGATTTTATTTTAAAAAGTTGTATTATTTTTATAAGCTTTTAACTTACGACGTTCGTATGTATGTCTTCCTAATTCAAAATTTGTAATCCAATTTTAACTCACTTCCAAATATCCAATCAGAATTAAATTTTGCATAATTGTGTAAATCCAATGACAATGTAATATTAATATGATTTTAGGTACGTACCATTTATATTTATTTTACAGGACTACTCCAAAAATTTTGTATACATTATTGCCTACAAACAGAAATTTTAAAATCAAAATCAGTAACATTTATGTAAGGCATTGAGATTCACGATGTAATTTTTCCAAATGAAAGTGCGTTGCGTTTATATTTTTTATACAGTGCCGCACAAAAGAAGTCAGACACATTACGATGTATGAGCAGGGATTGCTTATTATACATTTTGATGATATTATGCTTTTTTCAAATTCAACTTTTTAGTTCTTTATAAAAACTTGTTTGAAAAAAATATTTTAGAGAGCAAAATCAAACCAGTACTTTTGAAAATAATATCAGATATGGAGGTCGTATTGAGTGGCCTCCCAGGTCGCCAGATTTGAATCTTTTAGATTTTTTTCTTTGAGGTTTTCTGAAAAATAAGGTATATGAAAGAAAATTCACTAGTCGAGCATATTTGTGGAATCGTATTGCTATGGCGTGCAGATCTGTAACACCTACAATGTTGAAAAAAGTAGAAGAAGAATTTATTTCATATGTACATTTCTGCATTGCAGCCGAAGGGAGTCACTTCGAGCGCGTTTTAAGATAACCTTAATTTTTATTAATTAAGTTTTAGATTAGGTAATCTAACTATGTATCATTTTCTAAAGAGTTGTGACTGTTACTTTTATAATCATTTAACTAAATTTCTGTTATTTGTTTTTACTTATATTTTTAGTACAAGTTGTATGTTTTGTTTTAATATGTCAGAATGAACAAAAATCTCAAAATATATTTGCAGTGTTAATTTGCTCTCAATGTTTAATGTTAAATTTATATCTGACGTTTATTTTTATTTCTAGTAAATTTGTGACTGACCCCTATTTTGCAGCAAAAAAGATACTCCAACTTTAAACATCTATTACTTGGTCAGTTTTAATCGTAGAAGAATGGGTCTTTTTTTTTTGTCTTACTTGTCAGTGCAATAGGATACTTTTACTAAATATCACTTATAGGACCTGGAGACCGTATAAAAATTTAAATTTCGTAATTTTTTAATAAATGTTTTTCGTGACCGAAATCGCTTCAAAAATACTTCTTTACCTCATTTAAAACATTTTTGCAATTGGAACTATATGTCTATGACTAGCGGTTTAGGAATTAGCCATTGGACACCGTTGAGTCCGGACACCCTGTATATAGCATTAATACCTGCTTTTCGCTCCAGTTTTTGCAGCAAATTAACAGTGGAGTGAGACGTGTGACATCATGCTTTATATTGAGACATTTTAACAAATTAATGACACTGTGGGTAAAGAGTTGGTTTTCAAGTTTGAATTTGTTTAGAAAAACTTGTTTCTTAGAGTGTGTAGAATTAGTCTTAACATTTCCCTCCACTCACTGTATTTTTATGTTGGCTTTATATACAGCGGAAAGAAATATCCCAAATTCTTTGCAAAATATAGCAATACTGCAAGCGAACCGTGTTGTAATTTTTTTTTTACTCTTTCATGATAATAATCGGATTGCTTTTTATTATAGTCAATTAATTAGTCCCAAGCTTAATCAATTGTAAATACATTTTTATGTTTTCTCTGGATAAATGCTTCTCTCAAATATTTCTGTATTGTGTTCTACCTTCGGCAATGTGCTGTGGAGAATCATGATGAACTTTGAGTCTTTTGGCATTTATAAAATTCAAATAAGTATTATGAATATTGTTAGACGTTGAAACTAAACATTTTAACGATTTAGCAAAAGTCGTTTGAGTTTCATCACAAGTATTTTTGCCATATTGCTTTTTACCATGGCAGATTTTGCCATTGCAATATTTTATGAATTCCTTTTTGTTCCTGGTCACATACTTGGAACAATGTTTCCACTTGAAGACAATCATTAATGTTTTTCCCTGTCTTATTGACAATATTACCTACTGCGGCTGCAAATGTATTGACATCATGCTTTGAACAGCGTTTTCTATAACCTAATATGAATTATTCTTTCCTGAAAATGATGAACCGTAAACCGATATCCATCGTTTCTTTAACACCACTAGTTTCCATGTAAAAAAGTCCTTTACCATGCAACAATCTATACTTTGAAGAACCCATTACCTATAAAAAGTTTTCAATGCAGGCGACTTTGATTCACCAAAACAAACTCCTCTAAATAACGTACGAGCAGAACAATTATTACAATTTTTGAATGAAGGTCATCTGCTTAGAGCAATGTAAATAAGCCGGAAATTGTATGTCAAACTTGACAAATGGTATGAATGAACTATAATTAGTATTTTTAAATATTCAGATCCTGATTTAATAGTTGTTGTACACTTATAGAAAAATGCATGAATACAAAATTCATTATGATTATATGTATTAAATTAAGTAATACAGAAATAATAGGACTAACTTAAATGACGCAATCACCATGACAACATAGAATCATCACCCAATCTTGCGATATCACTAAATTCATCAGATTTTTTAGGATTTAATAGAATAATCCCCATGGAAATCTAGAACTATTACCTTTCACTTGATATCATTGAATTCATTACCTATGATAGTGATTTTATACAATGAAGAAAATCTTTATTAAAGTCTTTTTAAGTTTTGATTTGATTTTCTTAAAATTTGAAATGACTCGACAAATTTGTGTAACTATATATATTAAATTTCAAACCATTCGGTTGGTTATCTTGCGTTCTTGTGTACGGATAGCCAGACAGGAGGACAAACGTACAGACCAGACTTCGAGTATAGGTACTACGTATTTGTATAATTAAGAACGCACTTAAAATCACCTTACCTGAAAGAGAGATGGCAATGTATTTTGAGATGAATAGAGAAAATTACGGATGTGTGGAGCACATTATTAAACTAAATTCGGTGTTAAAAAGTACTTACCTGTTTCTCACGTTCTCTGGAGAAACACCTTAACATAACTTCACGCATTATCACCGTGAGTTTTAAAATTTCCTCGATAACTTGTTACAATATCAAATCACAAAAAATGCAAAAAAAGCTTGAAAACTTTGAATATATCGCTTTAAAATAATTTTTTTTAGCTTAAAATCGCTGATTCGTAACGAATCGAATAAGAGATTCTTATGAAATCTGAAGAATTTTCTTTTCAACAATGCATGCAAAAACAACAACAATGCTTTGAAATTCACTTTTGCAAATTCAAACAATTAGAATTATTGTTGCAATTTGTATTATCGCTTGAAAAGTATTTAATTCTTATTTAATCATAAACTGTATTTTTACTCCATTGTTGGTAGAATTTAAGGGGATGAAATTACTATCAGGTGTGTTATTGAGCTGTCGACCTAACAAAAAAGGAAACAAAAACTGATGCATAGTAAAAATCAAAACTATCTCACAAAAATATAACCGTAATAGCCATTCGAATGTATTACTTTTTTCATTTTATATATACTTAAAAAAAAGTGCTTTGATTGTCGTCTCATATTGAAATTCGACATTTCCAATACATGCTTGAAGGTAAGACAACAAACGAGAAACCTAATGTGAAGTAAACTAAGTCCTAGAGACTCTCGGGTTTAGTTCATTTCAGCGAAAACGTCAACCGGAGTAACAATCGTGTTACACATGAAAGTGTGAAAAGTGCTTATATAAGTGCTGTTAGAACTTTTCCAGTTATATTTCAAAGATGTTTGCACATCCGAAAAGCTTTTTCGCGAAATTGCAAGAATAGGTTCTTTATGCAATATGTATAAAACAGATGTATTCTTGGATTACCTCGCCGACGAATGTCCTGTTTGGACACTTCCCTCTTGCCAGGACATTCAAAAGAATTCTGAAGTAGATGATTTATGAAAACACCGCTATAACATGTGGATACAGACAGGAGACATATTTCAATGTTTCAATGAATTTTTATTATAATAAGTTCTGTTCTTAGATAATAAATCTTTGTCACTTTTATAGTTATCACAATGAATGTCTATAACAGGTAATTTGGAATTTTAACATTTAAAATTATTGGAAAATAGCATTCCATGGTGTAACTCCCGTATAAATATTTAAAAGATAATATTACACCGTGATGAAATTAGTAACTTTCTCCATGAATGAAAATTAATTAATAAATATGTTCCAATAGAAGGAGTATTTACATATCTGCCTTTCCATGAGAAATAATCAATAATAAAAACCCTATACATATAAAGTTCATGATAATTAAAGATCCAGTTATTTTAGACATTTCATAGCTTAAATAAATATTACAAAATATTGTAACATTTTGCATAAATAAATTTCATGATTTGTGGACAAATAAAAACGGTAAAGTAAACTAAAAGATGGAAAAATTATAAATTTATTGTAAAAATATAAACAGATGAGCATGAATAAACATAATCGAGTACACTGATAAACAAGCATTGATGTATAAAATCATGCATGTCATAAATCAATTCTACAACAAAGAGAATTATGAAATTTGCTTATATGCTTTCTGAATAAAAATAAAATAATATTACATATAGCTTTTAAATTAACGTATATACTGCGCAGATGAAATAAAGTACAATCAAGGAAAAATAATGTAGATACATTAAAGCACATGTGCGATAACCAATTGTTTGATTTCTCAAACCTTTTCTGTTCGAAATTTCTGGCACATTTCTTTTCTAACAAGAAATATATATCCCCATTGAGTTCCCCTTGAGTTGATGTCTATTTCCCCAAAATTGTCTTTTTTTCATTACCGATTATTCCTTTGATACCTTTTATCGATATTTAAACGTGTGAGTTGTTGAATATTATCAGGCATAACTTTTAACAATTTAATGATATTTGGGTTCGTTGTGTGTAGTTTATAAAGGGACTGTATCAGAGAATTATTTTCAGAATATATGTTGATGATGTCAATTAAGATAATTTTTATTGTCTATGATCTTTTGATAGCAAGAGAGTTTTCTTGAAATAGCTGGTTTAAAAAAATAAAATCTTATTGTGTACTCCAAGGAAGATGTTTCTATGATTTACTGTAAATCATACAGCTCAGCTATTTTTCTTTTTTGAACAGTCTGTATATATTTCTTATTAGTTTTGTTTATGTAAATTTTTGATGGTTTTACACTTATTTTTAGATTATTAATAGATCATGATGGATGATATTAGAATTTTTTTTTTTAATCGTCATGTTTGAATTTTACTAAACTGTGTTGTTCTTAAGCTTTATAATTTATGATTTTAAATGTTTGTGATGATTAAGAATTTTTAATCTGTGGTATGCCTATAATACCAGAAATGCGCCGATGTATGTTGATCTATAGTATCTGGGTGTTACTAAAACTGTTGCTCTATGCATAGCGTTTAATTTCCCAATAACTCAGATTTACATCTGTCATACTATATTTCAGTTTAGAATTGGAGTTATTCTCATATATTTCGCACCAGATTTTAATATATTTCTCCTTATTCTCTAACTTGTATTTCTGAAATTTAAAATATTTTTGTTACTGTTCGTTGATTTACTTGTAGATATCTTATGTGTAGATACAAGTTAAGCTCAGAAAAGAAACATAACCCAATCTGAATATTTTTTATTACAAAATTTTAAAATTTAATGTGTATCGAGCGTGTACTTGTTTAAAATATTGTTCATGTTTTCATGCGTGAATATATTAGTAAAGTTAAATTGTATACTAGTGTAAATCAATACATTTTTCATTTGCAGCATGTTCTAGCTGTGTTTAAGTGTTTTCCGTTACTAACAGTAGAAAATCTTTTGCTAATGCATAATATTATTTGTATATTTATCCATATTTTAAAATTGAATTTACTACTATTGACCATAGTCTTATGATTAAAACGTGGCCCTGGTGAACAACCTTTGTGAATATTTATGTACGCAAAAATCTGAATTTAAAATATATGACTTTTAGAGGGATCGTACGAGTCCTGGAATTTACAGACCAGGAAATTTTTCGGTACCAGCACTTTCTTGTAGAAAATCTCTCTTTCAATATGGCGAAATTTCACGTGTATGAATGTATCAAGATTTATTATTTTTTAAAAATAAACTGATAGTTTACCTTTTTGAAATATATAAGGTATCATTTAAAAAATATTATGAAAGCTTTCTTTTTTAAATGGATTTGTGTGAAATTTAAACTAGTTGTTTTCAGTTATTAACTAAAATAATCCATATAAACGACACACTATATTATATTTTATATGTAAATTATACAATATTATATCTAAGTTATACCCTCTATTTTTTCCCAAAATTATTTGTGAATGGCTAATAATCTATAAATTTGTCGGTCAACAGCCTTTATAACTGCCAAATTTGAACTTTCCAAGTACGTTCCATAGTTTTCTAGAAAAAAGTTTGAACCTGACACAAGAGATCTAACATTGATTCCGAATATACATTTTATCAAAGAACCGTAAACAGGCAGAAACTACAAACAAGAATTTTATCTTTTGCATCTAAAGCATATTTAAACCTCTCGCAATGAGCCTACCGTATCGAGCTTTGTTTTTTAAATGTATTATATTCGAATAATAAATTATTTAACCGCTGAAACTCTTTTACGAAAGAACGCAAAAACTACTATTTAGAATGAGTGATAAGTAAAATTATAGATTGGATGTATTTTTAATTAACGTAAATGGTACGATCAACGCGAAGGTGTTAAAAAAATCTTTGCTATAATTCAAATTTAATTGATTTTTGAGGCATTAGCTTTCTGTTCAGTTTTCCGGAAACACGTGTTTTTGACTAGCATATAAAAATGGTGAATCTTGCTACACAATCTAATAACAAATAAACCCAATGCAAGTAGTACATAAAAAAACTGACGTGTGATAAATGAAATATATGTTCATGTTATGCTGTTTTAAATAAAATTAAAAAAGGGACACAATATAAATAATAAGGAAATTTATAATGTATAATGTCTCATTAAATACAAAACATATAAGCATTTTGCACTTAATAAGAAAATCTACAAGAAATCAAACAAAAAATCCTTTTTTTTTTAATTATAAAATAATTTTATTTAGTCAATATTTAAAATTCAAAGCTTGCAATACAAACAATATGCATTTTATATTTTTTATGTTTGTATATTTGTTAATTAAATGGATGATCAATGTTCAGAATGTAAAACGTTAAAATACATATTTTTTTTATATAATCACAAACACTCTTAAATTGATTTACAGAGTAGAATATTTGAGAAGAATTAAACAGTCAATAACATACCACATAACTCACAAATGAAGCATACACATTACAAGTGTTTATTCATATGATGTTTAAGGCTGCTTGCATGTCCATACAATTTGCCACAAACTTTGCAACAATAAGGTTTCTCTCCTGTATGTATACGCATATGAGTTCTTAGATTTCCTGCTGTAATAAAACCTCTGTTGCATGTTTCGCACTTGTGAGGACGTCCACCAGAATGAGCAATTATATGCGTATTTAGATGAGAGGTATAATTTGTGGAATATGGACACAGATGACATGTCAACCGTTTCACAGAATCTGGAGTTCTTGAATCCGGTGTTAAATTTTTAGCACACAGGACGGAACTTTGCTTGCTATGAAACTGAAGTCCTGAAAAGAAAAATCATTTGAGATGAAAAAACGAAAATATTATTTAAAAAATATACCGAATTGTCATTTGCATATACATTTGTAAAAATTTATAAGAGATCAATATTTTAAGATTAAATAATAAACATCTTCTGTGAAATAGAATACAAAAAAAAAAAAAAAAAAAAAAAAAAAAAGAAGAAGAAAAAAATTAGATTTATAAATCAGTATTTTCTAAAATAAGTTAAATAAATAATAAAAATAAGCTCGTTCAAAAATCAGTAAAAACTTTTTATCAATTTTATTATTAAATAAATATTAAATAGTATATTTTGAATTCTATTATGAAAAACAAAAAGCAAATTGTCAATGACGAACTGCTACACCCTTGTCAGTAAAAGGATTAAAGATTAATGTATTCCGTAATAAGAATGAATTAAGGACATAAATGCGGTACTAATTGTTAAATTTGCATAACTACACCAGGACGTACGAAGAAATGCATTTGAAAATTAATGAAACTTCCATATTCACATGCATTATATAACCATAGTTTTATTTAAAATATCTGTGATTTTCGCACTCTCAGGATTAATATTAAATAGTATAAATGATATACCATCAGGACTGTCGAAGGGTTCAGCAGATTCTGAAAAAAGCATTGTTTAAAATATCTAATCCTGTCAACAAAGTAATAAAATATACAATTTAAAATAAAACTACTTTTCAAATTTCAACAACAATAAAATGTATATAATACAGGAAGCTACTCAATTGTTTTAAGCAGATAAAACAAATTTTCGAGCAGTAGTGATTTTTAACATATTGCAGACTAATTTACGTAGTATTCTGCATATATGTCAGTTATTTTTATTTCATTATGGATTTAATATGCGTTCCAGTATAACCAAGTTATAAGTATAACAAACTTTTAACCAACGGATGGTAGTTCAAATCTAAGTTTTAAAATTTTGCAAGCAGAAATAGTAATATGCTATTCAACTTGTAAATAGTGACATAAAAATTATGATTAATTATTACATTTTGTACAGAAATATTTGTTTACATTGCATGAATTAAATACGAAACTTTCTCCAAATACATAGATATTTTATTTCACAAACATCAGGAAGAAGGATTTAAAAATCAACATTTAAAAATAGAATAAAATATTAACAATAACCAAATTCAGAGTTCATACTAATTTATAAAATCTATGTCTTAAATTAGAACTAATTAAAAATAAGTAATCAAAAATAAATAATTAAAATTTTAATAGTATATATAACTGTTAGTTAGCACTATTTTATAGTATGCCTTAAAATTCTTGAATTTTAATGAAAAGTTGTAACACTATGATTATCAGAGGAAGAGATAATGAATGTCTCTCTGTAAAAGAAAGTATTAAGCACATATTTGATCTGTTTTACAAAAAATCAATAGATAACAAAACACAAGTAGTTGCTATAACTAAGCAATGAATTACATACATTTTATGCCAGCTTTCTGATTTTAAAAGAACGAATCAGTAATACAAAGTGGTACTTCAGTTGTATTACGTCTTTAAAATGAGATGAGTCAAGCGAAAAGTATTACGTATTTTTAACCAAACAGATATATCAAATCGCTGCTGCTTTAAATTTCTGTACAGAAAATTCACACACAGCTATTCCAACAACTAGTGGAAAAACAAATTATTCCGCTACTGAAAAAATGATTGTCTGGAAAGAAACAGATTTATTTATTATGGTATAGTACATAATGGGGGAGGGGAAGATAAAAGCGCTCATAATAGAAATATATTTATCGTTAACATTCTCGAAAAGAAAATCAAAATACTTATTCGACTGGGAATTCTTTAATTTTATTACATTTAAAAAATAATTTTAAGAAGCTGTATTTATACTTAAAACAAAACGTACTTTAATTTCGTTCAAATTCCAAAGAATTTTTCTTTTCTCAATAAAAATAAAATCTAAAAATATCGGAGTTTTTGTAGAATAAAAATATAGAAATAGTTATTTTTTGTTAAAAACCTCACAGCGTCCTTGAACTTACTATGAACTTATACAATGAATAAGCCATCCGGGCAATGAAAATATTACGCGTATGACGGCTTTTCAGGATTTTATAATGGAGTTTTTGAAAACAGAAATACTTTGTCACGTGAATAAGATTTTTTGCCCAGTATGTTTAAGCCTATGACATCTCTGTTTGAGCATATCCTCGTTTGCATGATTTGCACTTGTAAGGCCGCTCCCCAGAAAGAACGAATAAATTCTTTTCAAGTCATTTCTGCGATACCTGGAATATGGACAAAGATTTCGATTGAATCGTTTGAGAGAATCTTCATTACAACGAGTTCTGTAGTATGAGGATAAATCTTTGTCAGAAGCGGAGTTATTTTGGTTCTTATTTAACTGAAATCCTGAAATAGATAATATAAAGTTAGCTTCCGAAGCAAAAATAAAAGAAATAAATGTAGAGTTTTCGAAAACAACATTTCCGAAACAATATACATAAGTTACAATAGTAGCAAGAGTCAAATTTCTTTAAAATTATTGAAAACAGTTTGTCGATTTGTGTTGCTTAGCATCATGAATTAAACGTAGAAACGTAGTTGAGTAAAACGTAGAAAACTGAATAAGAGAAAAATAGTTCATAAAGATATCTATTAAAAAAATCTACGAAGGTCAACAACACTTTCGTTAGGAGGTCAAAATGTCACAGTATTACGAAAAACCACAAAACCCGTTAAAAGTATAATGCAACAACTAGAATGTTCGGAAAAGTTTAGGAAAAAATTCCATTTTCTTAAGACCACTATTTACTGAGTTATACTTTCAAGCGTAAAAAAAAAACAAAAAAAAAATACCATACCCTGACTTGCGTATTTTGTTCTATATTTATAGGAAAGATTATTATATTTTGGTTAGCCATGGCATTTTCTACTTTAAATGTAATAAAAATGCTCAAATATTAGCAACCTGATTTAGAAATCACCATTTCCCAATTAAAATAAATAAATTAAAAATCTTATTTAAACTCGGGATTACTACATTAGAACAAACCAGGAAAAATAAGTACATATGAAAATATAGATTTAATAAAAATACGTTGTCATCTTTGAAGAAATTGACTATCACATTTCTATGATTTTCCGTATGTCTTAATGATCGCATGTTTACAGCTATATATTGATTTTGTATATTTTATATTTTTTCGGGTATTTATTTTTCTCTTAATTCAGGCAGAATAACGACAGTTAACCCAAGGACACCCCACATTTGCGAATGTTAAAACAAATTAACTAACTACTCGACGTGGAAAACTAAATAGATTTTAAATAGTGCACATGCACCGTATAGTATATAATATAAAATTATTATTGACTATGTAAATGTAAAAATATAATTATGACTTAAATAAATAAAAGTAAAAAAAAATTATGTTTCCTCCTACCCAGTAAACACACACCTATCGCACACAATCGGTTAACAGCCGGCAGCGTCGGTTAAGTGTCGGCATTCGGCACAGTTGTTTAGGTGAAGTGTCGGAAGAAAATTATAAAATGCTGTCATTATAATATCTAGCATAATAATGTATTTATTCTAGAAATAAAAAGAATCAAATATTCAGAAACTACTTTAACACATTTAGAAAGTATTGCGTCTGAACAGAAGGATTACTAGAACAAAATGATATGAAATTCTTTTTTCTATTTTCGTTATGAAAAAAGTAATTAATATTACATAAATGAATTTTAGTGGCGTGAATTAGTAAGCAGAAAATTGGTTTAAAAGCATTCCTATGAATCGGTAAGCATGCCCTTTGAAATTTTCGCAAGCAGTATATGATACAAAAGACTTCATCTTAGGCGGCTGACAAAGATTTTAAAAGTGTGAATATCAAGAAATCCCAGGAAGAAAGATCCGTCAATTCAGAACGATCCCCCTGATAGGAAAAATTCCCTATTTATTAGAGTCATTAAGAAGAAACTGTATGTTGAATTATAATGACATTGAAATTTTGGATTTTGCATGTGCCAATTTCAAAAGGCATAAACATTAATAAAACATCAACAATTGTTTTTTAACATATACAGTGAAATACGTTTAATACGAAACTGGGGGGTTCGAAATTTTTTTCGTGTTAAAAGAATTTCGCGTTAAAAGATTCTTTAAAAAAGAACAAAACTCAAATATTTTCGACGTCCGTCAAATTTTATTTCGATTTACTATTAAAGTATTAGTGAGTTGCATCCATTATGATAAAAAACAAGTAAACAAAATATTGTTTTGGAGGAAAAAAATCTGATTTTTTTTTAAATCAGATCTTTTGCAGTGTCTTTTTCAACTTTCTGAGATCTAGCTTGTTTGAACCAATAAGCAAAGCTGTCTCTAAATCTTCGTGCTTAGCAGTTCTCATACTTTTTTCTCAGGCTAAAACATACTGCGTTCAAACATTAACATAATGGGATCCCTTTTTTATTATTGTTGATAATGTAAAATTGGCACTGCAAAACTTTTTGCAGATTTCTGATTCGCGCTTCTGTTTCCTTAACTGCATTAAGCAGCTTCATCTTCATTTGAAGCGAAATAGCAGTTTGTTTTCGCACCGATTTCTCAGCAATTGTCCTCATAAAACAAACTAATTTACAAAAAAACACGAAATTCACCGATTTCTACCCAAAATTCAGTGGTTTTAACACAAAATGCACCAATTTCAACTCAAACTTACTAGCTCGAAAGAGAATTTTTTTCGCGTTAAACAATTTTTTCGTGTTAAAAGAATAAAAATGTATTAAATTGCATCGTATACTGTCCGGACCGATATCATTTCGTGTTAACCAATTTTTCATGTTAAGCGTTTTCGCATTTCAGTGTACTTAAAATAATATAGACATAATCAGTTAAGCAGTTTTACAAAGTTCATTTAGCTCATAAATTTCAGTACAAATTTTATATCTAAACAACAAAATCAGTTTGCATCACTGCAAGGTTGCGAGTTGATTTTTTAGGTTGCTAAAAATATCTTCTTTGAATGGAAAACTTGTCAAGGCTTTTTAAGGGTGGGGGGGGGGGTCCATCTCTCTTTTTCTATTTGGAGAATTCTTGTATCTGGAGAAGCATTCCTTTTGCTATTCTTAAATATTTTCCACTATGCATATAATTGATTCTCCGATTTTATTAGGTATTAAGACTCTGTGACTGATTTATCAGCGACCATATTATGCTCATGATCATTAGTAATGTAATCATTAAATTAATATAATCATTAGTTTAATAGTACGATCAAAGTATTAAGTGTTTAGATGGATATATTGCATGGTATGAAATGAATTATTAAACTAGGATTTGAAATCTTCAATATTATATTTAGACTTATTAGACTATTTTCCGATTATTTGCGGCGTTCTGTAAAATTTTTTAGTTTTGCATTCAATAGATAATAATGTTAATAAAAAAATGCACATTTTTATTTTAGTTTTTCTATGCAAGAATACTAACTTTTGATTATTTTATAGTTGTAATTTTTATTAACAGAATGTTTTCATACGATGATTGATTATATATATTATTGTATTGTATTATTAATGTATTAGTGGACACTTTTCATAAAAATAATGTAAAGAGGTGCCTACATCACCACACTCATAATTTTCAGTATACTATTTATTTTAAAGGATAATTAATTTATTTAAATAATGCTATAAAAAGTGATAAAATATCTTTATTAAGATTGACGATCGTTTCGTCGCACAAACGGTGACATTTTCAAAGTCATTCACGGTAGAAAATATTTTTACACTAATAATGATGAAATGATGTGAAAATACTTTCTATCGTGAATTATTTTGAAAATGTTGCCGTTTGTGCAACGAAACGATCGTCAATCTTAATAAAGATATTTTATAACTTTTTATAGCATTATTTAACATAATCTGTTTATAAGTGATTATTATACATGTTTTTAAAGGATAATGTTGGAAAACTTCCTTCACTTCTAAGACATCAGTGATTATACAGTTTATTTTGTATAAATTTAAAATGTTAAATGCGCTATGTCAGCATTATTCCTGTTATTTAGCCATGGAGAATAATAATTAATTTAATAAACTTTTTTTAAAAATGATAATGGATAACCGATTTTAATATTAAAATATTTGGATTTTCAAGCAGTATTTATTTACCACGCTATCTAATCTTTCATATCATTCAACTTTCATTAGCATATATATCTTTTAATATGTATTTAGCATGTCATGTCCGAAAGTAAAACAAAATGTGAGTAATAGCAATACATATTAGGGTCACATTTACATGCATTTTATCAGTTTCAGAGGTAGTTGATTCCTTTAGGCAATTGATGTCGCAGCCGCAGGGGAGAGAATAATCTGAAGTATAACGTAAGGCGGCGTTTAAATGCTTGTTTTGCCATTCTTCAAAAATTTTCCATGAAAAGCATTCTTCTCTGACCGTCTGTGGTTTATTCTCAAAAAGGTGAAGAGATTTAACCCTTAAATGCCCGATTTTTAAAAAATCATTGTAATAATGTTTTTCGGCTTACATTTGTTAAATAAATCATGGGAGAAATACTTTAAAAAATCATAATTTGTTTTATGTATGGTTTACGGCTAAAAAACAGTTTGTTACTACTCGGCAATACTGATCTTTAATCGAAAAAAATAATTTTCCTTGATAAAATTCTATAATATTAAACACACAAGTATTTTAGGAACTATAATAAGAAATAAATTTTACTTGCTCACTGCAGAACAAAATAGGCAAATTTGCAAGCTGCCAAACAAAACAAAAAGAACAAGTAGCAACAATTGAAGAAATAAATCTATATTTATTCTTAAACACCACAAGTGTTTCAATCTACATGTTGAAAATCGATTTAATAATATTTCACAATGTATTTTATTGGCAACATTAGGCATTATAGCTTCAGTATTATTCTAATAGTATTTTAGAGCCTAAATTGGGTATGTTGCCAAAAAGCAACACCCGGCATTTATGGGTTAACAATGTAAAAGAGATAAGAAGAGTAATCTACTTGAAGGAAACTTCTTCCTTAAGAATGTCGGTCAGTTTCATTCTGAAGCTCTTAGGGGGACTCGGGACTCTTAAAGCTTTAAAATTTTTGAAATAAAAAATTTTTTAAGATGTTAATTTCCCATCTTTTCTGAATATTTTGATATAATTCTTTCTTTGAAATTCTCATTAGATCAGAAGTTATGGCTTTATATTTTGTACACATTGAACAGCTGAAGTGGCGTTTCCGAAACTTTGAAGTCATTTTTCTGCAAATGTCGTTTTTGGGCATAACGCGCACGATTATCTCAAAAACTTCTGAATATCTTTTTTCAATTTCAAAACATATGTTTCATGTTAGTCTGTATAAACTGAACTTAAAATTTACTTTTTGTTCAAAAAAAAAAAAAAAAAAAAAAAAAAAAATCTAGATGATACTGTTGAAATTTTCAAAATTTTTCATTAGCTAAATACAACTGTGTACTAAAAATGTAAAAATGCTTTAAATGCAAATTTAGATTGTAATAAATATCCTGAACCTGAATAAAGTATAAGTAGGCACCAAAATTTTCATTCTAGTTGCAAAATTTATTTTGTAATCCTGTACGTAATCTTATACCAATTTTCTACTCGTCAAATGTCGGACAGTTTTGAGCCGCCTGTAAATGCCATTTCTGAATCTTGTAATTTTTAATTCCATGAAATGAAACAATATAGTTATATCTTTCATACCAATTAAAATTGCGTCTTAGAATCAAATAAATTTTAAGATATTAAATATTGAAAATGGTCTTTTTTTTTTAAATTTAAGAGTCCTGAGACACCTTAAAGATGAAACACCGCGTGACCACAAACAAAAAAAAAGACGACCACACTGAAAGTAGTTGAATGATACGTCTATTCGTAGTTTTGAATTGACTTATACCGACCAATGTAAGAAAAATCGTTCGCTGCCGATTTCCATCTGTGCTATTATTTTGGCACAAAAATAGTTCAAGTTTTTTTCTGCATTGGCTGTAGGACTCCACAGAAGTTTCAAATTATCGCATACAGTCGAACCCCGATTCAACGAATCGCGATTTAACGAATTTCTAGATTTAGCGAATTTTTTTTATGGTCCCGCCGAAAATGGAACAAAACTACTTCGATTTAACGAATTTATAATCCCGATTTAACGAATAACTTTCTATGAAAAAAAGGCGAACAATTTGAAGAAATTTTCTAATATTTATAAACTATTTTCAGTGTTCCTGATTATCGATTTTCTGAATACGTATCATATGACGCAGAAATATCTTCATGCGAAAATGTACATTATACGGAGGTTATTCATGCTGCAGTAATGGATCGGATGAAGAAGATGAAATAGAGATGAAACATTCAACATTCAAAGAAGCAGTTTGTTTAGATTCTTTGAAATGGAATTTGATGGCTTATAAAGTTAATAATACTAATTACACAGCTTCAGTAAAAAATCGATATAGAAGTTTGGAATACAAAATTGAAATAATGCAAACAAACATCTATAAAAAAAAATCTTATAATTTATCTACAAAAGTTCAATAAATGAGATTCTTTCTTAATTAAAATGATTGTGATTTATAGCGGTGAATAAAGAAGAATGAATTTTTAAACAATTTATTTTCGGAAAGCAACAAATGTTTAAAATCGTGAGTAAGGCAAGTGAGAAATATTCTGTTTATTTGCAGCCATTTTTTACCTTTTGTTGTTGTATAAAAAAATTCTTTCGATTATCCCGATTTAACGAATAATCTCGATTTAATGAACAAAGTTGCTAGTCCAGAACGATTCGTTAAATCGAGGTTCGACTATATTTCCGACCGAACTCATTGTAAGGACTAGGCGAGTGTGGCGGGCTCTCTGTTCTATTCATATTTATATATATTTCAATAATTCGGAAAATGTCGTAAATGCCAATGTTTAAAACAGATTTTCTGTTATGACAATTAAGAAATTGTTCTAAAGTAGAAGTTTAAAAAATGCATCGTATTTCATAACACAAAAATGGGCAAGTATTTAAAAAACTAGGATATATTAAAGGAATTTTTTTTAATTATATACATAGTGTATGAGAAAAAAAATATATATTAACTTACACAATAAATTTTATAAATATGCTTACAATACTAAAAGGCAAAATAGTTTCCATTTTTGTTATGTAAAGGCACCCATAATTCAGAAACAGTAATTTTTTTTTCTTTTAACATAAAATACATTTATTAAGTCAATTATAAAAATAAAATAAAAGCAAAATTAAAATATGTATAATTATCAAAATTTCGATACAAAAATAAATTTTGCAATAATATTTCTTTAAAATGTATATATAAATTTGCGAACTCTATACAATACGAAAATATTTCTCATAGCACTTATGCAAAAGATTCTGCTATTTATACAGAACTTACATCGTTGAAGTATACTATGAATTAAATACCCCATACTTTATCTCGAAAACCTCAGTGTTTACGGCTAATGTGGCGTTTCAAATGAACTCTACGTCTAAAAGGCATGTTACACAAATCGCATGAATAAGGTTTCTCTCCAGAATGTATAAGCATATGATGTCTTAGAGTATCCGATCTAGCAAAATCTCGTTTACATGTTTCACATTTGTGAGGACGTTCAGCAGAATTTTAGAATGATTTTTCATATGACCACTATTATTTGTGGAATATGAACAGCGCTCACATTTATAAAGATAATCTTCATTGGAATGATATCTGTTGTGTGATGTTAAGTGTTTGGAAGAGATGAAAGACCTTTGTTAGGCAACACACTGAAATCCTGAAACAGATAATTTAAATTTAGTTTGATTTATAAAAACGAACAAAAAATATATATATACTATACAGCGGTTTTGGTATGCATGTTTAATTAGTCATGACATACTATTACATAATAAAATATAAATATATTCAAATCAGACATCATTACTAAATTTTAACAATAACCCGATTTTTACAATTACCAAAAATATTTTTAACAACTAAATTTTAACAATAATAATATTCAACGATTTAAATAAAACTGTGTGATGTGTTTCATAATGTAAACCAACTTTATGTAGCACTGTTAGAGCATAATTACTTTTAACAACTTTTACTCTTACTAACTTTTAACATTTTCGTCGAACAGTTAAAATACAGTTATTAAAATCATGTAACATCTTAGTGAATCATTCCAGGAAACAGAAAGAATTAAGATCAGAGAAACTAAATTATAAGATTTAGAAATCACAGTCTGAATAAAATGATTACTAGAATAAAATAATGAATTAGGAAATTATCTATTACTTTTCATTTTTAAAAAAAGGGAACTAGAAACTGTAAAAGAAGTTGGAAATATGATTTATGTACAGGTGGATGTCTTTCGAGATGCAAGCTGGTTAATAACGTTTTACCTTCCGCAAACATTTAAAAGAATTCCAGGCATGTATAATAAAAAGTCGAAATGCAAAATCATTTTCTTCTTAATTCGGCATGGACTAGCCGCCACTCGATTAAAAAAATGAATGAAGTTCAGTGCGAACAATAAATTATCTATATTTAAGTAACGTATATCTTTATATAAATAATGTCTGTCTCCATACACATAAGAATATGTAGTATCCAACATTGAACTGTAACTCCAAAATTACTTTTTGGATTGCTAAGTTTTTCCACCGGTAACTCATCTTCGTTTACGTAAGATAATAAATTTATAAACACAAAGTTTATCTTCACACATATATAAATAAATAGCTGCCAAAACTGAATTACAATATCTGCTGCTTAATATTTCTGCAGGTAGTAATAGAATCAGGACTTTAGTGGAAGATATGCGGTTGTATACACCGTATATATAGTCAGGATTTTTGTCTGAAAACTTTATATTAAAAAAAAAACAGTGTTTTGTCCACATTTAATAACGAACTAAGCCGAACCCATTGAAATTCGAAAGAATAATTTTCATTCTCTTATGCATATAAAGAATCTTTTGGAACCAATTGGAAAAAAAATGAAGTTTATATAATATTGCGCGTTATAAAAATTGTAAAAAGTATCCTTAATTAAAAACTAAAAATGATAAATCTTGTTTTAACTAGCTAACAAGCACTCAATAAATGATAAAAAAAAGCTCTTGTTATGGATAATTGAAATGAATTGGAATTATTATTATTAAAATAAAACAAAATTTAAAGATATACAAAATGTACAAATATGCAACATTTTTATCTTAATACAAAATTAAGTCACCTAATTATAAATTAAATATAAGGATAAGATTATAAATATATTTTTTTAGTTTATCAAAATAACATCAATTCAAAAAATGTATTTATTCAGAAAAATAATGTATGCAATAATATATAAAATTCAAACCTACTATATGTCGTAAAAACACAAACTGAAAAAAAAGAATTCATTTTTTACGGATTCATTTCACTTCATTTATATATTCATTTCACTCTGATGCATTTAAAGAGAAATGGGTGCAGTATAAAATCTTTTTCTCAAATATGTAAACATCGGCCATTCAATTAACTTTGCTTTTATCAGCTAGGCAAGTGTCTATAAATTTTAAACAAAAAGTTCGTAAATTGATGTTTCCGTAATTTTTCCCTAAGTGAAGTGTAGCGAGTACCCGCAAATTTATAAAAGTAGGAACAACACTAGTAAATTGAAACAATGAATCAAAAACATGATAAAGAACTCTGAAAAATGTTATTCTAATAAAGCCTATTATACAAGGATCACAGTCGACGAAGAAAAAAAATGGAGAAGTAGAAAGAATTCATCATACATTTTAATCTCCACATTGTCAAACAGTTAACGAAAATTGACAATCTCTCTGAAATTATGTTTTTTAATGTTTAGTAGAAAATATGAAAGAATCATCACCATATTAAAATTGAACAAACTTTAAAATTAGTTAAAGTTTTTATTTCAAATTGTATTAGGTAAGTAAAACAAATTTCAGAATAATTTCATTGAAACGCATAAGTTTACTTATTTATTACAAAAATTAAATATAGCATTCAATTTACCGAAACAAAGAACATTTTTAGAAAAGTACATATTCACAAATATCGCAATCGTAATGAAAAAAATTAGCAAGATGATTCATAAAAAGATTATAGATATACATACAAAATTGCAAAATTTCTGAAATGTCTAGGGGAGGTGGGGGATGAATGGGACATTTTTACAAAAATGTTTATTTTGAATACTTTTTTTAAGTTATCAATATTATATATCACATTTCATACATTAGGTATTTGACAACATCTATGCACCATATTTAGTCTAGATTATTTTTATACAGTAAAATATTATAAATTTTAAAAAGTTACTCTCTGTCCCAATCATCCCTATAGCAGTGATGAATGGGACACTAATAGGGATGGATGGGACAACAATATTTTTCTCCCTGTATTCAATGTTACCTAGTTAAAATCGATAATTATAAATTTATATGTATTTATATTTGTAATAGATTATCTTATAATATGGCTATTATATCTCACCGTTACTAATCACTGCTTTTACTGAAGTTTTAACTTGTAATGTAAAGTTCGACTGTCTATCTGTTCCCCTTTCCCACTTACGAGACAATTTATATATGAAATGAAAGGGAAAAATGTCTTTGAAATACGGCATAGCCAATATTTTTCATTCACAACTTATTAATAAATATTAATTCAATGTATGTTAGATATCATGCACAGATAAATGAAATTACAGTATAGCGCCGATTATCGGAACTCAAATTAACAGAATTTCCAACTATCCGAACATCCTATTTCTCTCAAAAATTTTTTTTTAATGATCATGAGATTGTGGATGAGATTTAAGATGAAAAAGAAATTGAAGGAATGAAAATGAATGCTCTGAAGATGATCCAGGTCCATCACATAGCGAAGCCTTTGAATGTTTGGAAGCAGCAATGAAATGGCTCGAACGGCATAAGAACTCTGATCCTATACAACTAACGTATTTAAGAAGAGTTCGCGGTATGGCAACATTGGAAAGAACGTCTTTTTTGAAACAAGCAACAATCGGATGCTTTTTTCGCTTAAATTATAATCTCTGGAGTACAGAAAATGATAAAAAGAGAAAAAATAAAATTTAATGATAAAAATGTAAACAAAAAAAAAGACAGTTTTCAAACACGCTAGCACTAACTGGTGCTTCCAGAATTAGGCCTGGATAAAGTGTGAAGGTTTTAGTATAGTCAGGAACATCCCTTAAATTGTCTGTCCATTTATCCGAACTTTTGCTTATCAGAACTAGGGTCAGTCCCGACTTGTTTGGATAATCGGCGCTCTATGTTAGAGGAGGTGCGAGTTGGAATTTATTTAAGCACAAGTTCAAATTCAATATAATTTATCCCATCTGATCAATAAACATATACTAATTTACTATTTTAACTATTTTGATAATGTTTCAATAGAAATTTTTTGATAAATTTTAACATTTAGTACAATACAATAATTAAGATTCAATATAATTTTTAATAATAAACAACCTATATAATACGAGTATAGTATAATACTAATACTTAACTTAAATCATTAATTTATAAACCTATATAATATTTTTAGTTAATAAATAAAAGTTTTAACATTTCTAGTGATGAAAATGACTGTCCCATCCATCCCCATTTAAATTGTCCCAATCATCCCTATGATACATAGATTCAATTGTCCGCTATTTTGCCTCAGGAATTATTTTGTCACATTGGTTAATATGCACTCATTTTAATTACCAATATTGAACGTTCAAATAAATAGCTACAACATATCTTATTTGTTTATATTGTATAAAATATTTGACAGCTTCAAATCTTAAAAAAAGTTACTTTGAAGCAGAATTTCAACAAAATGCGACTTTGCAAAAAAATAAAAGCCATGTGGTTTTGCTTTTGGTTCTAAAGCACACTATGGAAGGACCATATATGAGAATAGAAATCAATTAAAAAAAACGTTCATTGCATGAAATATTGATATGTCCCGTCCATCCCTTGTCCCATTCATCCCCCAGCTCGCCTATCTTTATTATGCAAGATAAGATAGCGCAAATCAGATAACTAACAAAGAAAAATATTTGCTATGAATTATTCAGTCAGTGCGTAGTTTAACAAAAAACCTGCCATAAGAGGCTTACATATTACGAATGTATGTTTTTCTGAAGAAAAATTAATAGTTTCATAGTTATTAGTTTAATCAAATTTAAATTAAATACATTATCGCATTTCACTAAAACAATACTTCTAATTATTACAATTTACCAAAACTATGATACAAAAATAAAATTAACAAGGAGTCTTATCGGAAAAGTAGATATGCATACAAATATGCGCAATTTGTGTATTTTGTTTAACTAATAAACAGAAAATATTAAAAAGTTTTTGCTATTATATAATATTTTCAGTTTCAAAAAATGTTGCTATCAGTAAAAAATATTTGCTGTGAGTTAAACAACGATTTATTAACCGCAGTCCAACACACGTGAGGATAACATGTTACATGTGTTTACGAGTACACATATGTATTTTTTTTAATTTACTTGATTCTCTGAAAGACATTTTGCACACATTACATGAATATGACTTCTCTCCAATATGTATAAGCGTATGACGTTTTAGAGAGTCTATTCGAGAAAAGCCTCGTTTACACGTTTTACACTTGTGAGGTTGTTCACCAGAATGCTTCAGAGAGTGCCTGTTCATGGTGTCTGTGGAATATGTGGAATATGAACAGTTGTTGCATATAAATCGTTTCGGACATTCTTCATTGCTATGTGTTCTGTTGCTTGCTGTTAGATCTAGAGAAGATACTAAGGAACTTTGATTGTTATCAAACTGAAAACCTGAGAGAGAAAATTAAAAATTATTTGAAGTTGAAATAACAAAGATCACATAATACCATTTGTATGTAAATAGATTTTTACGTAATGAATAACTTAACTTTTTTATAAAAAAGTAAGAAACAATATACATGCAAAAAAAGGAGGGAAAACGTATAAAAAATTAGATGCTGATTTCGAAATCAGCATTCATAGCATGCACACAAAAGTCCAAATATTTGAAATATACACCGGTCAAATTAACTTCACCTATGACATTGAAACAGTTCGCATTTTTTATATAAGAAATAGAATTTTTCAAATTCTTAGCAGTGACTCTCACATTATATAACAACCTCTTCTAAATTGACTTTACACAGCGCCTAAATTATTTTCTATGTTTTAATGAATATAATGCAAAATAGCATTAAAAGTAATAACATTTTCGAATGAAAATAGCAAAACATTAAAGGAAAAAAAACGAACAAATTATTTTAAAAATATGAAAAAGAAAAAAAAAACAATCCTGTACAAATGTAATAGAGCTGATATGAAAAATGATATTGTTAAATAATTACTAGAACAAAGTAATAAATTACAGAACTTTGTTTTTGTTTTCAAATGGTTTGATTTTTTTGTTTGAATCAATACAAAAAACTAAGAATACATTTTACATAAATGTTTTCAAATTATTTCCGTATGTCTAATAAACCATTTCGATTTCAAACAATTGTTTTAAATATTTGATGCAGCATCAGCTGTTATAATAATACAAGAAATCTAATAAACATTTTAACATATTTTTCATCTACTGAAATGACGGCCTAGAAAAAAGTTCATTTTTATATTTTAGCAAGAAAACACACTTTTAATCGTCAAATTGTCGGACAGAAAATGAAAATAACCGCTGGAATAGCACTTTTGATTTCTTAAAGTTTGCGCTTAAAAAAATATTTTGGGAGCAGTCTCTAAATTGGAAAATATAAATACTTTAATCTCATTCAAAGCAGTTTTTTTTTCTATTATGAAAATAGAGAATCTTTCGGAATTATGGTGAATGTTGATGTTTGAAATGGGCTTTTGGGCCACTGAATTATACAATATTTGTTATCAGTTATACACTGAAAACTAAAAATTTTCTTTACAATATAATATTTAAAAAGAGTTAAATCTGAGATGCAGTAAGTCAATATAATTACATGCATAGTTAAAAACAACTTAAATAATCATTAAAATTGCGCAATATAATTTTATAAACAAATTGTGCATATAGAGTCAGATATTAAGTGTGATGCAGTAACTCAATTGATATAGAGTGTTGGCAGCTTTAAAGACGATACTGCTCGTGGGTTGAAATACAATCATTGATGTTAAACCTATAGGAGTAACTTTCCAGATTTCTGACTAGTATTTTAATATTTTCAAATGATATTTTTTGCATAATATACCTAAGATCGATATCTAACGTTGCGCGTTTGTACGTTTTCTATTTTCGTAAAAGTTTTTCAATATAAGAACACTTTCACTTTTGGAACCAGTTGGAACGTTCTGAAAATGAAATTATCTTCATGCAAAAACACAAACTAAAATCAAAAAATATACAAACGCACCACATTAGATATCGAGCAGAGGTATCCTACGCAAAAAATATCTGAAATTTATAAAATGCAACTGAAAAATCTGAAAAGATTTCTTTCATAGATTTAACATTAGCTTTGGAGTTTCTCCGCATGGCTAGTGTGTCTTCTTAAGCTGATTAAAAACGTCGTTAGGTACATTATGCAAATGCGGTTTGTCTCCAGTATGTATAAACACACGACTTCTTAGATAATTTGGAGGATCAAAACCTTGTTTGCAAATTTAACACTTGTGAGGACGTTCATCAAGATCACTGGATTTTTCTTATTACTTCTATGATTTTGGAACACGCTCACTTCTTTATAGGTATTATTTCCTGCCACAATAGCACAAATATTTTCTTTTCTAGAGGTGAACTTATTCAATCATTATTTTTAGGTGAGCTTAAAATTTAAAAGGACACACAAAAAAAATGAATTTTATGTTTTGCAAAATATGCTATATTTAAAACGTTTGAGATGAGCGTTCCAAATACAAGGTTTAATTTTTAAGAAGATCCATATCAGAGAAGTAAATTTCGCTTCATTTATACACATAAATTATTTTATTTAAAAATGTATACGCTACAATCTTCGCGAAAGCATTAAAGGAATTTCGCGAAAATTAATATTAAAAGTAATATAGTTTTTTAAATCGTGAAAATTTTGCTGCATTTTCATGAAACATCTGTTCTCAAATAAACTATTAAAATGGCGAATAAACTTTTAGCATAGCACAATACTTTGCAAGTTTTTCATAAAGCAGACTTGTCATAAAGAAAATATATATTTACGTTGTGTACATTTAGGTAAAAACATTAGTTATTAAAATGGCACAATGTAAATCATATAGAAACATACAATGTACATGACTCACTAAATACAAATATTTCTAACTATTAATACAAAAATTTCTGAAAAGTGCAAGAGAAGGGGATTTTGTTTTAAATATTTAAATTAAAAAAATTATAATAATACAAATATTTTATTGAGTCTATTAATAAAAATAATCAGATTTGCAATACAAATATAAAATGTGCAAGGTGTTTCATTTCTGTATTAATATTGTTATATAAACGTATTATGAACGTTCACCCTGTGAAAAATACAAAAGAATCTGGTTTTATATAACCACAAATACTCTTAAAACATTACTCACAGGACAAAATATTTGTTAAGAAGTGAACAGTTAATAGAAAATAAATCCATATTTTTTTTAATGATGCGTACACATTACAAGTGTTTATGCATATGCTTGAATGTCTAAATCGTGTGCCGCAAATATTACACTAATAAGATTTCTCTCCTGTACGTATACGCATATGACGGTTTAGATTACTTCTGTCAGCAAAATTTTGTTTGCTGATTTCCCACTTGTGAGGAAGTCCGCCAGCATGCACAAATGAGTGCATTTTTAGAAGAGTTTTACGATTTATGCTATATGAACACATATGACATTTAAAAGGTTTCATAAAATCTGCGTCAAGGCTTCTGTAGTCGGATGTAGTCTTCTGCAGACATGGGATAAATTTGATACGGAAATCCTAAAAAAAAGTAATTAACAATTAAATTGAAATGGAGAAACTAAAATATTATAACAAATCTAAGTTACAATTGCTTACAAAGTTAAACAAATTTAACTTATTTGCAATTGCATTTTTGTATTGTTGTGTTATAATAATATATTATGAATGTAGACCTATGAAATAGCATTTTCTAATAAAACATATTTAAAGATCGTAAGGAATTACCTATCGTAACTGCCTTTCAATCTTATAGCTTAAATAAATATCAAATATAAATTTTTCAATTGTATTATGCGTTGAAACTTAAAATTTGGATAAAAATTTGCAACAGACTTTTTATCAGTGAAAGGGATAGGAATCCAGTAAATAGGAACAATAAAACATTAATTTAATCTTTACAAGAGGAAATATTTTTTGATACCAAAATGTTAAAGCTGCTGAATTACACCAGGACTTACGAAAAAGTTTATTTAAGAATAAAAGTTTCTGTTAACGTTCATTATAAAAGCAAAATTTAACCCTGGAGAAGGTGCGTCAAAGAAATCTCACAAGTTTGCGAGCTGTGTATGTCATACCCGACGGGTAACAAAAACATTAATAAACAAAAAAATTTTGATAAAATTCAGTCCGTAAAAACTGACTATTAAACACTTTTATACTACAATAAAAATGCACTTATATTTACATGGCACATTTCATACAGAATGACTGATGTGAGCCATGCATATGTAATTTTCTCATTTTTGGAAAGCTTATTTGTTTTTTCTACCATTGTATTTTTCAACATAGCTTAGATATTTCACCATCTTAATTATGAAAGAAAATTGACCATTGAAATAACATTGCTGCCAACTTGTACGGATTTTTGCTACCACTAAAATTTAAAAGAAATTTCTGCCTTATTTAATTATCAAAATTCACAGCAATTCGACGATTGAATTAGGCAAAATTTTCTATTATATTTTAGTGGTAGCAAAAATCCGTACAAGTTGGCAGCTATGAAATAAACACCCGAAATTGGACTGACTCGAGAATTCGCTTCGGTATCACACACCCATTGATTTAATGGCGAAAAAGTTATTTTTGGAAATCTCACAGAAATTATTTCCCTTCAAGAGATGGCATTCAACCCAGATACACAGAGTTTGTTTCACGTCCCTAAATACTAGTAAGAAATAAGTAAAGATGAAGGTATCTTCGGGTATGGCAAACCCTGCGCGCGTGCTTCCGGGTTAATACAAAATCCCGATGCTATTCTGGTGGTACTGAGACAAAACATAGTCCTATAAATAAGATGCCATCGCCTTTCGAAGGGTTAAGAAGATTCAGAAGCAGAATTGCTTAATAAAACTCTATTTCGTGAACAAAGTAATGAAATATACACTTTATAAAATCAGCGTTCATATTTCAACACCATCACTAAAATTTATAAAGCGTGAAGCTACTTCAGTGGTATTATAGATTTACAACACGATCTATTGTAGCCATTTTATATGTATAATAAACATCTAAACAAAGAATTCGGAGTTCAAGTCTCTGTTTAAAGTTTCTGCAAGCAGAACTAGTACTATGCTATTCAAATTGTAAATTCAGATATCAAAACGATGACAGAGGTTCCATTTTGTATAGCATTTTTTTCTTTATTACATTATGCGCATTAAATGCAAATCTTTCTCTTAATATATATATTTTTAATGTAGACATAGTGTAAGAGTGTTTTAGAAATCAACATTTAAAAATAAAATAAATCTTAAAATAAAAAACAACCTATTTCAGAGTCCATAATGAGCGATAAAAACTACTGTGCTAAAATAAATATTAAGGATACTTAAATAAATATTAAAGATAATTATTTAGTTAAAATACAGAGTATCCATAAAAGAAAGTCCCAACTTCAATGGTATAATATAATAGTTTAAGTTAGACTATTTACAACAAATCATACATCATATTGAAGGTAAACTAACCTAGTTTTTCTTACAAATGTTCAATAAGTGCATCTTTAGTTATACGTCGTACATACGAAAGTCCAATTTTTCCCAAACTTTGGTTAACAAGTCCAGAGTCATGGAAGTAATAGCCCCTTCAATTCTGTGTCTCAACTATGCCAAATCATTAAGTAGCAGCGGAACGTAAACACGATCTTTTATAAAGCGCCGAAGGAAAAAGTCCCATGGCAATAACAGATTTTAAATATTCAGCCTAGCAATAACGCTTACTGCAAGAGTCGCCATTTTGCGTATGCGACACAGCAAGCGAGTAACAAAGCATTGCTCGCGCATGCGCATAACTAAAACCAAATTACTATATTTCTGACCTTGAACCAACACTCTACAAATCGTACAGTTGATACTATTATAATTTATAAATGGGACATTTATTTATGGACAACCTGTAATTATTAAATAGCACATGTAAATAGTAGATAGCACTTTTAACAGCATTATGCTTTAAAATTATTGATGGAATGTGCCAAAGCTATGCTTAAATTGTACAAAGGTAATGAATGTCTTCCTGAAATAGACAAAATAAAGCACATATTTATATAACCATTGATGATCGGACGCTTTCAATTTTAGACATTTTGTCGAATATTTAAAGTAACATATTTATCAACGGCGGTTTGATCAGAAGGGCAATTAAGGGGGCCAACAAAAAAATCAAAGGAAAAGAATAATGTTTGGGATCACCCTGTAAAATAAAATGCATGAAATGATCTATCGCTACAGCTTACGAATATATGGATATTGTACAATATATGTATTCATTTGTAGAAGAATAGACCGTATATTCATGGAGATAAACTGATTCTTTTTTAAAGTTAAAAAAATTGCAGGTTTTTTGTCTATATCAAGCAGGGTTTTTTTACGAAATTTAACGCCAGTTTCAGAAAATTTGACACAATGTAGTAGAAAAATTATGGTGTAATTGGAATGTAAAGATATTAAATATTTGATGAAATACGAGCAGTTGAATGAAATATTTTTTTATCTGCATATGCCCTCACAATAATTTGTTTTTCATGATTTGATATTTAAGTCTAGGGAGAAACACATAAAAAGCCAGTCAAATATCGTGAAAATTCAGAAAGATATCGGCAATAGACTGATCTGATTTTTAGTTGTTCTATAAAAACAGTTAATGTAAGGGGTTTTCCATAAATAGTCGTTTTCACTTTTACATTTTTTATGGATGCTTTAGATCTTGGAAAATCACCAGAACGAACCTATTCCAAAGAAAAAAGAATTATCAAAATCTAAGCATTTCTTCTAAATCATTGACATTTATTAAGGAAGTATAAACTCCTATGCTGAAAGCCAGTTAATAAAAAATGAAGGAACTTCAACGTCTCTGAAACAGAAACCCTAAAACAGTGTTTAAAGTTATTTACATCATTAAAAACGAAAAATAACAAACATCTTTTCTGCATATTTATTTTCTTTTTCATTTCAAATCGTTACATTAATATTAAACATAAAATTTCCCCCAAAAGAGGATAAAAATAGAACAGAAGTTTAGAAATAGTAGAAATTGTTTTTAGAAATTACCATTTCAAAATGAAATACATTTAATGGATAACAATAACAGAAGTAAACTTCACAGTCTTCCTAATAACTGATAAAAACTACTTTTCAAATTTACCGCCTAAATAAATTGTAAACAGCACTACATTAATAGTCTTACGCCTTAAAATTATTAAATATTTGATGAAAAATTGCAACACTGATAATAGAAAAATAGAAGAATGAATGTATCCTTAAACCCTTGGGGATGAGCGACCGGTATAAGTGCCGCTTAAGATGCTCAGAATCCGTGATTATTCTTACCAGTAAATTTTTGCCTTATTTAATCCGAGTATTTTCCCAATTCAATTAAGCAAAATTTCTGTTTTGAAAAACCGGTGATAAAATATTAAAAGTTCTGCAAAAGACACTCCTGCCGAAGTGGTTAAAAACAAAGGAACTTAGCTCATCTGGAAAAAAAAATAAAAGAAGAAGATTACACTTTAAGCGGAACAATTACTAGAAAAAAATAATGAATTATAAAAATGTATCGAATTTTTCCTTTTTAAAGAAGGAATCGGAAATACAAAATGCTTTCTTCATTTGTATTATGTTTTTGAAATGAAATCCCTTATAACCAAAGATTAATACCAGCCATCTAACCGATAGTCATGAGCTCAAAACATAACTTAATAATTCTGCAAATAGCACCAGCATCAGGGTTATCATGCATTATGTGCGGCGATATATCCGTATATATTCTGGATGTTTAAAAAAAAAACATATTTAAAAAACAATATTCTGTATTTCATTACAAACCAGCTATAACTCATTCAAATACCAAAGAATATATTCATTTCTCTTATACAAATAATGAATCTTTAAGAACACATTAGAGGGGCTACATTATGAAATGAACAACGTATTAAGCGGAATTTGAGCGTGACAATAGCTACAGTATATATTGAAGGATTAAACCATACTTGTGGGACAAAAAGGTTAGTAATCGTTAGTAATAAAAAGGTTAGTAATAAAATATCAAAAAGGTTAGTAAAAAAACTAAAAATGTTATTCTGCAACACAATACTTAACACATGCTAAATATGATATAGGATAAATGAATAAAATGATGGTTTTCTGTTTAATTAGAGGATTGATTATTAAAATGAAACAATAAGCTACTAAAATAATCGATATAAACGATACACTATATTATATTTTATATATAAATTATATAAGATTACGTCTAATTTATACCCTCTATTTATTCCTAAAATTATCTGTGAATGTTTAATAATCTATAAAAATGTTGTTCAACAGCCTTTATAACAGCCAAATTTGAACTTTCCACCTACGTTCCATAGTATTATAGAAAAACGGTTGAAACTGGTACAGGAGATGTTTGTTGACTTTGACACATTGATTTCGATTTTACATTTTATTACAGAACCGTAAAAAGGCAGAAACTACAAAGAAGAATTTTATCTTATGCATGTAAAGCATATATATATATATATATATTTTTTTTGTGTGTGTGTGTGGGGGGGGGGGGTCCGTGACACAAAAATCTTTAAATTTTCTAAAAACCTTTTGTTGAATTAAAAATTTCTCTTTTTTTCTGCTTAAAATTACGTATAAAACACGTTTCTATCTTATTTAGAATAGGAAATATAATTTTTTTCGGTTTGGTTTGTTCAAAATCTAGCTTTCAAGCAATGATTGTCGTGAAAACGACTTCTTGTGAAAATGCGTTTTTCTTAATGATGAGTTTTTTCACCATTTCTTGAATTTAAATTTTTACAAGTCCAGAACCGTTAAATATAAGCGGTTCAAACTTGGAACATGTCTTTTTCAATTGGTTTACTTTAATTTTGATTCAGGAAATAAAAAAAAAAAATTACTCTAAAAATATGATTTAATAAATTTTTATATAAATTAATATTTTTGAAAATGCTAAATTAAATGAAAAGATATATTTCTGTTTATTTAAATAAAAACAAATTGAAATTCTACGAATAATATTTCGAGTTATAACGATTTTAAATTACCCCCACTTCTTAAATAAATTTTAAATTTAAATTTTTTTTAAAAACATCATAAGAAGTTTTATCATTTGATTTTGTTTACAAATGATATGGTTAACCGTCACAAAAAATTTCAAAATTTCAACTCAATGAATAAAAATTATTTTTAAATGTGTCCCGGACCCCCATAAAACCTCAAAATGAGCCTATCGTATACGAGCTCAGATTTTTTTTAAAAGTTTTATATTCAAATAATAAACTTCGCTCTATTTAACCGCTGAAACTCTTTTACGAAAGAACGCAAAAACTACTATTTAGAAAGAGTGGTAGGTAAATTAAAGATTGGATGTATTTTTAATTAAAGTAAATGGTACGATCAACGAGTAGCTGTTAAAAAATCTTTGATATAATTCAAATTTAATTGATTTTTGAGGCATTAGCGTTCTGTTCATCTTTCAGGAGACACGTGTTTTTGATTAGCATATAAAAATGGTGAATCTTACTACACAATCTAATAACAAATAAACCCAATGCATGTAGTCCATGAAAAAACTGACGTGTGATAAAGGAAATATATGTTCATGTTACGCTATTTTAAATAAAATTAATAAAATGACACAATATAAATTATAAAGAAAGTTAAGATGTATATGTCTCATTAAATACAAAACATTTAAACATTTCACACTTAATAAGAAAAACTACAAGAAATCAATCAAAAAATCAATTTTTTTTTTTTTAAATTATAAAATAATTTTATTTAGTCAATATTTAAAATTTAAAGCTTGCATGACAAACAATATGCATATTATAATTTTTATGTTTGTATATTTGTTAAAGAAATGCATTATCAAAGTTCAGAATGTAAAATATTAAAATAAATGTGCTTTTATATAATCACAAGCACTCTTAAATTGATTTACAGTTTAGAATATTTGCGAAGAATTAAACAGTCAATAACATACCACATAACTCACAAATGAAGCATACACATTACAAGTGTTTATTCATATGATATTTAAGGCTGCTTGTATGTCCATACAATTTGCCACAAACTTTGCAACAATAAGGTTTCTCTCCTGTATGTATGCGCATATGAGTTTTTAGATTTCCTGCTGTAATAAAACCTTGTTTGCATGTTTCACACTTGTAAGGACGTTCACCAGAATGAGCAATTATATGCGTATTTAGATGAGATGAATAATTTGTGGAATATGGACAAAGATGACATTTCAACCGTTTCACAGAATCTGCGTTTGGAGATCTTGAATCCGGTGTTAAATCTTTACCATACAGGACGGAACTTTGCTTGTTAAAAATCTGAATTCCTGAAAAGAAAAATCATTTGAGATGAAAAAATGAAAATATGATTTTAAAAAATCTTCCAAATTGTCATTTGCATATACATTTTTAAAAATTTATAACATGCCAATAATTTAAGAATAAATAATAAACATCTTCAGTGAAAGAGAATACAAAAAATAAAGAAAAATATCAGAATATATAAATCAGTATCTTTTAAAATAAGTTAAATAAATAATAAAAATAACCACGTCCAAAATTCACCGTGAAAACTTCTTATCAATTTTATTATTAAATAAATATTAAATGGAATATTTTGAATTATATTATGAAAAGCAAAAACAAATTGTAAATGACAAATTGCTACACCCCTGTCAGTAAAATGATTAAGGATGAATGTTTTCCGCAATGAGAATAAATTAAGGACATAAATGTGGTGCTAAATTGTTAAATTTGCCCAACTGCAACAGGACATACGAAGAAATTCATTTGAAAATAAATAAAACTTCTATATTCACATGCATTATAAAAGCATAGTTTTATGTAAAAAATCTGGTGTGATTTTCGCAATCTCAGGATTAATATTAAATGGTAAAAATAATGTACCAACAGGACTGTCTAGAAGTTTAGCAGATTCTGAAAAAAAAAAGCATTGCTTAAAAAATCTAATCCTGTCAACAAAGTAATTAAATATTCAATTTAAAAGAAAATCACCGTTCAAATTTCAACAACAATAAAATCTATATAATACAGGAAGCTATTCAATTTTTAAAGCAGATAAAACAACATTTCGAGCACTAGGGATTTTTAACATATTGTAAACTCATTTACGTAGTATTCTGCATACCTGTCAGTTATTTCTATTTCCTTTCGAATTTAATACGAATTCCAGTCTAACAAGGTTATAAGTATAACAGACTTCTGACCAAAGGACGGTAGTATTCAACAACAATAAAATCTATATAATACAGGAAGCTACTCAATTTTTAATGCAGATAAAACAACATTTCGAGCACTAGGGATTTTTAACGTATTGTAAACTCATTTACGTAGTATTCTGCATACCTGTCAGTTATTTCTATTTCCTTACGAATTTAATGCGAATTCCAGTCTAACAAGGTTATAAGTATAACAGACTTCTGACCAAAGGACGGTAGTATTCAACAACAATAAAATCTATATAATACAGGAAGCTACTCAATTTTTAATGCAGATAAAACAACATTTCGAGCACTAGGGATTTTTAACGTATTGTAAACTCATTTACGTAGTATTCTGCATACCTGTCAGTTATTTCTATTTCCTTACGAATTTAATGCGAATTCCAGTCTAACAAGGTTATAAGTATAACAGACTTCTGACCAAAGGACGGTAGTACAAATCTAAGTTTAAAATTTTTGCAAGCAGAAATAGTATTATACTATTCAAATTGTAAATAGTGACATAAAAATTATGACTAATTATTACATTTTATACAGAAATAATTGTTTACATTACATGGATTAAGTACGAAAGTTTCTCCAAATACATAAATATATTTCACAAACTTGAGGAAGAAGATTTAAAAATCAACATTTTAAAATGGAATAAAATATTATCAATAACCAAATTCAGAGTTCATAATAATTTATAAAATCCATTTGCCTTAAATTAGAACTAAACATAAATAAGTAATTAAAAATAAATAATAAAAATTTTAAATATTATATATAACTGTTGGTTAGCAATATTTTATCGTATGCCTTAAAATTCTTGAATTTTAATGAAAAGTTGTAGCACAATGATTAACAGAGGAAGAGATAATGAATGTCTCCCTGTAAAAGAAAGTATTAAGCAAATATTTGATCTGTCTTACAAAAAAGATAGATAATAAAACACAAGTAGTTGTTATAACAAAGCAGTGAATTACATACATTTTATGTCAGCTTTCTGATTTTAAAAGAACGAATCAGTAATACAAAGTGGTACTTCCGTTATATTATGCCTTTAAAATGAGATGAGCACAGCGAAAAGTATTAACTACTTTTAACGAAAGATATATATAAAATCGCTGCTGTTTTAAACTTATGTAAAGAGAATTCACACATAGCTATTCCATCAACTAGTGGAAAAACACATTATTCCGCTACTGAAAAAACGATTGTCTGGAAGGAAACACATTTATTTATTATAGTATAGTACATAATGGGGGCGAGGAAGATAAAAGCACTCATAATAGAAATATTTTTATCGCTAACATTCTCGAAAAGAAAATCAAAATAGTTATGGGCAATTCCACAGAAAATCATCATTTTTATTTTTTTTCGGGGGGGGGGGGATAAAATTTATAATATGTTTAATTTAAGGGTATGATTGGAAAACTTGATATTTTTATATTCTATAATAAAATCCTAATTAAAAGGCATTGTAAATTACTGATTACAAACTAAGTTAAGTACCATTATTGTCTTTTTAAAATCATAATGTTACGTCAGTTGCACAATAAAAGTTACGTCAGTTACACGTGTAAATGCCACTTTTTTCTTTTTTATTATTCAGAAATTAATTAAACAAGTCACTGTTATAATTTGGCATTATTTAGTGTTGTTGAGAGCATTAAATCATTTTTTTTTTTTAACGGGATAGTTTTGATAATTTTTACACTTCAATGAAGGCAGAAAAAATTGTTTGTCTATTTTATGTTACGTCAGTTACAGAAATTTGAATAGCAATTTTTACGGACTAAAAGGGAGATTGAAATAATCTGAAGTTATTTGGGTATTAAGTCCTTAGTAAGAAATATTTTAATGGGTCTCAAGACTCTTAAAGCATTAAAATGTTCGAAATTTTATTTTTTTTCAAATATTAAACTACTATCTTTTCTGAATATTTTGGTATAAATATTTCCTTGAAATTCTTATTAGAACAGAAGTTATGGCTTTTAGAATTATACACGCTCAATAGCTGAAGCGGCATTTCAGAAATTTTGAAGTCAATTTTCTTAAAATGACGTTTTATGCATAACGCGCACGATATCTCAAAAAGTTCTGAATTTTTTTTCATGAAATTTTCAAAACATATGTTTCATGTTAGTTTCTATAAACTGAACCTAAAATTTCCTTTTTATTGTTCAGGAATATATTCTTTGTAGGTGATTATACTGTTGAAATTTTCTAAATTTTGCATTTTAAATACAACTTTGTATTAAAAATATAAAAATGCTTTAAATACAAATTTATTTAAGTTCAGAGTAATTATTACAATCTGAAGCAAAAATAGGATCCAAAATTTCCCTCCTAGTTGCAAAATTTATTTTGTATTCGTGCGCGTAATCGGTTATGCCGATTTTCCGCTCGTCAAATGTGACATTTTGGAGCCCACTGTAAATTCTAATTCTGCATCTTGTAATTTTTCAAATGCACGAAATGAAAGAACATACTTATATATTTCATCCCAGTATAAAATTCTGTCTTAAAATCCATTACATTTTAAGATATTATATATTGAAAATGGCCTATTTTTTACGATTTTCCAATTTTATGAGTCCTGAGACCCTTTAAATTGTAAAAATTTGTTCTAGCTTTATTAGTAAATTTTCGAAATAGTTTTGAAAACAAAATTCGATGATCAAATGTTACGTCAGTTACGATAGAATTGCCCTTATTCGACTCGGAATTCCTTAATTTTATTACAATTAAAAAATAATTTAAAAAGCTGTATTTATACTTAAAACAAAACGTACTTTAAATTCGTTCAAATTCTAAAGAATTTATCTTTCCTCAATAAAAATAAAATAAAAAAAATATCGGAGTTTTGGTAGAATAAAAATATTGAAAGTGTTATTTTTTGTTAAAAATCTCACAGCGTCCTTAAACTTACTATGAACTTATACACTGAATAAGCTATAAGGGCAATGAAAATATTACGCGTTTGAGGACTTTTCAGGATTTTATAATGGTGTTTCTGAAAACAAAAATACTTTGTCACGTGAATAAGATTTCTGCCCAGTATGTTTAAGGGGTCTCAGGACTCTTAAAATTGGAAAAAATGAAAAAAAGGACCATTTTCAACATTTAATATCTTAAAATGTATTTGATCTTAAGACACAATTTTAAATGGGAATGAAAGATACAGGTATGTTCTTTCATTGCAAATATTTGAAAAATAGCAAGATGCAGAATTAGCATTTACAGGGGACTCCAAACTGTCAGACATTTGACGAGCAGATAATCGGCATAACAGCTTATGCGCACGATTACAAAATAAATTTTGCAACTAGAACGAAAATTTTAGTGCCTACTTATACCTCAGATTATACTAATTACACCTCAGATTATACTAATTAAATTTTCATTTAAAGCATTTTTATATTTTTAATGCAAAGTTGTATTTAGCTAATGCAAAACTTAGAAAATTTCAACAATATAAACCCCTAAAAAAATATTTTCTTTTACAATAAAAAGGAAATTTTAGGTTCAGTTTATGCAGACTAGCATGAAACATATGTTTTGAAAATTTCATGAAAAAATATTCAGAGGTTTTTGAGATATCGTGCGCATTATGACCAAAAACGTCATTTGGAGAAAAATGACTTCAAAGTTTTGGAAAAACCGCTTCAGCTATTGAGCGAGTATAATTCTAAATGCCATAACTTCTGTTCTAATGGGAATCTCAAGATAACAATTATATCAAAATGTTCAGAAAACATAGAAGTTTAACATCTAAAAAAATTAAAATTTCGAAAATTTTAGAGCGTTAAGAGTCCTGAGACCCCTTAAGCATATGACATCTTAGAACACCTGTTTGAGCATAACCTCGTTTGCTTGATTTGCACTTGTAAGGCAAGAAAGAAAGAATAAATGCTTTTTAAGTCATTTCTGCGATACTTGGAATATGGACAAAGATTTCAATTGAATCGTTTGAGAGAATCTTCATTACAAGGAGTTCTGTAGTGTGAGGATAAATCTTTGTCAGAAGTGACGTTATTTTGGTTGTTATTAAACTGAAATCCTGAAACAGATAATATAAAGTTAGCTTCCGAAGCAAAAATAAAAGAAATAAAGGGATAGTTTTCGAAAACATTTCCCAAACAATATACATGACTTACAATAGTAGCACGAGCAGGGGTGTAGTGGAGGGTATACGCCGTATACCTTCTGGATTTTTTTAAGGAACACCGTATACCCTCTGTTTCTCAATAAAGCTGTATTATATGCACTCTAGGGTATACGCTCTGCCTTGAGCGTATACCCTCTTCTTTGAGCGTATACCCTCTGTGTTTTTTACGACTACACCACTGAGCACGAGTCAAATTTCTTTAAAATTATTGAAAACAGTTTGTCGATATTTATTTTTGAGAAAAAAAATGGAATTTTACGCTTAGAAATCTTCGAAGTGCCCCCTGCGCGTTCTATATCAATGAAAATACCCAATATTTTTTTTTATAAAAGATTGGTTTATATATGTAAATAAAAATGTGCATCGAATTTTATATATTTGAATATAAAGGTTAAAAAAAATGAAAATGTTTCATTTCAAAAAAGTTTCTTTTTTTTTTTTTTTTTTTTTTTTTTTTTTTTTTTTTTTTAACCATTATATTCAAATATATAAAATTCAATGCACATTTTTATTTATATATATGAACCAAACTTTCATAAAATATAATGGGGATTTTCATTCATTTGGAACGCGCAGGGGGACTGTCAGGGGGGACTGTATTATTTAAAAAAATACCAGAATTAGTAGTTCATGAAATTTTCAAAATATCCTTCCTCAACAACGTTTTTAATTTAACGCTTCTAATGTCTGAAAACTTCGTATTTTTTATTCTTATAAATAATTACATAATTTGAAAACTTTAAATTGTGGTTTACAGGAAATTGAATATTACCAGAGTGTGCCTAAAAACAATGACTTGCAGAGCTGACGTTGACGCTCTTGATCTGCAGATTTACTAGTAGTAAAACATTTTATGTTATCTCCTATGTTCAGTTTGATTAGATCTTTTCGTAAAATTTTCCACGATATATTATCGAATGTATCCTTCATGTCAAATGCTAAAATAGAACAGAATTTGTTATATTGCCTTAAAAGTTTTATTTTTGTCTAATTATGTGCATAAGTTCCGTAGGGATTCTTCATATTCTACAACCGTATCGAATGTTATAAAAGCGATTATTTCTTTCTGTATCATACAGAAGTCTTATTTCATACGCATGCAGGGGCTTTAATATCTTTATTTTATTTGTGAAAAAAGTATGACATGTGGTATTTTCAATTATTTTTTTTTAATTTATCAAATTACTTCTTATTTACTGGTTGGTATTTGGTAGATTAAAGCAATGTTATAGTATTATTTTAACACAATCAAACTGACTGGTAAAGTCATCATACCAACTGAATATTTCCAACAGAGCGAAAAAAATGTCCAGGCCAGGAATCGAACCCATATCCTTGGCTTACAGGGGCAATGCTCTACCGTTTACCAAAGCTGTGCTCTGAGCGAAATATGCTCGCCGGTTGTAAGCCCAGTTAGCTTAAAGGATAGAACATTTGTTCAGTAAGTCAAGGATCTGGATTCGATTCCGACCTGGGCATTTTTTCGATCAGTTGGAAATATTTATTTCGTATGATAACTTTACCAATCAGTTTCACTCGGTTAATATAATTGTGTATCTACGTACCCATCGTTTCTATGGAGTTCCTTTACCTGCGGTTTATTCTGTTGAGCTGTCTACATGACAGACCAGACGCTATTACCAATAAGGTTATCTGAGCGAAATATGCTCGCCGGTTGTCGGCCCAGTTAGCTTAAACGGTAGAACATTAACTCTGTAAGCCAAGGATCTGGGTTCGATTCCCGGCCTGGGCATTTTTTCGCTAAGTTGGAAATATTCAATTCGTACAATGATATATTTTCTGAAAAAATGAAAAATATTACTGTACAGAACTTTTTATTCACAAACATTTGATAAAACTGGATAAAATATTTATACTTTGCTGAAATATACTTGGCTGAAAAAAAATGAATTAAAAATGTAGTTATTAAATTAATACAATTTAATTTTCAAAGAAACAAACATTGCAGGAAGTAAAATCATTCTCACTGTTCATCCATAAATTCATAAAAACGTAAAATTCATTTAAAATCGGATTATTTCATTACAATATAAAATTCATTTGCTAAATGTGTCATAAAAACATAAGAAAAAAAATGGACAGTTTAGTAAATGTAACAAAATTAAAATTAAAATAAAAATTTATAAATATTTAAAATATATAATTTAAAAATATTTTCACTGTAAAAGTTTACCCTGTACAACATACTCAGATGCACACAAAGTACAACAGTACATAGGTAGTACAGAGATTTCACACAGTTTATACATACAGTCACAACTATTATATCGTTACAATTCTCGAAATATTACTTATAAAGCAGGCTTGCTATCATACAAAAGACACCGAACATACACGAGTCTTACTTATTAAAAATGCTTCTACAAATGTTTTTTAAAAGAGCTCGATTGTGTAAAATACACGTTAACCATGTTACATGTATATATTTTATCTCCAGTGTGAGTATGCATATGACGTTGTAAATCAGATAGACAACCAAAAATTCGTTTACATGTCTCACATTTTGAGATCATTCACCAGAATGCATTTTTAGAAGAAATGCAAGATCTGTGGAATACGAATAGCGATTACATTTTAAAAGTTTACGAGTATCTTCATACAAGTTGTTGTGTTGGGTGATGTTAAATTTAGAGCAAACATGAAGGAACTTCCATAGCTCTCAAATTGGAATCCTGAAACAGAGTTTAGAGTTGTTCACACCATTAAAAACGAAAAATAACAAACAAACTATGCTGTCAGTTATGTAAGCATATTTATTTGTTCTTTGCAAATTATTAAATTTTGATTCAGTATAAACTTTCTTCGAAACAAAATAAGAAATTACAAAAGTTTACAAGTAGAAGAAAGTAGTTTTAGAAATTAACACTTCGAAATGAAATATAAATAAATAATAATATCTCAATAAAACTTCATAGTGTTCCTAATAGCTGATAAAATCTAATTATTTTAACAGCTTAAATAAATTTTATGCAGCACTAATTTAATAATGTTTTGACTTAAAATTATTGTTTAATGACAATTGCAACAAAGAGATTAATAGAGAAAGACATAGAAGAATTTATCCCTGAAAATAAAATGGAATTTGCATATCATTAAGCAGATTAAGGTAATAGTATTGCTTAATAGAACACAAAGAATTGTTAGAACAAAGTAATGAATTATAAAAATTTATTATTAAGATTTAGATTTTTAAAGAAAGATTCAGAAATACAAAACGCTACGTTAACTGCATTATGTTTTTTTAATTAAATTCATTGTCGTTAGTGGATTATAATAACTATCTAACAGAATTTTGGAAGATAATTCTGTTTAATATTTCTGCAATTAGACAGGAATAGTGCTGAACTGTAGAGAAGCATCCAGGGGTTGGCCTAGTTGTGATCAACTTAACACCCAGTCAGTTTTTGAATGTTTTATAAAAAATATGAGGAATTGGGGAAAGAAAAATTGCAGTACCATGTCTATGCTGTATTATATGTGGCATCTATTCTCGATATTAAAAAAAAGCCTTCGAATTAAAAAAATATATCTAACCGAGTGTTATGTTCGTATTTAATTACAAACCAGAATTAAATCGAATTAGAGAAATGGCATGCTAATAAATAACCATTGAGAGTATACTGCTAATGTTGAAGTTTAAGATATACTGGTGACATAAAAAAATTTTAAAAATTTTCTTTACTAAAAAACTAAAAATGAAAAACTTTACAACGCAATATTTAATATGCACTTCGTAAATCTGATTTCAGATAAATGAAGAAACTGCACATGTTCTGGATTAGTTAGAGAAATGGTTATTAAAATAACACAATAGACATTAGAAAGATACACTCAATAGTTAAATACTCTTATTTGTAACTAATTACAACCGTAAAAAGTGCCAAAATAAGCAAAAAAACCTTTTCAATTAATACAAAATTAAGTCAATAATAAAATTTAAATATATATAAATTTAAGTTCTTAAAATAACATCAATTAAAATATATATATGATTTGGAAACAAATCTATAGAAATAAAATTTTAAAATCTATCATTATGAATTTTTATTGCATGAAATGCTTTAAAAGGTAAAAAAAAAATATTCGAAATTTAATAATCACAAAATATTACCTATAGAGCTGAACATTTCCTATGCATGATTAAAATATTACCGTACACTTCACACGTCTTAAGATTACATATTAGACATGTGTTTGATCGAGTAGATCGAGTGAACAACTTGTTACATACGTTACATGAATAAGGTTAATTTCCAGAATGTTGAACTATATGACATTTCGGTGAATTTGGCCGAGCAAAACTTCGCTTGCATATTTCACATATGTAAGGACCGTCACCAGAATGCCCCAAAAATCTTGTTTAATATAACTACTAATATTTTTGGAGTATAAACAGATATCGCATTTATAGAGATAATCTTCATTCCTGTGATATTCAATGCGTGATGTTAAATCTTTGAGAGGCATGAATGAAATTTCACAACCACACTGAAGTCGTAAAACGGATAATTTAAATTTAGTTTGATTTGTAAAAACTCACAAGTAAAAAATATGCTAACTAAAATTCGCCTATAGATGTTTATTAATATTGAATATCAAACAATATTATATAGAACTGTTAGAATAGGATTACAAATTTAAATTTTTACATTTTGTAAAAAATTATGAAATGCCGTCGCTATAATCTCAAGCATAAGAATGAGTTTATTCTGGAAATAAAATATAGAATCAAATATTCAGAAATTAGTTTAACAGAACGATTACTAGAATGAAATAATGATATGAAATTCTCTTTTCTGTTTTCGTTATTGAAAAAGGTAATGTCACATAAATGAAATAAAGTGACATGAAAATTTGTTTAAAAGCAATCCTATGAGACGGTCGGTAGCTCAAATGCATACTGTTTGAAATTTTCGCAAACAGCATATGATACAAAAGACATCATCTTAGGTGGCCGATATAAAGGTTTTAAAAATGTGAATATCAAGAAATCCCAAAAAGACAGACAGATCTGTCAATTCAGAGCGAAACTCCTGTTGGGAAAAATTCATTATTTATTAAAACCATTAAGAAGAAATTGCACGTTGATTTACAATGACATTGCAATTTTGGATTTTGCATGTTCCAATTTCAAAAGGCATAAACATTAATAAAATACTAATAATTGTTTTTTAACATATACTTAAAATAATATGAACATAATCAGTTAAGCAAGTTTACAAAGTTCATTTAGTTCATAAATGTCAGTACAAATTTTATATAGAAACAACAGAATATTTTTGCAACACTACAGAGTTGCGAGTTGATTACGTTGCTAAAATATCTTCTTTTAATGAAAAACTTATCGAGGAACTTTTAAGGGGGGTGTGGTGGGGTGGGGAATTCCAACTCTCTTAATATTTTAAGAATTCTTGTATCTGGAGAAGCATATATTTTTCTATTCTTAAACATTTCGCTGTATACATATAATTGATTCTCAGATGTTAGGTATTTGAAAGATTTGTGACTGATTTAGCAGCGATCATATTATATCCATAATTTAATCCTTAGTTTAATAGCATGATCAATGTATTAAGTGTTTAGATGGATGGATATATTGCGTGGTAAGAAATGAATCATTAAACTAGGATTTGAAATCCTCAGGAATATACAGAGAGCTGTTAGACTATTTTTGAATTCCTTGCAATTGATGTCTCAGCCGCGGGGGAGATAACAATCTGCAGTAGCGCGTATAGCTGTGTTTTAACGCTTGTTTTGCCACCTTTAAACACTTTTCGATGAAATGTATTTTTCTCCACCTGTCTCTGGTTTATTTTCAAAAGAGTGGTGAAATTTAACCATGCAAAGGAGAAAAAGATTAAATCGCCTTGAAGGAAACTTTTCTTCCTGCAGAATGTTCTTCAGTTTCATTCTGAACCTATTAAAGATGAAAAACCCGCGTGACCATAAAAAAATAGCTTACGCAGAAAATAGTTGAATGATACGTCTATTCGCACCTTAAGTTCCGAGTTGACTCATTCCGATCAATGTAAGAAAAATCGGTTGCTGCCGATTTTCATGTATGCTTTTATTTGCCACAAAAGCTCAAGTTTTTCTGTGCATTGGCTTTAGGACGACGCAGAGGCTTCAAATTAGGGTATATTTCCGACCGCACTCATTTTAAGAAATTGGCGAGCTCTCTGTTCTATTCATATTTATATATATTTCAGTAATTTGGGAAATATCGTAAAGGCCAGTATTTAAAATAGATTTTCTGTTATGACAATTAAGAAATCGTTCTCAAGTAGAAATTTTTAAAAATGCACCGTATTTCATAACACAAAAATGGGCAAGTATTTAAAAAACTAGGATATATTAAAGGAATTTTTTTTTAAATTATATATAGTGAATGAGAATAAAAAAATATATATTAACGAACACAATAAAGTTTATAAATATGCATACAATATTAAAATGCAATATAGTTTCCATTCTTGTTATGAAAAGCCTCAAAAATTCAGAAAGTGGTGTTTTTTTCTTTTAACTTAAAATACATTTATTAAGTCAATTATAAAAAATGTAAAAAGAACAAAATTTAAAATAATATAGATATAAAATTGTCAAAACTTCAATACGAAAGTAAATATTGCAATAACATTTTTTTTTACATGTATATATAAACTGGTGAACTCTCTACATCATGAAAGTTTTTCTCACAGCACTTCTACAAAAGATTCTTCTATTTATAAAATCACAGTTATAAAAATCAATTTTCATTGAAGCGCACAATGAAATTAAATAAATAATCAATACTTTATCACGAAAACCTCAGTGTTTAAGTCTAATGTGTCGTTTAACATCAGCTCTATGTCTAAAACGCATGTTACATACATCACATGAATAAGGTTTCTCTCCAGAATGTATAAGCATATGATGTTTTAGAGTATCTGATCTAGCAAAATCTTGTTTGCATGTTTCACATTTGTGAGGACGTTCACCAGAATGCACTTTAGAATGATTTTTCATATGCCACCTAATATTTGTGGAATATGAACAGCGCTCACATTTATAGAGATAATCTTCATTGGAATGATAGCCGCCGTGTGATGTTAAGTATTTGGCAGAGATGACATATCTTTGGTAGGCATTACACTGAAATCCTGAAACAGATAAATTTTGTTTGATTTATAAAAACGAAAAAATACATCTATACTATACAGAGGTTTTGGTATGCATGTTTAATCAGTCATGAGATATTATTGCATAATAAATTATAACTATATTCAAATCAGTTATCATCAACTAAATTTTAACAATAATCCGATTCATCAATCATAATGATTAAATAAAACCATGTCCCGTGTTTCATAATGTAAACCAACTTTATGTAACATTGTTAGAGCAGAATTACTTTTAACATTTTTTTTTCTTTTACTAACTTTTAACATTTTCGTCGGACAGCTAAAATACTGTTATCAAAAACATATAACATCTTAATGAATTATTCTAGGAAAAAGAAAGAATTAAGACATAAACTAATTTAAAAGCTTTAGAAATCACAGTCTGAATAAAATAATTACTAGAATAAAATAATGAATTATGAAATTAGCTATTACTTTTCATTTGTAAAAGAGGGAACTAAAAGCTGTAAAAAAAGTTGGAAATATGATTTAGATACAGGTGGATGGCTTTCGAGCTGCAAGCTCGTTAATCACGTTTTACCTTCCGCAAACATTTAAAAGAATTCCAGGCATGTATAGTAAAAAGTCGAAATGCAAAATCGTTTTCTTCTTTTGTCATGGACTAATCGCCACTCCATTAAAAAAAATGGATTCAGTTCAATGCGAACAACAAATTATCTATATTTAGGTAACGTATATCTTTATATGAACAATGTATGCCTCCATACATATAAAAATAAATAGTATCTAACATTTAACTGTAACTTCAAAATTATTTTTTTTTTGTATCACTAAGTTTTTCCAACAATAACTCATCTTCGTTTACGTAACATAATATCGTTATAAACACAAAGTTTATCTTCACACATATATAAATAAATAGTTGCTAAAACTGAATTACAATATCTGCTGCTTAATATTTCCGCAGATAGCAATAGCATCAGGGCTTTATTGAAAGATACGCGGTTGTACACACCGTATATATTCAGGATTTTTATCTAAACACATTATATTTTTTAAAAACTGAGTGTTTTATCAATATTTAATAACGAACTAGGCCGAACCCATTGAAATTCGAAAGAATAATTTTCTTTCAATTATGCATATGAAGAATCTTTTGGAACCAATTGGGAAAAAAGAAGTTTATATCCTATTGCGCGATATAAAAATTGTAAAAAGTCTCCTTACTTAAAAACTAAAAATAATAAATCTTGTTTTAACTAGCTAACAAGCACTTAATAAATGATAAAAAAGCTCTTGTTATGGATAGTTCAAATCAATTGGAATTGTTATTATTAAAATAACAAAATTTAAAGATAGTATATGCAAAATCTACAAATATGCATCATTTTTATCTTAATACAAAATTAAGTCACCTAATTATAAATTAAATATAAGGTTAAAACTAAATATTTTTTTAGTTCATCAAAATAACACCAATTCAAAAAATGCATTTATTCAGAAAAAGAATCTATGCAATAATATATAAAATTCAAACCTACTATATGTCGTAAAAACACAAACTGAAAAAAGGGAATTATAAAAACATGTATAATAATCACTTATAAACAGATTAAGTTAAATAATGCTATAAAAAGTGATATAATATCTTTTTTAAGATTGACGATCGTTTCGTCGCACAAACGGCGACATTTTCAAAATCATTCACGATAGAAAATATTTTCACATAATTTAAAAACAATAAACATAGTAAACAATGTCACGAGACATGATGCATAATAAAAATTATGCATGTTGTCTCGTGACATTGTTTACCTTGTTATTGTGAAAATTAATCCACGCTCACAACTAGCCAATTTAATTTTAATTTATGTTTGCAAAGTTTTTCATTATGCATCATGTCTCGTGACTTTGTTTACTATGTTTATTGTTTTTAAATTATATGAAAATATTTTCTATCGGGAATGATTTTGAAAATGTCGCCGTTTGTGCGACGAAACGATCGTCAATCTTCATAAAGATATTATATCACATTTTATAGCATTATTTAACATAATCTGAAAAAAAGGAATTCAAAAATTTCAACTCGGATACATTTAAAGAGAAATAGGTGCAGAAAAAAACTTTTCTAGAATATGTAAACATCAGTCATTCACTTAACTTCGTTTTTATCAGCTAGGCAAGTCACTATAAATTTTAAGCAAAAAGTTGGTATATTGATGTTTCCGTAATTTTTCCTTTAGTGAAGTGTAGAGAGTATCTACAAATTTCTAAAGATAGGAACAACACTAGTAAATTCAAACCATGAATTAAAAAGAAGATAAAGAACTTTCAAAAATGATTAGCCTAATAAAGCATATTATACAAAGATCACAGTCGACCAAAGAAAAAAAATGGAGAAGGAGAAAGAATCATCATACATTTTAATCTCCATATTGTTGAAGAATTAACGAAAATTGACAATCTCCCTGAAATTATGTACTTTAATGTTTAGTAAAAAATATGAAAGAATCATCACCATATTAAAATCGAACAAACTTTAAAATTAGTTAAAGTTTTTATTTCAAATTGTTTTAGGTAAGAAAACAAATTTCGGAATAATTTCATTGAAACGCATAAGATTACTTATTTAGTACAAAAATTAAATATAACATTCAATTTACTGAAACAAAAAGGACATTTTCTGAAAGTACATATTCACAAATATCGCAATTATAAAAATTAGCATGATGATTCATAAAGAGATTATAGATATACATACAAAATTGCAAAATCTCAGCAATATGTATCTTTATTAATGCAAGATAAGATAGCGCAAATCACATTACATACAGAGCAAAATATTTGCTATGAATTATTCAGTAAGTGCGTAGTATAACAAAAAACCTGCCATAAGGAGGCTTACATATGACGAATGTGTGTTTTTCTGAAGAAAAAACCATGTATTAGTTTAATCAATTTTAAATTAAATACATTATATACATATGCATTTCTCTAAAACAATACTTCTAATTACTACAATTTACCAAACTATGATACAAAAATAAAATTAACAACGAGTCTTATCGGAAAAGTAAATACGCATACAAATATGCGAAATTTGTGTACTTTGAACAACTAATAAACAGAAAATATTGAAAGTTTTTGCTATTATATAACCTTTTCAGTGTCAAAAAAGTTGCTTTCGGTAAAATATATATATATATATATATATATATATATTCGCTGCGAGTTAAATATTAATTTGTTGCTATGAGTTAAACAACGATTTATGAACCGCAGTCTAACACACTTGAGGTTAACCTGTTACATGCGTTTACGAGTAGACATGTGTTTTTTTAAATTTGCTTGATTCTCTGAAAGACATTTTGCACACATTACATGAATATGGCTTCTCTCCAGTATGCATAAGTGTATGATGTTTTAGAGAGTCTAGTCGACAAAAGCCTCGTTTGTACGTTTTACACTTGTGAGATTGTTCACTACAATGATTAAGTGAATGCCTGTTCATGGTGCCTGTGGAATATGGGCAGTTGTTGAATATAAATCGTTTCGGACATTCTTCATTGATATGTGTTCTGTTGCTTGCTGTTAAATCTAGAGAAGATACCAAAGAACTTTGATAGTTATCAAGCTGAAAACCTGAAACAGATAATTAAAAATTGTTTGGAGTTGAAATATCAAAGATGACATAATACCATTTGTATGTGAATAGATTTTTACGTAATGAAAAATTAAACTTTTTTATAAAAAAGTAAGAAACAATATACATGCACAAAAAGGGGGAAAATGTATAAAAAATTAGATGCTGATTTCGAAATCAACACAAAAGTCCAAACAATGCAACACAAAAGTCGAAATATTTGAAATATACACCGGCCAAAATAACTTGACCTATGACGTTGAAACAGTTCGCATTTTTTATACAAAAAATAGAAATTTTCAAATTCTTATCAGTGACTGTCACATTATATAACAACCTCTTATAAAATTGCTTTACACAGCGCCTAAATTATTGTCTATGTTTTAATGAATATAATGCAAAATAGCATTAAAATTAATAAAATTTTCGAATGAAAATAGCAAAACATTACAGAAAAAATACGAACAAATTATTTAAAAAAAATATGAAAAAGGGAAAAAAAATCCTGCAAAAATATAATAGAACTGACTTAAAAAACGATATTGTTAAATAATTACTAGAACAAAGTAATGAATTACCGAACTTTGATTTTGTTTTCAAATGGTTTGATTTGTTTGTTTGACTCAATAAAAAAAACTAAGAATACATTTTACATAAATGTTTTCAAATTATTTCCAAATGGCTAATTAATTGTGTTAAATATTTGATACAGCATTAGCTGTTATAATAATACAAGAAATCTAATAATAAACATTTGAACATATATTTCATCTACTGAAATGACGACCTAGAAAAAAGTTCATTTTTATATTTTAGCAAGAAAATCGTTAAATTAAATTTTAATCGTCAAATTGTCGGACAGAAAATGAAAATAATCGCTAGAATCGCACTTTTGATTTCTTAAAGTTTGCGCGTAAAAAAATATTTTGGGGGTAGTCTCTAAATTGGAAAATATAAATACTTTTTATTCTCATTTAAAGCAGTTTTTTTTTCTATTATGAAAATAGAGAATCTTTCGGAATTATGGGGAATGTTGATGTTTCAAATGGACTTTTGTGGCACTGAATTATACAATATTTGTTATAGGTTATACACTGAAATCTAAAAATTTTCTTTACAATATATGTTTAAAAAGAGTTAAATATGAGATGCAGTAAGTCAATAACCTACTAATAACATACATAGTTAAAAAAACCTAAATAACCATTAAAATCGCGCAATATAATTTTATAAACAAATTGCACATATAGAGTCAAATATTAAGCGCGATGCAGTAGCTCAGTTGGTAGAGTGTTGACAGCTTTAGAGCCGACACTACTCGTGGGTTGAAAAACAAACATTAATGTTAAACCTATAGGAGAAACTTTCCAGATTCCTGGGTAGTATTTGAATATTTTCCAATGATATTTTTGAATAAGATACCTCAGATCGATATCTAACGTTGTGCGTTTGAATGTTTTCGATTTTGGTAAAAGATTTTCAATATGAGAACACTTTCACTTTTGGAACCAGTTGGAACAGTTCTGAAAATGAAATTATCTTCATGTAAAAACACTGAAACCAAAATCGAAAAATATACAAACGCACTACATTAGATATCGAGCTGAGGTATCCTACGCAAAAAATAGCTAAAATTTATAAAATGCAACTGAAAAAGTGTTGGAGTTCCTCTGCATGGCTAGTGTGTCTTCTCAAGCTGCTTAAAAACGTCGTTAGACACATTATGCAACTGAGGTTTGTCTCCAGTATGTATAAGCACATGATTTCTTAGATTATTTGGAGGATCAAAACTTTGTTTGCAAATTTAACACTTGTGAGGATGTTCACCAGGATCACAGGATTTTTCTTATTACTTCTATGGTTTTGGAACACGCTCACGTCTTTATACTTATTTCCTGCCACAATAGCACAAATATTTTTCTTTCTAGAGGTGAACTTATTGAATCATTATTTTTAGGTGAGCTTAAAATTTAAAAGGACACACAAAAAATAGGAATTTTATCTTTTGCAAAGTATGTCATATTTAAAGCGTTTGAGACGAGCGTTCCACATAAAAAATTTAATTTTTGAGAAGCTCTATATAAGAGAAGTAAATTTTGCTTCATTTACACACATAAATTATTTTATTTAAGAACGCCAAAATAACTATTAAAGAGTGGTAAAGAAAATGAAGTATCAAATACATCCTTTAATTAATGTATACGCTACAATCTTCGCAAAAGTATTACAGGAATTTCGCAAAATTAATATTAAAAATAGTATAGTTTTTTAAATCATGAAATTTCTGCTGCATTTTTATGAAACATCTGTTCTGAAATAAAATATTAAAATGGCGAATAAACTTTCGGCATAGCACAATACTTTCCAAGTTTTTCATAAAACAGACTTGTGACAAAGAAAATATATGTTTACGTTGTGTACATTTAGGTAAAATATTAGTTATTATAATGGCAAAATATAAATTATATAGAAACATACAATGTATATGACTCACTAAATACAAATATTTCTAACTATTAATACGAAAATTTCTGAAAAGTACAAGAAGGGGATTTTGTTTTAAATATTTAAAAAAAAAAATTATAATAATAAAAATAATCAGATTTGCAATACAAAAATAAAATGTGCAAGATGTTTCTTTTCTGTATTAATATTTGTTACATAAACGCATTATGAACTCTGTGAAAAATACAAAAGAATCTGGTTTTATATAACCACAAATACTCTTAAAACATTATTCACAGAACAAAATATTTGTTAAGAAGTAAACAGTCAATAGAGAATAAACCATATTTTTTTTAAATGATGCGTACACATTACAAGTGTTTATTCATATGCTTGAATGTCTAAAACGTGTGCCGCAAATATTACACTAATACGATTTCTCTCCTGTATATATACGCATATGACGGCTTAGATTACTTGGGTCAGCAAAATTTTGTTTGCATATTTCCCACTTGTGAGGATGTCCACCAGTATGCAGAAATGATTGCATTTTTAGAAGAGTTTTACGATTTATGCTATATGAACACAGATAACATTTAAAAAGTTTCATAAAATCTGCATCAAGGCTTCTGTAGTCTGATGTAGTCTTCTGCAGACATGGGATAAATTTGATACGGAAATCCTAAAAAAAAAAGTAATTAACAATTAAATTGAAATGGAGAAACAAAAATATTATAACAAATCTAATTTACTGTCATTTGCAATTGCATTTTTGTATTGTTGCGTTATAACAATATATTATGAATGTAGGCTTATAAAATAGCATTTTCTAAGAAAACATAAATAAATGAATAAAAATAATCACATTTAAAGATCGTAATGAATTACCTATCGTAACTGCCTGTCAATCTTATAGCTTAAATGAATATCAAATATAAATTTTTCAATTGTATTATGCGTTGAAACTTGAAATTTGGATGAACAATTGCAACACACTTTTTATCAGTGAAAGGGGTATATATATCCCGTAAATAGGAACAATATACCATTAATTTAATCTTTACAAGAGGAAATATTTTTTCACCGCAAAACGTTAAAACTGTTGAATTACATGAGGACTTACGAAAAAGTTTATTTTAAAAGTTTATAAAAGTAAAAGTTTCTATTAACGTTCATTATAAAAGCAAAATTTAACCCTAAAGAATGTGCGTCAAAAAATTTCACACAAGTTTGCGCGCTGTGTATGTCATATCCGACGGGGATTTTAACTATTAAATGTCATGAAATGCAAGCAATTTATTTTCTATAACAAAGAAATAAACAAAAAAATGTTGAATAAATTCAGTCCGTAAGAAGTGACTATTAAACACTTTTATATTACAATAAAAATGCACTTATATTTACATGGCACATTTCTCACAGAATGACTGATATGATCCATATATATGCATTTTTCACATTTTTGGGATGCTTATTTATTTTTTCTACCATTGTATTTTTCAACAGCTTAGATATTTCACCATTGCAATTATGAAAGAAAATTGAACATTGAAATCAATACAGAAAAATGGACTGACTCGAGAACTCGCTCGGGTATCTCACACCCATTGCATTTAATAGCGAAAAAACTATTTTTGTAATTTTCTCAGAAATTATTTCCCTTCAAGAGATGGTATTCAACTCAGATACACAGAGTTTGTTTCATTTCCAGAAATACTAGTAAGAAATAAGTAAAGATGAATATATCTTCGGGTATGGTAAACTCTGCTGGCGTGCTTCCGGGTTAATGCAAAATTCTGGTGGTACCGGGACAAAACTTAGTCCTATAAATACGTTGTTATCGCCCTTCGAAGGGTTAAACAGATTCAAAAGTAGCATTGTTTAATAAAACTCAATTTATTTCGCGAACAAAATAATGAAATATACACTTTTTGAAATGAGCGTTCAAATTTCATCAACACCACCAAAATTTATAAAGCCTGAAGCTACTTCACTTGTATTATAGATTTACAACGCGATCAATTATAACTATTTTATATGTATAATAAACATCTAAACAAAGAATTCGGAGTTCAAGTCTCTATTTAAAATTTCTGCAAGCAGAACTAGTACTATGCTATTCAAATTGTAAATTCAGATATCAAAACGATGACAGATTGTTGCATTTTGTACAGAAATATTTTATTATAAATTATTACATTATGTGCATTAAATACAAAGCTTTCTCTTAATAGAATTTTTTTTATATGTACACATAGTGTCAGAGGGTTTCAGAAATCAACATTTAAAAATAAAATAAATAATCAAATAAATAACAAGAACCTATTTTAGAGTCCATAATGACCACACTACCGTGTATAAATAAATATTAAAGATAATTAAATAAATATTAAAGATTATTATTTAGTTAAAATACAGGGTATCCATACAAGAATGTACCAATTTCAATGGTATATTTCAAAGTTTAAGTTAGATTATTTACAAAAAATCCTACATAAAATTGAAGGTAAATTAACCTAGGTTTTCTTAGGACTATTCAATAGGTGCATCTTTAGTTATACGGCACACAAACAAAAGTGCAATTCTTCCCAAACTTTGGTTAACAAGTCCGGAGTAATAGAAGGAATAGCCTCTTCAATTCTATGTCTCAACTCTGGCAAATCATTAAGTAGCAGCGCAACGTAAACACGATCTTTTATAAAGCGTTGAAGGAAAAAGTCGCATGGCAATAACGGGTTTTAAATATTCAGCTCAGCAATAGCGCTTACTCCAAGCGTCGTCATTTTGCGTATGCGACACAGCAAGCGAGTCAATAACAAAGCATTACTTGCGCATGCGCATAACTAAAACCAAATTTCTATATTTGTGACCTTGAACCAACACTCTACAAATCGTACAGTTGATACTATTATAATTTATGAATAGGACATTCTTTTATGGACACACTTTGCATATTAAATAGAACATGTAAATAGTAGATCTAACAAAAACATAGCTGTGAAAAAAGGGAGCCAAGTTCTGTAAAGACCATGGCAAGAAAAGAAGTGATATCTAAGTGGGTGCCAAGTTCAAATAAAATTCACTCAAACTTACCTACTGGAGTATTATAGTATTTTTAAAATTGTTTAGAAATAAAAATTATTGATAGCATATTAATAATAAATCTAGAATTTGGCAAGTTTTTACCTACGAGTCATTTATTTTTATTAATGACATTATTAAATCAAAACTTGTTATTTCATGTTTGGAAGCCTTCATTTGAGTGAGCTTCTTCCCCTTGAAGGGTGGTGGGATAAAATATATCCCACCTAATTTTAACTGCAAAATGCTACATTGACACTAGAATTCAGGACTAAAAAGTTTAATTTTATTAAATACGTGAAAAGAAGCTTTTACCCATTTTAAAATAACTTTGTTTTTAAATTCTGGTGTGATTCAATCATTTCAGCATGTCACGAATAAAAGCTCTGTGCCCCTGAAGGGTTAAAACTGTGCAGTCTCTAGAGATATGACCAAGAACAAGCGTAAGGGTATCTGTCACTTTCTCAGACCTTTTAGTCTGTTTACATTGAGGTTTCAGAAGGGTGGGTGCTAGAGTGATAACCAAAGACGAGCGGGTATGTATTTGCGTGTGTATTGGTTTATCAAATCTTTAACAGGAGTCATTTGTTTATAATAATAACTATATTAATTTTTTTTATAATGACATTGTTGTTAATATTAACATCATCATTTTATTAAGACATGAAATTGATAGGCATAACATTTATCAAAAACTTGCCAAGTTCTAGATTTATTATTAATATGCTATCAATAATTTTTATTTCTAAACAATTTAAAAAATGCTATAATACTTCAGTAGGTAAGTTTGAGTGAATTTTATTTGAACTTGGCACCCACTTACTTATCACATTTTTTCTTGCCATTGTCTTTACAGAACTTGGCTCCCTTTTTTCACAGCTATGTTTTTGTTAGATATCATTATTTTTTGTATAGTTAAAATATATTTAGCTACTTTACTTAATGCTTTTTAATGTGTTTACATGTGACTATTTTATTCACTAAGCAACATTCAATTTTAATTTTAATGGAATGTGCCAAAGCTATGATTAAAATGCACAAAGGTAATGAATGTCTCGCTGAAATAGACAAAGCCCATACCTATATAACCATTGATGAGCGGACGCTTTCATTTTTAGACATTTTGTCGAATATTTAAAGTAACATATTTATCAACGGCGGTTTGATCAGAAGGACAATTAGGGGCCAACAAAAAATAAAAGGAAAAGAATAATGTTTGGGATCACCCTGTAAAATAAAATGCATGAAATAATCTATCGCTACAGCTTACGAATATATGGATGTTGTACAATATATGTATTCATTTGTAGAAGAATAGACCGTATATTCATGAAGATACATTGATTTTTTTTAAAGTTAAAAAAATTGCAGGTTTTTTGTCTATATCAAGCAGGGTTTTTTTTTTTACCAAATTTAACGCCAGTTTCAGAAAATTTGACACAATGTAGTAGAAAAATTATGGTGTAATTGGAATGTAAAGATATTAAATATTTGATGAAATAGGAGCAGTTGTATGAAAATTTTTTTATCAGCGTATGCGCGCACGATAATTTGTTTTTCAAGATTTCATATTTAACTCTATGCAGCAACTCATAAAAAAGCCAGTCAAACATCGTGAAAATTCAGAAAGATATCGGCAATAGACTGATCTGATTTTTAGTTGTTCTCTGAAAACATTTAAGTCTATGAAAACAGTAAGGGGTTTTCCATAAATAGTCGTTTTCACATTTACATTTTTTTATGGATGCTTTAGATCTTCTTGGAAAATCACCAGAACGACCCTATTCCAAAGAAAAAAGAAGTATCAAAATCTAAGCATTTCTTCTAAATCATTGACATTCATTAAGGAAGTGTAAACTCCTATGCTGAAAGCCAGTTAATAAAAAATGAAGGAACTTCAACGTCTTTGAAACAGAAACCCTAAAACAGAGTTTAAAGTTATTTACATCATTAAAAACGAAAAATAACAAACATATTTTCTGCATATTTATTTTCTTTTTCATTACATTAATATTAAACATAAAATTTCCCCCCCAAAAAATAGAACAAAAGTTTAGAAATAGTAGAAATTGTTTTTAGAAATTACCATTTCAAAATGAAATACATTTAATGGATAACAATAACAGAAGTAAACTTCTCAGTCTTCCTAATAACTGATAAAAACAACTTGTCAAATTTACCGCCTAAATAAATTGTAAACAGCACTACATTAATAGTCTTACGCCTTAAAATTCTTAAATATTTGATGAAAAATTGCAACACTGATAATAGAAAAATAGAAGAATGAATGTATCCTTAAACACTTGGGGATGAGCGACCGGTATAAGTGCCGCTTAAGATGCTCAGAATCCGTGATTATTCTCACCAGTAAATTTTTACTGTAAATTTAGCCTTATTTGATCCGAGTATTTTTCCAATTCAATTAAGCAAAAATTTCTGTTTTGAAAATCCGGTGATAAAATATTAAAAGTTCTGGAAAAGACATTCCTGCCGAAGTGGTTAAAAACAAAGGAACTTAGCTCATCTGGAAAAAAAATTTAAAAGAAGAAGAGTACACTTTAAGCGGAACAATTACTATAAAAAAGTAATGAATTATAAAAATTTATCAAATTTTTCCTTTTTAAAGAAGGAATCGGAAAAGCAAAATGCTTTCTTTATTTGTATTATGTTTTTGAAATGAAATCCCTTATAACTAAAGATTAATACCAGCCATCTAACCGATAGTCGTGAGCTCAAAACATAACTTAATAATTCTGCAAATAGCACCAGCATCAGGGTTATCATGCATTATGTGCGGCGATATATCCGTATATATTCTGGATGTTTAAAAAAAACATATTTAAAAAACAATATTCTGTATTTCATTACAAACCAGCTATAACTCATTCAAATACCAAAGAATATATTCATTTCTCTTTTACAAATAATGAATCTTTAAGAACACATTAGAGGGGCTACATTATGAAATGAACAACGTATTAAGCGGAATTTGAGCGTGACAATAGCTACACTATGTATTGAAGGATTAAACCATACTTGTGGGACATAAAAAATATCAAAAAGGTTAGTAAAAAAAAAACTAAAAATGTTATTCTGCAACACAATACTTAACACATGCTAAATATGATATAGGATAAATGAATAAAATGCTGGTTTTCTGTTTAATTAGAGGATTGATTATTAAAGTGAAACAATACACTTTATACAGATGTATGGAATAAATAAATATTTTTAAATGCGAATAATTACAGACATAGGAAGTACAAAAATACAACACTTTTCTATTAATATAAAATTAATCCAATTATAAAATTATAATTATAAATATAGATTGTTTTAAGTTCATCAAAACAACATCAATATAAAAAAAAAAAAATGAGATTCAGAAAGAAATCTATTGAAATGAATTGTAAAATCTATGATTATGAATGTTTAGCATACGAAATAATTCAAAATGTAGAAATTATTCGAATTTTAATGCTCGCAGTTCACAAACATTTCGTACAGAGGTGATTATTTCCAATGCCATGAATACTCAAACAGTTACCGCACACTTTATACAAATGAAACTTTTTTCAAGTTGCCTGATCGATTGAATGATTTGTTATAAACGTCACATGAATAAGGTTTATCTCCATTATGTTAAAACATATGAAATTTCAGATAATGTGATCGAGCAATATCTCGTTTGCATATTTCACACACGCAAGGACGTTCAGTAGAATGCACCAAAGAATGTTGTCTAATATGGTTACTATTATTTGTGGAGTATAGGCAGATTTCACATTTATATAGATAATCTTCATTCCAATTATATTCGATGTGTGATGTTAAATCACTGTGAGGCATGAACGAATTTTGACAGTCAAATTTGAGTCATAAAACAGAGAATTTTTATTTAGTTTGATTTACAAAAACGAAAACAAGTAAAAGAAACTCACTGAGATTTGTCTATGCATCAGTATTATTCATGAGAAATAATTTACCATAAACTTTATCCGAAGAAAAAAAAAACTGCACAAACAGAAAAATACAGAATTAGAAATTCGAGTTCACAATTCTGTTGGAATGTTATGCTATATAGAGGCATGAATAAGAAGTTCCACTACAGTAAAAAGTTAAAAGTTTTACCTAATATAAATACATAACAAATTGACACCTTGTAATAATATACTAATTTTAATTGCTAAAAGGCGTAAATTAAAACTTATAACTAAGCGGTCTATGAAACGCTATCACTGAAATTTTCACCTATACTTTCATATTGTGCGCATTATTTTTTTTATTCTACTTATATGTTTATTTTTATTTTCGTAACCATTGAGTAGTTCGAGTCATAGTTTTGGTAAGTTAAATGATGCTGCATCGTAACATATTGAATTTTTGCGTGTTACAGTCTCTATGGTTTCTCTTATAATGTATGGGTTGTACAGACTATAGGGGAAAATTATCTTACTTTAATTGAAATTTATTTGGATGGTTTCTTATTGATATAATCTTGCTAGAGCTGTGGTTTTCCTATTATATTTAATATTAGCTACATGCTCCTTCTATACTTAAATTTCCTGCTAGTCCTACCAATATAGTAATTCTTTGATTCATCTGCTCTAATAAATGGTATTTCATATACACTTGAAAAATTCTCAAATGTGGGTCAATTTCAGTGCAAATATCTGCTTAGTAGCCAAATCAACCCTGAAATTAAAGAATATCATTTTTACTAAAACTGACTCAAATAATTTAGAGAATTATTTATCTAAACTATTGATGTGTTATTATAATATAATTACATAACTTATCCTATTAATTGCCGTGTAGAAAATCTAATAAGAAATAAATATTTAATAAGGAAATTACCACACACACTACACATATTACTTGTATGCAAATTTTCAAATTGATTGACTGGTTGAAAGACTCGTTAAAGATTACACAAATAAGCATATCACATCATAGGCAATCTGATCGAACAAAAGCTTGTTTGTAGATTTCACAGTTATGGGTAGGTTCATATGGAGGCACTGGAGAAAGATTTTTCTTATTTCTGTTAATTATGTTATTCCTTCATGTATTTATACTTTTTTACAGGCAAAATAATACAAATATTTTTTCTTCTTTACATGCGGAACATTTTCCGGTAATCATATTCAATATTCAAAATAATCCATCAAGTACGAGTTTTACTCTCGTACAAAGGGTTACATGCAACAAAGATCTTGTATAAAGTTTAAACTTGAAATTGTGTCAAGCGCGCTTACAAGAGAGGTCATAAACGTGCAGCACCACTTTGGTACGAGTCTCTGTTTTCTATATAGGTTTTTATATATCCCCCTGAGACCCCGCGTCCATTCTATTGGACATTTCTATTTTTTTATGTAAAATACTTAATTTGAGTTGGAACTTGTAAATACTTGCCGTCCAATATACTAGATAGTCTAGTGCTGCTATCCGTATGCCGAAATAATAATAATAAAAAAAAAATTGCAACTAAATATGTATTTTAATCATTTGAAAGTGGCAGGCAACAAGAGAAAGACTGTTGACGGTAAGAAGACAGTTTTAACGCTAATTTTTTATATTTTTTAAATGTATTTTGATATTAATGCTACATACATCTAATGTTAAGTGTTGTATCAATGAAATGACATCGCAGTTTAAGTAATCTAATGTATATTTTAGAGAATAAACTACTTTTTTTTTTTTAATGTCCATTCTATTGGACGTTGGGTCTTCATCAGTTGTTTTTATTCATAATTCTTTTTGTATACTGAAGAGAGACATTAGTTTTTACTTAAAAATCAACATAGTATTGAAACAAATAATAGATACAGAAGTAGATAATATATATTCTTAAATAAATAAAAAAAATATTTAAATATTATCCTAAAAATGTATAATTTTACTTATAAAATGCTTGTTCTAATTGTACATTGTTAAATTTTGGATTTCAGTTGTTTTTTTTTTTTTTTTTTTTTTTTTTTTGGCAGCATTGGGTAAATATATATAATTAACCCTTTATTATGTTTTATTCTTATTCCTAACTATTTTTTATATTTTTCCGTTAGTATACTATTAATTAGCAAAAAACTAAGAAAATATAATTAAAGATAACGGTATAAGATTCTAAATAAAGTCATTTTGATGTCTTTTAAATTTCTTCTTAGCATTTACTTGCCAATTGTGGTAGATGTACCACTATTTATTATCATTATTCTAACAAACAAATTACTGGTGTTGAGAAGAGTTAAAAAACAAAACAAAATGTTATTCTTTATTATAATTACTAAACTGATCAACACGTTTCTTAGTTAAATAACACTTTTCCTATTTGATGATGCAAAAATTGAATTTATGGGATATTTGGAAGTGACCTATAAACGATAAAAACACACTTCTGATCTCAGCAACGTTTGTAGTGAAAGAAATAGGAACTTGACGCTAAAAATTTGTTTTTAAGCCTCTGTAGTGATCTCATCTTACATGATAAGTATAAAAAAATAAGCATGTAAAATAAGCAAACATAAAATGCAACTTGTATTTGTATATTCGTTTAACTATAAAAGATAAATGCAAGCTTTTTATATTATTTTACTCTTCGAAAGTTGTTTATAATTAAATTAGTTAAATTAATTGAATTTAAACAGAAATAAAAATTTAAAAAATATATAACTGAAGATAATAATTTCAGATTATAAATAAACTGCATCTTATCTCTTTTCAGTTTCCTTTGGCATCAAAATGTCAATTGTGATAACCGTGCCACTAAATTTAACTTTTTTTAGAAAAAAAAATATTGATGTGATAGATTTTTTTAAAATTCTTTAAAAAAAAACTAAAAAGTCAATTAAATTGATTTATACTTTTCAAATAAATTTCATCCAAAAATCCTTTTTCTCTTTGATAATGAAAAAATTAAAATTATGCAATATATATAGGTGATGTATGAACGATAAAAGCACATTTATAATGAAAGAAAATATAAATTAAGATATTAATTTAAGATTATAAATAAACTGCGTTTTATTTCTTTTTAATTTCATTTTGGCATCCGAATGACAATTGTGGTAACAGTGCCACTAACAATTTATAATTTTATTTAGAAAACAATTTTATTGATGTGATAGATTTTTTACATTCCTTTTAAAAACCTATTTAAAAATCACTAAATTGATTTATTCTTTTCAAATAAATCTAATCCAAAAAATACTTTTTTCCGTTTGATAATGAAAAAACTGTAATTGTGCAATATTTACAGGTGATGTATGAACGATAAAAATGCATTTATAATGAAAGAAAATTTTGCAACTAAGAAATTTTCATTCGGAATCATGTAATTTAATAATATGATTTTTACAGGACTAAGACCCAATGTCCATTATATTGGACACGCCAAAACTCTATATATTTTTCAGTTTTGAAAATAAATGAATATATATAAAGTTTTCAAGCCCCATAAAGAGCCTTAATACTAAAAATGGTAAAATTTGTGCGAAAAATGCGAGTTTGGGTCTCAATAGTTTAATATATCAGCGAATTATAAACTTTTTTTACTTTCTTCTATCTTTACAAGAAGAAAGTATTGCTTTCATGAAAATTTTCGAATTCCAGTTTTAGATGGATTTACACATTTTATGGGTCAGATATTCCAAAAAATATATTTTTACAAAATGTCTGTCTGTCTGTCTGTGAGTCTGTCCTTCTGTCTGTATGTGACGCAAATTTTGTGGGCGCTCTATCTCAAGAAGTAATGCACGGGATTTAATAAAAATTTATATTCAGGTAGTCCCTGATATGGGTTGGTGGTTATTAGATTTTGGTGTAAATGGCCTTCAGGTGGCGCTGCTATGTAGCATTTTGCAGGATTTCTGCAAAAGCTCTATATCAAGAGCTGATGCACGGATTTTTATAAAACTTCAGATTCCGTTAGTCCTTGACATAAATGGATGCTGTTTACGTTTAGGTGTAAATCGCCCAACATGTGGCGCTACTATGCTGCATTTTGCAGGATTTACACTATTTTCGCAGTAGCTCTATCTCAAGAACTAATGCACACATTTTCACCAAACTTCGGATTTTGTTAGTACTTCATATGAAATGATGCTGACTACGTGTTGGTGTAAATTACACGATAGGTGGCGCTGCTGTGCTGCATTTTGAACTATTTCCTCAATAGCTCTATCTCAAGAACTAATGCACGAATTTTCATCAAACTTCAGATTTAAATATAACTTGATTAAAATTGCTACTGATTATGTGTTGTTGCAAATCGCTCAACAGGTGGCGCTTCTATACTGCATTTGTCATGATTTGCGCAATACCTCTATCTCAAGAACTAATGCACAAATTTTCCCCAAACTTCATATTCAGTTAGACGTTGACATAAGTTGGTGATAATTAGGTTCTGATGTAAATAACCCAATAGGTGGCGCTGCTATGCTGCATTTTGCTGGATTTACACGAATTCAGCGACAGTCATACCTCGAGAACTAATGCAAGGAATTCCATATTTTTACTTTCTTCTATCTTTACAAGAAGAAAGTATTGGATTCGTAAAAATTTTAGACTTTCGGTTTTCGACGGATTTAAACGTTTTAGGGGTCAGAGATTCCGAAAAACATGTTTTTGCAAAATGTCTGTCTGTGAGTCTGTGCATCTGTGTGTGAGTGTCTGTCTGTATGCGACACAAATTTTGTGAGTGCTCTATCTCAAGAACTAATGCGCGGAATTTAATAAAAATTTATATTCAGTTAGTCCCCGATATAAATTGGTGCTGATTAGGTTTTGGTGTAAATCGCTCAGCAGGTGGCGCTGCTATGCAGCCTTTTTTCACGATTTCCTCAACAGATCAATCTCCAGAACTAATGCACGGATTTTCTTCAAACTTCCGATCCAGTTAGTCCTTGACATGAATTGAAGTTTTGTGCATTTTGGTGTAAATCGCTTAACAGGTAGCGCTTCTATAATGCATTTTTTTACGATTTCCGCAATAGCTCTATCTCAACAACTAATGCGTGGATTTTCATGAAACCGCAGATTCAAGTACACTTTGATATGAATTAGTGCTGTTTGTGTTTTCGTGCAAATTGCTCAACAGGTGGCGCTGCTATGCTGCACTTTAAATATTTCCATTATAGCGATATCTCAAGAACTAATGCAATAATTTTCACCAAATTTCAGAATCAGTTAATCCTTACATGAATTAAAATTTTGGTGTAAATCGTTCAACAGGTGGCGCTGCTATGCCGTATTTTTCAGAATTTCCACTATAGGTGTAACTCAAGCACTAATGTGCGAATTTTTATCAAACTTTAGAATCAGTTAGTCCTTGACATGAATTGACATTTTATACAGTTTGGTGTAAATCGCTCAATAGGTGGCACTGCTATGCTGTTTTTTGTGATTTCCGCAATAGTTCTATCTCAAGATCTAATGCTTGGATTTTCAATGAACTTCAAATTCAGGTATACCTTGATATCAATTATTGCTGTTTATGTATTGGTGTAAATCACTCAACAGGTGGCGCTGCTATGCTACATTTTTCAGAATTTCCGCTATAGCTCTATCTCAAGAATTTTTATCAGACATCAAATTCAGATACACTTTGATATGAACTGGTGCTAAATTGATGTAATTTCTTGTACTATTTAAATGATTTAGTTGACGTGATTTATATAGAAGAAAGTTTTGTGATGGCCACAACATACTAGTTTAGATATTGATTAATAATTCCTTTATTACTGTGCGTCGACAGGCATCACAATCGCAGATCAACTCATTTGCTGAGGTTCCACAAAATTTGTGTTTAACGGAAAAATATGAGATTTTCAAAATTAAAAAAATATGAGATTTTCAATATTTTTTCTGCAGGGTTTAAATAAACTACTGCTACTTCTAATTTTTTCCCAATTTTAGTTACAGTAGATTAGGAAATAGGCGGGGGGATATATTTTTGCGACGATATCTCGGAAATTATAATACCTAAAATTATAAAAAATATAATTTTGAGTTCGGCATTACAAGATATTTCGAACGATACCTTACAATATATACACTTTAAGTTATTTTTTCAAATAACTTAACTATCCCTTCGATTATTTTTCCCAAAATTTACTTGTGAATGGATAATCTATAGTAATATTATAAAGAGGTAAATATTGTGTGTGTGTGTTTATTTGTAGTGCGTAATGTCCTGAACTACCAAGCCGATTTCAAAATTAATGGTTGCAGATTGATGTTAACAGTCCCTTTTCCAATATAGTTTATTTTTTATGACAATGCTACCACTCCTAAGGGGATGTAGAAGCAAAAATTCTAAAAATGCAATTTTTGTGTTACTTAAGGGCCTAGAAGCTTAAATTTTTGCATGGTAGTTACTTATACGATATAAATGCACTCTAAGAACAGTTTCTAAAACAATCGAATTTTAAAGCCGTGAAAATGCACGAAAAGCGTTTTAAAATCTTTCTAATTTGAATTTCTATGCAATCTTCGGAAACCGATTTCAAAGTAATGGTTGCGAATTGATTGTGTCAGTCATTGCTCCAAAATAATCTATATTTTATGTCAGTGCTACGTACAACTGCGGGATGCAGGAAAGAAGAACGTTTTAAATATCAATTTTTGCAACACTGAAGGAGCTAGAAAATTCAAATTTGGAGTAGTAGTTACTTATGAGATGTAAATGTTCTGCAAGAACAGTTTAAAAAAATCGAAATTTAAAAATGGACGTAAATGCACGAAATGCGTTCTAAAACGTTCTAAATAACGATTTTTGTACAATTCTCAAAGATAGAAAGATACTTATAAAATATAAATGTTCACTAAAAACAGTTTCGAAAAATTTCGAAATTTCAAATTGAGAAATAAGGAAAATCAAAACGATTTGAAAAATAAGGGTTGCAAATTGATGGTGACTGTTCCTGCTGCAACATAGTATACCGGTGCCACTACCACTAGGGGGATGCAGGATCAAAAAATGTTCTAAATTGCGATTTTGGGGGTACTGAAATTTCGTATGGTAGTTAGCTGTATTATCTAAATGCTCTCTAAAAACAGTTTTAAAAAATCGAAATTTAAAGTGATCAAATAAGCGAAAAGCGTTCTAAAAATATTCTAAGTTACGGTTCCTATTGAATTGTTAAAGACAGAAACTCAAAATTTGGCTTGAAGGTTTCTTGTGAGACGTAAAATGCTCTCTGAGTTCCTAATAACTTTCCTAACTGAATGAAAAGTTCCTAAATGATACCAAATTTAAAGGGTTAAAATGAACGAAAAGCCTTTTTAAAACTTTCTAAATTACGATATCATTATAATCTCAGGAAATACTAAACCTATTTCGAAATTTATGTAGGCAAATTGATGTAATAGTCCCTGTTATAACATATGCTATATTTTTTGTTAGTGATACTAACACCATAGGGATGGTAGACCGTTAGACTAGAAGCTTTGGAATATGGCATGTTGGTTACTTTTAAGATGTAAATGAGTGTTAAAATCTTTTCTAAAACATTCAAAACTTCAAATGAAAACTGAAATGAGCATAAAAGTTTCATAATACATCTAAATTATCATTTATGTAGAATTAGTTTAAGTTCTTCCTATTAATTTAATACACATTTTCACCCAACTCAGCCTAATAATGAATTTTAGTGAAATTGTGGATTAATTAATAATTTTCAATTACTCCAAACAACGTAATTTTTCTAATAAAAAAAGCCACATATATACCATTATATAACAATGTATTGTAACTTTTACGCGAGCAAAGCCGCGGGTTTTGCTAGTAATATATAAATATGTCGGTCAAAAACGTTTATAACTCTGCCAAATTTGAACTTTTTGAGTTCCATAGTTTTAAAGAAAAAGGGTTGTAACAGACGGACTGACACACACAAGAGTGATCATATATTAATTTCCATTTTTACGTTTTTAGTAAGGAACCGTAAAAAGGCAAACATCACTAACAAGATTTTTATCTTATGCAGGTAAAATATATTTAGCCCTCTCGAACGAGCCTACCGTATACGAGTTTTACTTATCAAAAGTAATTGTAGCGAATAAAAAACTTCTCTTTATTTACTAACAAAAACACTTTCATTAAAGAACTCACAAATTAGTTAGATAGAGTGGTAGTTAAAATTAAAGATTGGATGTATTCTTTAATTAACATAAATGGTACGATCGACGCGAAAGAATTAAATGTCTTTGCCATAGTTGAAATTTTATTGATTTTTGAGGGAATGAGTATTCTGTTCAATTTTCATGAAACACGTTTTTTTGACAAGCAGATAAAAATGGTGAATCTTAGTGCACAATATAATACCTCAATACAAGTACACTATAAAACCCAATTGTGATACAGGAAATGTATGTTCACCTTGTGCACCTTCAAATAAAATTATTAAAATGATACAATATAAATATTAAAGAAATTTATAATGTATATGGCTCATTAAATAAAAAATGTCTATACATTTTACACATAATACGAAAACATATAAAAAAGGCAAACAAAAAATGATTTTGTTTATTGTAAAATTACTTTATTAAGTCAATAATTAAAAATCAAAGTTAGCAATAGAAACAATTTCCATTATATATTTTTTATGCATGTATATTTGTTAAATACTTTATCAAAGTTCAGCATGTAGAACATATTAAAAAATTTTGCTTTTATATAATCACAAACACTCTTAGAAATATTCACAGAGCAGAATATTTGCTAACAATAAACAGTCAATAACATACGACCAAACACATTGCAAGTGTTTATTCATATGCAATTTAAAGCTACCTTCATGTCTAAAATGCGCGCCACAAGCTTTGCAATAATGAGATTTCTCTCCTGTGTGGACACGCATATGAGTTCTTAGATTTCCTGCTCTAGTAAAACCTTGTTTGCATGTTTCACACTTGTAAGGGCGTTCACCAGAATGAGCAAATAAATGCGTATTTAGATGAGTTGTATAATTTGTGGAATATGGACAGAGATGACATGTCAACCGCTTGACAGAATTTGGAGTTCTAATCTCTGATGTTAAATCTTTTGCACACACAAAGCAACTTTGCTTGTTATAAATCTGAAGTCCTGAAAAGAAAAATCATTTGAGAAGAAAAAACAAAAATACAAAGAAAAAATTTTCCGAACTGCCATTTACATATACATATCTAAATTTGTATAAGGTATCAACATTTTAAGATTTAATGAGAAGCATTTTGAACGAACAAAAAGACACGAAGAGTAAAGAAAAAAGTAGATTTATAAATCATTGTTTACTAAACAAAGTCAAATATACAACAAAAATAACCCCATTCAAAATTCATAGTAAACTATTTATCAATGTCATTCTTTAAATATTAAATAGAATCTTTTAAACTGTATTATGAAATAAAACAAATTTTAAATGAAAAGTTTATACACACCTGTCAGTAAAACGATTATGGATGAATGTATCCCCTAAATAGAATGAATTAAGCACGCATTTAATATTTTCATGCTATAATTTTAAAACTGCCGGATTACACCAGGACTTTGGAACAAATTCGTTTGAAAATAAATGAAATGGTCTATTCGCATACTTTTATTAAACACCTCTGGTGTGATTTTCGCACTCTCAGGATTAATAATTGATGGTATAAGTAATATACCATCAGGACTGTAGAGGGATTAAGCAAATTATGAAAGTAGCATTGCTTTAATCTATAAACTAACTACTTAAACATTTATATTTTAAAATATCAGCGTTCAAACTTCAACAACAACAATAAAATCCCTTTCATACATGAAGCTACTCATTTTTTAAGCAGATAAAACATTGCTACCAGTAGTAATTTTAACATATTACAAACTGACTTCCGTAATGCTCAGCCACCTCAGAGTTATGGATTTAAAATGCGATCTACTATAACCACGTTATAACATTGTAGGTTTACCATTGTGTTTTGCTGCTCCTAGTCTTCCATGTTTTCATACCTTTTGGTGCAGGAAAAAACAATGGTAAGCCAACGAGTCAGCCGCTGAAAATCGGGTTTTCAGGTTTTTTCCACCAAGATATGACTTGGCTGGCCGATTGCGTTTTAATATGCGAATAAAAATTTAACTAATCCTAGAATTTCATCCGTGAACTAGATGAGGTGATTGTCTATGCTGCCGGCTCCTGTTCTATAACGATATAAGTATGAATGAAAATAACTAAGTAGAATAAGAAAGCAACATTATTGTATAAATCACTGTATGATCAATCAATACTAGAACAAAAAGAATCATTAAATTAGCTTATAAGATTTCTTAATAAAACTAAAAAGAATCAATATTACACACATCTTTTAAAATAAAGTCTGTGGTGAGCAGATGTATAGTATAATAAATTTATTAGTAAAGATTTGGAGAATTCAAACCTTTTCTGTTTGAAATTTCGGCAAGCACTAGCAGCATTTGACAATTCGAATAATATATCCAAATCCCTTTCAGAACATTCCTCAGATGCTAATTTTGACTATCTTCAAAGATGATTTACTGCATATTGCACTATGTGGAATATTAGATAAAAACAAAATGAATGTGGCCTAGTTCATATTGAGAAAAAAGAAATATCATTCAGATTTTGGCATCAAAAAATTAGTTCTCAGATGAATAAATAGCAGATGAAACATAACTACTAAAAATGAGTATTTGTAAACTGGTATCTGAATATTTAACAAAACAGACGTAAACAGAATACTTATGTTACACATAGAGAATTACAAATGAATTACAAAATTAGTTATTAAAATTTCAAAGTATACTTTTTAAACAAACGTATATTGTAAAGTCATTAAAAATGCAACAAAAATCGAAGATATTCTTTGAGCACAAAATTTATTTATAAAGTCATTTAGTTTTAAAATTATTATAAAATAAATAATTATGTAAAATCCTCAAATTAGCAATAGAAAAATAAACTAGTTTTATGTGCCAATCCCAAAACTTTCTTCTATCTGATACATATTAATATTTTAAAAAGTAGTTACACGTGTTAATACTTCAATATTATTAGTTCAATGCTATACCAGCGTTCATTTTCTTCTTAAATTTCTTCTTCAGTCAATTAAACGGACTAAAAACGAGTTAATCTATATCATGATATTTGTTAAAATTAATAGTTTTTCTTTATTCTGTTGTTATAAGCTGTTTGCGAATAGCCGGCTTAGCAGGAAGCGAATTCCCGCAGCTGCGCGAGTTACCAATGGACAATAGAACTACGAAAAATAAAAAAAGCATACAAAAATCGCTATCACAAAGCCCCTTTACCGCGCAATATTTCCAAATTCAAGGAGGACCTGTTGGCCATATCCAAAATTATGCACAAAAATTTGGTTCAATTGTATGCATAATTTTATACACTTTTCAATGGTACAATAAAGAAAATGGCACAAACATCGCTATTATAGCGACCCCTTCCGGCAGATTTTTTTTCAAATTCAGGGAGGACTTGCTTGCTATAGCAAGAAACATACACAAAATATTTGGTTCAATTCTATGCATAACTTCATACACTTATTGATGCTATAATAATAAAAATGGCGCAGACATCGCAATTATAGCGCCCCCTTCTGGCGGAATTTTTTCAAGTTCAGGGAGGACCTACCGACCATAGCCTTACACATACACAAAAAATATGGTTCAATTCTATGCATAATTTTATACAGTTTTCGATGGTACAATAATGAAAATGGCACAGAAATTGCTATTACAGCGCCCCCTTCCGGCAGATTTTTTTTCAAATTCAGGGAGAACTTGCTTACCACAGCCAGAAACTTGCACAAAAATTTTCGTTCAATTCTATGCATAACTTCATACACTTTTCGATGGTACAATAATGAAAATCGTGCAGACATCGCAATTAAAGCGCCCCCTTCCGGCGGAACTTTTCCAAATTCAAGGAGGACCTTCGTGCCATGACCAAAAACCAACACAAAAAATTTGGTTCAGTTCTACGCATAACTTCATACACTTTTCGATGGTACAATATTCAAAATGGCACAAAAATCGCTATTACAGCGCCCTCTACCGGCGATTTTTTTCCAAATTAAGGAAGGACCTACTTGTCACAGCCAAGAACTTAAAAAATTTTTTTGGTTCAATTCTATGCATAACTTCATACACTTTTCGATGGTACAATATTCAAAATCGCACAGAAAATCGCTATTATAGCGCCCCCTACCAGCGAATTTTTTCCAAATTCATGGAGACCTACTTGCTATAGCCAAATACTTAAAAAAAATTTTTGGTTCTATTCTATGTATAACTTCGTACACTTTTTGATGATACAATATTCAAAATCGCACAAAAATCGCTGTTACAGCGCCCCCTACCGGCGAATTTATTCCAAATTCAGGGAGGACCTACTTGCCATATCCAAAAACTTAAAATAAAAATTTGGTTCAATTGTATGCATAACTTCATACACTTTTGGATGGTACAATGGCGACAGACAGACGGACACACGGACAGACAGACATTTTCTATAAACATGTTTTTTGGGATCTCTGACCCCTAAAACGTGTAAATCCGTCAGAAACTGGAAGTCGAAAAAAATTTCGATTACAATACTTTCTTCTGTTGAAGATAGAAGAAAGTAACTAGTTGGATGTGCCAATCCCAAAACTTTCTTCTATCTTATACATCTTAATATTTCAAAAACTAGTTACACATGTTAATAGTTCATTACTATACCAACTTTGATTTTCATCTTAAATTCCTGCTTCAGTCAATTAAATGAACTAAAAACGAGTTAATCTATATCATTATATTTGTTAAAATTAATAGTTTTTCCTTATTCTGTTGTTATCAGATGTTTGCGAATAGCGGGCTTAGCAGGAAGTGAGTTCCTGGATCTTCACGAGCCGCCGAAGGACAATAGAACTACGAAAAATCAAGAAAAGTATACAAAAATCGCAATCACAGAGCCCCTTTACCGCGCGATATTTCCAAATTCAAGGAGGACCTGTTGGCCAAAGCCAAAAACGCGCACAAAAAATTTTGTTCAATTGTATGCATAATTTTATACACTTTTCGATTATACAATAAAGAAAATGGTACAGATATCGTAATTATAGCGCCCCCTTTCAGCGGAATTTTTCCAAATTCAGGGAGGACCTTCATGCCATGACCAAAAAGAAACAAAAAATCTGGCTCAATTCTATGCATAACTTCATACACTTTTCGATGGTACAATATTGAAAATGGCACAAAAATCGCTATTAAAGCACCCCTACCGGCGATTTTTTTTTCCAAATTAAGGAAGGACCTGCTTGCCATAGCCAAGAGCTTAAAATAAAAATTTGGTTCAATTCTATGCATAACTTCATACACTTTTCGATGGTACAGTATGCAAAATCGCTATTACAGCGCCCCTTGTGGCGAATTTTTTCCAAATTCAGGGAGCACCTACCTGCCATATCCAAAAATTTAAAATAAAAACTTGGTTCAATTCTATGCATAACCTCATATACTTTTGGATGGTACAATATTCAAAATCGCACAAAAATCGCTATTACAGCGCCCCTTACCGGCGAATTTTTTCCAAATTCAGGGAGGACCCACCTGCCATATCAAAAAACTTAAAATAAAAATTTGGTTCAATTCTATGCATAACTTCATACACTTTTTGATGGTACAATGGCGACAGACAGATGGACACCCGGCAGACGGACAGACGGACACACAGACATTTTCTATAAACATGTTTTTTTGGAATCTCTGACCCCTAAAACATGTAAATCCGTAAAAAACCAGAAGTCGAAAAAAAATTTGATTACAATACTTTCTTCTATTGAAGATAGAAGAAAGTAAAAAGGAAAAAATATATAAATAAAATTTTTCAAATCTATATACTATTATGTATGCTTAAAATATAAGACATTTCCAATAGATTCTGTTGTTATATAATAATCTCACATTCCATCATATTATTTTCAGTGCAGAATATTTACAAAGAAATACATAATGACTAAATTACCACACACCTTTACACGTAAGAGGTTTACATATTACTTTTATTTATACATGCATCTTTTAAAAATGATTGATTTGTTAGTTGAAGGAAGTAATACAGACCTTACATGAATAATAATATTGCATCTGCATCTTAGATAAACTGGTCGAGCAAAAGTTTGGATGCAGATTTCACACTTATGACAACGTTCGTCTGAATGCACTGTAGAAAGAATTTTCTTATTATCTCTATAATTTGTGGAACACCCTCATATTTTTATACTTATTTACCGACAATATATCACAAATATTATTATATGTATAACACTTTCAGGTCAAGTCATAAAACATTCAAAAAAGTCCAGAAACAAGAGTTTCATCATATGCACTCAAGGCATATAAACATTTTGCGGCGAGCCTAACATATACGAGTATTTTTTTAAGTATTATATAAAAATCATAAACTTAATTTATCCGATATTTTTCTTCATTAAAGTACGCTCTAATTACTATTCAAATAAAGTGATAGGCAAAATTAAGGATTGAGTGCATTCTTTATTTAGAGTATATGTTACGATTAACGCGAAATAGTTAAAATAAATTTTGTATGTATATTTGTTAAATAAACACATTATCAAAGTTTAGCATGTAAAACATACTAAAACAAATATTCTATTACATAATTCCAAACACTCTTAAAAAGGTTTTTTTTACAGAGAAGTTTATTTGTTAAGAATTAAACAGTCTATAACATACCATAAAACTAACAAATGAAGCATACACATTACAAGTGTTTATTCATATGACGTTTAAGGCTACTTGAATGTCTAAAACGCGTGCCACAAACTTTGCAACAATAAGGTTTCTCTCCTCTATGTATAAGCATATGACGTTTTAGATTACCTAAGTGAGTAAAACATTGTTCGCATAAATCGCACCTGTGTGGACGTTCACCAGAATGAGCAAGTAAATGCCTAGTTAGAACATTTTTATAATTTGTGGAATATAGACAGAGATGACATTCCCAACGTTTCACAGAATCTGCATTTGGAGTTCTTGTCTTGGATGTTAAATCAATAGCACACTCGAAGGAACTTTGCTGGTTATTAAATTGAAATCCTGAAAGAAAAAATCATTTGAGATGAGAAAACGAAAATATAAAAAAATCTTCCATACTGTTATTTGCATATACATTTTAAAAACTTAATAAAAGATCCATACTTTATGATTAAACATAAAACGCTTTCCGAGGAATAAAATATAAGTACATTTATAAATCAAAATTTGCCAGTAAAAGTTAAATGTTAAAAATAACTACATTCGAAGTTCATTGCAAATTATTAAAACTATTTATCGATTTTATTGATTAAATTAATATTAAATGAATCGTTTGAATTGTATTATGCAAAAAAATAATTTTGGGAAAAAATTATATATCAGTAAAAAGATTAAGGATAGGAGTTGCAAGAAATCCATTTGAAAATAAATGAAAGCTTCTGTTCACATTTATTAACTAAGTTAAGGCATATTTAAACCTATCGCGATGAGCCTACATTATACGAGCTTTATTAACAGAAGAGTATTATATCCGAAAATAAACATCGCTTTATTTATTAGCTGAATTTCTTTCATTAAAATAACGCAAAAATTACTATTCAGAAAATGTGAAGGACAATATGAAAAACTGGGTGCATCCTTTATTTAAAAGGAGCGAAAGAGTTTTAAAAAAGTTTGCGATAGTTGAAATGTGATATAAATTTTTGAGGCATGAAAATTCTGTTCAATTCTCATGAAACAGTTGTTCTTTATTAGCATATTTAAAAAGGGTTAATCTTACTCCATAATCCAATAACCAAATGTGAGTAAATCATAAAAGTGACGTGTGATAACCGAGATATATGTTCAAGTTATGCACATTGAAATACAATTATTAAAACGATACATTATAAATTATAAAAAATATTCAACAATGTATATGGTTCACTAAATACAAAAGGTACATGTATTTCACACTTAATACCAAAAGCTGCGAAAAGTAAAACATATTTTTTTTCATTCTAAAATTATTTCATTAAGTCAATTATTAAAAATCCTCAAATTTGCAATACAAAGAGTTTGTATTATATATTTTTATATATGCATATTTGTTATATAAATGCATTATCATAGTTTATCATTTAAAACATACTTAAAGAATATGTTATAGTCGTATGCACTATTGAAACTTTATTTACAGAGCTGAAAATTTGCTAAGAATTCATCAGTCAATAATATACCACAAAAACTCCTAACTCATGTAAACACATTAGAATTGTATTTTCATGTGCAGTTTAGGGCTAGCTGCACGTCTAAAACATGTGCTACAAAGTTTGCAACAATAAGGTTTCTGTCCTGTATGTGGACGCATGAGAGTTCTTAGATTTGCTGGTGAAGTAAACTTGTTTGCTATGTTTCTCACTTATGAGGACAATCACCAGAACGAACAAGAAAATGCCTATTTATATCAGTTCTATAATTTGATGAATATAGACAGAGATGACACTTCAAACGTTTCACAGAATCTGCATTTGGAGTTCGGTTCTGTAATGTTAAATCTTTAGCACGCATGAAGGAACTTTGCATGTTTTCAAATTGAAATCCTGAAAAAAGGGAAAATATCATTTGTGATGAAAAAACAAATATTATATTTAAAAAAAAATCCATACTGTTATTTGCAGACACATTTTTAACATTTTATATAAGATCAATACTGTATGATTAAATATAAAACGTTTTCAGAGAAAACAAATATTGGAAATGAAGACAAAAGTAGATTTATAAATCGGTATTTTCTAATTAAAATAAAATACTAAAAATAACCACATTCGAAGTTAATAGTAAATTATTAAGACTAATTGCAAATTTTATTGATTAAATAAATATTAAATAGAATCATGTTTGAAATGTATTATGCAGCAAAACTTGAATTTGGGATGAAAATTGCAATACACGTTTTAGTAAAAGGATTAATGATTCTAATATATGGAAAATAAATGTGAAGCAAACAGTTCACTTTCTCAGGGCGAAATGGAATTGTTGATAAAACATTGACAAATCTCACGAGGGCTTGCGAAAAAATTCATTTAAATGAAAGCTATTACTCGCATTTATTATATAAGCCAAATTTTATTGGAAAATCCTTGTGGGATTTTCGCAGTCCAGCGTTAAACTTAAATGGTATAAATAGTAAACCATCTCGCCTTTCGAGGATTTAAGCAGATTTTTGAAAGTAGCTTTGCTTAATAAAACCAATTTCGCGAAAAATTTTATGAAATTTAAAATTTAAAAAAAATCTTCTTTCAAATTTCAACATTAAGCTACTCGAATTTTATATAAGCAAATAAAACAACATTTTAGCAACATAACTTATTAATGTATTCCAGACTGATTTCAGTAGTGTTCAGCGTATCTGTGAGATACTTCAATTTTATTATAGATTTTAAAAGTGATAAATTTTAACAAGCATGTAATTTTAAGAAATTTCTTACCAAATGTTTCAGGATCTAAATTTCCGTTTAAAATTTATGCAAGTTGTAATTGTACCAACAAGGAGAGGGCCAACCTTGTTAATCACAGATTTTGACTATTTTAATATGTGTTGTAGGGTAGAGATACCTTAGTGTCAGGTTCAATGGATTTTATCCAACTCTCCTTAGTTCTTGAGAAACCGGGGGGTCTAATATTAGTACACAACTTAAGTACTTACTTTGCAAACAAAATGCTGGGTTAGTCGTAGCTCAGTTGTTATAACGTTTGCGGGCATATCCGCGGCCCCGGGTTCGATACCTGAATGCGCTACATTTGTTTTTCTAATTTTTTGTTTTATAAATATACTTGTAAGTATAACTTAATAATCTCATTGTCAATTAATATTTTTAATATTGTATATCAATTGTAATTTTAATCTATTTAATTTTTTACTTTTAACTAAATAGTTGTAATAAAACATCATAAAACTGTCAATTTTTTTTAAAATCACTTTTAAAATGTATTTCATATATTCTTTATCGATGGAATGATATTGAGCAATTGTGTCAATTCGTGATTTTAAAGAAACATCATTTACGCATTGCTTTAACAAAGGAAGTCAATGCGATAATACGATTATTCTGTTTTTAAAGTACAGTCGTCCCCGTTTAAACGAATATTGACGGTTCCAGGAATAATATCCGATTAAGCGGGATATTTGATTAAACGGGGACTCATAACTGCTATATTTAATGCGTTATAAAAAGGCAAAATAACAATCTACGGTGTATTTAATTAACAGCACAATAAAGCGTTAACAGAATAACAAACTAAAATAAATACAAATGCTAATATAAAGTAAATATGTAATAATTTAATGTCAGTACATACACTTATATGGTTTACATCACACTTGATGCAGCACGTTTGAATTGGGTCAGAACTTTGCTACTTCTAATTTACGTTACTTATACTGCCTTAAAAAATTCTTTGAAAGTGTTTTTTTAAGTGGAATTTTAAAGAAATAAATATAGAGTTATTTTTCGAATGAGTACAAAATATTACAACTATCATCACGAGTGACGTTGCATTGCCATTAAAGCCTGATTAACAGCAAGAAGTGATGGTGGGTAGATCAAGGTGGGAAATCATTTGACCTGTCCATTATACACCTGCTGGCCGAAATCATTGCACGAAGAACTGAAAATTTGTTTTAAGTCTAAAGGAACCGAAAATGACAAAAGGTGGAAGAAAGTTCTAGCTGAAACGTGCTTTGCGTGCCTAATTTCAAACATTGGTCACACATTTGTTATTTGATTAAGCAGGGACGTTCGTAAAAGGTACTTGGTTTAAGCGGGGGAAAATAACATAGAACCAATGGGAATAAATTCGGTTCCGGTGGATTCTATTCGAATAAGCGGGACATTTGATTATCCGTGACCCGATTAAGTGGGGAGGACTGTAACAAGCATAATTATATTAAAAATTAGCATCAGAATTAAATTACAACAGATTTTTTGCATATTAAAGATTTTTAAATTTGTAATAAGTATACTTGCGCTTCCAATTATTTCTTCTTTCTGCTTTTATTTTTATTTTATTTGAATATTCTTTTATTTTATCAAAACTAGATGGCAACACAAAAGATTTTGTCATGATTTTGGAATTTTCATCATTCAATAATAGATCCAATTTCTTTTTAAACCTCTTTAAAGGATAAGAAATAATAGTTTACAAATGAGAAATGATAAATTTAAATTTGTTAACATTATAATTAATGTATGATATTAAAATTTTTAATTGAAATTATTAAATTATAATTACAACTATATTTAAAAAACAAAAAAAAGAGAAAAACAAATGTAGCGCATTCAGGTATCGAATCCGTGCCCGCGGATTAGCCGGCAAACGCGATACCAACTGAGCGACGACTAAAGTATCATTCTGGTTGAAAGTAAGTATTTAAGCTGTGCACTAATATTAGACTCCCCGGTTTCTCAAGAACTAAGAAGCGTTGGATAAAATCCGTTTAACTTGACACTAAGGGGTTTCTACCCTACAACATATATTAAAATAATCAAAATCTGTGTGGCCCTCTCCTTGTAAGCCATACAAATTATAAATTGAGACATCAAAATCATGACAGATTATTACATTTTGTGTCGAAATAATTTTTTATTAATTATTATATTCTGTGCATTAAATAAAAATCTTTCTAAAAAAATAATTATTATAATTCACAATTAGTGGTAAGAAGTTTTAGAATATAACATTTCAAAATAAAAGTATTAAATTAGAAAATTCGAAGTTCAAAAAGATTGTTAAACGTTATTTGCCTTAAATAAATATTAAAGATAAATAGTAATAAAAATATTAAATAGCATATATAACTATTAGATAGCGATTAGATATTGTATAGTATTATGCTTAAAATTCTTGAACATTATGATTTATAGAGTAAATGATAATGAATGTCTTCCTGAAAAAGAAATAATTAAGCACGTATTTGACCGGTTTTACAAAAATATCAATTTGCGTTTTTTGCAAATGTCGCACATTTGTGCAAGTTTACCAGAATGTACAGAAGAATGGCTTTTCATGCGATTTTTATAAATTAAGATAGGCATCGTTATTTTAGAAATTTAAACTTGTCTTACACATAAAACATTTCGAATTTTTGAAAAACTTTACTTAGCGAGCACTTTAATTTGTAAAAGTATCCAACGCGTCAACTTTCAAATTTCTAGCGTCAATAATTTAAATAAAATCGTAATTTTGTATCTTTTTCACATTTGCACTCACTCCATAGAGGTAAAGAGACCACATATGTGTTTAGACAGGAGCAGTCGCCATTGTAATATTTAGAGAATTTTTGAAATCAGTTCGATAGCTTTAAAACCATCGTGATTTTTTAACTTTTTCAACTTCTCAATCTTTTAAATTTGAAATTTTTGGAATGTCTAATTTAACGATCATCTATAACAGGTATGTCAAACTCTGTCACTACCGAAGGCCAAATGAAGAATCGAATCCAAAGCCGCGGGACATATTACAAGAGAGGTGGAGGGGGTTGCAAATTTATTAATATTGTACAAAATGAAGTTTGCATAAAAAATACACCCTTGTTAACCCTTTCAGGTGCAAGTAATTGTGTTTCTCTAACGTTGAATTCAAAACGGAATTTTCGAAAATTTCCTTTTAAAAGAAAGAAAATAATTTTTCAACATTTTTTCCACCAAAGTTATAAAAGTAAAATTTAATTAAAAATTTCTGATGCAAATCTTCATTAAACTTAGATAGGATATAATATATCCCTCCTCCCGAGGGGTTAAGAAAAGATGCAAAATTCCAAAACTAGCAATTCGAAAAGATTTTAAACAAACGCAAGAAAATTTTAAAACATATATTTTTTAAATAATATATATCAAACATCCCTTTATGATGCATAAAATGCAAACACTGTTAACCCTTTGAGGGGCGGTGGGATAAAATATATCCCACCTAATTTAAACAAGATTCTCACCAGAAAATTTGAATTAAATTTTTTATTTTATCTTAGGAGGAAAATCGTTAAAATATTGCTTTTCCTTATTTAAAAATAAAATTTTTCGATTATTCCGGTGAGAATTCATTATTTAGAGGCATTTTTGCTTGCCCCTTAATGGGTTAAGCGTTTTTGATGTGATATACGCTTACTCATACACAGGGAGTGGAGTAGCTATGCTACTGGGTATCTGTGATGATAGAATTAACATATCATCACATTATATTTATCCCCGTTTTAAAATTAAATTCCTCTTTTTACAATTTTAAATTTAATCGAGACTTCTTTTCCTTTCAAAAAGTATATGTATTCCCTTTTCTCTTTTGCGCTTAATAAATTACATTCACTTTCTATTCTCGGGGTTACTTAAAGCCGCCAATAAAATAAATAAAAAACAAAGCTACTTTCTCATCTTAAAAGCATTACTGCGCGAGCATACTTTCCTTCTGTTAACGAATATACAAAAAAAGATAATCTTTGAGCATATGCTCCTATTGCAGCAGTAACTTAAACGCGCATTGTGATTCTCCGTTTGATAGTCAATATAAATGCCTTTTTGGCCTGAAAGATATCATAATATTGAAATGGATGCCTGGCATCTTCGTTCCTTCTTCTAAATATAACTCTCCCATTGCCTAACCTTGTCACATCATTCTGTTCGTTAAAATTTCAGTTACGTAAGCTAATGAATGGTTGAGCTGATTTTGAATTCAAAATGTCTGTTAGGAGACGTATTCTATTTCTTTCCTATTCTTTTTTTTATAATTGTGCAAAGTTCAAAGTTTTGCAGCTCGGTGCACTTACAATCGAGGCTGTTGGGTGGCATTCTATCTCTGGCTGCACTACTGTAAAGATGTAGCAGTATTTGTCTCCTGTACACAGGGGTTAACCCTGTGAGAGTAATGTATAACTCACTTGTCTTTAATAAAATGCCACATGCATATTCCACACCTTTTACTGAATCTCTCGTAGAGCCGAGTTTTTGCGTTCACGCAAAGTACTATAAACTGATACGGCTGATTTGATACAGATAAAATGACTATTTAAAATTTAAATCAATTTACCGTTAAAAGGATAAATGAAATCACTATTACAGTATCCCATTGAACTTTTCTCCTGTTTCCCTGAAAAGCAGAGAATAAAGGTAAAAATCACTTAAATCTCGTTACCAATGACTCATTTACTAACCTAAAACATTATGTCAGAATAACACTTTTTTATGAAAACAAAACGAAAATTTGTGCTATTTTCAAAACTACTCATTTAATTTTTTTTAACTATTTTTCTTAATTTTTACCTTTAATAGAAGGATTCTTAAGAATTGAAAAATACTTATTAATATTTTGTAAAGTGATTTAGATTGAAGATAACAGTAAAATAAAGTATTAGTTTCTACATAAAACTTAAAGCAATTTATTTTTAAAAATATAATTTTTTTTTAATTTTTTAATTCAAGGTTTGCTCTTTGTAGCTTTCCGTTTGGTTATTTTTGTATCCACAATCCTTGGGAGCTGACGTTTTAACATGAGTTTGATTTAACCACGTAGTAAGTTATGCTTGCCATCTCTAACGCCATTGCAATAATGCCAGAGTGTGAAATATTTTCATTCAAAATAGTTATCATTTTATTAGAAGTAATCTCCGCTTTATTTAATGAAAGACATTCCGTGATTAAATAAAGCGGATATTACTACTTATATAGCATAACTTAAACATAACTTACTATGTGGTTAGATGAAACTCATGTTTAAATTTCAGCTCCAAAGGATTGTGGATAAAAAAATAAGCAATCGCAAAGCTACAAAGAGGAAATCTTGAATAAAAAAATTTGAATTTTTTTTTTATATTTTTAAAATTAAATTGCTTTAATGTTCATGTAGAAACTAATACTTTAGTTTACTGCTATCTTCAATCTAAATCACATTACAAAATATTAGTCAGTACTTTTCAGTTCTTAAAAATTCTTCTATAAAAAGTTAAAACTAAGAAAAATAGTAAAAAAAAAAAAAATAGTTTTGAAAATGGCACAAATTTTTGTTTTGTTTTATAAAAAGGTGTTATTCTGACATATTTTTTTAGGTTAGTAAATGAGTCAATGGTAACGAGATTTAAGTGATTTTTACCTTTATTCTCTACTCTTCAGGTGAACAGGTGTTTTTGCATAAAACATGAAATTAACATAGGGAAACTGACAAAGACTTAGCGGGAAATAGATGAGATAACGGAGGGCCACGCGTCTGACATGCCTGATCTATATCGCAATAGCAAACAACGTGACGGTTTTTAAAATTTCTAATCCAAACAGTTTTCAAAACTCAATGAGTCGACAGCTGTGAGTAGTTTTGCCAAGTGTCTCTCTCAAATCGGTGCTCCAAATGCTATACACATCAGTTTTTAAAATTAATTTTAAAACGTTTTTCTCTCTTGCTCCCTCTGGTAGTCAAGTATTTTATGAAGAAAAGAGCGTGTGTTTTAGCAGAGGTATTACCATTCTAATACTAAAAGAATCGGTCGGATAGCTTTGAACTTATTGTGATATTATAACGTTCTCAAATTATATAACTTCTTGAATTTAGAATTTCATAAAGTCATTCTCAGCTGACATTATATCTGTTAAAAGTAACCAAGATGTAAATTTTGAAGAAATTATGTTATTATGTAATGCAAGAACTCAGCCTATTACTTGCTGTGCAGAATATTATAATCAATGAGTAAATTACCACACATTCTACCCGTAAGAATCTTGCATATTACTAGGACTTTACTTGCGTGTCAAAAAGTGATATTTCATTGTGTTTGATTGGTTGAAAGACTAATTATGCACACAATCCATGAATACGGTTAATTTCCAATATGTATACGCGTACAACTTCTTACATAACCTGATCGAGATAAAGCTTGTTCCCAAATTTCACACTTGAAAGGACGTTCACCAGAATGCACTGGAGAATAATTTTTCTTATTACTTCTAGGATTCTGGAACAGACTCATGTCATTATACTTATTTACTAACAAATTATTTTCTTCTAAACATGCATAACATTATAAGGTTAATTCATTCAGTATTTAAAAAAAGCAAAACCTAGGAACAAGTGTTTTATCTTGAAAGGCATATTTAAACCTTTTGCGGCAGGCCTACCGTATAAGGACTTCTTTAAAAATAATATGATATAAGGATGATAATTTTGTCTTTATTTATTACCTGAAATTCTGTCACTAAAGTATGCAAAAATTACCATTCAGAAAGAGTGATAGGGAAAATTAAGGATTGACTGCGTTATTTATTTAACATATATGGTAGATCGACGCGACAAGGTTAAAAAAAATCTTTGTGATAGTCCAAATTTAATAGAGATTTAAGGCATGAAAATTTTGTTTAATTCTCATGAAACACGTGTTCATAACTAGCATAAAAAATGTTCAATCTTACTGCATAACCCAATAACACAATGCAAGTGTATAATAAAACTCATATGTGATAAATGAAATATATTTTATGCACATTTGAATAAAATTACTTGAAAATATATAATATAAATAAAAGAAATATACAATGTATATGGTTCACTAAATTCAAAACTTATAAACATTTCATACTAAATATGAAAATGTATAATATTTAAAATATTAGGTTTTTCATTATCATTTTTGTTTTTTTAAGTCGGTTATTAAAAATAACAAAATTTGGAACACGAACAATTTGCATTACACTTTTTCTATGTATATTTGTCAAATAAATGCATTATGAAAGTTTAGCATATAAAACATACTAAAACAAATCTGCTATTATATAATTAAAAGCACTTTTTTAAAAGAAGAATATTATTAAACAATTAAATAGTCAATAGATAATAAACCGTAAAACTTTCAAATGAGGCAAACACATTAGAAGTATTTAATCATATGCAGTTTAAGGCTGCTTGGCTGTTTAAAACTTGTGCCACAAAGTTTGCAACAATAAGGTTTCTCTCTTGTATGTGTAAGCACATGCTGTCTTAGAGCACGTTGTTTGCATACTTCACACTTGTGTGGACGTTCGCCAGAATGAACACGTAAATGCTTAGTGAGATCATATCTACGATTTGTGAAATATGCACAGAGATGACATTTGAAACATTTCACAACATCTGCATTAGCAGTTTTGTTGTGTGACATTAAATCTTCTTTAGCATACATGAAGGAACTTTGCTTGACATTAAGACGAAATCCTAAAATGAAGACAAATATTTTGAAATGAAAATTCGTAAATATTAAAACAAAATCGTTCATGCTGTTATAGGCATACCAATTTTAAAGTTTTTGTAACATGTCAATACTTTATGATTAAATAAGAAATGATTTAAAGAGAAAAAAAAACACTAAAAAAAATGTTGATTTTTAAATCAGTATATTTTAATAAATGTTAATAATTAAATAATAAAAATAACCATACCCGAAGGTCATAGTAAATTATTAAAACTATTTATCCATTTTATTGATTAAATATATATAACATAGTATCAACGGAATTGTATTATGCAACAAAACTTAATTTTTGGATGAAAAATTGCCCACACATTTCAGTAAAAGGGTTAAGGATGAATGCATCGCGTAAATAGATAGAATCAAGAACATATTTCACCTTGTCGGGAGCAAAATGTGGTGGTGTCTAAAATGTTAAAATATTCGAATTGAACCAGGACTTAAACAGAAATTTAGTTCAATATATATGAAAATTTCTATTTGCATTCATTTTATTAACGAAGTGATTTTTGCTGGTCAGGGTTAAAATTAAATGGTATAAAGTAATGTACCATCTCACCTTTCGAGGGATTAAGCAGAATTTGAAAGTAGCATTGTTTAATAAATTGAGCGAACAAAGTAATGATATACGCAATTAAAAAAACAGCTCTTAACTTTCAGCAACAATCCATACATGAATCCACTCAAATTTTACAAAAGGTGATAAAACGACATTTTTAGAACCAGAACTCTAACGTAATGCAGATTAATTAAAGTAGTATCCAGCACACCTGTCAGTCGTGTTCCCAGGTGTGCCGCGCAAATCGGTGCTCCAAATGCTCTGTACGCTTGTATTTTAAAGTAATTTTCTTCGCCTTATGTAATGACAGATACAGATACGATTAAAGATGACGAAATAAACTGTAATAAATTAGTCGTGTCCAGAGCATTTGGAACGCTGGTTTACGCAGGACACGTGGCAACACTACTTATAAGCTACTTCAATTTCATTGTGGATTTAAAACGTTAACAGTCATAACCAGGTTAGGGTTTATAAGGTGAAACCCGTTAAAGTGGTTTGGATTTCCATAAAAGGAGATAGTTTTTGGCGAGTTTTGGTATGATATTGGGTTCACTCTGGACAATTGTTGTATGTTCATTTTTTTTATGAAATTCGATTATTAAAGACAGAAATTATCTAAGAATCAAACATCCAAAATAATTTTTTTCGTAATGGCAAAAAATGTATTTAAATTTACAAAAATAATGATTAAAAGTATATTAATCGAATTTTTATAAATGGATTTTCGAAAATATTGATAAACTGGATGCCTTAAACAGACTTTTATGTAATGCAAATATTATGAAATAAGTCATTTTAGTTAGTAACCAAAAATAAATCCCATTTTATAGAATAAAACTGAACAACCAAATTACAACACGAAAATTTGGTAAATAAATAATATATTATGTATAGTGAAAATCAATGTAAAATTTAGTTATTTAAATAAAGCAATATATATAAAATTTCTAATCAAAAGATTTGGAGTCAAATCTTAAATCAAAATGCAAGAAATCATAAAACGAAAATTGGCAAATAAATATAATATTATGCATAATTCAAATTGATATAAAAGTTAGTTATTTAAATAAAGCAATGCATATAAATATTCTAACTAAACGATTTCGAGTCCAACTCTTCTTCAAAATTTTCTGCATGCAGTAAAAGCACTATGCAATTTAAATTGTAAATTGAGCTATCAAAACGATGACAGATTATTTCATTTTGTATAGAAATAATTGTTTTTAAATTATTACATTATGTGCATTAAATACAAAGCTCTATCTTAAAAAATAAATTACCACAGTTCACAAATAACAGCAAGAAGTTATAAAAATGAATATTTGAAAATAAATAATATTAATAATACCCAAATTCAGAGTTCATAATGAATAATAAAGCTATTTGCATTAAATAAATATTAAAGATAAGCAACTCTATTAAATATAAATAATAACTATAATAACTAGCAGATATAACTATTAGGTAGTATTATTTTATACTATTATGCCTTATAATTCTTGAATTTTTAATGAAAAGTTGCCCTCCATGATTAACAAAGGAAGAGGTAATACATGTCTCCCTGAAAAAGAAAAAAAAATAAGCACATATTGGATCTTTTTTTACAAAATAACAATGAATAATAAAACAATTACTGGAACAATGTAATCAATTATATAAATTTATTATTAGCTTTCTCCAGAAAACAAATTAGTAATAACAATGCTACTTCAATATTGTGTCTTTAAAATGTATTTCCTTGTAACCAAATGAATGGTATTACGTACTTTTAACCAAAGGGATATTATCTCAATTTGCTACTGTTTAAATTTCTGTAAGGAAAGCAAGCACTCAGCTATTCCAATGATAAACGAAAAATGTATCTGAACACACTATTCTGCTAATGAAAAAAAACGACTGCCTGAGAGGAAGCGCGTTCATACATTTTGGTATAATATTTATAGGTAAAAGAAGGGTCAGCGCTCGTATTCGAAATGTTTTTATTATTAACATTTTCAAAGAAAAAATAAAAAAGTCATTCGACTTAGAAATAGAAATTCTTTATTTTCATTATAATTAAAAAAATATTTTAAAAAGCTGTGGTTATATTTAAAACGAAACAAACTTTAATTACATTCAAATTCCAACATGTCATGCAACCAGATTTAGAAATTATGATTCACAAAATAAAACACCAGTAACATAATTTTAACAATAATGAGATTAAAAATCAAGGATGATTCATAATGATTAATTAAAATTCTATACTATTTTTATAGTGCAAATCAGACTTTTAAAGAACCGTTAAAACAGCGTAATCAATTGAAAATTTTACATTTTTATTACAAATTTAAAATACTGTCATTAAAAATATCTGACATAACAATTATTTTTTTTCCTAGAAAAATAAAGAAATATACAGAAGCAATTTTAATATAATAAGAAAGCACTGTTTTGGAAAAAAATAATTGATAGAATAAAATCCAATGCACTATGAAATTTGCTTTTAATTTTTATTTATTTAAAAAATAAGTAATATTACGTGATGAATTAAAATGACATCCCTGTTATCTAGAAAACTGCTTTAATAACCTTTTAATGAATCCTTTGGCCCCTGAAATATATGCTGGTAAAATTTTTCAAGCAGTACTAACAGCAGTCGCATCCTATAATACAGTGGACATCTATTTACATCGAACCATCCGATAGAAAACAAGTCCCATTTTTTAAGTGTTTAAGAATAAATTGTATGTTGTTTTACAAGGAAATTACAATTTTGAAGTTTGATACAGGATTGTGAATGTCTTAATTTAAAATGAATAATAAATACATTTTTAAACCATTACTTAAAATAATAAGATCAGTTCAGTAATCGAGATTCATTTATTTCAAACAGTTGCGTGTCGCGTTCCATTTATCTATGACTCTGGCTTAGCATATATGTAATTTTTCACAATAAAATCGAGCATTTTGTTTTAGGTGGGTATAGCCATACTCCATATTAAATAAAAATTTTCTTCCTAACACAATTTTACGCCTTATAAGCAAATTGCATTTAAGTACCGTAACAATATTCTTTAAGAACAGGCTCGATTTTAAACTTTTTGCATTTAGGTCTTGTTCCTGTTAAAATGTTTCGGATTTACATAAAATAAACTAGTTTTGCATGTACGTTCCCGATTGTGAGTTGAGTTAGGCTAATTTTTGTAGTTTCTTTCTTTTTTAAAGAAAGTTAGATGATTGACGAAAGGAAGAATCTATACATCAAACATTCTAATAAATTTTTAAATATAGCCAAAAAATACAAAAACGAAATGTTAAAAATCTATCATTCGAACATTTATAAAATGAATTCAAAAAGTGTTGGTTAAGAGAATGTTAGAAACATATTTTAGTAGAAGACAATGATAAAATTTAAACAAAGTAACGAATTAATAAAATAATATTGTTCATATTTCAAACCAGCTTTAATTTTTTTATATTGAAAGAGAAGCAATATAGTTTATAAAGAAACGTACTACATGATGCAACACAAATATGCACAGAAAAGTCATATTTCCATATAAAAATAAGTATTAAAAAGTTTGGAAATACATTTACATTCAGCACAATTACAATACAAACACAGCTTTAGTAATACGACGTAGGTAATTTTGATACATATGCATTATGAAATTTTAACAAAGAACACATTTAAAAAAATTCTGTTATATTATCGCAGCACAAAAAATATTACGATCAGTTCAGAATATCTTCTATCAATGAAATACAAAATAAATGAATAACACGGACTACACATATAGCGCTTACATATTACTTGTGTGTAAGCATGTGATCTTTTAGAGTGCTTGATAGGTTAAAAGACTTGTTACAAACATTACACAAATAAGGTTTCTCTCCAGGATGTATACGTATATGATGTCTTAGAGCACCTTTTTAAGTAAAACCTTGTTTGCATACTTCGCACACGTGAGGACGTTCACCAGAATGCACTGCTGAATGGCATTTCATATGAAAACTATGATTTGTGGATTACGGACAGTCATTACATATAAAACGTTTAAGACGACCTTGATTGTAATTATTTCTACCTTGCGACGTTAAATCTTTGTCAGACATGAAGTAACTTTGATATTTATCAAATTAAAATCCTAAAAAAAGATAATTGAAAATCATTTTAACTTATGGGACGAATTACAATTTCAATTTTGTCATACTATGATTTTCGTCTGTAATTACATTTTTAAATATTGGTTTAAAAATATAATAAACAAAGAATCTCTCTGAATTAAAAAATAAACTAAAACATACTTAAGTAGAAAAACGCAAATCTGGGGGAAAATATATAAATTTCTGAAACAATAACGAGATTAACATTCATAAATGAACGCTATATATTTTTATAGCCTATATAAATTTTATACAGGTTTGTTTAACCCCTTGGGGACGAGCGGCACGTATACGTGCCGCACGAAGTGCTCAGAATCCTTGTTTTTCCTCACCAGTAAAATTTTACTGTAAAATTTGCCTTTTTTAATCAGCGCATTTTCTCGATTCAAGAAAACACAAATTTCTGTTTTTAAAAACGGTGACAAAAGATTAAAAATTTCGTAAAAGGCTCCCGTTGCGAAGGGGTTAAACAGTTATCCGCTTTGAATTTCTGAAGTGTTTGATATAAGCTGGAATATTATTTAACGTAAGAAGTGATAGGAATAACTATATCCATTCAAATGAAAGAAATTAACATAAACAAACGTAAAAAGCAAATTTAAGAAGCGTTGTTAAATAAAATAATTCTAGAACATAAATAAAATAAATAATTCTTATCAATAAAATAATTACTAGAACAAAACAAAAAAAAATAGTGTTCTGATTATTAAAGGATGAAATAGTAATACTTAACCCTTTGAGGGCGGTGGGATATATTTTATCCCACCTACGATTAATAAAGATTTACACCATGAAAATTTTGTGAAATTTTAACTTTAGTGGAAAATGGTCATAAAATTGCTTTTTCTTATTTTGAAGTAAATCCCTTCAAGGGGTTAAAGTTAAACTATATTACACATTTGAAATTAAATAATGGGAAATAGAAGTACAGTCGTGAAAAAAAAAAATAAACACCCTTACTAACTCTGCAAAAAATTATCGTAGACGAAAGTTACTGGAGCCACACGATTGATAATAAAGTCTACTTTTAAATGATGTATATAAAAATTGCTTAGGGGCCATCTACATATTAAAACGAACCATAACTTTGTTTTTTTCAATAGCAGTATACAATTCTGACAGCATTAATGAACTCTACATAATTCAATTAGCCTAAAAACAATTTTGTATGCAATTCGTACGGTAAGTTTTCGAGAAATTAATTACAGTAGAGCGCCAATTATCCGAACAAGTTATGATCGACACTAGTTCGGATAAGCAAAAGTTCGGATAAATGGACAGACAATGTAAGGGATGTTCCTGACTATACTAAAATCTTCACACGTTATCCACGCTTCGGACTGATTGCACTAGTTAATGCTGGCCTTTTTGAAAAATAATTTTTGTCTTTTTAATTTTTTTAGTTTACTGTTTTATATCATTTTCTGAACATTTAAGCAAAAAATGCTTTCGATTGTTGCTTGCTTCAAAGAAGACTTTCTTTTCAATGCTGCTATATCTCGATTTCTTCTTAAATACGTTAGTCGAATAGGATCAACATTCTTCTGCCGTTCAAGCCATTTCATAGCTGTTTCCAAACATTCAAACGCTTCGTTATGTGATGGACAAGGATAATTTTCAGAGTATTCGTTTTCATGTTGTTCAATCTCATCTACAATCTCATCATCATTTAAAATATGATATCAAAGTCTAATAGGGTGTTTGGATAATTGGAAGTTTGTTTAAAAAAAGTTTTGAGAGGATAATTAGAATTAATCTGTTCGATAAGTAGAAATTCGTTTAAAAAAAATTGAAAGAAATTGGTTGTTCGGGTAATTGGTGTTCCGATAATCGGCGCTCTACTGAATTTTAAAACAAGCGTATTTTAGGGGCTGTATCGAAATTGAAGTTCGGTACTCGCTAATTGACCGAGAGAGTGCCCCTCCTTCTTGATCACGGCATCTTAAGCGCCATGCAAGCAGTCATTGAAGACTGCTAAATTACAGGATAGCACAAGAAATTTCAAAATATCTAGTCACTTCTATAATTGACGGCCCCTTAAACCCTCATTTTGCCATTTTTAAGCATAATTTGAAAACTTCTTGGAAGAAAAATGTGAAATTTTGGAATTCCATAACTTTCATCTACGATAATTTGTTGAGGAGTTAGTAGGAGGTGTTTACTTTTTTCCCATGACTGTACATAAATATAAAAAAATAAGTTGAAACAATAACAAGAATCAAATTTCAAATTCATAAATTTCAAATTCAACCATCAATTTTTATAAACTGAGCCAGATTTCTAAAATTCTCCATTTAAAAATAGAACAATGATTAACAGAAAAAGAGATGAGAATGACTATTTCTGGAAACGAATGAAATTATCATACTAAAACAAACAAAAAAAAAAAATAGAAAGTAACTATGATAAATAAAATTCAAATATTTTTTAGAGCCATGTAATATGAAATAAAAATCAGTCCTATGACAATTAAAGAATCAAACAATAATATTTAAATCCACCTGTACTACATTATGCCTTTAAGGAGACGGTAGTTGTTATTTTTTTAATCATAGACATATGAGATTTTGTGGAATGATACATTTCACTATAAGTATATAGAACACCTTTAAAAAAATTCCAATCTTATTGTAATTTAAAGATTAAAAAACTAAACAAAATTTAAAACGAAAGTTTAAAATGCTCCAGGCGTCTTAATTTTTAAGATATTTCCTCGAGTTTGCATTTTAATCACTTAAAACTCTATTTCAAACAAATCTGATTATAGATTTTGTTATCCTTAAATAGGAAATTTTTTAGATTTTTTTTTCTGAATTCCATACAGATTTTCACCAAAATATTGCTTTTTAATAAGTTAAAAATCAAATTTAATTATCTTAATGAAGCCGTATTTTAAAAATGCATATACAGTTTCTTTTAAAGTAATAGTATCAGGATTTTTCTTTATAAATTTCAATCAAAAATAAAACGCGTGGAGCATTTCAAAAATCTAAAAAAAATTAAATATCAGTTTTGAGAAAAACACATTTAAAGTCTATTAAAGGGCTGAAAAATTGTGTACAAAATTCAAATGGCTGATACACTTTGCAAAAAGTAATCGCATCTACATGCGATTTTTCGTAAATGTCTCAGAACACACTCGTGAATAATTATATGCACAAAACTAATTTTCAATTTTTGGGTAGATTTTTTCTCAAGTAATGTTCCATTGTAACCAGACCATTATTCGAACAACATTTTAACCAAAGGGTTCGGAGATGAAATGTCTGCTTTTTGAAGGTTTTACAATCGGTACTACTGCAATTCTAGCACTATTGTATCCTAATGCGAAATTAAAATTTAAACTGAACATAATTTTAATATACTGAATAAGGACTTTCTGTAAAGAAGCTTTTTTTTTGGCTACAAACGTTCCACACAAACAAATGAAGAATACGAGTACCTCTATGTTGTTATCACGTTATTGGCAAATAAAATACGAAAATGGCGATCGCATAATTTGAAATTTAAATAAACAAACAAAAAAAAAAAAAAAAAAACAGGAGTCATCTCTGAAATGAGAAAAATAACTAACCCTTTATGTACAGAATTATGAATTCATGAAAATTTTATCTTCTAAATCCTTTTTCGTGAATTGTTTAAACTACATTAAAAGATTTAAATAATCATTTAATAAATCTTAGAAGGATTTTAGAAGAATTGAAGGATTTAGAAGGATTAATTAAATCTGAATTTATAAGGATTTTCTGCAATATTTATAACTACACTCAAATCTTATTTTAAATATTTTATTTAGTGTTTTGTAGAATTAGGAAATGTACAAAAATATTGTTCCTACAATAGAAATATAGAAATATTTACGAATTGAAAAATCTATCCTTCCCGCCCAACGTCAAGAAAGTTGAAAAGATGCAAAAGCAAAAGAAATCATTCTTTTAAAAATATTTTCGTTCTGTGTAACCCATAATGCTTTTGTAATAAGATAAAATAATGTATCTATAACTCATTCTAAACTGTATTACAAGTAATCGATGTATTAAAAATAATTTATAACAATAAATAAAGACAATATTGCTTAATGGTACACAAAACACGAACTTTAATAAGCTAAAAGTTGATTTCTACGTTTCGAGCTGTTTCTACAGCCGTCTTCAGGAAAATATGATGGTAAAAAGGCTCAAAGTTCATAGACGAAAGCTTCATGTGCAAGAAATAATTATCCGAAACTTGACCAATGATTTGAATACAAAAATGTGTTGCCATCTAATGAAAATAAATAATTATTAATGAACTGACATCAAATGAATAAAAAGGTCGATTAAAGAAACCACGTTCAACTGAGTTTTCATTCAAGTTTTGGCAACATAATACAAGTTTAAGCTGAAATATTGTAATTGGATGTAGAGCTATGACTTTATGATATTATGCCAGATTTTTGGGATATTATAGGATAAATTATCGTTACAAGGTTTATCTTCACGTGCAATGATTTCAACTGATTCTCTAATTTTACTTTCAAAGAGGTTATTGCACGAAACTATAATTTTTGCTTCAGCAAAGTTAATATGGCAGACTTCATTAGCTAAGTAGAACCTAGAAAGAGCTGTATTCTGTTTACACTGTTTAATGTCTCTGCGATGCTCCATAATCCTTACTGATAATTTACGTTTTGTCATGTCGATGTAGACTTTTTCAACATTATTAGATAATGTGATAGGGATTTCATATATACTAGATTTCTGATCCATTGGGTATATGGTAATCTGGTATATATGAAATCCCTATCACTTTATCTAATAATGTTGAAAAAATCTACATCGGCATGACAAAACATACATTATCAGTAAGGATTATGGAGCATCGCAGAGACATTAAGCAACGTAAACAGAATATAGCTCTTTCTTGGTTCAACTTAGCTAATGAAGTCTGCCATATTAACTTTGCTGAAGCTAAAAATTATAGTTCCGTGCAATAACTCCTTTGAAAGTAAAATTAGAGAATCAGTTGAAATCATTGCACGTGAAGATAAATCTTGTAACGATAATTTATCCTATAATATCCCAAAAATCTGGCATAATATCATAAAGTCATAATTCTACATCCAATTACAATATTTCAGCTTAAACTTGTATTATGTTGCCAAAACTTGAATGAAAACTCATTTGAACGTGGTTTCTTTAATCGACCTTTTTGATTCATTTCATGTCAGTTCATTAATAATTATTTATTTTCATTAGATGGCAACACATTTTTGTATTCAAATCATTGGTCAAGTTTCGGATAATTATTTCTTGCACACGAAGCTTTCGTCTTGATTATTAAAGAAGCTATCATAAGAGAATCTCTGAAAATAATATCCAATAAAGAAATAGTTTGTAACGATATATTATCATATGATATAAACGCAGTCTGGAAAGAATTAATACATAGTTAATAAACCTGTACTTTTTGATAAAACAATAGCATTTCTGTTACCCCCTCCCTTATATTCCAATCCACCCTTGAAATGAAATGGTCTGTTCCGAACAAGGCTAGAGACGCGGAGGGAGAACAGCTGTTAGTTTTTCACTGAGGATGTCCGAGTAAGTGTCGGTCGAAAACGTTATGGATTTTAAAAAACTTTAATGTGTTTTTAAAGGATTTTATTATACTTGACACCTGTAAGCAATGTATTTACATTTTGTGTATCTTATATATGTTTATTTACATTTTAATCGAAATGCCAAAGCTTCTACAATAATTATGCAAATTGTCTGAATTTTGTTTTGAAGTATCTTTAGACATTGTGTGTGATAACCAAGTATCGCATTTTTGATATAGTTGTAACTTAAAAAAAATATCAATTTAAAAACGTGCTATTTTCCCACTTTTTTCTCTATACATTAGCCAATTGTTTTTTTTTTCTGCTGATCGGACCGACTCATCAAAAATCCGATACTTAGATTTATAGAAAAAAATACTCCGAGTAGAGAATAAAAAATCTATTTCCAAATATGAAAAATGAAAAAGAAGGAATTTTAAAATTGTTAATTAAAAAAAAAAAAAAATCCATTTTTAAAAAAAACTTTATTGCTATATTATGAATTTAACCTTTTTTATGATGTATTATGACTTTATTTAATCATGGATTTAAAAATATAATATAGGTTATAGTTATAAAATTATTTTTGGTAACGACGCCGATTAAAAGGCACAAAATCATTGTAGGTTGATTATGAACAAAAAATTTTAAATGACGTCTGAAATATGTGAAAAAAGGATGAAAAGGTTAAAAAAACGTATGATTGCAGAGTGTCACCAAATTGCTCTCATATTTTACAATTATCCCGCACATGCGAAAGAAATCAAAAACTGCAAATTGAACAATTTTTTTTTTACTTTCCATACAATAAAATTTCAGCCAATGAGATCAAGAGATTATACATAGTTTCAAAATGCTGTATCGTAACACAATAATGCGAAAAGTTATCATTGTGATTGAAAACAATCAATACATGCCAAATATCAACTTAAGGGAAACAATATCAGAAATTTCCAAAGAATGGAACTATGACGTCAGAGATCATGCTATATATAAATAGAGAATATATAGAAAATATTTCGAATTCAATTGATTTTTTGGGCATGAATATTCTGTTCTCTTTTCATGAAATAAGTGTTTTTAAGTAGCATATAAAAATAGTGGTTCTAACCGCACAATCTAATAACAAATAATCGCAATTCAAGTACATCATAAGACTGACGTGAGATAAAGGAAATATATGTTCACGTTCCTGTAAATAAAATTATTAAAATGATACAATATAAATTATAAAGATAACTTTAATGTATATGGCTCATTAAATACAAAACATATAAATGTTTCACACTTAATACGAAAAACTATAAAAAGATCAAACAAAAATTTATTTATTTTAACTATATAAAATTAGTTAATTCACTCAATAATTAAAAATTAGCAATACAAACAATTTGCATTAAATATTTTTTTATGTATGCATATTTGTTAAATAAATGCATTATCAAAGTTCAGCATGTAAAATATATTTAAAAAATTGCTTTTATATAACCACAAGCACTCTGAAAATTATCCACAGAGCAGGATATTTGCTAAGGATAAACAGTTGATAACATGCCACAAAATTTACAAATGAAGCATACACATTACAAATGCTTATTCATGTGCATTTTCAGGCTATTTAAATGCCTAAAACGTGTGTCACAAACTTTACAACAATAAGGCTTCTCTCCTGTATGTATACGCATATGAGTTCTTAGACTTGCTAGCGTAGTAAAACCTTGATTGCATGTTTCGCACTTGTGAGGACGTTCATCAGAATGAACAAGTAAATGCCTAGTTAGATCAGTTTTATTATTTGTGGAATATAGACATAGATGACATTCCCAACGTTTCACAAAATCTGCATTTGGAGTTCGGTTCTGTGATGTAAAATCTATAGCACACATGAAGGAACTTCGCATGTTTTCAAACGGAAATCCTAGAAAAAGAGAAAATATCATTTGAGATGAAAAAACGAAAATATAAAAAAAAATCTCCCATACTGTCATTTTATGTCAAATGAATACTATATGATTAAATATGAAACTTTTTCAGAGAAAAATATTGGAAATGAAGGAAAAAGTACGTTTATAAATCGATATTTTCTAATTTACAAAAACCATAACCACATTCGAAGTTAATAGTAAATCATTAAGACTAATTGTCAATTTTATTGATTTAATAACTATTAAATAGAATCGTGTTTAAATGTATTCTGCAGCTAAACTTAGACTTGGGATGAAAATCGCAACACTTTTTAGTAAAATAATTAATGTATCCTATATATAGAAATGAATAAAAAGCAAACATTTCACTATTTCAGGGATAAAATGTAGTTGTTGATAAAATGTTAACGAATCGCATTGAGGCTTGTGAAAAAATTCATTTGGAAGTAAATACTACTAATTATTGTATAAGCCAAATTTTATTGGAAAATTCTTGTGGGATTTTCGTAGTCCAGCGTTAATCTTAAATGGTATAAATAAGAAACCTTCTCGCCTTTCGCGGATTTAAGCAGATTTTGAAAGTAGCATTGCTTAATAAAACTAATTATGTGAACAAATTAATGAAATATACAATTTACTAAAATCTTCATTCAAATTTCAACAATCATTAAATCAATCATTAAAACAACTCATGAAGCTTCACAAATTTTATATAAGCAGATAGCAACAGAACGCCGACTCCATTATACTTATTTACTGACAAAAATACAATTATTTTCTTCTCCACATGCATAACATTATCAGGTAAATTCATTCAATATTTTAGAAAGGCAAAAACGAGAAACAACAGTTTTATCTTGCAAAGCATATTTAAACCTTTCGCGGCGAGCTTACCGAATACGTGCTCCTCTTTAAAAAAATGTCATATACGAATAATAATTTTACATTTATTAGCTGAAATTCTTTCATTAAATAACGCAAAAATTACCATTCAGAAACGGTGATAGGGAAAATTAAGGATTGATTGCGTTATTTACTTAACGTATATAGTTGGATAGATGCGAAGGGGTTAAAAAAACTTTGCGATACATGAACTTTAATATAGATTTTTAAGGCATGAGAATTTTGTTTCATTCTCGTGAAACACGTGTTCTTGACAAGCATATACATATGTTCAGTCTCACTGCATAATCAAATAACCCAATGCAAATATATCATAAAACTGATATGTGATAAAGGAATATGTATGTTACGCACATTTAAATAAAATTGTTAAAAATATACAACATTAATTAAAGAAATATACAGTATATATAGTTCATTAATTTCAAAACGTATAAACATTTCACACTAAAACATAAGCTAAAAAACGTAAAACAAAAAATCAGATTCTTCATTATATTTTTTTTTATTAAGTTGCACAAATAAGTTGCATTACATTTTTTTTATATATGTATATTTGTCAAATGCATTATCGAAGTTTAGCATGTAAAACATACTAAAACAAATCTGCTATTACATAATCCCAAGCACTCTTTTTAATGTATTAAACAGTCAATAGATATGAAAACACAAAACTTTCAAATGAGGCAAACGCGTTACATGTGTTTAATCATATGCAGTTTAAAGCTGTTTTACAATTTAAAACTTGCGCCTCAAACTTTGAAATAATAACGTTTCTCTCCTGTATGTGTAAGTATACAAGATGTTTCTAAATTCATGGTACAAATTTTAAGGGTGGGTAGAACACAGAGTAACAATCATGTATTGTATAGGAATGTATAGGACCAAGTAACGCATTAAGGTAAAAACACCAGGGGGCAGTCAGGCCCTTTTTTTTATTTTTTAAAATTTCTCATTCATACCAGAAAATTTTTATGCTATCCTTATCTTGACATTTCATAACTACTTAACAATAAAATACCTCTTTGAAAAATTTTTGGTGTGAAATCGAAATTTTTTAATCAAAAGCGCAAAAGTGACAAACTTATCAAACGAAATACATGAATAAAAAAGATAAAACGTTTATTTACAATGTAGTTTACAAGTAAATAATAATATATACAATAATATTACAATAAGTGTTCAAAATTGCGCCCACCAACTGTGATACGTGGTTCGCAGCGTCGGTGGAATGATTGGCGTAAACTTCTAAAAATGTCAGGCATTTCCCGCACACGTGCAACAGCTTCGGATATGCGAGATACTAGATTTTCTTCTGAGTCAACTGGAGTCTCTTAAAGAAGACACTCTTAAGATGTCCCCATAAAAAGAAATCAAGGTTCGATAAATCGTTAGATCCTTGTGGCCAAGGAACTGGTCCACCACGCCCAATCCATCGCGTCCCAAATGTGGCCTTCAGGTAACTGCGTCAAATCAGTGGTGAAGTGCGCGGGTGCTCCAGAATGTTGAAACCACATCCGGTTACGAATGGCGATCGGAACATCTTGCAGCAGTTCTGGTAAAACCCGTTGCCAAAAAATAAGGTAACACCGACCATTCAGCCTCTTTGGTAGTAGGTAAGGGCCAAACAAATAATTATGAACAATACCCGCCCACAAATTCACAGAAAATCTTTGTTGATAAGCACGTGGCCGCGTTGCATGTGGATTATTGGTTGCCCAAAGATGGAAATTGTGCGCATTAAATACACCCTCGCGTGTAAATACTGCCTCATCTGTAAACAGAATATGAGCAGTAAAGTCTGGCTGCAATACATGTTGCTACAAAACCCACTGGCAAAAGTTCAACCGCAGAAGATAGTTTTCCTGATTCAAATTTTGTACACGTTGAAAACGGAAGGGATGAAATCGATTTTCATTTAACAATCTCCAAACGGTCGGATGACTCACACCTAAATTCTGTGCAATAGCTCTTGTACTTGATTCGGGCCTTTCACTCACAAAATTCAAAATAATTTCTTCCAGGCTTGCACTGTGTACAGCTCTTTCTCGCCCGGTTTCCTGTCTGGTGACGTCAAAGAACCTGTTTCAGAAAGCTGACGGTGTAAGCGCTGAAACATCTATTATTAGGCATTCTTCTGCAAGGAAACTGCTCCTGATACATTCGTAGGGCAGCCCTGCGGTGCCATTTGCACGACTATACATAAAATGCATGTGGGCTTTTTCGGCATATGTAAAGTCTTCCATGACGAACGATAGCACAATTAAAAATGGCGATTCCTTCTACTTGAATGCATGGTATTGAACGGCGACCAGTCACTTACTGCTCTCTACCGCCAGTGGAATCAACACAAAACCCCATTTCTATTTTTAAAAATCCTATTTCTATTTTCAATTCAAAAAATTTCGATTTAATACCAAAAATTTTCAAAGAATAATTTTATTATTAGTAATTATGAAATGTCAAGAAAAGGATAGCATAAAATTTTTCTGGTATGAATGAGAAATTTTGAAAATTAAAAAAGGGGCCTAACTGCCTCCCTGGTGTTTTTTCCTTAATGCGTCACTTGGTCCCATACATTCCTATACAATAAATGCTTGTTACTGTGTGCTCTACATACCCTTAAAGTTTGTACTATGAGTTTAGAAACACCCTGTATACCTTAGAGTACCTAGTTGAGTAAAACCTTGTTTGCATGCCCCACACTTGTGTGGACGTTCGCCAGATTGAACACGTATATGCCTACAAGAAAGGTCTCCTTACGGGCATACTCCAAAAAATCTGAAAAAAAATATAGAATATTCTACTCATGAGGAGAGATATGTTTATAAAAAAATACGGCGGAAACTCGATATAGCATCCGTAAAAAAATAATGAAAATTTCGATATTTGGCGATTTATCAACTGTTGGCGATGGTATAAAATTTCAAAAAATACTTTATGTCAAATATTCTTTAAGATAAAAATGTTTCATATTAAACGTGTTTAAATAAATTTAATGTATATAACTTTTGTCAGTTTTAATTTTATTTAACTATAGTTTTCATATCTATATATATTTATAAAGAACGTTAACTATCAAATTTTATGAATTAAATTTTATGAATAAGTTCAATTGTTTCAGTCTCAAAATTAAGTCCAATTGAGCACTCTCGATTCATTTTTGCTGCTATGGAAACAACGAGTTGAAATGAATAACCGCAGCATTCTTCATCTTGCCTTTATTTTGGAATACGCTTAAAAATATGAAATTGTTTTTTTATATATGAAATTGTTTTTAAAGTAATAAAATTAAATAACAAGCAACATAAATATTCAATACAAAAAAATGTATTTATTAAACTCTCTCATTGGGTAAGTTTAAATTCATTAAATACTATTTACACGCATTCTAAAAATCAATTAACACGCAATTTTCAGGTGCATTAAAATCGTTTGCTTTTGGCGAGGGAAAGTACTGCTCGCCAAATTGCGTGACGCTTTCGTCTTTTCGCACAAAATACTCGTAATTTATTTTTTTACAGACTTTCTACTGTAATGCCGCTGCTAAATTTGACTGATCCTTTTTTACTTACATAACTAGCTTAATCAGTATTTTTTTTCCCAAAAATTATGAGTATGCACGGCAAGGAGACCTTACTTGGTAGTTAGAACATTTCTGCGATTCGTGGAATATATACCGAGATGACATTTGAAACGTTTCAGAGAATCTGCATTAGAAGTTTTGTTGTGTGATATTAAATCTTCTTTAGCATACATGAAAGAACTTTGCTTGATATCAAATCGAAATCCTGAAATAAAAATATTTTGAAATGAAAGTTCGTAAATATAAATAAAAAAACGTTCATTCCGTCATTCGCAGATGTATTTTTGTGTTTTTATACCAGCTCAATACTTTATGTTTAAATATGAAATATTTTCAGGAGAAAAAATACTAAAAATGAAAAAAAAATGTAGATTTATAAATTACCATATTATAATAAAAGTTAAATAAGCACATTAGAAGTTCATAGTAAATTATTAAAACTATCTATTTTATTGATAATATAAATATAACTTAATATCAATTGAATTGTATTATGCAATAAAACTTAATTTTTGGTGAAAACTTGCGGACACTTTTCAGGAAAAGAATTAAAGGATGAATGTATCCCGCAAATAGAAAGAATCAAGACCCTATTTCTCCTTGTCAGAAGCAAAATGTGGTGGTTGCTAAAATGTAAAAATTGCCGAATTACACCAAAACTAACGAACATATTTATTTCAATATATACGAAAGTTTCTATTTACAATAATTATATAAGCAAAGTGATTGTTGCAGGTCATGGTTAAAATTTAATGTTATACACAACATACCATCTCGCCTTTCGAGGAATTAAGCAGAATTTGTAAGTAACATTTCTTAATAGAATTAACTATGCGAACAAAATAATGAAACGTACAATTGAAACCAAAACAACTCTTACATTTCAGCAACAATGAAATCCATAATACATGAAACTACTCAAATTTTATATAAGCAAATAAAACGACATTTTTAGCACCAGAACTCTTTAACGTATTGCAGCCTAATTGCAGTAGCATTCAGCACACCTGTGAGGAGTGTTGCCAAGCGCCCCGCGCAAATCCGGGCTCCAAACAGTATTTTAAGAATAAACAAATGGACACCAGTATTTTAAAGTACAGTAAAATCTCCCTAAAGCGACCACGTTTCATTCCAATAAAAAAATGGTCGCTCCGAGAGGTTATCTCTTAATGGAGGTCATGTTTAAATCTAGATTTTAATTGTCGAAAAAAGGTAACAATTATTGTTACTAAAATTTAATTTTCACATTAGTAAAAAATATGAAAATGTAATCATCAAAACAAAGGTTAATTACATAAGTTAATTACGGCAGAGTTTAAAATATGAATAAATTGACGTTTGCTTTAAATTTACCGTTTTATCTCTTATAACTTTTATTTACAAGTCCTTTCGAAGTTCAGTAAATAAATGCGATTTTTTTTTTTGGACGGGAACAAATAATTACGATTTCAGTAATTTATCTATTTCTTTGAGAATTTCCTGACAATAGGGCAAGGGAGTTTATTGACCGTCATTCTTAATTTATCACCAGAGTTAAAATTCATTGCCTAAAAAGGTACAAAGGGGTTTAAACACTTAAAAGTTATCGTAATAAAAAAAAAAAAATTCTAAGCTTAGTTTAGAAGTTTGATGAATGATGCGTTCTTCGGAATTATTTTTCTAATAAAACTTTCTTCAAGCGACCAGGAAAAAACGGATTTTCTTCAAAGAAATGGGTCGCTTATAGAGGGAGTTAAATTGGGATGGTCTCTGAATGGAGGTAAAATTAGTATTGAGACTATGGGAGTAAATTTCGTTCCATGAAAAAATGGTCGTTCAGGGAGGTGGTTGCACAGGGAGGTTTCACTGTAATTTTCTTCGTCTTGTGTAATGGTAGAATTACCTGTGATTAAAGATGACGAGATAAACTGAAAGCAATTCATGGTGTTCAGTGCATTTGGAGCCCTCATTTACGTGAGACAATTGGCACCCCTACGTATGAGCTAATTCAATTTCATTAAGAATTTAAAATGCGAACCATTATAACCAGTTAATAAGTATAATAAATTTCTAACCAAACGTTTGAGAGTCCAAATCTTCTTCAAATAATTTTGCAAGCAGAAATGATTTTATGCTATTTAAATTATAAACTGAGACATCAAAATGACGACTGATTATTACATTTTGTATAGAATTGTTTACAAATGATTGCATTATATCCATTAAATACAAAGCTTTCTCATAAAAAAATAAATCACCACAGTTCACGAATAATAGCAAGAAGTTTTAAAAATCAACTTTTGAAAATAAAATAAAAATAGTAACAACAATCAAATTCAGAGTTCATAATGAATGATAAAACTGTTTTCTTTAAATAAATATTAAACATACGCAACTAAATTGAAGAGAAATAATAATGATAAAGATATTAACCCCTTGTAGTCGTTGAGCCAAGGGCTCGAGTGGTTTCATGTCAGCGAACTTGGTGAACTATATATTTTTAGATTCACCACAACAGCAGCACCTCATTTATCCATGATACTTTCGAAACCAGAGTAGCTTATGGGCGCCATATTGGAAAATGGCCGCCATCGTTGAGTCAGGGGTTCGAGTGGTTTCATATCAGCGGACTTAGTAAACCACACATTTTTGGATTCACCACAATAACAGCATGTCATTTATCCATGATACATTCAAAACAAGGGTAGCTTATGGGCGCCATATTGGAAAACAGTCGCCGTCGTTGAGCCAGGGGATCTTGTGGTTTCACATGTTAGCGGATTTGGTAAACCACATATTTTTTTGGATTCACCACAATATCAGAATGATATTTATCCATGATGCATTCCAAAACAGAGTAGCTAATGGACGCCATATTGGAAAATGGTCGCCGATAAACAGGGTGATTGAAAGATTTCCTTGGTTTTGCATGCTATTAAATTAATTGGGCGATTGAAGAGAAAATAAGTAAAGACATGCAGGAGTCAAAATGTACAACAAAGTTCAGTCAAAGACCTGCCACAGTCGAGAGATATTTTTTATATCAGGGCAGCATTTTCTTCACATGATTCGTGAAAGATCAAAAATTAGTTCTACATCTAGATCTGCCTTTGAGCAGGATTCAGAAAGACGAACGCGATATCTCATATTTACAGAACATGATTACCAATGAATGGATAAATCTAGACATGGTAATAGAATCAACTGGAGCAATGACAAATATAGAAATTGTCGAAGACATGGTTAAAGCTCATGAGACAGGTGATGAAGCTTACCAAACTTTCAAGAGAGACTATCTGTCTGAAGATTCAAAGTCAGACGGGTTTTTAAAACCTCCAAAGATAAAGACAAAAACATTAGCTAAATCTAAAGACATTTTCTGACTTTAAGAAGAAGCAGACTGTAAAATCAGAGTTTGTTGCCTAGGCAGAAAGAAATCTGTTTGCTCAGATGACAATCATTGCAGAGCGAAGAAATTTCGATATGAGAACTGTCTTTTCCTACCACCTAAAGCCTCTTCCATAGTCCTTGGCAACACTTGATGGTTTAATGCGAAAAACTGAAAAATCAAAGGGATGGATGTTATGACAAAATTGCGACTGTTGAAAGAATGCAAATGAAGGTGTTGTTAATATCATTGACGGAATGTGCTCTGTTCAAAGCTACCACAGGAGCTACAATCATTTGGACAACTAGCAAAGAATCTGTGTTCTAAAATAATACAAGATTCTATATCCTCTCAAAGAACAGATGTATTTGATACATACAGGCAGGTGTCAATAAAAAGAAATGAACGAAAAATATGAACTGTTGGTAATGCTATAAAAATTATATACTCCTGGACATCCAGTGCGGAAATTGAAGCAGTTTCTATATGATGAGGAAAACAAGAAAGAACTTATACATTTCATTTCTCAAGAATGGCACAATGAACATTATATGAAATAGCTGAATATACGAATGATGTACGTTATCTACGGAGAAAAATGCTATAAATTCACGAAATAACTAGTTGAAGAATCCACTAAATTGACCTGCTTCCAAGAAGAGGTTATACGAGAATTTTATTTCGCGCACACCATGCTTTAGTGTCTGGATTTAGAAATATTATTATTATCTCTATAGATACTGATGTGGCAGTTATCACATTCACACTGCTTTCTTTAGAAAACGATTTGAAAAACTAGAACGGGTTAATATTTGTAAAATGTGGGTCCAATGACAGGGTAAAGTAAAGTTCTACAACTTGAGTGAGATGCATGAACTTCTAGGTAAAGCGGTATGTAATGCATTACCTGAACTGCATTCACTGTCGGGTGCGATACAGTAAGTGCTTCTGCAGTCAAGGGAAAATGATGATTCAGAACACTGAAGTTCGAAATGCGCTTAAGGCGCTTGATACTGAAGCTAGGAAACAAAAAAAATAGCTTGAGTCGTAAGTTTGACATCGCTATTATGGAAAGCACAATTACTCAGACATCAATGAATTGCGCTGTATTCCATATATTTTTTCTGTAAAGAAGGAGTCTGTGGAGTCGCATCGTCTTATTCCATGTAGTAATACACTCTACCTATAGGTAATGCGAGCTAATTACCACCGTCTTATTTGGATGAGGTGCCTACAGGTTAATCCTGATCTTCCATCCCCAAATGAATATGGTCGGATTTTTGGAACAGATAGTGAAGGAAAAGGCTGTCTAGAAGCCCAGTGGAATGGCAATCCTTCTGCTCCTTAAGCTATTTTGGAGCTGATGTCATGTTCTTGTTCAAGAATATGTGTCTCACCATAATATGCGTGTCCTTTTAATAACCTCATATATACAAGCATATGCAGAATATAAAACTGCTCTATGACGATGGAAGTTATTTGGACACAGGAATTTCAACCAATGATGATGATAGTAGTGAAGAAGACTAAGATTTCTGTTATTTATTAACCCGTTCGGGATCAGCATCTTTTACATGAATTTTATTCGGTTGACATCACTTCTTGTCAAAAAAATTAAATTTAGCTTAGCAATCAAAAAATATCTTAATTAAGTAAGGAAAAATTTACTTTTCTTTTTTGTGGTATCAAAAGCAAGCGGTGGAAACACGTTCCCGAAGGTACATATATGCACCCGTGGTCCCGAAAGGGTTAATTCTTAACAGACTAAGTACAATAGTTTCACCAGTATTAATTTTGCTGGGTCTTACCACATGAAAATAATGTGCATTAAAATGCAAAATAAGATTTTGGTTTTCTTTCATCGCAAATGGCTTTTGAACTGTTTATCCCATTGAAAATGTTAATAAACATAACGTTAAATATAAATATAAGCATAATATTAAAGTAAAATCTTAAAAAATACATCATTTGTATAACGTTTTATGTTTAACAATATTTGTTCTTTCCATTTTTTCATTGAAACCTCTTTAATTATGTGATACTGGCAAAAAAGTCATATGTATCTATGTGCGAGAGATGGCGCTCATTTTTTCAATATGGCGTCTATAAGCTACCACAAATTTCATAGTATCATCATAAAATGAACTCCTTGTACCATTGTGAATTCAAAAAGGTATATATCATCAAGTCCTCAGAGATGAAACCAAAATCACTAATTTTGGCTTCTGGCTCAACGACTATTGGGGGCGAGCGGCACGTGTACGTGCCGCATGAAGCGCTTAGAATTCTTGTTTTTCCTCACCAGTAAAATTTTACTGTAAAATTTTACTGTAAAATTTGCCTTATTTAATCAGCGCATTTTCTCGATTCAAGAAGACACAAATTTCCGTTTTTAAAAAACGAAGATTAAAAATTTCGTAAAAGGCTCCCGTCGCGAAGGGGTTAACTGGTAGACGTAACCAGTATGTAGCATTCTTTTATAGCCTTAAATTCTTATTCATGAATTCTTATTAAATAATAATTAAATAAAAACTTACCCTTAAAATAATACACAATGTTTTATTGATATAAACAACCAGATTTTGAAATTATGATATACAAAATAAACATCAATAACCTAAGTTTAACAATAACAAAATTAACGTTCATAATGATTAATTAAAATTCTATACAACCTTTATAGTGTCAGAGTTTTAAAGAACTGTTAAAACAGTTGAATTTTTTACATTTATGTTACAAATTTAAAATACTGCCATTAAAAGGATCTGATATAAGAAATAATTTTTCCTAGAAAAAAAAAAGAAAGAAATACACAGAAGCAAGTTTAACATATTTAGAAAACACTGTTTTTGAATAACATGATTGATAGAATAAAATAATGCATTATGAAATTGACTTTTCACTTTCATTTACTTAAAACATAAGTAACAAAAAGTAATGCATTAAAATTACATTCCTGCTACCTAGAAAACTGGTTTAATAACATTCTATTGAAACGAATGGCCCCTCAAACACATGCTGGTACATTTTTGCAAGCAGCACTAACACCAATCGGATGTAAAAATACAGTGGACATCTATTCCCAACGAACCAGCATATAGAAAACAATTTCCATTTATTAAGTTTTTAAGAATAAATTTTATGTTGTTTTACAGTGGCATTACAACTTTGAAATTTAAATACAGGAATCTGAATGTCTTAATTTGAAAGCATAAACATTAAACATTTAACAAAATGATTTTTTAAACATTACTTGAAATAAGATCATTTCAGAAATAAAGTTTCATTTTAGTCATTTAGTTCATATAGACTCCATGTTGCGTGTCGCGTTACATTTAGCTATTGGTTTGGTTTCCCATATATACAATTTTTCACAGAAGAATATTGAGGATTTTGTTTTATGAGATTATGACCATACTCCATGTCAAATAATTTTATTCGAGAGTTTTACGTTTTACAAGATAACTGCATTTAAGTATCGTCTCAATTTTCTTTTATTTATTGAATAAGGACCGACTTGAGTTCAAGTAATTTGCATTTAGGTCTTGTTCCTGTTAAAACGTTTTGGATTTCCATGAAACAAAATAGTTTTGCAGCTATTGGTCCGATTAAGAGTTGACTTAGGCTAATTTTTGCAGTTTTTTTTCTTTTTTAAATGAAGTTCGATTATTGAAGAACGATAGAATTCATTAGTAAAACATTCTAATAGCTTTTGGAATACAGTAAAAAAAAGTGCACTCGAAATTTACAAAAAGAAAAAAAAATACTTAAAATCTATTATTCGAACTTTTGTAATGTGCATTCCGAAAATTCTAGAAAAGTTGATATTTGAAACAGTTTTAAGTGGAATGAAAACAATGAAATAATTCATTTTAGGTTGCAAACAAATATAACAAATCACACTCTGTTGCACAAAAAATTAACAAGCATGCCAAAAAACGAAGATGCTATAAATTAGTAAAATATTGTTCAAATCAGCCCAAAAAAATGTTATTAAAAAATCAATATATTTTATAAGAAAACATACAATTTAAATGGTCTAATTCGAATATGTATACAAAAATGACATTAGAAATTATTAAACTATTTAGTAAAAAAATAAATTTCAGCAAAATTACAATACAAACAAAACTTACTACTATGACAGAAGTAATTTTGATACTTACGTATTTTCAATGTTTAAGAATTAGAGCATTAAAAAAACTTACGTTATCGCAGCTTAAATATTATTTTAATTGTAATTTGCTATAATTTAAATACAAAATAACGAATAACAAACATATATAGCGCTTACATATTACTTGTGCGTAAGCATGTGATATTTCAGTGTACTTGATCGGTTAAAACACTTGTTACACACATTACAAGAATAAGGTTTCTCTCCAGTATGTATACGCATATGACGTGTTAGATCACTTTTTTCAATAAAACCTCGTTTGCATACTTCGCAGATGACAGGGCATTCTCCAGAATGCGCAAATGAATGACGTTTCATATGACCACTATTATTAGTTGAATACGGACAGTCATTGCATATAAAACGCTTAAGCGGACCTTGATTGTAGTTAGTTCTTTCTTGTGATGAACCTTTGTAAGGCATAAAAAAACTCTCGTAGTTCTCAGACGGAAATTCTGAAAAAAAAAGTTAAAATTATTTTTACCTGTGAAAACAAAAAGAAAATAAATTTTATCTTACTGCGATTTTCGTCTGTAATTACATTTTTTAATAACAGATGAAAATTGTAAATAACCAAGAATCTTTCTCAATTTAAAAATAAAAAATAATAAACAAACATATTGAATTAAAGAAAATGTAGATTTAGAAAAACAATGACAAATTAATAAATTAATTTATAACAATAACGAGATTCAAATCGATAAATGTGCGTTATATAATTTCGCAGCTTAAGTAATTTTTATGTAGTTTAGTTTGTAAACTACTCAAAGTTCGGTTTCTGAAATGTTTCATTTAAGACTGGATCACTGATTAAGAGAACATACAGAAATGCCATATTGTTGAAAAAGAATGAAATTAACATTGTCAAACATAAAGCAGATTTAGATAGTAGTATTGTTAAATAAAATACAAATAATTTTTAGAACAAACTAATATAAAATAAAAATCAGCTGTCTGATAACTGAAGGATGAAACAATAATATTTGAATCTGCAACAACAAAATTATGCTTTTAAAATGAGATCCACAGTGGCCATTCAAAAAATACTGCTATAACGCAGCTTAAAAATTATTACAATGCGAAATATTTGGTCTGAATTAAATACTCAATGAGTAATTTCGCACACAACCTGCTCATAGGAAGTAAGTTTGCTTATTATGAGTGAGCATGCATGTGTCTTTTGAAGTGGCTTGGTTCGATAAAGAATAAGTCCGTTGCAGACTTCATATCAGTACGATTTTTCTCCGATATACACTATAATCTTTGTCAAACCTGAAGTCACTTTGATTGTTAACACACTGAAATCCTGAAACAGATAACAGAAAGTAAGTTTTCGAAGTAAAAATAAAAGAAACAATGAAATATATAAACACTGTAATTTGCGGATTATTTACAATTTATTAAGAGAAATCATAAAATTCCCCAGTTAAAAAATATATAATAAACATGCTCACATAGAAGCTACTAGATTTAGATACCAGTATTTAGTAATCAAACTAAATAATTTAGAATAGTAACTCTATCCAAATATCTCAAAGAATAGTGAAAACAAGTTGTCATTAATAGTACAATTTGTAAATATTACATAAAACTGTTTGAATAGACAGCATCATAATTAAAAAATCTGACGTAAAATAACAATATTGTGAATGAGAGGAAAATAAGTTAAGAAAAAAAATATCTACGAAAAAAAGGGGGATACCGATGGGAATCTACCAACAAAATTTAGCAGATCTGTAGATAAATGGAGAAACAGAGGTCAGCTAAGGAAATTTCAAACGCACAAGACTGTTGATTAAGAGCTAAAAATTAAGAGCTATTGTGTTTTAATTACACGAAAGATGTAATTTTATGCATTTTATTGCAATATTTATAAAATATGTATAACTTTAAGTTTATTAAAATGTTTTTTGTTTTACAAATTTGTGTATTTCTGTATACTAAACTGACATGAGTTGTACTGATTGTGTTATATTCTTAAGGGTGTATTCGAAAAAATGTTTTTCCACCCTCAACAGCTCGAAATTTTCTGAGACATTTTCAGACTCATTTTTAAAAGTAAAAAGATGAAATTTGCTGGGGGTGATTTTTGAAGACATGTTTAACATGCCGTGTGATTTCATTTTCAGCTCAATTAATTAGAATTTGATTTTTAAACGATTATTTTCTCAGTATGATCATTTTTTTCATTCCCAGATCGCCCGCTTCGAAAATTCGGTTCAAACGGCAACTTTGACAACGTTTAATACAGTATTTTCTGCATTTATCAAAAAATCGAGAAACACGGCACATTATGTAGTTTCTAAATAAGAGAATTTCCCAGTTTGATGCGTTTGAGAGCAAAAACGAATTTTAAAATGAATCAGAAAATAAGCAGTTTGGATCGGAATACACCCTTAAAGAAAAAAAAATTAGCTGTGGAAAAATAATAAAATTACTGTTTAATGTTTAAGTTGTATTTTATACGTTACTGCAACAACGGTTGGTTGCGTTTATGATGGCCAATTATCAACACGAGGGATATATTCTGCAACAACGGAATTACTGCATTCGAACAAATTACGGTAAATTTATCGTATATTAAAGTATGTCTAATAAAACTATATTATCTTTTAAGAAACGGACTTTCACATCTTTATGATTAACAGATATGACCATTATCGTATGTTTACAGTTATATATGTATTTTGTATTTTCCTTTTTGTGTTGCTATTTCTTTTATTTTCTAATTTATGCTGACGGATTGTCATTACGCAAAAATCATGCCATAACTCCGAAATTTATTGAAAAATAACTGACTAATTTACAATAGAAACAAAATAATTTTTTAATAAATAATAATAAGGAAAGAATTGATCAAAAACAATTCAGTTTAAGTTATCTCTGCTTACAAAAATAAATTAATAAAATTCGGAATATTGCCTACAAAATAAATTCTTAAAATAATTTATCGCACACTGTGCACATATGAAGATTGAACATTACGTGTTTTTGCATATGAGTCTTTTTAATTTACTCGATTCTTTGAAAGTCATGTTATACACATTACATGAATAAGATTTGTGTTTTGTATTTATAAGCATATGTAGTTTTAGGGTATCTGGTCACCACCCCTGAACACTAGGCCTGAGCACTGACACAAAAATGGCGTCCATTATCGACGGATTTTTTTTTCAGTATTTGCACTGTGTGTTAAATTTGAACACAATTTTTTCCGATTTATTTTTATTGGATTAACTAAGTCAAGTAGAACCTTTGTAAAATACTGGTGTCTGTGTGGAGGACTTAAAAGATCCGACTTACGATGGCCACCATTTTTATGTCAGCGCTCAGGCCTAGTGTGCAAGGGGCAGTGATCCGGTCGAGCAACACCTTACTTGCATGTTTCACACTTGTGAGGAGATTCACCCGAATGCACTAAAGAACAGCTCTTCATAGGGTCACTGTTATTTGTAATAGCGACAGAAATTGCATTTGAAACGTTTAGAGAATCTTCATTACAATGAATTCAGCTATGTGATGTTACACCTCTGTGCGAAATGAAGGTTTTCTGGTAATTATTCCACCAAAAGCCTCAAAGACATAATAGAAATTTGTTTTTAGCTGTAATAACAGAAAAAATAGTTAAACTATTTATAATCCTTCAATGTTTATCTAAAAAATCCTGCCTTAATGCATAGCTTCAAATCGTCTAGTTTAAAAAAAAATCGGTTTATTCTTATTTGGCATGTGCTCCAATTCTGTAAAATTCACCTCATTGATTACGCTTGACAGCGCGAAGTAATGAAAGAATTATAATTTTAGCTCTGTTTTTTAAGGTACGGCAGCAGTAAAAAAAGCGTTATTTAAGCATGAAGTTAACAAAAAAATATTTTTATTCTTATTAGACGTGTATCACGATTATCCAAAAATATTCGCTTTGATTCACGCTTAATAGATAGTTCGAATAAAATAAAAGAATTATAGCTCTTTTAAGGTATGGCAACAGAAAACAAAAAAATCAATTTTAAGCTATCTATTCCAGATTTCTCAATTGATTCCCTAACTTATACTATTTTAAATAATATTAAACAATTAAGTGATCAATGAGTTTTTTTTTCAAAAACAATTGTGGCACTTTTTATTATTTTTTTTAATTTTCTACTTTTTAGTGTTAAAAATGTTCCGTTACTTCAGAGTCACAGCCAGTTGTCATATTTTGGTAAGAGTGATTTGTCATTATTGTTTTTGTAACTCGTAAACAGATGTAACCAAGCAGATTATTTTGCGATTTATCACGTGCTGTCGGCTAACGAAAAAATGCCCTAAAGTTATTTATAAATTAAAAGGAAAAAAACAAGTTCTAAAAAAGACATGTGTTACGATTCATTAAAAATCATGCCCTACAGTGCCCAACGTTGTTTTCTTTCCCCTGGGATCCGAGATGGTATACAGCATATATGTAGATTACGGACAAAGACGTTTACATTTGAAACGTTTAAAAGAAACTTTATCGCCCTGCATTTATTTGTGTATAGGTAAATCTTTGGCAGCACAAAGTCATTTTGAGAATCATCTCTCCGACTTCCCGTAACAGACAATTTAAATTTAATTTGACCCTGTAAAAATGTAAAAAGAAATTTTATGCTGTGGTCTGTGCATGCATTTATAATTTTTAATAGAAAATATATAATGATGAACTTCAACTTTTCGCGTCAAAATAAATAGGAAGAATAAAAATACACATAAGAAAAGAATAATATTTATAAGCCTACATTTGCCAATCAAGATAAATAAAGATCAGATTCAAAGTTCACAAGGCTTAGGAAAACTATTTTTGTATTTTATAGATTACATAAAAATTATCCTTTTTAAAGCGTATTGCGAAAAAACGCATATTCTAAAATTCTTGATGAAAATCTGTAACAACATAAAGACTTATAATCAGTGACTGACAAAAGTTGAAAATTCTTAGGCGCCAGAAAAAATTCTTAGGAGCAAGCTTGAAGAATCCTTTCTCTGACATTAACGCATTCACTACAAAATGGAACACTGGCTACTAATAATTTAATTCGGCTATTTTTGAGTGATCGATGTGTCATTCTGCAATGAGCAAGTTACCTATTCAATACAAAAATCAAACTGAGCAAAAATTTTAAGATAACACCACTTTTACACTGTAAAAATGAAATAGAAACAAACTATGAAAATAAACATTAAAACAGTAGACAAATTAATATCCTTACCAACAAGAAATTATATACACAAATTAACAATGCCTTTGAGATTTTGATTTGAAATACCATTTGTCCATTTGTCATTTTTGTGAAATATATCTGACAACTGCACATTTTGGTACATTCCACTTAATGAAATATAATTTAATTTTTTTTCGTTTTCTGCTGGAGTATTTTTAAGGTTTTCTAATCTAAGCAGTGCTCTTTCAACATGCACTTTAGTTCGGCTTAGCAAAAACTCCGATTTCTGGAAAATTAGGAAGAGTTGTAGAGCCGGTATGGTGTATTTTCTTCCATTGCAAATAATCGCGTTATTAAAAATAAATATTTTCGCATCTCAAATTTTTTTTATCAATAGGAAAAAAAATAAAATTAATAAGCAGGTAAAAAAGTTAGTCGCCAAGGTGAATTTTTTAGTCCCCCTGAGTTTGTCGGACCCTGATTATAATGAATTAAATCATCATGGTAAATGAAATAAATATAATAAATGAATTAAATCATTAAGATATGTCGGTAAATTTCAGGGAGACAAAGTCTGATTATCACAGGGAAATAGTTACACCACGTTTTTCGAAACTGCGACAGCACCCCTTTGTTTAAATACGGAAGCGAGTGGTATTCATAATTATTGGTGATTGTATGTGCATGTTGAAATGAAACTCAGTTCTCTCTTGAATTTATCTGCACGTAAGATAATGCGAGAGAAAACGCTATAGGGCCATTAGTATGTGAAAATTAATTATGTGAGTTAATTATAGTAAAGGGAGTGAGGGTAAATTATGTGAAATCTCAGATGATACGAATGTACTACTAACTGCAAAAATATACAAGTTAAGTACTGATTCTAGATGTCGTATTTTGTTCTCCAAATGGCAGAATACATATTAAACTGCAAAATTTAAATTTGTATATTTGTCTTGGGCCTAAAATAGAGGACTGGCCAATGTTTCAGTTAGCAGAAGTTCCCCTCAGATTGTGACAAACAATAATTTACCCTAATATACACTCGGCCGGAAACGTACAACTGTATTACCTCTGCATCATAGTTATTACAACTCACATACATCATCACGTAACACTAGTTTAACAATGGCTGCAAACGTACGATACAGGGGCACCAAAATAAATTTCAGAAGAAGCAGAAATATTAAATTTAGAATTACATTTTTCTGATACGGAGTATCAACATTTTTTGCAGAACATGGAGTCAAAAATACTTTTGTTCGCTATTTATTAACCATGCATTTGTGATTTTAAAGAAAGTAAATTTTAAAAATGGATATTTATTTTTTACTTTCTGTGAAAATAAACAATGGTTTTATTGTACTGATGAAAAAAAATCAAGGAACATAGTTGAACATGATACGCGTAAATCACTTTCGAAAATACCTTTCCATTTCCCCAAAAGTTTGAAAAAAAATAATGATTATACTTAGTAAGTGGATAACAGATTTTAAAAAGCTACAACCTAGTATCTATATGAAGGGCGTTTACAAACATTGAAATTGAAGCACGTAGATATATCTACCTACCCTCTCCTCATACAATCACGGAGTGACTGCCCAAATATTTGCCATAGGCTTACTAGTAAAGCAGTAAAATTACAATTTTTGTACGACGAAAAATTACCGATAATTTCCCCTCAGTGCTAATAACTAGCGCCATAAAAATTCAATAGAAATAAAAAGATTTATTTGATTTTGAAATTATCTTTTTAGGGAACATTGCTATTAATCATAGAACAAAATTATGAAACAGTAGGATTAACAAAAATCATTCGAGGTACAGCACAAAAACAGGTAAATAATATCATTCAGAGAAAAGTAGATACATTCAGAGCAACCATCCTAAACACCTTTTCAATCATATAAAAATATTTTGAACCACAATATATGTACAATAAAATGTCTGCTGAACTTGTTTAATTGTATTTAGCACACTACATATTTTTCAAGTAATGTGTTTTGTTGAAATATGTTTGACTTATAAAAGACGTACAAACTGGCAGTTATGTGTGTGAAATCTATGCCTTACAAAAGTTTATCATGTAGAGCAGCGGTTCCCAACCTGTGGGTCTCGGAACAGTCGCCACAAAAATATATCTTTTATTTCATCTGCTTAAAAATATGTAACAAATATATTAGAACCGCAATAATCATGAAAGCTCTTAGTTTAAACTAAAACTTCGTCTGAAAACAGCGTTTTCTTAAACAGTCAGTTGGTATTATGTTATGAACGCGTTTTCAGATATGTCAGTAATTACGCAATCGTTATTGAAACCCTGGAAAAATCCTTGATTTCCTTCTGGATGAACATAGGGGTAGAATATATATCCAGAAATATCTAAATTTGCATTAAGGTCTTTCACACGAAATACTTGTATAAACGTGCTTTTTCTACTTTGCTGTTTTTGAAAAACAATTAAAAAACAAACTGCCTGCAGAAAGTGACTTAAGGATAAAATTAACCAGTTTTATCTATGATATAGATATCCTCATAGGTAAACATCAGTACAAGAGATTTCACTGTTTGTAAAGTTGTGTTTTGATAATTATTATTCATTATATTTGTTGTAATAATTATTTTTCACCTTACAATTCTTTTTTTTTGTTGATAGTGTATCCTATGTACGAAAATTTGCCTTTCTCACAGGATACGGTAGCCGATAGCTTATAGAGCTCATAAAATATTTTCATACTGATATTAGATGCACCTTCATATAAGGCGGGTCGCGAATATTTTTTTTAAGGTGGGTTGCTTAGCAATAAAGGTTGGGAACCACTGATGAAGAGCATATTCAAAAGAGTTTTCTATTACACACCGTGTCCTTTCTTATCGTTGATAATTAGCCGATTTCTAAACTTAGTTGTAGAAGTTTACCCCAACTGGAAAAAAAAGGTTTTCTATATGGAAAAAATATGTTAACCCTTTATGTACTGAATTATGAATTCATGAAAATTTTAACTTCTAAATCAATTTTCATGAATTGTTTAAACCAGTGTTGAATTCAGGAGTGGCCGGGGGATCATTCCCCCCGGAGCAATGAGATGACACCCCCCCCCCCCCAGAGCCATACAAATTCCTCTCGGAAAGTGTCTGAACTCAACACATTAGAAGATTTACATAATCATTTAATAAATTTTAGAAGGATTGAAGGATTTAGAAGTATTAAATTTGAATTTATGGGGATTTTGTGCAATTTTTATAACTCCACTCAAATCTTTTATTTTAAGGCTAATGTCAGACGAACGCTTTTTTTGCACGCTTTTTGTTTTAACATGAATTACAAACACTTGGTAGCGAAGGTCTAAGAAGGCTGTAGGTAGGAAAAAAGCGTGCAAATAGACGTTCGTCTGACATTAGCCTAAATATTTTTCTTAGTATTTTGTAGAATTAGGAAATTTACAATTATAGTGTTCTTGCAATAATAATATAGAAATATTTTCGAATTGAAAAATTTCTCCACCCCAAACACCAAGAATGCTGAAAAGATGCAAAGACAAAGGAAATCATCCTTTTAAAAATATTTTTTTTTGTGTGTGTGTGTGTGTAACCCATAATCCTTTTGGGACAAGATAAAGTAATGCATCTGTTTCTCATTCTATACTGTATTGAAACTAATCGGTGTATTAAATGAATTTTATAACAAGTTATTTTTATGGTACTTATAAGAACCGTCAGTAGATAAAGTGATAAAACAGTTTTGTTATAAAAAGTTTTAAATTTTTACATGTATATAGAACGTTGGAATACACATGTCATAGCTGCAAATCAGTACTTGATTTATATACTTATTCTATTGGAAATGTGTTCCTTTTTTCAGCTGTTTAATATAATTTATAGGATCCTTTTACCATATACCGTATTTCCCTTGCTTAGACACCATTACGTCAGTAAATTCGAGGAAGACAAAGCTAGAATAGCAAAAATACACCTGTAATTCTCAATAGAAATTATTTCTCTACTAAAATATAGAATTTGGCAAAAAGCAGGCGAAAATTAGTATTCAGAAAAATGGATTGAAATTTAAAGCCGTGGTGATCAGGCTCAGTCTCTGTCGAATAACAGCATTTTGGGCTAATGGAGGGAATGCGGTAATACTTTTTATTCGCAACTTTAAAAATTCATATAGGTTGAAGAAAAAGGATTTTCATATGATGAAGAAAATCATTTGAATCATTTTCGTAATTGTAACTATACATCTAAATGTTATTTATTTAAGCAAACATTTAGCTGTTGTTCGATGATAAAAAATGACACCCAGTACAATTGCAACTAATAAATAATTGTTTTTTTTAGAAGAATATTTACTATGAATTAAACGCTCAATAAATTTAAAATTCGACACACAAATTACACATATGAAGTTTACGTATGAAGTTTACTTATTACCTCGCTGAAGCTCTTTCATTAACCACACTACGGGCGTTTTTACACAAATTTTATTCGGTTGGCACCACTTTAAGAAGTTACCTTGAATTACATAATACAGAAAATGCTCTAATTAAAAAAGACAAATATTACTTTTTCTTTTGTTACTGGTGCTATAAACAAATTTTGCATGCACCTTTTAAAGGTGCATATTTGTACCCAGGGTTCAGAATGGTTTAAAGAACGCAAAAATTACAATTTATAAATAGTGATAGGTAAAATTAAAGTTTGGATGCGTTTTTGAATTAAAGTAAATGAGACGCGAAGGGGTTAAAAAATCTTTGGGATATTTGAAATTCAATTGATTTTTGGGGCATGAATATTCTGTTCTCTTTTCATGAAATAAGTGTTTTTTTTACAAGCATATAAAAATAATGGCTGTAACCACACAGTCTAATAACAAATAATCCCAATTCAAGTACATTATAAGACAGACGTGAGATAAAGGAAATATATGTTCAAGTTATACACCTTTAAATAAAATTATTAAAGTGATACAATATAAATTATAAAATGATCTATAATGCATATGGCTCATTAAATACAAAACATATAAACGTTTCACACTTAACACGAAAAACTGTAAAAAGGTCAAAAAAATTTATTTTTAACTGTAAAATTATTTTAACTCTATAAGTAAAAATTGCAATACAAACAATTTGCATTAAATATTTTTTATGTATGCATATTTGTTAAATAAATGCATTATCAAACTTCAGCATGTAAAATATATTTAAAAAATTGCTTTTATATACCACACTCTGAAAATTATCCACAGAGCAGAATATATGCTAAGAAAAAACAGCCAATAACATACCTCAAAATTTACAAATGAAGCATACACATTACAAGTGCTTATCCATGTGCAGTTTCAGGCTATTTGAATGCCTAAAACGTGTACCACAAACTTTACAACAATAAGGTTTCTCTCCTGTATGTAGACGCATATGAGTTCTTAGATTTGGTTTTGTAGTAAAACCTTGTTTGCATGTTTCGCACTTGTGAGGACGTTCACCAGAATGAACAAGTAGATGTCTGTTCATATTACTTCTCTTATTTGTAGAATATAGGCAGAGATGACATATCAAACGTTTCATATAATCTGTATTTGGAGTTGGGTTCTGTGATGTTAAATCTTTAGCGCACATGAAGGAACTTTCCATGTTTTCAAACAGAAATCCTGAAAAAAGAAAAAAATATCACTTGAGAGGAAAAACGAAAATGTTATAAAAAAATCCTATACTGTCATTTGCAAACTGTCATTTTATGTCAGATCAATACTGTATGATTAAATATGAAAATCTTTCAGAGAAAACAAACATTGGAAATGAAGTAAAAAGTACGTTTATAAATCGGTATTTTCTAATTTACAAAAAAAAAAAAAAAAAAAAAAAAAAAAAACTGAACATAACCACATTCGAAGTTAATAGTATATTAAGACATTGTGAACTTTATTGATTTAATAAATATTAAATAGAATCGTGTTTGAAATGTATTATGCAGCAAAACTTAAATTTGGGATGAAAATTGCAACACAGTTTTTTGTAAAAGATTAATGTATCCTACCGGGTGTCCCAAAAAGGACTGACTGATTTTAAAATTCAATAGCTTGCAAGCGGTGACAGATATTTAAAAAATTCTTGCAGGAGGTTTATGCATAAGGTCAAAAGTTTTATTACAGTGATTTTCGATTTTAGTTCGAATTAGAAACAATAGATGGCGCTGTAAGCAATAGTCACTAAATACAGGCTCGATTTCTAGTCCTTTCTCTTGTTCCATGCTGAAAAAGGAGATGGAAATGTATTATTCGGGCCACGAAGTTCCAAAAATCGAGCCTGAATTCAGCGTCTATTGATCGCAGCGCCATCTATTGTTTGTAATTCGAACTAAAATTGAAAATCACTGTAAAAAAACTTTTGACCTTATGCATAACCCTCCTGCAAGAATTTTTTAAATATCTGTCACCGTTTGCAAGTTATTGAATTTTAAAATCAGTCAGTCCTTTTTGGGACACCCGGTATATATCTGTACCTTGGAACCAAAAGGGCTAATGTCCATTTTCCTCAAATGGCAGAAAACCGAATTTCAATTTGAGGAATTTTAAGAATCTTGCTACGATTTCTTCAAAGTTGTACCTTTCAATTCAGTAGTGTTTTTCTCATTACAGTCTAATGTTACATTGATTTAGTTTTTTTTTTTTTTTTTTTTTACATTTTAAATTGGCCATTTTTACATTAACAGTAAGTAACATTGGACGCGACAAAATATTTTATTTCAGTGATCTAATATTAGAAGCACTTTGGCCCTTTTAATTACTTTATATAATATCCTGAATGCATTCGTGCATTTAACTCAAATTTCTTAATTTTGGACATTGGTCCTTTTTGTTCCAAGGTACAGATATAGAAATGAATATAAAGCAAAAATTTCACTTTTTCAGGGATAAAATGTAGTTGTTGATTAAATGTTGACGGATCGCACTAGGGCTTATGAAAAAATTCATTTGGAAGTAAATGAAAGCTACTACTTGCATTTGTTATATAAGCCAAATTTTATTGGAAAATCCTTGTGTGATTTTCGCAGTCTAGCGGTAACCTCAAATGGTATAAATAATAAACCATCTCGCCTTTCGAGGATTTAAGCAGATTTTGAAAATAGCATTGCTTAATAAAACTAATTTTGCGAACAAATTAATAAAATACACAATTAAGAAAAAATCTTCTTTCAAATTTCAACAACAATTAAATCTACACGAATATTCCCAAATTCAGTATAAGCAGATAAAACATCATTTTTAGTAACAGAAAATTTTAATGTATTGTCGACTGATTTCCGTAGTGTTCAGCGTTCCTGTGAGCTACTTCAATTTTGTTATAGATTTTAAACGCGATAATCTTTAACAAGCATGTAATTATAAGAAACTACTAAGGGTTTTTGGATCTGAATTTCCGTTTAAAATTTATGCAAGCAGTAATTGTACTATGCTATACAAATTATAAATTGAGACATCAAAATCATGACAGTCTATTGACTTCGTATGGAAATAATTGTATATAAATTATTACATTTTGAGCATTAAATACAAATCTTTCTTTAAAAAATAATTATTAAAATACATAATTAGTGACAAGACGTTTTAGAAATCAACATTTCAAAATAAAAGTATTAAATTAATAAATTCGCAGTTCATAAGGATTGATAAAAGTTATTTGCCTTAAATAAATACTAACGATAAATAGTAATAAAATATTAAAAATCATAATTAGCTGTTAGATAGCCCTATTTTATACTATTATGCTAAAAAAATTTAACATTATGATTTATAGAGTAAATGATAATTAATATCTTCCTGAAAAAGAAATAATTAAGCATGTATTTGATGTGTTTTACTAAAATAGCAATTTGTTTTTTGTATACGTTGCACATTTGTGCAAGTTCACCAGAAAGTACAAAAGAATGGCTTTTCATGTTATTTTATAAATTTAAGATAGGCATCGTTATTTTAGAAAGATTTAAACTAGTCTTACACTTCAAAATTTTGAATTTTCGCAAAATCGTACTTAGAGAGAACTTTATTTTGTAAAAGTAGCCAACGCACCAACTTTCAAATTTCTAGCGTCAATAATTTAAACGAAATCATAATTTTGTATCTTTTTCACTTTTGCCCTCACTCCATGGAAGTAAGGAAGAACTAACCTGTTTTCAGGCAGAAACAGTCGCTATTGTAATATTGAACGAATTTTTGAAATCAGCAGGATAGCTTAAGAACCATCGTGATTTTTTGACTTTTTCAACTTATCCCAATCAGTAAAAAACGTGCCGGTTTTACAAGGGTCTAGCCGGATAAACATAGCGAAATGGCCCCCACGGTCGATGTTTGAGATAACATGTGTGGTAAAAAGGCTCACCATGAGAATACAATATAGATTGTTTTTAGCCTCTGACTTTGAACCGTCCTTGAGATAATCGGGGAAGTTTGCGCAGGCGCTACTACTTTTCAAATACGTTTTTCTCAAAAAATACAAAAGTTAAAAAAATGAAACCAACGCCAATTATTAAAGAATATATTAGTTCACATTATATATTTTTTTTTCATATTTTTACAAAATTTTTAACATAGAAAAATAAACAAAAATATTTAAAGAAAAATGCAGTAATTTTATATTTACACCAACCAAAAAATTACAGAATAAGCCTGAAAGTATGTATTTTGAAGAAAAATTTTTTCGTTTAATTCGGAAATGCGCCTTTTGAGTTATAAAAAAAATAATGCTATCAACTTGCTAAAATATTCGTAACTTTCCCTTTTTGCATTTGCAGAAATACGCTACTATCAATACACTGGTCGATTCGTGAGATTTCCACTCGGGCAGGATGCGCAATGCGCCAAAATCAGAGAATGTTTCCATACACACCACTTCCCTATAGGTTTGTTTCGTGATTGTAAACATTCAGTTATTTTGGCGTACTGCGCATCTTTCTCTTGTAATAATATCAAGTCGATGGTGTAGTCCATTGGGCAGGTGAAACGGTTGTAAATATATAAGGTTATCAACTTTTTGGTAATTCCGGACCCCATCCCAAACTTCTGATATTATACGTTATCATTCATCTAATCCCCTCCCCTAATAAGACTGTCAGTGTTTAAAAATTCTTTTTATTTTTACAATTGTTTTCTCTTTTTTTTTCTTTTTATACGTTTGCAATGATATACAGGTATGGTTGTACATTTTTTATTTGCATATTTTACTTATTTAAATAAAGAGAAGGAATTCGTAAGATATCACTGTTATAAAAGAAATACCGTAATTTCCGGTGTATAGCCCGCGGATCAAACAATCGTGTTTCGACCCAGAAATTTTTAAAAATAAAATGTAACTTTTTAGATCACAGTAAATATTGGTCTTCAAATATTGAATAAAATTTCTGGGTCCAAACTGAATTGTTTGATCTGCGGGCTATACACCCGAAATTACGGTAACTTTATACCAAATAACATTTTAAAGAAATATTATTTAAAAATTTTTAATAATAACTCTTTGTTACATAATGCATTGAACAGTAATATTGTCTTCTTGCACTTGGCCCTTGCCCGGGGCTAAACAGAACTTCTTGTAAACAAAACAGGCGGACAACATTCTTCCTCATCTTTTACTAGCAAAAATAACGAGAGTAATTTCGAATCTCGTTTCTCTAACAACTAATTATATACGCATATGGCAGGAGAATATTAATGGCGAACGTTGGGTTATTCCCTATTTTGGAATAAAATGTTTTATAATCATTCAATGGTTTTAATTATCACTTTGCATTTTCATAAAAAGAAGAAAACAGACTTAAAAAAATTAAGATAACGGAAGTAAAGATAAAGATGCCAAAAAAAGTAAATTTTGTTTTGATCAAAAATGATAACGATATATAACGATATCAAATGATAACCCCCCTTCCCCTATAGATATCCAACGATGTCAAGTACCAGACTCCCCCCCCCCACACACACTCCCCCTAAAGTGATACGTTATATATGTACACTGTTTAGCCCCATAGCTTTCTTCTATGTGAAAATCATCGTAGGCAAATGTTACCATTTTGTTTGTCAATTCTTGATATTATTACGGGAGTAGGATGCGCAGTACGCCAAAATAACAGAATGTTTACAAACACGAAACATACCTATAGGGAAGTGGTCTGTATGGAAACATTCTCTTATTTTTGCGTACTGCGCATCCTGCCCGAGCGGAAATGTCACGAATCGACCAATGCATTGAGAGTAGCGTATTTCTACAAATGCAAACAGGGAAAGTTACGAATATTTTAGCAAGTAGCTAGCATTATTTTTTCTATAACTCAAAAAGCGCTTCTTCGATTTTAACGAAATTTTTTCCTTAAAAGTACATACTTTGAGGCTTTTTCTGTAATTTTTTGGTTTGTGTCAATATATAATTACTACATTAATAATTTTTTTTTAAATATTTTTGTTTATTTTTCTATGTTAAAATTTTTGTAAAAATGTGAAAAAAATATATAATGTGAACTAATATATTCTTCAATAATTGGCGTTGGTTTCATTCTTTTAACTTTTGTACTTTTTGAGAAATACGTATTTGAAAAATAGTAGCGCAGGCGCATACTTCCCGATCATCTCAAGGGCGGTTCAAGGTCAGAGGTTAAAAACACTCTATATTGTATTCTCATTGTGAACCTTATTACCACATATGTTATTTCAAACATCGGCCGTGGGGGCCATTTCGCCATGCTTATCCGGCTAGACCTTTTCCATCAAACAGTTTTAAAAACTCCGCGAGTCGACACCTGTGACTAGCTGTTCTAAAACTTCAATCGGGAACCGATGAGGCAATAGCTTCTGCTGTTAACGAAACAGTGGGGATTACAAGCATGCAAAATGTATGACTTTTGATATAACCTGTTAATATCCGATTATCAGGAGAAGTTTGTACTCTTCTGGATTAGAATATGAACAAAGAAATGATTTGGCTTGCCATCATCACATCCTTGAAATTATGCTTGAGGGAGTTGTTGTTAAGTCTCTAGGAGTTTCAAGCGGACCAGACAGTGTTATTCAAACGATTTAGAATTTCGTGAATGTCTATCGATTATGGCATATTTCAGAATCCCATAACTGACAATTTAATCAATGAAAAGAAATAGCACATAATGTGTCAGAAATTTCAGAATTTGCTCAAAATCCTCTTAATCATTTTTCAACCAAGGGAGATTACAAGGAACTGATAGAGCTTGCCATAATTTTCTTAGAAGGAGTACCCGAAAGAGATTTATATTACAGCCCCAGGTGGATTACATCGGATTCCATCGATGGTGAAGGACATATACTCGTTCAAGATTTATTTATTTAAAGATCAGTTTAAACTCTCTAATCAGGAAGAATCTGGAGTTCGTAAAGTTTGCTCGTTTGTGGTGAAAATCTGGAATCATTCACAACTGGTATCAGTCCCAAGGATTTTTTGCTCTTGAACAACTTTAAAAAAGACGAAAATGTAAATGAAATCATTTATTTGTGTGCTTTGATGAAGTTCCTAGGACAATTCTGTACTTCACACAATAACTAGTTGCTTTTGCATTTTTCGATGATAATTTTGTCTTTTTTGAAAGTAAAAGAAAAATGGTGCATGCTTTGAAAAATGAAGAAAATTATTAATCCTTGAAATGTACATGCGCTGAACCCGATGTCATTTTCCAAAATGACTTACAATATTTTCTAACAAGCAGCAATCTGAGGTTTTTTTTTTAAGTTATGGATTTACCTTCAGTCTTTTTTTAAACAGATGTGAATAATTGGAATGAAAATGAATCCTACAAACATGTAACGCACTAGCGACTTCAATCAAAGTTTTAATGATGTAATCGAAAGTGGGTAGTACTCGTGGAGAAATACAATAATCTTCATACAAAAGATAAAGAACAAAAACAGTATTTCAAGGATATGATGATAGCAATCAAAATCCTTTCTTTGTTCATATTCTGTTCTAGAAGAGCACAAGGTAATCCGGTATTAACAAAGGTGATATCAAAACTCATACATTTTACTTGCTCGGTACTCTCCACGACTCTAATATTTCGTTAAAACTAGAAGCTATTGTCTCACCTGTTCCTGATCGAAGTTTTGGAAAAAGAAGTAACTGGTCAATACCTTTACCTAAAACGATAATGGATAATCTGTATACAGTTTAAGATCCTGAAATGTACCTAAAATTTTGCAATCCTTGTGAACAGTCAAAAGAATGCTTGCCGAAAACTCTTTTTTGTAGTTTTGGGCTCTGCGTGCTCGGCTTCTGATAGGAATATGTCCGTTTAGTACGACATTTTACGAATATAAAAAATAAAATTATATAATTTATAAACATTATCTTACAAATTTTTACGCATTTTAGCTATTTAAGATGAAAAGATAAAGGAGAACTATTTTTCAAGGACGAATGTTAGATTCTCTACCTTTCACAATGCTGTCAAGTTGAGGTGAAATAGATTGTAGACATGAAACACACCTGTCTGTGTTTGAACAATATACTGCGTAAATCTGTTGAAGCTTGAAACAAATGACATTGTTTACAGCCTAATATCATAGCATGACTCAAATTGGCAATGACTATGGATTTGTATTAATTAATTTATTATTAGATTACAAATTTTGTCAATTTTTATTTTTTTTTAAATATTCAAACCTTGGTAGTGACCCTTATAAAATGTTTTAAAATTTTGAAATTTTTGTGGAAGTCTTTATTTTATACATAGGACAAAATAGGAGATGCCCCATAGGAAATTTGAAAGTTAATTTTTTAAGGACCACTCTAACATATATATATATATATATATATATATAAGAAAAGCTGTTCTTAAATTTCAATTTTCAACAGTTTTTCTTACTTTTCATATTTGTTTAAAGCATGCATTTGTAGAAGCAGGAATTTTATGATAGCTAAATAATAATCCGTTGAACTATAATATACCATAATGCCTATAATATACAACTATAATATACCTATAATATATAACTTTAGCAGGTATGCATGATTTCTGTTTTCAGTAATTTTGGAAAAGTATTACAATCTGAAGACGAGTATAGGCAAATGTTGACCCACGGCTTCCTTATGTTACTAACACCGACCGCCCCAATACTTCAGAATCAGAAAATATTTCGTTATATGATATCAATAACAATTCAATTCCTTTTCAAAGTGAATTTAAAAGGATTATAAAACAATTTAAGAAACGTAGAACACATGTTTTTGTCTAAAGCCCAAGACCGAAAACCGGTTTGAAAATTGATCACAAACCAGTTTAAGAACGAAGATGGACTGAACCCGTTTGATCTCTAGTATGCGAAAACAACTTTGGGAAACTCTACTCTAGGGTATTTTAATGCGAAATCGAAAAATGTCTACCGCATAGTTTATTTCTACTAGAAAAATGTCCCGAATGAAGCACACATTTGTAGATTTTAATAAACTCGGACCAAATCTAATAAAATAAAAAGAGCAATATCTCAAATATTTCCTTGCAAAATTGTTGCTGAGTAAAATTAAATAAGAAATACGATTAAGAAACACGTTTTCTTCAAATATCTACTTAAATAAAAAACTTAGTGAGCTGACTAAAAAAAAATGAAAAAATTAAATTGCAAAATTTCAGAAAATGTGTACTTTCTTTCATGCAAGTAAAAAACTTTCGGAAAATGTTTTACATGTATTTTAAACTCATTTTCGTCGTATTACAATTATAAAATAGTCAATCTCAGTTTACAGTTCTCACAAAAAGTTCGAAATGTGCTTTATTTTTTTCACACATTAGAGTTATATAAACAATGTAAATTGCAAAATTGTTCAAAATAAGGTACGAATTAACATTATGTGGATGAAATAGTCATGTTATTAATTTTCAAAATGTGCCTGTTTAAATTTTCATAATAGTCCAAATGTCCTATAAATTTTATTAAGAACACATTTCAACATGCACTAACTGGTATAACAGTAAAAAAAAAAAAGAAATTCTAAGACGGAAACTCGCCGAATGATGATACTTTAAATCTTTATAAATTCAAAGTATAACTTGATGAGTTTTGATCGTAAAATAATGAAATTTTTCTTCTTTTGTGCTTGCTAGGGCTCATTCGAATTATTAGGATACGTGAACCATGTAAATTCTTTTGCAATTTACATTGCTTACGTATCTCTCAAATATGTATAAAGAATGCTGAACAAGCACTTGTGCAAGAGTGGAGGAAGGGAATTAATTTTATTTGCCACAAAAATGACAGTAGCTATTCGTGAATAGTCTTTTTTAAATGTTTAGGCTTTGATCCTATTTAGATTTTTTTTTTGGAAATATACCACTTTTCGAAAACTGTGAGTAAATCTTGCGACATGAAAATTAAGAAGCACTTTTTAGTCAATGCTAAAAATAATGAATATTATCGCATAATGCAATAATCGACAAGCATTTTATAAACCTGATATAAGTGATATATCAAAAAATGCTAACGTTGCGCATAGTCAAAATCACACAACATAATTTACAAACCAATATACATATAAAATCAAAACTTACTTTTCTATAACTTACTATTTACAGTCCTTAAAAGTAAAATAATAATCCGTTTTTCTATGAAAACGAAAATCATTCAAAAAGACTTTTAGTAAAGTAAAAAATTTTAAAAATACATAATTAAAAAATAAAACTTTCGATACAAAATATACATATTTCACAATTATATGTATTATGTAAAGATTTGTATAACCCCGTGAATGCTGAAAATTTACCACGCAGAGCATATTTAAAAAATCCTGCTATTGCATATTAATCACAGATGACTAAAATATTCAGAATAATTTCTATGAATTAAATACTATTTAAATGACAATTACAACACGCCTTATGGGTGCTTTTCTTTACATAAGTGCACTTTTAATCCATGTGGTCTTGTAAAACATTTGTTGCACATATGACACGAATAAGGTTTCTATCCAGTATGTGCAAGCAGATAACGATTTAGGGTAACTTGTCGAGAAAAATCTTGGTTGCAAATTTCGCATTTGTGAGGACGCTCACCAGAATGTACAAGTAAATGCCTTCTAAAGTGACTTCTATCATTAGAGGAATGTGGGCAGAGATCACATTTAAAACAACTGAGACTAATCTTCCTGAGAATGAGTTCTGTTGTGCGATGCTAAATCATTACCAGATGTGTAGATACTTTGAAATTTATCACGCTGGAAACCTGAAAGATATTTAAAATCTGTTAAAATCTGTAAAAACTAAGAACAAACAAATATCCAACAATGAGTTTCCAAAAAAATATTTTTATTGAAACTGTTATTGCATTATGATTAAAAACCTTGAGATTAAAATATTATGAAGAAAAATAAAGATTAAATGTCTAATACAAAACAAACAAACTTAGATATCAGGATTACAAAATCAAAAGTAAATAAATGATGAAAATAACTAGACTGAAAGTTCATGTGGCATTAGTTAAAACTTTCTTATTATATCTTAAATATGACACAGAACTGTATAAATAGTATGTCTTTAATTCTTAAATTTGTATTAAAAATTGTTATAAAGAGAGTACTGACAAGAGAATAAGAATAAATTTATCCTCGATAAAAAAGAAACATGAAAAATTATAACTGAGCATTTTTAAAAATCAGCAGGTGTGGAAAAAATATTTACTAAAACACATAAATGAATCCTGAAATGTCATTTTTAGCTTTAGTAATTACCAAAACGATGAAAAACAATAGCACCATTATATACAAAAACCTTTTAAAATGGTATTCATTAGTATTGAATTGTGGCGAAAAGGAGAATCGCGCCCGTACAATGAGTAATTTTTTAATAGTCTAGAAGCACAAATTCACACTTGAATTTTATATACCCTCTGAGGAAAATACTTGCATTCACCATCGATATTCACGATGGATATTAAAAGTTTCAACGGAAAATATAACAGCTTAAACCTTGTCTTTTTGGAATTTCTTAAAGCAGAAATTTCCCTAGACCTGGTTCGGGGGAACCTTTCATATAAACGTTCAAAATTTGTCCAAAAAATAATTTACATAGTCTTGACGTTCCAACAGTCATAAGATTTAGTGGATCAAAAGGAAACAAAAGTAAGCTCTGTTTTTAGGGTTAAAAATCTATGGATAACAATTTGTGTTATATTTAAGTGATTAAGAAAATGCTAGTTCACTTGTTGCATCTTAGATTCCAAATAATCGAAGAGCTTAGATGATTAACGGGGTATGTGACAAAAAAAATAGTTAATGGTATGATTGAAGATAATAAATGACCCTCTACCATCTGCTAAATTACTATTTCAAAAAAAAAAAAACTAATACCCAGTGATTTTTATCGATAAATGACGCATTTAAGTATATACGCAAATCCATAGGTGGGACTGTACAGCTCATTTTCTCAAAATGAGGATTGTGTCACTTACCATCTTTACCATCCGAGACCTTCAATTCATATCAGGTTTTCATTACCTTTTTGATTTTTTTTTTTAGATGGAATGAATGTGCCGCAAAAAAAGAGAAAAAAAAATAGCCTTTTTTATGGAGAAGCATTTTTCTACCCGATTATGAAAGAGTATTATTTTTGTTATATATGACGATTAGGTGGCACATAACAAAACTACTAGTCATCTGGTATACCGACATTTGGTTTCTATAGCGACATCATAAGCACGTTCCAAAATCATGGTGTATACAATACAATCATTGACATTAATATTGGTTGCCAAAATCTCTTACTACATTAACGCACCATCAGATTTTTTTTTAATGCCAATGCAAGTTTGAAAAGCTTTTCGGCAAATTGATGTTTTAAAAATATTTTCGCTGCAAGAAAATTATGAAACTTTTTTTAAATAAAAATTTAAATTGATAAATCTTATTGTACATTAAATATACCTGCGTATGATGGAAAGGAGATGTAATACATATTTATGATGCACCGATAACGGTAAATCAATAAAAATGTCGGATACTAATTATAAGAAGCTTTAGAACATCTGGTAGAGCAAATATTTTTGAGAAAGTGACTTTGAGGATGTTCACCAGAATGCAGTTTCATGTCACTTCTACGATTTGCGGTTTTAAAAAACATTTGAGACAAATCCAGATAAATGTGTTCTGTTGCATGATGCGACTTCTTTGTCGGGCCTGGAGGTCATCCGAATTTTAACTCACAGAAAACCTGTAATGGATAATTTAAAATTATTTTGAGCAATAAAACGTAACAAAAATCAATGAACACTCCATATTGCAATTTTTTAGGAATTTTTATCCATTCATGAGAATTTATAACATCGTGATTAACCAGGTATCTTTCATCTGAAATAAAAGTGGAAAAATAATAAACTTACAGAAATCAAAACAACCAAATTTAGAAGTGAACAACTGCAAAACAAAGATAAATAAATATTTAAATTAATAATTGGAATACTCGGATGCAAAGTTTATAATGATCTACAGAAACTCTTAATTATTTTTATAATTAAATAACACATGATAAAAACAATTTTGGACTATTACACCATAGGTAACTAAAATATAAATAAGTAAAATGTGTATAAAACTACAAATCATTTGCTAAATAATGAAATACCAATTACTAGTGAGGACAATAATAAGAAATATTATATTGTATGGCTAAGAGGAGGTTTGTGGAAAGGTTAAAGGAGCACCGTTATGACATAAAATATCAAAAACCGTCTATAGCCTTGTCGAGATTTTATCTCAATAATTAACATTGCTATATTGATTTTGAGAATGCTACCATTGTTCCATGTAATGACACACATAAAAGTTTAATTAGAGAATCAAAAGAAATTTCAATAAGAAAAGATGAAGTATGTAATGACAATATATCATATAATATTCCAAAACTTTGGTGACATATCTTTAGAAAAGTTTAATTTTGAATTGTGCAGTTTAACGACTTATTTCACACATAGATGGCGACAGAGTATTTATATTATCACCATATCTCAACAGATGGCGCCAGTAAATTCTGATTTCCCGGTCATTGGTTATTTTTCCCCATGTGTACGATTTTCTGTCGGGCGGAGTTTTGACAACTTTGTTCATTTAGATTCCTGAAGAAGGCCACGGAGGTGTGCTGAAACCGTAGAATAGATATTTTAATGTTTCAGTCTGTATTAAATGTTTATACACCATTTAAGCAAATGATTTGTAGTTTATTCACATTTCACTTATTTATATTTTAATACATGATATACAGAGAAATCACAATAACATGACTACGCCCGTAATTCACAAAGATTTTAAAATAAAATCTAAGGTTGTCTGATGATAAGTATAATAAAGTTTTAATCAAATGTTTGCGAGTTCAAACCTTTACTCTTTGAAAATTATTAAAGAAAACATTCCAGTTGTCTGTATTAATAATAAATAGAAACTGAATTGATATAGAACTCTCCGCATGTTAGTTGTTTATTTTATTCGCCAAATTGTCTTGGAATAAAACTAAAATAGTGAATGGATTGAAAATTATTCCTTCTATAAATACATATTTAAAAAGCATTATTTAGAGAACCTTCTCTATATTGAGAAACGAACGAATTTGAATTTCATGTACAATACAAAGAAAGCTTTATTTTTTTATGGAAGAGATTCAAGTTTGGAAAAAGTTTGAACGTGGCATTTTGAAACAGATTTTTGTGATATAATTACAAAATAATTGTCCTCAATTACCTATAAAAAAGTTTGTTTTCCTATACAGTTACATATTTATCAAGCATTTGATGGAATTTAGATCGTTTGGTTGTGCTTATGACGGCCAAGTATCAACACGAGGGATATAGGCTCTAAGGGGGGGGGGGGGGTGCTCTCCTTGGGGGTCTTTCTAAGGGAACTTAACCCGTATTTACGCTTGGTAATCCAAGTTTCGAAGAGAATCACGAAGACTCCGAACGATTATGCTGACAGGCGCGATTGGGTTCGAACCCAGCATCTCCCATCTACCAGCTACGAAAGCAGAACCTCTCAGCCACTGGTGGGACGGAATTTAGATCGATTAAAGTATAAATTGATAACGTTGCGCATATCTTAAATCAATAAAACTAGTTAATAAAACCCAAACATTTATATACTGGTCGGGTAGCTGGTATAGAAATAATAATTATATACTTTGCAACCTTCAAGATAAAAATTAAATTACATATAGGATAATATGACCATCTACTTCGAGTATGAAGCGATGAGCTAGAGCATCTAATCCAGTAACGTTTGTGTATTTTGCATTTCTGAGGACGCTCACTTATATGGCCAACAGAATCCCGTTGTATTTCTTGTTTATGCCACTGTGATAAGAAAATCATTTTTGAAATGGATTATGTTTAATGTAAAATCATTGTCAGACGTGAAAGTATTCTGGAAAATTTTCACACTGAAATCCTGTGGCAAGCAATGTAAAATTAGTTTGAGCTATAGAAAAATAAATGAATGCGTCATATTGTGAGTTCTAAGGAATTTCTGTTTGTTCAGAATAATGTACAGAAGGTGTGCCGGATATCACAAATTTTTTAATGAAATAGCCGACTTCTTGAATCGCAGAGATTCGATAATTCCTTTAAAATTTTTAGTGGTGTCGAGCGTGTCACAGTTGGCAGCCACCCCTGGTTTAGAATCATAGCCATTTAACCTGAGCCTTGCGCCTAAATAAGAAGTAGAATTATATTAATAAAATTAAGCAGAACTAGAAACAAATAACAGAAAAATCATTGTTTAATATATAATATCAAAACTCAACAGCTATATCTAAAGTTAATGATGACTTAAAATAACTAGTTGACAACTATTGTGAACTTAAATAATACCTGTACAATGAAACCGCTGTAACAGGATTGATCAGGTAGCTTAATATTTAATTTTCACATGGTTGATACAATGTAAAATGGGAAATTCTAAACTCGACAAATTTGGGGAAAAAAGTCGACTACAGTTTGAAATATTATATCACAAATAAGCTTTAGAAATTGCCTTTCAATTAGTATGTCTACGTAAATTCATTATTTGTTTCTATATTTCAGATTAAATCTCTATTTTTCTGAAAATACGAAGAAAAATTTTCGCAGCATAATGCTTTTCAGTTATTATATATATAAAGATTCTTTGGTAATGGAAGATTTTTCCAGCGGCTGTGTTCAAATCATACAATTACGAGCTTCGTTCCCAAAAACTGTCCTTGGCGTTACATAGTACGCCAGTGTACGCTGTCGAAGCCAGCAAGGTTTTTTGTTGAGGGATTCGTTTGGAATGATTTTCGTTTAAAAATATAAATTCGTACAAAATTGGGTTAAAGATATAAAATCATACAAATTTCAAGTTCATTTAAGGTTATCACGGACCGATCAACGCCTGTGTGGTCAACTAGTATCATATAAATAATATGATTCTTTAAATAAAACATTATTTGGAAAAATCGGGAAATGATTATTTTGGAAAATTATTGTTAGTGAAAATAATGTTTTGTTTTCTGGAAAAGCATTTAAAGTTTATTTTTGAACATTTTAGAAATTTTTATCTTAAATTCATAAAACTCTCTATATTTGTAACATCGATTTAAACTCGATTTCTTTCTCGCGGATCGCAAAAAAAAGGACTTTTGGTTAAATAAAAACACACTTCTTGTTCGAAAGCAAAAACAAAGACAGCCATATCACAATATATATCCCTATCGGGAAAGTCAAAACATATTAAAATATTTATTTGCTTAAAAGATGTTACTAAAAACACGTTAAATGTATATTAAAAACCTATATTGACATGTTTCAACTCCTTCACTGAGTCGTCATCAGAATGTATAACACAAATTGCAAATACAATACATAAAAAAATAGAAAAAAAAATCATCGAATACAAACAAGTAAACATATATCGCCCCCTACATTTTCGCTATCGCAATTGTTCCGTCTATGTCGCGACTCCGCAAGTTGCCCAACCATTCAATCCATATATTCGGGATGCGAGAAGATAACATATCGTTACAAAGCTCTGAGCCTCTTAAATAAATTTCAATGACTCTCTTATAAATAATTGTAAATAAAATTTGACCCGTAGATTAATCTACACCCGTTAAAAAGTATGTTCATGATCTCTATTTGATTCACCCGGTATAAAGCTGCATTACCTCTAATATATTTTATGCCCGCCCTATGTTCTTTATATCTCATATTGAATTTCGGTTGGGTCATACCTATATAATGATTTCCGATTCCCCCCCCCCCTTCGTAATAATGGAAACAAACTACTGAGAGGTCATTCGTATTAATAGGATCAATTTTAGTGTCAATTTTAACAGTATTTCGTTTGAAGTCCTCTATTCTATGTTCATGGCAGGGGCTAAGATATTTTTGTTATGTAAGGCAGGTTTGTATTTAGTCTTAACGCCCCTAAATTGGTTGGTTGGTTGGATTATTTCTGAATTTTGTAGTCATTTTCTACAAGCGACATTTTTTCTTTAAACATTTATGACATAATTAATACCGATTCTCCACACAGTTTTAATGGTGTTTATAATGCAATGAATAAGGGTTTTAATACAATTCCATTTTATGTTTTGCTGCTTAATATTCAACACAGGGTGTTCTAAAATCAACGATCCATTTCCATGAAAACACTAATCTTTTGATTTTTTTTCACAGGTATTTGAAGAAATGTTCTCCTTAGAAGAAAGAAAAGCCACCATTTCCTGGAAACTGGGTGATAAGCATATGAAGTGATGCGTCAGCTGTACCATCAAAAATACGGAAAACAACAACCAACAAAGGTCAATATCAGGCTATCTTGTGAACAAATTCAGACAAACTGGTAGCGTGGAGGATGAAAAAAGTCCTGGACAACCATCCAAACAGTTGAAAGGAGCCAACGTGCTTCTGTTATTCGGCTGCGCCGTGAGTTGAGAATTCCTCAAACCACTGCTACAGTTGACGCACCTCTTCATATATTTTATCACCCAGTTTCCAGGAAACGATGTCCATTCTTTCTTCTAAGGAGAACATTTCTTCAAACACCTGTGAAAGAAGTCAATAGATTAGTGTTTTCATAAATATGGATCGTTATTTTTGGAACACCCTGTATATACTATCTATTCATGAATAAGTTAAGTATTTTTGATATGATAAGCAACTTAACAATTTTCCTATTAGAAAATGAACTTTTATAAAGCTAAACTATGACATATTAATACATGGAAATTATTCCAGAGGGAAACTTCGCCTTGGATACTGTTGCGAAATCAAGTAACTCCTCTTACCTCTTACCCCTTGAATAAAAAACAAAAACAAAACGCAGCTGCAGTGTGTTACGTCAGACCGAATGATCCTACAGCGCAAGAGCAGACAGAACTTGTTTTCCTTTTTCTGTGAGAATTGACAGATTTAGAACACAATAGAAACCAGATATGTACGTAAATGAAAAGAAAATAACTTTAAAAAGAAACTTTAATGCTCGAATTATAACTTGAAAATAATGTTTGTTTTGTGAGTGTCTAAGCATGTTGTGTACGTCTCTTCATGAATGTTTGACGTAATATAGCTTTTTTTGTTTCGAAGATTCAAGATTTATTATTTTGATGTTCTGTCATTTACTTCATCGTATGCCCGGCTATTTCCCCTTATGCGAAGGAAAGAACAGGTAAAACATTTAGCTTTTATTTTATGATTGCATAAGTTGAAAGCTTTTTACTAGATAATAAGATTAATGAGAAAATTAGAAACAGAGAATAAGATCAGTAATAACATTTTGGCATCCCTTACGTGGATGTGACCTAATTATAAGATAAATAGAATAAGATATTAAGATATTAGAATAATTACAAATTATTTATCAAGTTATTTAATTTAAAGAACTGAAAAATTATTGAGAACTGCTGAACATATAGAGAATTGTACTTTTTAATAGAATTTATTTGTTGTTATTAGTTAGCAATGGCTGAAAGTTTAGTTATCGCGAAAAAAGAAATAACTGTGCTACGTGAAAGCATAAATAAGTTTATAAATAAAATAGAAGCTATTTTGAAAGAGGGAGAACCAGACATTTTTGATTTAGAAGAAGTAGTGGAACAGTTAAGTGCGACAAAAATGGAACTGACACGAGCAGACGGGGAAATTAAAAAATTGGTGCAAGAAGCACAATTAGATACAGAATTACAGGGCGCTCGCGAGTTTAAAGAGAAAATTACGTCATGGCGCTTTAGAGCAAACAGAAAAATAAAAGAGTTAGATAAAAAGAAAACACAGCATGTTTCATTTTCTAAACGAGAAAATCCCTTAAAGGAAAACGTAAACATTAAATTACCGAAACTAAATATCGCAAAATTTTCTGGGGATTTCGTTGAATGGCTTTCGTTTTGGTCAGCTTTTGAAACAACAATTCACAACAATGACGCATTAGATCCAGTAGATAAATTGAACTATTAGAAAAGTTTTCTAGTCCCCATTCCATTAAAAAGTATAGATGGATTTTGTGTCACTGCAGAGAATTATTTAAAGGCCGTCGATATTTTGAAAGAAAGGTACGGGAATAAGGATATGTTAATTTCGGTAAATACAAATAAACTTCTTAATTTAACTCCGCTCAGACACTCAAATGACATCAAATTATTTCGAAAACTTTTTGATGAGATACAAACGAACATTAGAAGTCTAGAGTCCCTTAACATTTCATTAGACTCTTATGGAAATTTATTATCCCCCATTTTATTTAAATTATTACCGAGAGACCTAGTTTTGGAATTTAATAAAACGCATGAAGACTCAATTAATGTCCAAGATTTAATATCGTTCTTACATAAGCAATTAATATCCAGAGAGAAAATGTATGCGCCATCACTGAATGAAATAAATGAAAAATCAACACAAAATAATTACGGTGCGCAGTCATTTAGGAAAAATCCTTCCTCCCCCCCCCACCCCCCCGAGTCAATAAATTTAATTCGCAGAGTAATAAATTTGATTCTCCGAATAGAAAATTACCAGCAGCGAGTGATTTATTAGTTCAGAGCGAAAATGAGACTACTAGTGGATTTTGTTTTGGCAGGCACCAGAGAAATAAATGTTTTAGCACTTGTAATTTACCGTTTGAAAAAAGACTTGATTTATTGAGAAAGAGAGGCCTTTGCTATCTATGTTTATCCCACGGACATATTGGAAAATACTGTGTATCGAAGGATTTATGCGCTATTTGCAATTCGAGGCACGCCCAGATAATGTGTTTATAAAGAAATAAATTCAAAAGGGAAATCTACTAATTCAGAGAGTAGTGATGTTACGAGACGGATGCTGTCAAATCAGGATATAATTTCTAATGTCTATTTACAAACCTTGATAGTGGAGATCCGTAATGCTAATCAATCTTCCGAATTTATTCGTATCATTCTAGATACAGGGAGTCACAATAGCTATATAACTAGATATGGTGCAAATAAATTGAAATTAAGGAAAATTCGATCAGAAACAATTAGACACGGACTCTTCGGAGGGGTAAAAAACGAGTAAACATAATCGCTAGGAATTTACTATCAGTAATTTAGATCATAGTTTCCGATTTAAAATACAAGCTTTAGATGAAGAAAAAATCTGTTCAGGAGTAAATTTATGCCGCGATAACGAGATGATAAAAATCTTAGAAAAAAGGGGAATTCATCTGACCGATGTTCATGAAAATAATCGACTATGTTTATATGAGAATAATCCGGAAGAAGTACACATTTTAATTGGCGCTGACATGGCGGCGAAATTATTCACAGATAATATAAAATATTCTCCTGATTTGGGTATAACAGCTTTTGAAACAAAGTTAGGCTGGACAATTATGGGGAAAACAGAGGGTAATGGAAATGATTCAGAAAATTCGATGTCAGTTCTATTGCTGTCAATATTTACTTCAAATGCCAGTTTATCGCAACTGTGGAACTTAGATATATTGGGTATCACTAATGAAGATTACAAAAATAAAGACGATTTAGCTAGAGAGACTTATAACCATTTTCTTGAAACAGTCAAACGTGATGAAAGTGGCCGCTACGAAGTGACACTACACTGGATTGTTGATAACTCAATTTTAGCGAGCAATCGCGTATTAGCAGAGAAACATTTGCACAAGACTGAACAAAAACTTATCAAAACAAATAAGAAAACAGAATATGAAGAAATTTTTAATTTGTGGAAAGATAATAATATTATAGAAGAAATTAGACGATAAGGAGAATAAAGTACATTTCTTACCCCACAGACCAGTAATTAAAGAAAATAGTGAAACGACGAAAATACGTCCAGTTTTTAATGCCTCCGCACATAATGCAAACTCTCCTTCTTTAAACGACTGTCTCACAAAGGGACCTAATTTGATTGAAATAATTCCGAGTATTTTGAATCGTTTTCGTAAATACAAAATAGGTATTTCTTCAGACATTGAAAAAGCATTTCTCCAGATAAAAATCACAGAAAAAGATCGCGATTTTTTAAGCTTTCTCTGGTTCGACTCCAAACATAATTTAAAAGTTTATCGACATTGTCGCGTAGTCTTCGGACTCACTTCAAGCCCGTTTTTATTAATGGGTACACTAAACCATCTTTTAAGTCAAGTACCCGAACAGTGGGAAAATACAACATGATCGATGTTTCTGAAGAAAATACAAAGTTAGCACCAGTTTTGGGATTGGTCTGGGACTTAGAGCAAGATAGGTTAATGTGTAAAATAGAAGAAAAATTGAAACGAAAGAACCACTCACAAAGAGAAAAATTTTATCAGTTACCCAAAAGATTTTTAACCCCATAGGATTCTCCGCCCCGAGCACTCTTATTCCAAAATTAATTCTTCAGGAAACATGGAAACAAAAATTGAAATGGGATGAAGAACTTCCTGAAAATTTAAAGAAACAGTTTGAGACCTGGTTTAAACAAATTAAGTTTTTACAAGAAATTCAAGTTCCACGCTGGTTGAATGTATCGCCCGAAAATGAAAATAACATTTCCTTACATACCTTTTCCGATGCGAGTAGACACGCCTATGCCACTTGCGTTTATCTTAGATGTCAAACACAAGAAGGAGTTAAAGTTCAGTTAGTAAATGCTAGAAGTAGAGTAGCGCTCATTAAAGAACTCACAATTCCTCGCCTTGAGCTACTCTCGTGCCTCATTGGAGCTAAACGCGCTAAAACTATCATGAGTGATCTTCAGTTAAAACCAGAGAAGACAATCTTTTGGAGTGATTCCTCAGCAACTTTAGGGTGGATAAGAAGAGAGCAATCTTGGGGTACATTTGTCCACAATAGAGTTTTAGAAATCAGAAGCCTTACCCAAGTTGAAGATTGGCGACATATACTAGGAAATTTAAATCCGGCAGACCTCCCATCCAGAGGATGTTCCTTTGAGCAATTGGAGAAATCACGATGGTGGGAGGGACCAGCTTGGCTGTATTTACCGGAAGATCAGTGGCCACAACCGGAAGAAAACCCTGACGATGATATAATAAATAAAGAAAGAAAAATACAATCCTAACACTTTCAGACAATGAAGACACTGATTTACATCGTTTTTATCGATATTTTTCCTCTTATCGAAAAAACTTAAGAATGATTGCATTTATATATCGCTTTTATAACAACACAAGAAAGAAAGAAAGAATTTTGTCACCTAACATCTCCGTTGATGAATTTGAAAAAGCAGAAAACATATTACTCAGATTAGTACAAAAGGAATCCTTTTCAGGAAGCACAGATCCCAAATTAAGAGCCTTAAGACCATTAGATGATAAAAACGGACTTTTGAGAGCAAAAACAAATATAATCTGTAGACAAAACAAAGAAGATTTTCGTTATCCAATAATGTTGCCCACAAAACATCCTGTGGTCCAGTAGTTAATTTTTGAAAACATTTAGAAAATCATCACGCTGGAGTTAGCATTCTAATGACTCAACTTCGAGAAAAATTTTGGATTTTGAAATCAAGAAAGTATATCAGAAACGTAATTAGACAATGTGTTAAGTGTCAAAGATTGCAAACACCCAGAACAGAGGTCAAACCAGGAATCCCACCTGAAGACAGAATCAGAGATGCAGCTATATTTGAAGTGGTGGGAGTCGATTTAGCCGGTCCTCTATACCTTGCTGATGGTTCAAAGGTGTGGATAGCTTTATTCACCTGTGCTGTCTATCGAGCGATACACTTGGAGTTGATAACATCTTTATCAGCTGAATGCTTTATGCAGTCCCTAAGAAGATTTATAGCACGGCGAGGCAGACCATATATAATTTACTCAGATAATGGAAATAATTTTGTTGTCACTAACAGATCACTTTCCAGTGTGGATTGGCAAGCTATAAGTACATTAGCCTCCATTCAGAACATCAGATGGAAATTCAACCCCCCTTCAGCCCCCTGGTGGAGAGGGTGGTGGGAACGCCTCGTGCGAACAGTGAAAGATATTTTAAGAAAAGTTTTGGGTCGCGCCTCATTAAATTACGAAGAACTGAGCACAATACTCTGTGACTGTGAACAAATTATCAATTCGAGACCGATAACATACTTCTCCGAAAATAATCGCGATCCCGAACCTTTAACTCCGTTGATGTTCCTTCAAAAACTGCCTACATCCGGCGTTCCAGATATAGATACATTAGACTCCCAAGATTTTAACAGACGAGCAAGATATCGTCAAAGAATAAGAAATGATCTGCGAAACCGATTTAGAACGGAGTACTTAGGACAGCTGCGACAACAGACTATGAAGAAAGAGAATTCCAAACCTTTTCAAATAGGAGACATTGTTCTTCTGGAAGATACCAACAAAAGACGTCTTCACTGTCCTTTAGTGAAAATAATAGATATATTTCCCGGAAAAGACAAAATAGCAAGATCGGCCAAAGTCTAAACAGAAAATGGAATTTTCCTCCGTCCTTTCCAACGCCTGTTTCCTTTGGAAATTGATGCAGCTAGCGATTCGCCATCAGATAACAGAATCCAGCAGAAAGTGAACTTTAATGTCCCTAATGAACAATGAAAGACTACTCCAGAAATCGATCCGACTAGAATCAGTGTAGAAAAGAGCCAAACCAGTGACAGAGATATCTCTCCTGTGGTTACCAGAAGTGGACGACTAGTGAAACCGCCTCTGAGACTCCAATCTGGACTTCTAAATTGTTGAGTTCCTCCCATGAATCACAACTCAAGGTGGGAGGATGTTGCGAAATCAAGTAACTCCTCTTACCCCTTACCCCTTGAATAAAAAACAAAAACAAAACGCAGCTACAGTGTGTTACGTCAGACCGAATGATCCTACTGCGCAAGAGCAGACAGAACTTGTTTTCCTTTTTCTGTGAGAATTGACTGAGATTTAGAAAAGAATAGAAACCAGATATGTTCGTAAATGAAAAGAAAATAACTTTAAAAACAAACTTTAATGCTCGAATTGTAACTTGAAAATAATGTTTGTTTTGTGAATGTCTAAGCATGTTGTGTACGTCTCTTCATGAATGTTTAACGTAATATAGCTTTTTTTGTTTCGAAGATTCAAGATTTATTATTTTGATGTTCTGTCATTTACTTCATCGTATGCCCGGCTATTTCCCCTTATGCGAAGGAAAGAACAGGTAGGACATTTAGCTTTTATTTTATGACTGCATAAGTTGAAAGCTTTTTACTAGATAATAAGATTAATGAGAAAATTAGAAACAGAGAATAAGATCAGTAGTAACATATACAATATTTCAAATGAAAATCCGCAAAGGCCAACATAGTTCTACCGATGGCTATACTGATGGCCCGGGTTCGAGTCCCGGCTTGGAATCTTTTTCACTATGTTGGCCTTTGCGTCTTTTAAGTAATTACTTTGAAATTTGATTTTCATTTGAAATATTGTATCCATGGCGAAGTTTTCCCCTGGAATAATTTCAATGTATTAATATAGTTTCTATCGATGCTGGATTTAACTATGTTCCGTGTTTGCCCCAGGTCGGTGGCTCACGGTAAATATTCCATCTTGTGTTGCCTTGCCAACATATAATAGTGAGAAATTTTCCTTGCTGGGTATCGCTCCATAAGGTTTAGTCGGTAGAACGTCAGTGCGCTATACTGATGGCCCGGGTTCGAGTCCCGGCTTGGAATCTTTTTCACTATGTTGGCCTTTGCGCCTTTTAAGCAATTACTTTAAAATTTGATTTTCATTTGAAATAAACTATGACAGACTGTAAATCACTGTTGCATAATTTTGCTGACATCGTTTCATATTTCAGAAAAGGTTGGATGTCAGCTTACTTAGAATGGAAAGAATTAACAAATATGAATATGTGAGAAAAGAAATTCACTAAATAATTTGTATTATATGTTTGATGCAGGAAGGCAAAAGCTGACGATATTTTAATATTTTTCCAATTGCAGTTTTTTCATGAATAATTAAAATATTATTTCATGAATTATTAAATTTCCGTGTCCTCTTTAAATTTCGTGCCCATGCCACGAGCCTTTGGGAAAATCGGGACTGAACTAATATTTAAATTAATTAGAAAATTATTTGCGAAAGATTATTAAAATTAAAAATCGTACTTTAAATAATATTTTTCCCGCCCCCCAAAGGAAAGAATTATGAGCATTAAAGGAAATTCAGCGTTTTAATTACATCAATTCGAATTTTTCTTTTGGGAAAAGTTTAAAAGATAAATTCAACAAAAAATTATAAGGATAAAAATTTTACAGAAATGTAAAAATGAATGTAATAACATCTTTATCACTTTTAATATTGCAGATTGAATTACTTATAAACTACTAGATGACCGGACATTTCCCGGTCCCGAGTCAGAAACCTGAAAAATACAATTAGTATAGAAAAATCATACAGGAGTAGGCGAACAATCAATAATTGAACAAATTTGTTTAATCTTCTGATTAAAATTTAAAAATTATGCTTAAAAAATTATGTTTTTCATACGAATATAAAAGTATGTATGACATATTTATTTTTTAATTAATTTATATGACTAGTTAGAAGCATTAAAGCACAGCTTTTATACATTTTCATAATAAATAGTAAACTGAAAGCTTTTCACATCGTAATAAATTAATAAAAATGTTTATTTACAAAACCTCTGTTCGTACAGTTGCTCAGGCTTCATCTATTCACATTCTCTCGATAATACATTAATATTTTGTTATACATGTATTTAATCAAGCCTCAATAAGTGTTTTAAAAGTCGTTAATGTTATTTGGCAATGACGAAAAAAATCGATGTAATACTTATGAAGAAAGAATTTTAAAAATCCTTGAAATATCCTAACTAGTCCTTACCAAATCCTAAGTACTCTGAAGAGCTTCGATGTTGTAGAGATTCCTTCTTACATAAATTCAATTCTTTCTTTAATATTCTATTAACGATTTCTGCTGAAAAAACACTATATGGAAATGGAAGGGGAAAGGAAGAGAGATAATTCACGTATTTTCTCGCAAATGAGAGTTTAGAAAACCTTTTAAGTCCATACATATGAAATTAAACGCAGATAAAGTATTTTTTTAACTTGGGACTCAAATTGCTTGGAACAAATTAACTCTTTGGACTTTTTAAAACTTTTTTTGTGACAAGTTAGTTTTATGATAAAACTTAACCCTTAACTAATGTGAGAAAAATTGTCCCATAACTACTGCAAGGCGGTCTCCCATACCGAGAAATCGAAGGATGAATAAAAAGCTCAATTAAATAGGATTCTCGTTCTGTACTAAATTTTATGTACAATACTTTTATAATTAAAAGTCACCGTTTCAGAAGTCTAGCAATATATGACAGTTATTATTATTCCCCATTTATAGCACTAAGGCTCCAAAACTCGGCTAGGGCTCCTGAAACAAAAACTCAAATTTTCACTAGTATCTACAGTTAAACTGAAAAATAAAAGTAATACTGCGAAAATTAAAAAAAAAAAAACAGCTGTCTGTGAGACCACTAACAGCAGTTAAAGGTTAATAATAATAATTAAAAAAACACTTTTCAGAATCACAGCGGTTTTCTATCATTTTTTATTTTCATAAATTAGAAATTTCAAATCATCTAATATATTGTGAATTTTATATCTCAAGCGTTATATTCAATTGTGAAATAAAATGTTAAAGAATATAAAAGACAAATTTTAAGATCTCATAATATAAACAGAACGTTATTTAAATGGCAGCAAAAAGTAATGTTTTTTTTTTCATACTTATGAAAGTATTAGATAAAGATTTCAGTATTTTTTCTTAACTCAAATATTCTAAGAAAAATTGCTAAGATTACAAATTTGCTTACCTGAGATAAATTTTCGAGAACTTTTTGCGCTTCGCTTGGATTGTTTTATTCATATCAGAGTTAAATAGGTCTAATAATTTCTATATTTCTCCGCTAAAATCTTAAGGATAATCTTCATCACTCCCTAATTCCGCGCCACTTTGTTTGGAGAATTCGAAATTTCAAACGAATCATCTACCGCAGCCAAGTCACTACTATTTGCATCGGAAAGTTGTTGCGAAATAACTTTTCTTGTTCTTATAGTAAACCTTGCATGTTTTGTCTACTTTACCTGTAGCATAATATCAGTAAATATAATGAAAACGGCTGCATTTCTTAACAAGAACATTCTTTTACTGCTTTTACTCTATAAAAGGTAGTATGATGCCATTCAAATGCAGTAATTTAACGCACTGGAATCGCAAACGATTTATTCCTTTCCACATCTTTTTTATATCAATTCAGTTTTTAAGTCAAAATTCAACGATATCAGGAATATTCTTGTTTTCGAATTACGTTTCACTAATAAGCTAAAATCTGCTCTTGACTGTTAATCGTTTAAAGGAAATCGAATGAATTAAATGTCATAAGTTTAATTTGTTTCTTACTATTAGCAAATATACTTTATCATAATTTTATTATTGATCTTTTATTTTTTTGTGGGATGTTGTCTGACCCTGATTATATCGAAAGTGCATATAAGATGCAGCCGGAGTGGTCAATTATTTCATTTTAGTAAATACTTTCTGAATTGGAAACGCAGACGATTTATCATTTTCTTTTATGTTTCTTTTTTTATAAGAACGTTGTTTTAACGCATTCTGCGGGATCCAACTCAAATTTCCCAAGGTATAGAATATCGATAAAAACACCTTTTTTTAATTGAAAATCGATTGAATTTTTACATTTAATATACTTTTTATATTGCCCTATAACAAAACCAAAAAGCATTTTTATATGAAAAACATGAATTATGTATTCAAATAAAGTTTTAAAATGTAACAAGTGGAAAATTGCACGTCAAACGTGGTAAATGAGGTGCGTTCGTACTACAACTGGTTTTATAAATATTGTTTGCGCTACATATTGTACTGGATGTATAATTTAGTGCACTTCCTAAGTGCATATCATTTTCATTCTTTTCCGAAAAGCTGTAACATCATTAAAATGCACTTGAAATAATTTTTTCCCACAGGCCGTAATGTAATGGAAAATTTTGACTGTCCCTGTCATTAAACTATACATCCGATTTTCATAGAATTTGAAATGACTTGACAAAATTGTGCAAAAATTACATATTTTAAAATTTCAAACGATTCGGTTGGGTAGTTTTTGCTCTGTTATGTGCGGGCGGACATACAGACGGACTGAGCGACGGCTATAGGTGCTACGTATTTATATAATTACGAACGCGCCTAATAAAAGCGATATTTTATCATTAGCTGCAGACCACACACGTTAACAGACGAAGAAATCTGATATTTTTCTACTTTTAAAATTTCAAGCCTGCTAATCTATTGTAAATCATCTGCACGCGATATAGATTTAAAAAATCATACCCGAAAATAATTTTGAGAACAATTCGGAAAATTGAGATACAGATTTTACAACAGATTGCATTTAAAAGTATATTTTTGTCCTTTTCGAAGGTGTAAAGTCAAATTCTAAGTTATAAGTTATGCCATATATAGAAACACAAAAAAATTACAGTAAAAGCGAAATTTATTTGCCAGAAGTTGACACGATTAATATGACGTCAGTGTTGGTTATATACATATTTTTGCTGTATAACATAGATTATCATTTATCCATTTTTTTATACTTACCTATCGATCTTTATCTACACAGTCCGATTCTAGAAAAATAAGGTGTTTGCACGTAAATCACATACTTGCCGAACGTCAAGTTTTTTAAATAAAAAAAAGAATGCTTTCAAACAGAAAAAAATATTCAATTAAATGTATATTTTTTCAATGTGCTTGGATTTACATGATTCCATTCATTAAATAAAATTTCTGGTTCAAACATGTTTATTTGATCAGTAGTTTCCCTCTATATCGGGTGATTAGGCAAGTATGAAATCAGTATAAAAATTTATACACTAAATGAAATGTTAAATTTACAAATATAAACACAAAAATATAATAATACACTACACTACAAAAGTTTTGCTTAATTAAAATAAAATGTATGAATTCAAGTAGTTAATGTGGTTTCATTCACATGAGGCAAAACAACAATTTTGGCCACTGGCCTTTTATAGGTGCCATTTTTATCCCTTAACCCTTTCGCGGTTAAGGTCTGTGCAATTTTTGTCTTCGAAAATGGTTTCACAGGAAAATGCTTTGTATGTTTGTAAGTGGTCAATGATTTAGTTTGGTAAACGTTTAGCAATGAATCTGCGAAAACTGCCTTCCCCCCCTTCAGTATATCCAAGCAAACAATATCCTACTAAAGTCCATTGTAATGTGTTTCCAAAGGGTAGACTTCTCACATTCATTTCGACAGTGATTGATTACCACCTCTACCCCTTTTCGAAGAACTCATTCTTCAGGTATCTTTCTGTTTGCACTCAAATAAGAAAAGAAAACATATTTCTGAGGCGATTTTTAAAAGTTATCAAACAAAAATTCTAAACTATAACGTTAAGAACTTGCATTATATAAATGAGTTATAATCCAAGGTGTTGATATTTTAAATTAATTATTAACTATACGTCATCACTATAATCATAAATTAATTAAAGCAAAATCTTTTAATATAATATCAGAAGCAGTTAAATACAGATAGGGATTCATTATTATTATTAATTTTATTATTATTATTATTAAATCAGTTAAATACAGATATGGATTCATTAGTATTATTATGATTATTATTAAATCAAACCTACAAGGAATAATTAGTAATGCAAGATGTATTAGATTGAGAACTTTCTAAAAACGACAATTTTAAAGATAAGAAAATATAATTATTTAAAAGCAAGGAGCGCGATTCCAATGCTATTTTATCGATACTCAAGTAGAATGAAAGAAAAGTATTTTTTAAATATTGTAATCTTCAGATCTAAAAACTTACAAGTTAAAATGCGAGACATTTTTTACTTGACATCAAATGTACTTAATTTCAGATCAAATAATACCTGTAAAAGACAGATCTTTAAATTAGGTGAGGTGCCATAGAAACTAGACTGTCTAAAGAAATTTACATTAAAAAAATGTATGAAAAATATGGTTATTTTTTACTTTAACAACAAAAGAATGTTTTGCTTATAAAAGTATGAGTCAAAGAATGCTCCAAAATTAATATTTAAATATTGTAATTTTCAGATCTAAACATTTATAAACTGTAAATTATATCTATAAAAACTGATCTGATATCATAGAAAAAAGCTAAAATTAACCTTTTTAGTTAAGACTTTCGATATGGTATTAGATATTAATTAAGATCAGGTACGGATGTAGTGTTGTTCGTATGCAGAAGTTTCAAACTCGATTAAAATAATGTTAAATTCATTTTTTTTTTAATTATGATATCTTATAAAATAGAAATTTTTGTCTTTAACATGTGATTTGTAAAATAATTTTAGAACAAACGATGATTCATTTTTTCTAATTTACTTTAATTTTTCCTTTCTTTTCTTCTTTTTTTTTTCTTTTTAAACAATTTATTTTGTAGCTTCGGGATGATATACCTCTTCAAGGATATCAATCTGAAAGTCAGCTTAACGTCTGATTCTAGGAGAAGCACAATATTATTTTTGAACCCTTTACATTTAATAGATATTTTCTAAATTCCACCATACATGAAAAACTCATCAACGATACCATTATATTAAATTATTTAATATTCATTAATATTATTAATTATTTTTTTAATTAAATTTACTTTTCTAATTTTGGTGGAAAAAGTCGTAAAATTGATATTCCTTATTCTGCAATAAACTTTTTTGAAGATTCCGGTGTAAATTCGACATTACAGAAACACAATTCCTTGCCCCTCAAAGGGTTAAGCAACACAAAGTCAGGGCGCGAAATGTACCTAAGCAAACGGGAATGATATTCCGCCTCGTGAAATTATGACAAATATTGTTCCGGTTCGTGACTGATATTCCCGCACCAATTAAAGTTCATCCAAAGAAGAAAAAAAGTGGATAGAATGTGCACCGATACATTTAACATTACTGTGATAACATTACTGTGAACATTACTGTGTAACTACCACCCATACCACGGCTATGAAGCTATTGTGATAGTTCCTGACCAAATGAAAGTCTCACGACACAAATGAGTTATATTTTAGTGACCATTCTATGATACAGTTATATGTAAAAAGATTAGATAAAAATAAATTGCATAAGATATATTCCTTTTGGAGATAAGAAAACAAAAAACTTAAGGAATTTCCAGTATTAAAAAAAAAAAAAGGATTGACAGCGTTAGAAAATAAAACTTGAAGGGGAGGTCTTACATATGGCACTTTTTCAAAAAATGTGTTGTTTATGACGATCAATTATCAACACGAGGGATATAGGCCCGAAGGGGAGCGGGGTACCCTCCGTGTGCCGTCTTTCTAAGGGATCCTAAACCGTATTTACGTAAGGAAATCCAAGGTTCGAAGAAAACCACAGAAAACTCCTAAAGATTAGGCCGACGAGCGCGATTGGGTTCGAACCCACCACCTCCCTTCTAGAAGCTTTGAGAGCAGAAAATCTCGGCCAATGGTGGGGCTTTCAAAAAATTCTCATATATGAGGGGGGGGGGCGTTTTCGGAGGGGCTTATTTTAGATATTTTACAATATATATTTAACTAAAATTACACAATTTATAAATAAGGAAACAAGTTTGTGCGTGTGTCTCTCTAATGTGTTCTCGAGAGACCGCTGAACGCATAACTGCAAAATTTGGTAAGTAGGTACCTCTCTATAGGTAGTTATGCACCTCGAAGTCGGAGTTTAGATTTTTTGACTGTCATAAAAGAATTACGATCACAATAGTTTATTAATTTATATCCCCTGCTTTTTTTTACGTTTTACGGGAAGTTTTTTACTTATGTGAAAGAATTCCGGTTAATATATCTTGGTCCATTATGTTAAGTTTTGTAGTTTGAAAAAAGTTTATTCGGAATTCTAACATCGTTTTTAAAAATGTTCCTATTTTTTAATACGATTTTTAAAGGACTTTTTTCTCGTATTGTGCTACTTTTCGACGGCCCCCGGCAACCCCTGTCGGACCAGCTAGAAAAGAGTAAGCATAAAAAAGATAGAAAAATGATTGCATTAGTAAAGAGAAAAAAAAAACTATCTTGTTTTTGAATTTCATCCATATAAAATTAGTCATGCAAATAATCTCTTCAACAATAATTTAAGTGCATAAAATTTTTTTGCCTTTTTTTCCGAATACTTTTCTTTTGTTTGCTTTTTTATACTAAATTTCATTTGAGAATTTTGAGAAATAATTTATTACTTTTTTACACGTTGTGGTAATGGAATGGATATTTTGATTGAAAATAGAATCTAACCACATAATAACTACATTTACACAGTGACGCAGCCAGGATCTCCTGCGAAAGGTTTTCAGTCATTTTTACTCGTAAAATGTACAATATCAACCAATTTAGCACGTAGATTTTCCAATGCTTCATAAAAGGATTTCCTTCTTCAGTCATATATATATATATTGAAGCATAATACATGTATACGTAATTTACTGCTATTGTTCCTCGCTCTATTTCTTATTCATTTTGCACAAAACAAGGAATCGTTGAAACAGATGCAAGCTGAAATTATTTTGCCTGTTTGCGCTTGTCTTTACATTTGTCTTATTCAATATTTATTCGTCTTAACAAAACCAAATTTGTACATATCTTATGGATTTTAACTGTTTTGAGAAGAATTTTAAATCCCTCACTCAAATCCCCATCTTTCGAATTGGTCTGAAATATACACAAATAAATGATTTATTTAATTGTGTAGGGTTAGAAAAGTGACATTATTTCACTGTTTTTTTTCATTTTCAGTCATATACGTAAAATAAATTATATTGAGGTAAATAATTGAAGTGCATTGAATAGATTAAATTCCTGCAATTTTAATCTTACAAAAATATCACTGACGATAAAAATGCATTTTCACATAAGAATTGCATTTTAAAATTATATGACATTTAAATATACTGGCAGCAACGATAATGAGAAAAAATAATGCCACTTATAGCACAATCAAAATAAAATATTTATGCTTTGAACATTTGATTTTGAAATGTCACTTTCACTAGGAGAAATTTTTTGTGAGTATTAAATTCAATCTGTGTTGACATCACTCTTTTTGAGAGCAAAACCTTTCAGCCGCTTATGAGAGAGCACTGTTCTCAAATTCAAAAGAGCTACTTTCTGACACATTCCTAAATTTATTCATGTCCGGAAACGCATGAAATGGGCATGTTCCTATTCAGAAATCATGTCATTAAATTGCGTTTTATATTGTTTGTTAAAGGATCTTCCAGAAAATAATGTGAAAGTGTGCGTTTTGAACCGAATTTCCGTGCCGGCAACGCGATAAAGGGAAAAAACTTGTCACACGCAAAATTCGCTGAGAACTCGATAAGTAATTTATTGATTAAAAAATCATACATTAAAGTTTCAAAAATTAATTTGTTTTTCGCCAAAAAATACTTTTACTTTTTTTTTTTTTTGTGTGTGTGTGTGTGTGTGAAGATGGGTTAGTAGAAAAAATAAATAAATAAAAGCCTTTTACATGAAAGTTATCATTGAATTAGTATTCATTCAAATAACAAACTCGAATTAAAGGGAAAACTTTATTTGATTTCAAAACACTTCAATAGTCTAGTCTATCATTTTTTTTTTTGTCTTTACGTTTAAAAAGGAGTCCGAAAATGTCTCGTTGTTGATGGTTAATTATCTACGACGAGGAAGGATATAGGCCCGAATAGGGAGTTGCCCTCAGTGGGAGTAAGGAAACCTAACCCGTATTTACGCAAGGAAATGCAGGGCTCGAATAAAATCGCAGAAAACTCCGAACGATTAAGCAGACGAGCGTGATTGGGTTCGAACCCAGCACCTCCCGTCTACTAGCTTTGAGAACAGAACTTCTTTGCCACTGGTGTGGCGTCTCGTTGTTGAACTAGGGAATTAGAGAACTACCTTAAATAAAACGCCACTTTGACGACATTGCCATTCCAATCTGATAACAAATCGTTCAACTAGACTGAAATTAAGTACCATTTTTAATAAATTCGGAAACTGTTCATTTAACATTTCTTATACGTTTATTTCTTATGTTAAAAACCGTAAGATTCAATGATTTTTTCAAAGTTCTCTAGAGAAATTAAAAATCTGTAAAAAGAAAAAAAAAATCAACTGTCACTTCGTCTCTTTATATCATTTTTACGTTTTATCGTTTGTTCTTCTTTTCATTTTTTAAAGATTTGGTAGACTTGGATGAAACCAATTTTTATATTCCTTATCAAGATATTTTTAATTTTAATTCTTAAACAAATACAGTCAAACCTCGTTAACACGAACACGCTTAACGCAAAATACTTTTAGCAAGAACTGTTTCCGATTGCCCCGTCTAGTTTTATGTAATGTATTTAAGTTCAGATAACACGAACTACTCTTAACACGAACAAAAAAAAAAAAAAAAAAAAAAAAAAGATTTCCCTTGAGCGTTCGCGTTAACGAGGTTCAACTGTAGTATTATTTCTCCATATATATGTGTCCATGTGGAATCTCTGTAAAATTTTCTCCAGCATAAAAAATGAAGTGCATTAGTTCAAAAAAGTTATTATCTAAATTATTCGTTATAATTTAGAATTGCAAATTATCATTAGCGTGATACTTACCCGGAGAAATTATTTCTAAATTTCAAGGTATCGGAGCTATCAAGCATATAAAAAATATCAAACATCTTTTTTTTTCCTTTTTTTTCAGCTAAATCATTGAAAGAGATTAGTTAAATGTATTCTGGTAAAATAGAAATTTTTTTTAATTAATGTAAAAGCACGTTTGCGGAATGGAGTAGAATTCGAAAATCTACAGAAAGGAGCAATAAAATTTTTACTATAAAAACTAAGCATAATATTAATTATTCATAGGCTACAAACTTTTTTTAAGGCGGGGGGGGGGGGGGGGAGGGGCATTATTGTCAGATCTCTGATGTGAAATCAAAAAGATAACGAAAAAAAAAAAGATGCATTTCTTTATTTTTATATCAACAATTTTTTATGTTACACTGTGCAATGATTGATAATTTAAGAAATCTGAATAATAATTATTTATGAAAAAATACTATTTTTTTAAGACTAAGGTAATCTTTTGAATAAATATGTGGCACTGAAAACAATACGCAGCCTCTTATAAATGTCCATCATTTGGAAGTTGTATTATTCCTCTGAGCTTGCTTTCTTTACAAATCATTTTTACAAACCATCTTTACAAGGGAGGGGCAGTTCTGTCAATTATAACTTTCCGAGAATTCCAGTTTCACTTACAAGTAATATTTCGATGTCACCCACAGATTGCAAATGTTGGGGCCATACAGTCCCTGTTCAAGTTTGGAATTCTCTACACCCCACCCCTCTCCTTCCACATCCGATGACTTGTGAAAAAAAAAAAAAAAAAAAAGGAAAAATGAAAGTAGATAACAATGGGAAATCCATCAAAGAAAATCCATAGAAACGTTCAAAAGAATTAATTACATTGGAATGTAAATGTTTGTTCGACTCGATTGTATTTAGTCATTACCGTCTCAAAATTGTAACGATAGAGACGATAATGATTTAGTAAAATGATTAGGTAAAAAATACTGATATCTGCAGATATCACAATGTGAGGGAGGGCGGGGGATTGGACGTAGCTTCAAAAGAATATTTAGGGATACGTTCCCAGCTTCTTTTGAATGGAACTGTGGGAATAAACATGATTTGGGACTCTTTTAGTTAGTTGTATAGTGTAAGAGCTTCATACAGGAGTTCGTTATATTAAACCCACACCATGAGAATGGTTTTTCGATTACTCCCCAACTCTTTCAAAGGAGGAAAAAAAACTCTTTTTCACATTAAGGGGTCTCAGGACTCTTAAAGCTTTAAAATTTTCGAAATTTTAAATTTTTTAGATGTTAAACTGCTGTTTTTTCTGAACATTTTGACATAATTGTTTCCTTGAAATTCCTATTAGAACTGAAGTTATGGCTTTTACATTTATACATGTTCAATAGCTGAAGCGTCGTTTCGGGAACTTTGAAGCCATTTTTCTTCAAATGACGTTTTTGGGCATAACGCGCACGATATCTCAAAAACTTATGAATATTTTTTTTCATAAAATTTTCAAAACATATGTTTCATGTTAGTCTGTATAAACTGAACCTAAAATCTCCTTTTTATTGTTCAAAACAATATCTTTTTAGGTGATTATACTGTTGAAATTTTCTTAATTTTGCATTATCTAAATACAACTTTGTATTAAAAGTATATAAAAGATGTAAATACAAATTTATTTAGGTTCAGGGTAATTATTACAATCTGAAGTATAAGTTGGCACCAAAATTTTCATTCTAGTTGCAATACTTATTTTGTAATCGTGCGCGTAATGTGTTATGCCGATTTTTTGCTCGTCAAATGTCTTACAGTTTGGAGCCCCCTGTAAATGGTAATTCTGCATCCTATAATTTTTTAAATACATAAAATGAAAGAACATACTTATATATTTTATTATAATTAAAATTGTGTCTTAAAATCAAATACATTTTAAGATATTAAGTGTTGAAAATGGTCTTTTTTTTTCAAGTTTTCCAATTTTAAGAGTCCTGAGACCCCTTAAGCAAGTATTCGCTGCAATAATGCTAAACCTGCGACTATATACTGCTTATAAAGACAACAATGCACGGTACAAGTATCAAGTTATTCAAAAATATAAAAAGGTTGTATGCAATTAAAACAGCATACATAAAGAAGTGCAAATTTGTTTTTATTTATTTATTAATATAAGTAAAAACAAGGAAGAGTCGCTATCATAAAGATTATCTATCACAACCACGAAAAATGTGAAATAAGCACTGCAGATTATTGCGAGCAATTGGATTTAACACCTTCGGGACGAGCGTCTTTTACAGAATTTTTAACCTTTTAGCTACGGTTTTTCAAAACAGAAATTTTTGCCTAATTGAATCGGGAAAAATACTCGGATTAAATAAGGCAAAATTTACAATAAAAATTTACTGTTAAGAATAATCACGGATTCTGATCACCTTACGCGGCACGTATACCGGTTGCTCGTCCCCAAGGGGTTAATAAAGCTTTCTACTATATTTAATTGCTTGAAGTTTTTAATCTATTTCCAACAGTTATAATGACAATTTTAAACGTAGTGATTAACTGAATGTTTTTAAAAAAGAGGAATATGTGCACATTTTTCTTACATCAATATATAGTTAAGTACCCTATAAATATTGAAGAGTATTAAAATTTAGTTAATTAATTTTATTGGGATTCAGTGAAAATGCTGATAAAGACACCCTGTTATTACACTAAAGTAAAATTTTGATGGCAGCTATACATGCGTTTGAATTAATTGAGAAAATACTTATTTCTTCTTCCATTACAAAAATGCTGTGAATGTCAAATAATGTCTGACAATAAAAAAAAGTAATATTTCACTTCTTATCTTCGACATTTATACGTCCAATTAATTACATTTTTTTTTACATGAAGTATTTTTCTTTAATTCATGTACTAATAAATACTATCTACAATTTATTTTTCCTTTTTTATAGTGAAAATTGTAAATCCCATTCTTTTTTTTTAATTGCGAGTTCATGTACTTTTACAAATCTGGTAAAAGTAATAAAAGAAAAACATGTTTCTATTAGATTTATTTATATTGTACATTCTTTACATATTAATTAAAAAATCCTATTATGGGTTTATAATTTCTATTATGGATAATAAAATAATTAAATTTCATTATTTAATTAGATAACTTTAAAAAGTAAAACTAAAAATCCCTCTATATATAATAATCATTCTATTACGTACTTTAAATCAATTAACAGTCTTGAAGCAGTGTATAATGATAACTTGTCTATATCGATGCCTTTTCTGATCCTTTCAGAATCTTTATAGACAGGTTTCACGGTATAGTTTTAAAGTTACACTTGAATTTGAATGAAATTTGAGCAGCAATTATAAATTAGAAAATATTTTTTAAAGCGTAATATGAATTTTGTTTTTTATATTTTAATTATTATTACACTGCAAAAGTGATGCAAATAAAAAATAAGAAATTAAAAAAAAAACACTTTTAAGTATTTAGTAAATGAAAAACATTAAAATACTTTTAAAAAAGAAAATAAAAAAAGAACGCATGTATTCATTCAAATAATAAATGCAACATGGTAAATGTTTTAAAATAATAATAATAGTGAAATATAATTTTATGAAAAATAATGATAAAATAAAACAAGTGAACACTAATATTCTGCGAATTTGTCTAATTCCACACAAATAAACTATAAGTCATCTACTGTATATATTCTTTGAATTCACCTTAGTATCTGTTTTGAAATGTAATGCCATTCTTAACCATTTACAAAAAGCGTAATTCTCTAAGGCATTTTTCAACCAAATCTCTAAAGCATTCGACTACAATAAACTACTTGACAAATAGTCTACGCCTATTATGTAGTGGAAAGATGGAGTGGTTGAAAAACGCCTTCTTTAACTCCCAGTCTCCAAAAATGGGGGGAAGCACAAACGCGTATATGCGACGATGACCATTTAGAGATAACAAATGCCGAACGTCTATACGCGTTCATAACGCTTTTAAAGTAGAAATTTCTGGGCGCCTATTCGCGGTCAAAACCCTTTAGAAGGACTTTATTTCGACCGCGTATATGCGTCTGTGACCATCAAAGGGTTAAAGTTATAACTCTAACTATACCATCTTGACCTGGATGGATTTTAACAATTCTTTCCAAATGCCATTTTAAAGGGCTATAATTATCAGGATTTTTTACTAAAACTAAATCTCCCTCTTTTATCTCTACCCTTCCTTTATGCCATTTGGGTCTATTTAAGAGCTTATTTAAATATTCTGATGACCATTTTTTCCAAAGATGTTGTGTCAATTTCTGAACTAATTGCCACCTGCTCAACCTATTCATAGGGATTTCAGTATAATTCGGTTCAGGTAAGGCCATTAAAGATGAGCCAATAAGAAAATGAGCAGGTGTCAAAGCTTCAACATCATTTGGATCATTTGAAAAAGGGCAGAGTGGGCGAGAATTAAGAGCAGCTTCGATTTGAATAATAAGAGTCACGAGTTCCTCATAACTTAAAATAGTTTTACCTACAACACGCTTTAAATGATATTTAAGTGATTTAACACTTGCCTCCCATAAACCTCCAAAGTGAGGGGTTGAAGGAGGATTAAAATGCCACTTAATTCCTTCATTAGCTAAATAATTTTGAATTTCCTCCTCACTTTTATCCTTAAATAAAGATCTGAGAATTGCTCTTAATTCTTTATTGGCACCAACAAAATTTCGGCCATTATCACTAAAGATATCAGAAGGTTTGCCTTGTCTCGCAATAAAGCGTTTAAGTGCTGCTAAAAACGCTGCACTTGTTAAATCATTGACAATTTCAAAATGCAAGGCCTTTGTAGTAAAACACACAAAAATACAAAAAAAAACATTTTTTACCTGTTTACTCCTACCTGTTGAATATTTTATCTCAAAAGGACCACAGTAGTCTAATCCAGTGGGCGTAAATACTCTGGATACCGTTACTCTTGCTGCTGGCAAATCAGCCATCTGTTGTTGCGAAATTTTAGAATTAATTTTCTTACAAATAATACAACTAAAAATCATTTTTCTAACTACATTTCTGCCAGCTAAAATCCAAAATTTAGTTCGGATGAGAGACATTGTGGTTTCTGAACCTGCATGAAAATATAAAACATGAAAATAATTAATAACACAAAATGTAAAATTATGTTTTGCAGGGATAATCATAGGAAATTTTTGGTGATCTGATAAGTTACTGTTTTTAAGTCTACCACCAACACGAATGCAGCCGTCACTGTCTGAAAATGGATACAAGTTTATCAGTTTGCTATTGTTAGGGATAACAGTACCCCTTTCTAAACACTGGATTTCTTTCACGAATGAAGTCCTTTGAATGTTCTTTACAATGCACAATAAGGACTGAGAGAGTTCACTGCTAGATGAAGTTCCAGCTGTAGGCTATAAAGGGTTTCTACAGTTATATACGAATCGTTTACACCATGCTACTACTCTTTGTAGTTTGATAAACGAAGAACAGTTATTAATTATGTCTAAAGGTTCAAGAGTGTTAACTAAGGCACATACTTGAGTCACTGATGATGATTTCAATTCATGCAAAAACAGCTCATTGGTTTCAGCAGGATTGCTATTAGGACACTCGACCACCTCAGGCTGTTGTAGGAATGCTGGACCGAACCACCACAGTTCACACTGTTGAATCTTGATGGGATCTATACCTCTAGAAATAAGGCCTGCATGATTTTGCTTAGAAGGTACGTAATGCCACTGTTCAACCGAAGTTAAACCTTGTATAATCGATATCCTGTTCGCTACAAATGTCTTAAGATCGTTTGACTCTTTTTTTTAACCATGCAAGTACAATGGTGCTATCTGTCCAAAAATAAGTTTTAGAAATTTCTAGTTTTAAGGCATTTAACACCTTCCTCATTAACTTAGATAGCAGGACTGCAGCAGAAAGTTCAAGACGCGGGATAGTGACATGCTTTAGAGGAGCTACTCTGGATTTACTAGTGAGTAGCTTAACAGCAGAATCACCACAAAAATTAGTAGATTTCACGTAAATGACCGCTCCATAAGCAATTTCAGATGCATCGGAAAATCCATGTAGTTCTACACAAATAGACTGATCAATAAGAATGCATCTAGGGATACTGATCAGATTTACACTCTTTAAGGAAGTAAGGAAGTCATTCCACTCTTTATTTTCTTTCATTGGGAGATAATCGCACCAATCTATTTTCAGCAACCATAATTTTTGCAGAAACACCTTGGCCCTTGTAATTATTGGACCTATCAAACCCAAAGGGTCAAATATTCTAGCAATTTGTGACAAGACTGATCGTTTAGTGTATAATTCGATTTGATCGATAATTAAGTTAAGCCCAAAACAATCTGGTTGAGGCTTCCACAATATTCCCAAAGTTTTTGTCTCATTAGAAAAAGAATATTCAGATTCTGAATTATTACACAAAAGAGAAAAAATATTTACTGCCCATTTATGGAGATCCATGCCTCCTCTACTTAACAAAGATATCAGTTGTTGCTGAATCTCCTTAGCTGTGTCTAAATCATCTGATCCTGTTGGGATGTCATCCATGTACACATCCTGCAACAACACATTCGCAGCTAAAGGAAATTCATTTCCTTTGTCTCTGGATAATTGCATTAAGGTACTTGTAGCTAAAAAAGGAGCGCTAGTTGTGCCATAAGTCACAGTACATAACCTGTGCACTTTTACTGGCTCATTCACCTCAGGTTTAAATATTATTCGTAATAAATCACGTTGACTCGGATGTATTAATATCATACGATACATTTTTTTAATATCAGCTACAAAAACAAACTGATCCTTTCGAAATCGCAACATTATAGAAAATAACTCATCTTGGATTGTTCCTCCGTTAAACTGCAAACTGTTTAATGATTTCCCTGTAGAAGTTAAGAAACTGGCATTATACACGACTCGTAATGGTGTACTACTTGATTCTTTACGGAATACGCAATGATGTGGAATATAATAAGTGACTTCTGGCTCTTCAGATTCTATCACTTCTTCCATGTGACCCATACTTAGATATTCTTCCATAAATGCTTTGTAAAGATCATTAACTTTATGTTCTCTAACTAAGCGCTTCCATAATGAATTTAAAATATTCATTGGCCTTTCTGTTTTGATTCGCCAAGACAAGATGGATCTTCATTTAGCGGCATTTTCACCATATATTGTCCATTTTCAGTTCTAGAATATTTTTTCAGAAATTGTTCTTCACAAATTTCTGCTTCCTTAGTTTTAGAAATCTCAGACTCTCTCTCTATGTTTTCTATTTCCCAAAACTCTCTAATTACTTTTTCTAATTCCATATTATCTGTAATTAACCCACAATTTATATTACTTTCACCCCTAGCCGGAAGGCTTCCACTGACAATATACCCGAATACACTGTTTTGCAACACAATTTTAGTATTTAATGTTTGCGGACAAATTTGACCTGGTCTTAAAAATTCATAGAAATTTTCTGCACCTAAAAGCAAATCAATCGGACCTGGGACATTAAATTTTTCATCGGCTAATTTGATGTTAATTGACAATGGGATAGAAGTCTCCAGCGGCCTAGACGGCGTAAAATTTGTAATTTTTGGAACGACTAAAAAGTCTAATTTTAAATGAAAATCCTTATCTCTATTTGAAACAATTGTGTTAACCGTAGATCTAACATTCAGCGAGAAATTATTTATGCCTGAAATAGAAATGTTAGTCTTTTCCCTTTTCAAATTAAGTTTATCTATTAACCTTTTACTCATAAAGTTAGAGTTTACTCCAACGTCTAACAAACCTCGTACTTCATGCAAATTACCTAATTCATCTCTTATTAAACAAACAAACGTGCTAAGTAACACAGCTTTCAACTCATTAGCCAAATTGCATGTCGTTGAAAATAAACTGTTTTTATTATTAGCTCGGAAAGGCTGAAATACTGGAGCCGAAACATCCAAATTAGATTTATTACCTCCTTTGTTTATAATGACTCATTTCCTGTGAAATTACCTCTTGGTTTTCAACTTTATTTTTTGTTCGCGAGGAAAATGCAAAGTTACATCGTGCCTTTCCCTACAAATAATACACGAGAATTTAGATTTACAATCGACTACTTTATGATTCATAACACAGTTAAAACAAAGATTTTTTGTCTTTACCAGCTCAACTCTATCACTCACAGGACATTTATAAACAGGATATTTTTGCAAAGGATGATTTTCATTACATGACAAAATACATTTAGAATTTTTTACATCAGTTAGAAAAACTTTAGAAACTGGCCTGGAATAAACATTTTTATTATTCGACCTAGAATTATCAACCACAGGTTTTCCCTTTGATGTGTAACATAAATCTATCTCCCTAGATAACTCAATTGGGTGAAATCTAGAATCGCCTTGTCTAACATTTATAAAACAAGTAACATCCTTATCAAGCGTCTGACAAATTTTATCGGAAATCACTAACTTTTTTAAAGTTTCAAAATCGGTCACATTTCTCAATTTTAAATAATAATCCCAACTCGTTGTTAATCGGGATGCAAATTGTACATATGTTTCATTGGGTTGACGTTGTGCTTTTCTAAAATGTTCTAAACAAGTTTGGGGAGTTGGCTCAAATTCTCTAAGTACTATAGCTTTCACCTTTGAATAATCTTCTAATTCTCCATCCTTAATGTACGTAATAACATTTGTTGCCCTTTCCCCTAACAGAATTAGAAGAATTTCCGATTTATACTTTTCTGGGGAATTTTTTGAAATGAAGGCCCTTTCTAAAGACGAGAAAAAATACCCCCAACTTTCCGGTCTAGAAGGAATTTTGATTGTAAGTGTTCTTATACTTTTAATGAGAGAGTCTAAAGATTCTTTGCTTTCTCCCTTCTCGAAATCATTTAATTTTTCAATTTTGGTTTCTGCACGGGCCTTGGCCAACTCAAGCTCTAATTTTGTATGTTCAATTTTTAATTTTTCAAGTTCTAGTACCTTCGCTTCCTCATTTTTTCTCTCCTATATAATATTATTGGCCATTTCTTCTACCAATTTAGAATCTGCTTTATATTTTTCACTTTCCTTTATTAAATTCATTAAATCATAATTAGCTAATTTTATATCAGAAACATCAATTCCTAACTCAAAAGCTATCATCTGGTAGTCTTCCTTTTTAGCGCTTTTTAGCGCTTTTGAAGATTTTAATAAATATAGTTCACAATAAATAAATAAATAAATCTCACATACCTCCAAACTAAAAGCTAATCACTTTTTCCAAAGAGCTGAAATGCAGGATAATGTTTTGGTTTCTTTTATTTTATTTGTCTTCTCAAAATCAGCATTTCGAAATAACTTCGTTTTTTCTCTGCATTAGATTATCATGTTGATTACGAAATACTTCACTGAAAGAACATAATTCTTTTTGTTCTTGAATCAAAACAACTGCTTGACTTAAACTCTTCGTAATAAAGTATATATTTTTTAACACCACACTATTAAAGCAATATTATAACTTATAAGATTAAAAGGAAATGCACAAATTCTCATAAAAAAGAAAACGCTTAATTCGTTTCGGTAAACATACACTCGTTGAATCGAAACCACTTTATACTCGATTAAATAAATGCTTGTTCTTTACTCCTGCTCGACGGACCAAAAATAGGTGATCCCGCCAACAGCTCTTTCTTAAATTAATCACTGCACACAACTCACAATAAAATAAAACTAGCGGACTGTATTACTAATTAAATTTTAATTCACAAACAATAAATGGAGCAAGAGCCGATATTTACACTACTCCTCTGATCGGCGTCTCGAACCCAAATCACAAGTTTCAAAACAAACCACATAGATGGCGCTTCTAAACGGCAACATGCAGTATTTTTTATTGACTACGGGTACGGTATACTATTTCTTTTTCCCAGCTTATTTTGTGTCGTCTTCAAAAAATAACGTTGCCTTACAGAAACCTGCCGTAAAACAAAGCAATACGATTAAATACTCTATAGCAATTTTTTAAATTTCTAAGCATCGCACATTTTCAATTTTTATACCGTCGTATTGAAAAAAAGTACTTTTAAATGCAGTTTGTTTGAAAACTGTATATCCATTTATTTTTCAAATATTTTTTTTTTTTTAGTTTTCAGCACCATTTGTCTAATTTTGGCAACTCAAGTACTCTATTTACGTAGAAAGTAAAAAGAAAATAGCTGAAAAATAGCAATTATATCTTTTTGTCGACATTTCCTCATAACAACCGAAAGAAAATCTAATTAAAATACGTGCTATTTTGAAAAAATATAAACGAAAGATGTGTGTTAAAACATGGAGCTATTAAAAACTGTATTTAATTTGAAGTATCTTATGGACGGTTTTAGTGTGACGTCAGTCATGACGTTTTGGCTGGAAGCTGACTCCAAACAAACGGTTGCTATGCTTCATTTCTTTTTAAATATAAATCGTGGAAAATGTTACCAGTAGATATCAAGTATTAAAAAACTTAGATTGTGAGATACAGATATGATAGAGCTGCAACACACAAACAAAATAGAAAATACAACATAGCAACCGTTTGTTTGGTGTCAGTTTCCAACCAAAACGTCACGACTGAAATCGTCTATATTATTGTTACAAACAAATGAATGCCTATGAATCATTAGATAGCCGTTTTTTTCTGTTGAGTTTCTTTAATGACGGCATGTTTTTGCTGCATTTGTGTATTATTTTGCGATAGTGATATCCAAAGCATGCTTTACTGTAGATATTTAAGAGTAGATCGTAAACGTGGAATTCTTAAGCGGATGCGAATGACGTCATTTTACATAAAATGTGTGCTTTAATTCTTAAAATTGAAATATGTTTTGTACTATTTATATATACATATATATATTTTTTTTTCATCGAGGGTAACATTAAATTCTGAAAAAGCAGAATTCCTATTTTCTAGTTTTTTTTTCCTTTCTGCCTAACTAAATTGTAACTAAATTGTACTCTTAAGTATATTGCAACAAAAAAAATAAATGTTGTATATACAGTTTTTTGAATTTAAATTTAAAATATTCATATCATTAATGCGTGAATGTAAATCCTTAAGTGCTGCGCGCATGATAATACTAGAAATTAATGTATATTTTTAATAGAATAATGCTGAAAATTACACATACCAAAAACGTTTTCTATATGCTTAAGTATACAGAAAATATTTCTTTGACAAAAATAAATTCAAGATACACCCACCGCTATCATAAAAGCGAAATTTACACAAAAAAGTATTATTCAAGAACTTAACATTTATTTATTTTTTTTTAATTTCGGAAAAAATCAATTTTTTATGTGCAAAGAAGTAAAATCTATATTAAAAGTACAAACGTGTATGTGCATAACGCAGGCGTCGTTTTGCGAATGGCAAAAGCAGACGATCAAATTTTGTTTTTGCTGCAATTTCTAATTTTTTTAAATTCTAAGCATCACATACTTTCAATTTTTACGAAGTCGAATAAGGAAGATATATTTTCAAATGCAATTTGTTTGAAAACTATGTCAACATTTACTCAAATTTTATTGTTTTAACTAGGAGGCTCTGCCCCCTGCAAGCTATGCTCGCTAACCCCCGTTCAGACACAGCAGAATCTAAAAGCACGCTAATCTGATCGATTTTTAAAAGATTAGAGAAGATTGAATTATGCTGAAAAAACCTGTGGCGATCTCCCTGTAAAAGGGTTTCTATTCAATTCCCTTTGATTGCAAACATTTAAGGCAGAATCAGTTGTTGTTAAGATATCCATTGATTATTTTCGTGTTTGGTTAAAGAATATCAGTTAAACATTTGAAAAGAACTTGAAATAAAATGAATTAAGTTAACAGATTCTTTGCCTCCTGATATTTTTTAAAAGCGTTATAATACGATTGACATAATACAATTTACTACAATTACTAAAAGTTACTGCTTTAACCTCTTCAAGGGCGGTGGTTCATTTTTAGACCACTTAATTTTAATTCTTAATGCCACATTGGCACCAGAATATTGGGATGAAAATTTCCATTTATTAAGTAAGTGTAAAAAAAACATATTTGTATTTTGAAATTTGTAATTTCTGTTACCATTCACTGATTTCAAGATATTACGAATAGAAGCACCTTGCCCCTGAAAGGGTTAAACGCATATTAATGTATTTATTATTTTAAAGTTTCCTTTCTCTTTTAATATTCACGTGTACATACAATTTTCAAGACAATTTTCAATATTTTCCTGCTTTTAACATGCACTCATTTAATAGTAATTTTAAATTTATTTTTTCTGTTTTTAATAGTCATGTGTAAATATTTTTTTAATATTTAGGAAATGTTATTCTTTGCGCTGCTTTTAGAATTGAAAACAATCTATGATAATATCCTAAGTCATGTGACTATCATCAACAGTTCCGGGCAGATCCTTTCGCTTTTTATATTCCAGGCAATCAGTTTGCTACTTTACTGTTAGCCAGCCACAGGTGTGAAAATTCGCCAAATCGTATTCTATCGCCATTATCTCACTTATATTATAATAGCCCAAGTCATGTAACTGCCATAAATAATTATGGGATGATCACTTCGCTTTTCATAAGAAATTTTTCCATTTTGTTAAAATAATCAAAATTATTTTTTCGAATAAAAACTACATAAATGCTGCCATGATCGCAAAGAATTCCTAGTACTTTTATGTTAGCCGAGTGTAAATCTCGCTAATAGCTTTTTTTTTTTTTTAATTCGCCAGTTAGAATTTTTTTATTTTTCGAGTGGTAAATTAAAACGGTGTTACTTGGTTATCTCATCGACCAAAAATCTGTCGCCAAACTATAAGATTAAATGCCAATAATGGTTGATCGTAAATGTCACATTCACTTGACTTTAAGGAAGTTACGCCATCAAGTGATTTTTATTTTGACGTTTTATTTGTATTTATATTATACTAATTTATTTATTCTTTCGTTATTTAAGATAAAAAATTATGTCAATTTCTATAATTTGGTGATTTATATAATTTGGCGAAAATGGTCGACTTGAGAATATAGTACCATTAAAACATTGCTTTGAAGTTGAAATTAATTGTCAAGATTTGTTGCATTGTCATATACGCACCGGGTTTGTCGTAATTTTTTTTACGACAATTTGTCGAAAACCTCGTTTTCGAATACCAGTTACATATGCATTTTTTAATTATTTTCTATTATTTTTTAAATGAAATAACAATGAATAAAAAAATGTTTAATAACTATAGAACAAAACAATTTAGAACTTTTTTGTAAATGAAAAGAAAATAAATTCAAATAAATATTTATTAATAAATATAAGCCACAATAGCCGGATTACCATGTCAGGTAAAAAAAACGCCATTTTGGCGCCAATTAGGTACCCCCTTGCGTATATGACATATGTGCCTAATATTTTTCTTTTCGTTTCGTTTAAAAAAAAGGAAAGTGAAAGCAATTTATTTAAAATGTTTTAGTTTTAAATGAAAGTTCTGTATTAAATAAAATGATAATGAAATACAAATTTAATTATGAATAAAAGTAATATGATACATTTCTTAGTATACATTTAAGGGAGGCCATACTGGTCGCCAAATTAGTTTGAAATAATAACCTTTTCTAAAATATGAAAAAAAAAATCAGTTATGATTGAAATTTGAGTTGCCATCATTAGAGAAAATAATTTAAAATTAGAAAAAAAAATAATATTTCGAAAACTAATTCGAATTTAAAAATTCTAATACCAGTTTTGAGATCTGCGGATCAATATGGATGTTTGGTGTTAATTTCATCGCAAAGTATTCCCTATTTTAGGAGAATTCGCAATGAAACATAATCAGTTGTTTAATCAGTCGTTTCATAGAATCGTTTCAAAAATTCCTTTCATAAATTCGTTTCATTAGGATTTTATATATATAGGGTCTATATAATTTTCAAGCATGATTTTTTTTCAAATATCTCTCTGTCGTGTGCAGACAAATCTAAAACGAATTAACACATCCATTTATTAATAAGTAAAACAATAAAATATTAAAAAAAACACAAACTTATGACATTTAACATGTTAAAATCATAAATAATACATATGATGGTTTTCTCCAATATTCTGTAACACGGGAAGCGCGGGTTTATCCGCTTGTACGTATAATGTCAATTTGTTTGGGTTTAGCATTACAGACTATCGAAAAACACACATGTCATAATTTTTTGAAATTGTAGGTTATATAGTTTGAAAGCAAGGATGAGCTCAAACTCAAAGTTTATTAATTTGTGAAAACACATCTTAAAATTTCACTGTTATCCTTACGGAAGCATGTAAAGCCGTCCATAAATGATTAACTTGAGAATAATGCAGATATTTTTAATGCCATTTTTTCCTATCGTTCAGAAACGTCAAGGATGATGAATGAAACAGAAAGCGAAAATTGATTTTTAACGCTTTCCAACATACACTGCTCAAAACAATTAAAGGATATTGCAGTTTTAGGTGGATTTTGTATCTGGTAAACTGTTTAGCTGATTGTTACATGGTCGACAGACATAGTAGGTTATATGAGAATAAATTACACATGTTTGGCAGAAAAAATGCATTTTATTGCGCATTTGTGTACTAAAGGAAAAAAACACAATTTGTGCATATGAGAAAAAAAGAATAAGAAAAGGTGTTTTATTCAAAGAAAATCATTTTCAGTAGGGGTATGGTTTCCACGGGCGGCCAGCAACGTTGAACACCTTTGAGGCATGGACTCAATGAGGCTATTAATGACGAGTTGGGGTATTCTGCCCCACTCTTCCAGAAGAGCTCTTTCCAGTTCTTGGAGAGTTTGTGGGGGTTTTTGGCGGCCAGAAACTCATCTTCCTAGAGCGTCCCAAACGTGCTCGATTGGATTCATGTCTGGAGAACACGCTGGCCATTCCATTCGAACGATTCCTTCCTCGAAAAGGAAATCCTCCACCAGGTTTGCACGATGTGGCCTGCAGTTATCGTCCATTAAAATGAAGTTATCTCCAATTGCTGCAGCGTAAGGGACTACAATAGGTCTGAGGATCTCATCCCTATATCGGCGACCAGTCAGAGCTACATCTCAAATGATGTAGAGGTCAGTGCGCCCGTCAATGGAGATGCCACCATACACCAACACTCCTCCACCGCCAAATCTGACACTTTCGTGCACAAACGCAGGATTATTCCTACTGCCACGGTCCCTCCAGATGAAAATACGCCTATTATCCGGATGCACAGAAAAACGGAACTCGTCAGAAAACAGAATATTGCTCCATTTCATTTCTCCTCCAGTTGACATGCTCGGTTGCCCACTCCCTGCAGTCGTGACGATGCCTTGATGTTAATCTAACACATACCATCGGTCGGCGAGCATACAGACCTACAGCATGGAGCCGGTTTCGGACAGTCTGAGTTGAAATCGTGGTGCCTGTAGCCGAGCGAAGGTGTTGTTGGAGAAGAGTAGAGTTCATGGTTCGGTGTCTCCGAGCTGTTAACGCTAAATACCGATCTTCATTGGGCGTTGTTGCCCGTCTACGACCTTGTCCTGGTCTTCAGCCTGCACATCCACTCTCCAAAAAACAGTTCAAGATCCTGGAAATGACACTTTGTGACACTCCAATGGCTTGCGCTACTTCGGCTTGAGTTTGGCCCCCTTCTAACCTACCAACAATTCTCAAAGCTTCTGAATCTGTCAAATGACTTCGCTGAGACATCGTACTCATCGAAACAAAGCAATAACTGAATGCCGATCATCCTTGTCTTCATTCTCTTTTATCCAGTTGAAAGTCAAATTTCATTCGCTCCCGCTGAAGCGACGTTTTTGACGTCGAACTCAAAATTTGCATACTCCACAGTTTGAAAACCAGAAAAATTTGCATTTGTGATCCTCTTCTTCTATTTTCGGCAAAAAAAGTTTCATTTATATCTTTATTTTATATAAAACTTCAAATATCCTTTAATTGTTTTGAGCCGTGTAGTTGAAAAGTATTCATGAATTCGGTTTTTCTCTCCGTCTGCCTGTCCCTGCTCTAACTCTCGTAAATACAATTCCGATTGCCATAAAATTGATATATGTTATTGTGGTTTACTATGGCATGTTCGGTATTGAAAATGAACCGTGTATTATTTTTGGGTTCATTTACAGAGCCACTCAAAAGAGTTCCATTACATTACGGTCTATTGGAAAAAATCGTTTGTCGTGTATTTTATTGACATTAGAGTATTTTAAATATATCAAAATTGATATACATCACTGAAGTGTACTACAAAGTTCTTACTATAGGAAATGGTGTGAGTATATCTCATCGTTCATTCCGAAGTACGCACAAAAGAATGATGACAAATAAGAAAATGAGCAATAATTAAAACTATTGAAGACTACGAACAATAATTGCTGGAAGTGCGTTTTCAGTTGTGGTGTGCGTTTTTAAATGTAACTATTTTTTAAATGTTACTTGGTGTGTATAAATTCTTTAGATCATATACAGGGTCGCTCAAAAGTTCTGAACAACATCAGTTTATTGGCGTAAATAGTGAGTGGAGAATATCAACTGTGCTACACTGTAAAAAAAAAAGTCTGTGAAGTTACTAATTTTGTTTTTTGGAAACTGCGATTCCTAGAACTATTTATGTAACGGTAACAACAAAAAATCATGTAACAGTATCTGTTACATGAATTTTTATTGTTACTGTTACATAAATAGTTTTAGGAATCCTAGTTTCCAATAAACATTTTAGTAACTTCAGATTTTTTTTTACAGTGTATGCGTTTAACTGAACTAACTTTTAGCATACTATGTAGTATGCATACATAACAGTAGATGATTTACATAACAGAGCTGCAAAAAAATCGTATTTTTTAATAGCTATTTATTGTAATAGTAGAAAGCGGGTTTTCAAATCACTTATAGGTTTTTCAAATTTCATTTAATCATCAACTTCCACATTAGTAAACCGTAAAGTTTTTCTTATGGTATTGTGTATGCGTTGGAAAGTGTTTCATAATCTATTCTGTAGGCAGGTCTTTTTCGTTATTGTTTAAGTTTTAAAATCGAAAGTTTAGTTAAAAGTTTAAAATTTCTTCCGCCTCTTTATTTAAAACTTATTTGAAATAAAGATAAATCAAACTTGTAATAAATCCATCGCTTTAATAAAGGAAATGCTTTACAAATAAAATCTTTAGCATCTAAGCATCTAAACTATTAAATGTGGGGGGAAGAGGATCCGGTCATACATTATTTTCTCCAAATCATTTACATTGCATCATAAACAGAAAATCTTCCAGGATGTTACATATTTTCAAACATTTATCTCGAAACATCGCCTTCGATTTTTGTCTTAAATTCATGTATTTCATTATTAATAGCTATTATAGCGAAATATATTTATTAAAGTTTGTACCTTTGTTATATTTTAGAGGGAAAGAATTTAAAACAGGCTTCTATTTGAACCTTCTATCAAATTATTTCATATATATCCTTTGTAATACAGCGAAACATCGGAAAACGGACAATATGAACAACACACAAAATATTAATTTTATCCATTGTCCGTTTTAACCCTTTATCTACTGACGGTACTTATAAGTACCACCACTTTAAACTTTTATACCATAGTGAATATTACTGATATTTTAATGGTACTTTGCAAAAATCTCTCTTTTAACCACACTTTATCCGAATACATGGCAGCAGTAGTTCTACGTTTGTTATTTTAGAGGGGAATGAGGCTATCTTTGAAGCAGTCGATGTGTTTTGTGCCGACATTTTGTGCAGATTCCCACGCTCGTCTTTTCCTTGCAAACACAGTAAAGAATATAAGATAAATGTTGGATTTTTTATGTTTGTTCATTATGATCTTAGAATACAATTTGACTATCTATATTAGGTGAACGGTGTATGTATTGGATTTAGCAGTTGAATTACTCGGTGGTACTTGTAAGTACTGCCAGTACACTGGGTGTTGGAGAAAAACTTCTTGTTCACTTTTCTTCTGTGTAGTTATCCATCTGCTTTAAAATGTAATTAGTAAAATGTAGTATAATAATGATTTAACTGATATTTCTTTTCTGTTTCATTGTTATTTTTTATAGGAATTCGAAAAAGTTGCGGCACCCGCTCGTTTTTGCTGTGCTAAAAATGGCATATGTAAATTCATATATTGCATATGTGGAGATGAGAGAGAACCTGTTGTCCCTGGAATATTGTCGTCGCATAACTAAAGGACTGCTAACAAGATCGAAACTTAAAAAAAGAAGTTTTTTAACCCTTTCAGGAGCAGAGCATTTTCAATTCTAATGTGTTGAAATAAATGATTGGCACCGGAATTTGCCAAACAATTTATTTGTAAATTAGAAAAGGCCTATATTTCACATACTCATTAAATCAAAAATATTTTCTGGTGCCAGTTGAAATACCTTGTGGGTTTTCTGTTACGATATTTTAGTCATAGTGTACTGACGGTACTTTAAAGTACCACTTTAATTAATTACCTCTAAATAATTAAATTTCTCACGGGTGAGTATTTTTCTTATGTCCATTCTTTAATTTTCATTGTAGTAACTTAAAAAACAATATTACATGAAAAAAATTTCAGTAGATCATAATGCCGTAGATAAAGGGTTACTGAGGGACTATAAATTGGTTCATCTCTAGACAGGGATTCTGAAAAATGTCCTTCACAGGATGTATTTGCTTCAGATTGATATTCTTAAAGCGAAGTTTCACCATACACAATAAGTACAAGGTGCGGCCATTAATTTACAGGACTGACGTAACAACATGAGAACCAGGAATCGTCAGAACTCGGTAATGCTTGTATTTGGAAAATAGTTTATCTGAGTATGCCGAATGAAGTCGGCGCCCTTCAGAAGCAAGTGGTTTACCTTGAAATGCGCATTGAAACGTATCTGTTAAATGTTGTCTATGTCTATATGGAGTAGATAATAAACATTAAATTCGCCTTCAAATTGGGCAAAACTGCTACAAAAACCCCTGAAATGTCAAACACGTGTACGGAGGAGAAGCATTATCCCGTTCACGCACTGAATGATTAAGCCGTTTTCGGGACGGACGAAAAGGCGTTGAAGGTGACGCATACAATGAACGGCCGAATTCCGAAAAAATGCCAGAAACAATTCAGAAAGTTCGCGAGCTTGAGACTTCGGATCGCCAACTGATTATTCGAATGCTCGCCAAAAAAATTAACATTTTCAAGAAGGTGGTTCGGTAAATTTTGACACAAGACCAAAGGGAACAAGATTTGAGGATGTCGAAGTCATGAAGAAAATGGTGACGTTCACATTAAAGAGCATTCCGAAAGAGACTAACTCTTTAAGCGTCCTGCAGAATTTTACATTCATGTTTAACGATTCATAAAATAGTAGTTATGAAAAGTATTTGCATGAGAATTTTTATTTGATAACTTTACATATTTATTTATCTTACTCATTTCAAAAAATTAGCTTTAATATCGATTTTGTGTTAAATCAGCCTTTGATTTCAAAAATTACGTGACGGAAAAACCCGGTTAGGAAGCTTAAAGGGTTAAGGGGACCATGGACCTGTAATTGAGAAAAAATCGTCCCAAAATAGAAAATTAGTTTTGTGCATATAATTGTACTCCGGTTTATTCTGAACCATTTGCCAAAAACCGCATTTAGCTGCGATTATTTTTCGCAAAATTACAAGCGTTTGAATTTGAAAAAAAATATTTTTCGGCCTTTTAACATACTTTAACTCTCTTTTTCTCAAAACTGATTTTTCAACGTTTTTAGACATTTGAAATACACCATGCGTCTTAATTTTTGATCAAAATTCATTAAATTGATAAGGAAGAATCCTGATACTGCTTACAAAGAAACTGTGCATGCATTTTAAAATTCGACTTCATTAAGACAATTAAAATTAATTTTTAACTTTTTAAAAAAATTTTGATGAAAATCGATATGGAATTCAGGAAAAAATCTCTAAAATATTAACTTTTCAAGGGATTAAAAAATCGATGCGCAAATTTGTTTGAAATAGAGCTTTAAGTGATTAAAATGCGAAATCGAGGAAATCTCTCAAAAACTAAGACGCATGGAGAATTTTAAAATTTAAAACTTTTTAAAAATATCTTAAAATTATAATAAGATTGGAAGTTTCTTTTAAGGTGTTCTATATACTTATGGTACGATGTATATTTCCACAAAATTTCATAGCTCTATGACAAAAATTAAAAAAAAAAATACTTTGTTAATGTCCGCCGTCCCCTTAAAAGGTGTTTCTGAAACTTATACAGCAGAGCACAGAAGTGCGTTACAGCAGCTGGGAGTTACTTCGCAACATATTAAATTGATAGGATATACATTTCATAAAATATTTTCTGAAGTTATTAGATCAGTCTTGGATATTAATGGCCAGACCTTTTCTATTGTTGAAATATATATTTCAAATATTGCAGATGACAAACATAAAGCACTGTTATATCTCATATGTAAATTTGCTCAAAAATAAACGTTTAAATAATATGCAAAACTAAAAAAACTCGTCTTCAATGTCAGAAAACAATGAAAATTCAAAGTAGCCTAAGTTGTTAAGTTTTGGTGGGACAAAAATAGGAGTTTTACTTGGAAAGGCATGGAGACTATTTCTCCAAGCGTAACTTGTGGAATCCAGGCACTGTATACAAATTTAAATTATGTAACATGGAAAGAAATATTTTGACATGATTTGATTTGCATCTGGTGAAGTAATTGTCTTAAAATGTCAGATTCCACCGATTCGCAAAATGGTTAATTTAGAAAAATCTTATAATAAACCCAACACTTAATAATTGAAATGGTTTACAAATAAAATATTTAACATCTAAGCTATTAAATGTGGAAAAAAATCCGCTCATACATTTTGTTACTTTTATTTTTCTTGAGAACATATACATTGCTTCATAAGACATAAAATCATTCAGGACCTTATACATTGACAAATATTTATCTCAAATTTTCTCATTTAGTCCTTGTCTTAAATCCATTTTTAATAGGTATTATCCTGATTTATATTTATTAAAATTTATACTTTTGTCATAATTTAGACAGAACGAAATTAAGACTTTTTTTTTTAACCTTCTATCAAATTATTTCGTATTTCTCCTTTGTAATACAGCGAAGCGTCGGTGAAATGGAAAATATGAACATCACGCAAATTATTAATTTAAGCCAATGTCCGTTTTAATGAGGGACTACACATTGGTTCAGCTAGGAACAAGGAACATGAAAAATTTCCTTATCAAGGATGTATTTAATTCAGATTTAATTCTTAAAGCGAGGTTTCACGATACATAAATACAATATTGAAATATATTTCAAATATTGATAGTAAAAGTACTCTAATGTCTCATCAGTAAATTTGCTCAAAAAACGCAATGTTTAAATACTATTTAAAACGAAAAACTCATCTTCAGGGACAAAACTGGGGGAATATTTTTTCCCAAACGTAACTTGTAGAAGCCATGGACCACATAAAAATTTAAACTTCGTAACATGAAAAGAAATATTGTTGTGTAATTCGATCTTTTGGTGAGGAAAATTTAAAACTTTTTTTTTAATTGTTTTGGTAGCTCAAAAACTACCGCCTTAAATCAGTTTATATATCTATTATAGATCATAATAGTAAAAGCATCTTCACTTTTGCAAAACGCTTTTATGAAATAGAAATTTCCATAACTTATTCATGTGTCGTATTCATCCATCTTACCCTGAGAACATTTTTTTGAGAATTTTAAAATGCCAGATATTCCCACTTCGCAAAAACGTTTAATATTAAAATATCTTTTCTCCGGAACATTTACATTGCTTAATGAGACAGAAAAGGTTTCAGGACGTAAAATATTCCTTTTTAAAAACCGATTGGTTTGAAATATAGTTTATGTAGTTTGGGCACTTTGTGACAATTTCAGAAATATAAAAATAAATGGACAGTTAAAAATACTAAATGTATTCGTTTGCTACTTAGAAAGAACTTCTAAAAGCTATAGGATAAATTTTCCCGTCATAATTTACCTTCTGAAATGTTTCTAGGTAAACATGGATATATTTAAGCAATGCATGCATCTCTATATAATAAAAGGCAGTGTAACTGATTCGGGGTGAACCCATCAATCTTACCAGTCTCCGATAAGATGGAGCCACGTTAGGCTTAATTTTGATTTGAAATGTATATGAGAAAACTTATCTGCCTAAATACAAATCTTTTCTACCTGAAATCCCTTCTGTTCAAAATAATTTTCTATAAAAAGATTCAAAACTAAGAAGATTTCAATGATTTACGCAACCATTTCAGAAAACTAACATAGCGCACTTCGTGCATAAAACGTAAATGAGAAGCTGTGGTAGAGTGTCATTCGTTATGTGATTCATTGAAAAAAAAATTAAACCATGGAACTATGAAGATTAAAAGGAGACGACATAAATGACATCACTTGAAACTGTCCCAACCCTGCTGCGTGACGTCAGCCGAGGGTAAACAGAAGAAAAACACCAAAATTTTGGAGGGAGGAGGGGGGGGGGAGGTAAATGATAAAAATACATTTTCAAAGTGTTATTAAAAAAATAGTATTATTTCAATAGTTGCAGCAGACAGTTTTAATTACGCAGTTTTATTGCATATTTTTTAAATTTTTGTTTTATTAAGAAATCTTAATTTTGTTATAGTATATTAGCCGAAAAACCTGGTTTTCCCAGAAATATTGTAAATGCTAAGTGTATTTATTAGAACATAAACTAGCTGAACTTTGCTCATCTAAACGCCACTATATTGTCAATTATTTTTTATCAGTTTTCCAAATTTTAAGTGAAAAGCACAGCACAATTTTTACCCACCATCCTAGGACGGGCATTTACACTAGTAGAATTATAATTTAAATGTATCCTTCCGAGACCTGAGCAAAATAAAATACATTATAAAACATGTATTTTAATGGATGTCAGGACTCAGGAAGATAAAGAAGTTTCACAAATAATTCTTAATCTCTTCGGATCAGAGGTACACATTTGTGTACCTCTATTCTTTCCCCATTAAAACTAAACTGTTTGATTTTTTATAATATATTTTGACTTCCCTTTTACTTAATTTAATGTTTTTTGCTTTAAAACAAAACTGTTTTCTTCACAAAGTAAATGTTATTTTCATCTTTGTTTGTAAAATGCCTTCAAGAGAGTGTGGCCAAGAAAGTAAGTAATTTTCATAATTAATTAATTTAAATACTTATCAATAAAAATCTTTGAGAATTTGTAAATCATTCACTTTTTTAAAGCCATTAAATTTGTTGTTGTGAGAATTTAGGTTATCAATAATTAAACTGATACTTTATGGGATTAGTAATTTTAGATCGATGTTTGTGATCCTAAATCACCGGTCCCCTAAAGTATCAATTTCAGAAAAATAAGGGCTTTTTCCTGCCATCTATGATGTTATTTTATTTGTGCAAAAACAATGAATTCGCATTTGTAGTATTAGTTTATCTTCAGGTCTTAAGAGTTTAAAAAATTAAACAAGTCATAAATTGAACGTCAAAGGTGGCAAATGGGGTGCGTTCTTACTATAATTAATCTCTCTATTCTAAAAAAAAAAGTAACTAACGCTGTCACCGTCGGTTCTGAAATTTTTTTGACTGGAGGTTTTTCTTCGTTAATATCAAGAAAAATATTGCATACAAAAATATGAAAATCGGTGGTATTATAGAGAAGTGTTTGATAAACCCGCTGATGCAGACAGTTTTCAAATCGAAGAATTATTTTAAGAGATATTTAATGCTAAAGTTGGACAAAATCGTTCCATTAAAAAAGTTTTATAGCAGCAAAAACTATACATGGGAATTTAATCATTTTTAGATCATTTTATTCGTTTGAAGTTCCCGGTGAGTTGACTGCATTCCTTTTTTTTAAATTTAACTCATTTTTTGAGGTTTTATGTCTATTTTAAATTAAAATTTTCAGCTTTTCCAGAGATATTTTTTACATATTTTAGAAAATAGTTTTAATTTAAACTCTTGCCAACTGTATAAACAGAGCAAACAATAACGTATGCTTCAAATAAAAAAATTATTTACACGTGACTATTATAAACAGAAAAACCCCTTAAAATTAGAATTAAATAATTAGGTATAAAAAGCAGGAACTTATTTAAAATTACGTCATTTAAACTATATTTACACGTCAATTTTAAAAGAAAAAGGATGTTGTAAAATAATAAATTCATTAACATGCGTTAGAAATCTTAAATAGAAGAAATTACGTCACATTTACGTCATGTTACACTTATTAAGTAAAATGAACAAAAAATAATATTGCAAAACAGTTTAAACTTAAAAATTGCATTTGATATTTTGATATGATCTTTTCAACTTTTTTTGTTAGGGCAGCACAAATAAAATTTCATTTCTAACAAAAGTATTTTCACGTCAATATTAAATAAACGGTCAAGTGCGAGCATTACTCGTGCACAGAGGGTTCCGTAGAATAAATATATGTATTTGTAATTGTATTAAAAAAAATGATAAAAGAATACTAAGACTTTGCAAAACACTATACAACATAGGGTTGGGTATAACTGTATATATTAGAAAAGTGTAAATGGGTATACAATAAAAGTTCAAAGAGATATGGAAACTAAATAATATCAAATATAGCTATTCGTATAACTTTTTTTAATATTATCCTAATCTGTTTATGATGAACTTAATTCGGTACTGACAATAAAAGCAGTGCATAGTTAAACTTCATTTGGCATTTCATGAAACTAAATTCAGCGTAGTAATAACCTTTATTTCTACAGTGTAGCTAAAACAAAATCTTTGCTCAAAGTTTAAATTTGGCATTGTGCTAAGCGCGCTTCGAATTGAGGTCTCAAAGATGCAACGCCGTCTTGGTCAGTGCCGCGTTTTTTTCAGACAGGTGTTTAATTAACTGTTAAAGTCACTCGAGGAGTATTGGAGAGATACAATCAATGCAAACTATCGCGAATTCCACAGTATTTATGCGACTCATTCTAATTAAATCTTTCGAGGTAGATATCCTTAAAAAACTGACACCTAATTTTAATTCCTAAACAGACAAACCGCACCAAGAATATTTAATTAAAATTTTCCTTTTATCATGTACGTGAAAATAAGAAAGTTCGCTTTTTCTAATAAATTCGTTTATAAATTCTGGTGTCAGTCCATTATTTCATAAGTTTATAAATATAATTACTAAATCCCGGAATGGATTAAGTGGTCGCAGGACTCTTAAAGCTTCAAAATTTAAGAAATTTTAATCTTTTTAGATGTTAAACTCGTTAGAAATCTGAATATTTCTGACTGATAATAATCTCTTCTGAATATTTTGATATAATTGTTTCCTTGAAATTCCCATTAGAACAGAAGTTTTGGCATACAGAGTTATACCCGCTCAATAGCTGAAGCGGCGTTTCCGAAACTTTAAAGTCATTATTTCCAAATGGTGTTTTTTGGGCATAACGCGTAGGATACCTCAAAAACTTCTGGATATTTTTTTATGGAATTTTAAAAACATATTTCATGTTAGTCTGTATAAACTGAACCTCAAATTTCCTTTTTATTGTTCAAAAAATATTTTTTAGGTGATTTTACTGTTGAAATTTTCAAAATTTTGTATTAGCTAAATGCAACATTCCATTAAAAACATAAAAATGCTTTAAATATAAATTTATTTAAGTTCAGGGAAATTATTACAATCTGAAGTATAAATAAGTAAGCACCAAAATTTTTATTCTAGTTGCAATATTTATTTTGTAGTCCTGTGCATAAACTGTTAGGCCAATTTTTTGGTCGAAAATTTCTAACAGTTTCGAGCCCCCTATAAATACTAATTCTGTATCTTGCAATTTTTTAAATACATGAAACGAAAGAACATACTTATATCTTTCATCCCAATTAAAATTGTGTTTTAAAATCATATACATTTTAAGACATTAAATGTTGAAAATGGTCTTTTTTTTCATTTTTTCCACTTTTTAGAGTACCGAGATTCCTTAAATTAATATTTTAACAATTTGACATTTATTCCTTTTATACTGTTACTGGACATTACATTACACATGTATATCATTAAAAGTTGTTAACTAGGCATAGAGTACGCCGCCGCAGCCTTGTGTATGTCCAAACTGACCGTACCTTTAAGGGTTAATGTCTCGGCTAATTACCGATGATTTTTTTCGAAAATCATTATCAACAATGCTTTTATTCTTCTGCAACGATAGGTATATTCAGCGATGCTCAATAATTTTTCTGAATTTGTGTAATCGAAATTTGTGTATAACAGAAAAATGCCAATTACTCAAAAACTATGCGACCTAGGGTAATCGCTATAATTTTCCGGCAAGGTTTATATTAACGTCTACTACCTCTTATTATTTCATAATTTTAGTTTCAGTAGATTCGGTTTCAGTAGGGGGGGGGGGGATATTTTTGTGCTACATTCTCAACAATATCTTTAAAAATATAAAACCTAAAATTCAAAGGAATGTATTTTTGAGTTTAGCGTTACAAAAGCTTTCACAGGATACCCCCCCCCCCCCATGATATACAAAGAAAAGATTTTTTTTTTCAAGTAGCATAATTATCCCTCTACTTTCTTACTAAATATATTTATGAATGTTTATTAATCTGAAAATATGTGGGTCAATGATCTTTATTACTTCTCCGAATTTTAACTTTCCACGTTCCATAGTTTACGAGTAAAATGGCTGTGACAGACAGACAGACGGACAGACACAGGAGTGATCTTATAATGGTTCCGTTATTACTTTTTATGTACGGAACGCTAAAAAGAGAAAGAAAAGTTTGGGTGAAAATTACGTCAGATTAAAAACGATTCATTTAAAATGTCTTAAGAACTTTCTTTTCACTTTGATAAAAAATACCGGGAAATAAAGATTATGTTTAATTAATTCATTTTACATTAGCTTATTTTGGAATGTTTAACTGATTTTATTTAATCAAAGACGAAAACAGCCATTGTATCTTTTAACAGCAGATCACCACTGATTTTTAAATTATAATTCAATCTTCTGAATTCAAAGCCGATCAAATTAGCGTGCTTTTAGAGTCTTCGGTGTCTGAACTGGGGTTGGCGAGCATAGCTCGTAGGGGCCCAGAGCCCCCTAGTTTTACAAATATTAAGATCTTGGTGCAACAGCTGTTGCACGCTTATGCAAAAATGCAGTAATACAAAATTTATTACGATTATATAGAATAAATTCACTAATACGGAAATAGGATTCCATCATAAATAGGACGTCATCACCATTGCAAACTAGAATCATTAGCTATCATGGGATACACTGAATTAAATTAGTGTATTAGCCTTTAATAGAATGAAGAAAACTTTTATTAATATATTAATATATTTTTTAAGTTTTGATTCGATTATCATGAAATTTGAAGTGACTCGAGAAAATTCTGTAACGATTAATGCACCTAAAAATTAAAAGTGTTCTTAAATTTTCGATAACCACAAATTTAGGTATTTAAAATTATTCGATAAAATAAAATATCTATATATATATATATATATACACAATCTGGGCTGTAACTCTGTTCATATTTCAAAAATTTGTAAATCTGTAATAATAAAAGTAAAAGTTTGCCTGTCTGTATGTGTGTCCATGATTTCTAGGAAAATCTGCCTCACGTAAAAGTCTTAAAATGTGGAAGATGATAGATGAAGAAAGTCGAATGTACCCGAGGCTCAGACATTATTTTTTGATAAATAGTAGATATGTTAAATAAAAACCATAATTCACATCACGAAATGGTGCGTCTCCGCCGATCATAGGAATTTTCTATGTATTCGAAGTTTCCGTAAAAAAAAAACGAAAGAAGAGAGAGAAAAACACTTTTTTTCGCAATTTTAGAAGCTCTTATACCCTAATATTGGGGTGTACAACCTTTTTAAGAGAAGACCCACTTACAAAAATTCCTGGGTTGTCGAAGGCCACTTCAGTAACACAGAGATAATTCTATTTCGGGGAGGTGGGGAGATCTGTGGCCTATATAGAAACATGGTTTCAGAGGAGTAGCAGTTTTACCCCTTTAGGTTCCCCTACCCAATCAACACTGCATACCCAATACAATTGGCAAGGGTATATCAACAGTCTATGTTTGTATGTATAACAGAGATACAGTAAAGATTATTTTCAATGAGTAAAAATATTCCTTGACTTCATTCGGGGGATTAAATTTTGCTTTATTAAATGTCTAAAAAATAAACGTATGCATGAAAGTGGTTAGTGTCGAAAAAAATGTAAACTTTAATGAACGAAGTTAAATCACAGAAACTCTCAATTTTTCAACAAAAAATTACAAAATTTTAGATTTTCCTGCGTCTGATCGACAAAATTCGCGAATTTTTTACACCTTATCAACGGAATTCGTTATTTTTCCGCGCCCAGTGAACGAAATTCGCGATTTTCCGCGCCCAGTGAACGAAATTTGCGATTTTTTCCGCGCCCAGTGAACGAAATTCGCGATTTTTCCGCGCCCAGTGAACGAAACTCGCGATTTTTCCGCGCCCAGTGAACGAAACTCGCGATTTTTCCGCGCCCAGTGAACGAAACTCGCGATTTTTCCACACCCGACCGACGAAACTCGCGATTTTTCCACACCCGACCGACGAAACTCGCGATTTTTCCACACCCGACCGACGAAACTCGCGATTTTTCCACACCCGACCGACGAAACTCGCGATTTTTCCACACCCGACCGACGAAACTCGCGATTTTTCCACACCCGACCGACGAAACTCGCGATTTTTCCACACCCGACCGACGAAACTCGCGATTTTTCCACACCCGACCGACGAAACTCGCGATTTTTCCACACCCGACCGACGAAACTCGCGATTTTTCCACACCCGACCGACGAAACTCGCGATTTTCCCACACCCGACCGACGAAACTCGCGATTTCCCCACACCCGACCGACGAAACTCGCGATTTTCCCACACCCGACCGACGAAACTCGCGATTTTTCCACACCCGACCGACGAAACTCGCGATTTTTCCACACCCGACCGACGAAACTCGCGATTTTTCCACACCCGACCGACGAAACTCGCGATTTTTCCACACCCGACCGACGAAACTCGCGATTTTTCCACACCCGACCGACGAAACTCGCGATTTTTCCACACCCGACCGACGAAACTCGCGATTTTTCCACACCCGACCGACCAAATTCTTATATTTTAAATGACTGATGAAATTTGCGATTTTCTCGGGGCAAATTCGCGAAATTCATGACTTTTCTTGCGATAAACGGACGAAACTCGCGACATTTCTGCGCGCGATCGACGAAACTCAATTTTTCCGCGCTCAGTGAACGAAATTCGAGAGTCTTAATACACTGACAAAATTTTCAATTTATCCGCCGCAAATTGACGAAATTCACGATTTTTCCTAGCGATAAACTGACGAAACTCACGATTTAACCGTGCTCGATCAACAAAATTCGCGACTTTTTCGCGCGCGATCGACAAAACACGCGATTTTTCCGTGCCTGATCGATGGAATTCGAGGTATTTTTCGACTAGCAACTGACGAATTCAGCAACTGGGGAATTCCCTATATCGATACATATGGTATCGGTTGAGCGATTACTGAAATTAACGATTTTTAACTGACGAAATTTGTAATTGATTTCCGCGGCAAATTGACGAAATTCATGATTTTTCCGTACAACCTAATGATCAAAACTTGCAATTTTTGCCAACCCATCGCGGGCCACAGGTTGTGCATTCCTACCCCAACAAATAGAAAATAAAACGAAAAACGACCAATTAATTATTGCACTTTTCCGGTGCTAATACTTTCAACCGATTAAGAAAATATTTATATGTACTCTTTTAAAAGTATTTTTTCCAAACGCCAAATTCGTTTTTTTCTTTCCTTCCGCATGTTTACAAGCCTGCAATCGCTTTTCTGATTTAATACTAAAAAACAAGAAGCACCTATTTAATTTGCATATCTCATGCAATGATATCTTCGGTTTAAAATAATAATATTAACGCTTTCACATAAAATATTTCCTTTTTTTTACAATTTTTAGAGATATACACTCGCTTTTCTGAACGAAACACGAAAAAATAACAAAAATAATACTAATCTATAGATGGCATCTTTGCCTTTCTAATCATGTCTTTCTTCAAGGGTGTGTTTTAAGGCGTTTTTATTAATATTTAGGTTTTAGCTGGAACTATTAGTCAGACTTCAAAGTTTAATAATATCTAAATGACAAAAATTAAATCATCAGTCACTGTATCTTGTGCCCCTTACATTGTTTGGAAAACTTCCTTAAAGACTTAAACTTCACTTAAAGATATAAACTCATGCACAATCAGTTTAAGGATATAAAATCGCACAACTTTAGGTTATGGCTGAAAAAACAAACTGGAGCCGATGTGCCGAGTCCGATGTGCGCTGCCGAAAAAGGTGGAACCCAATTGCTAGACTCGTTTGTAAAGATTTTCATAAATAAGATGGAGGTTGTACGTTGCCGAAACCACTGGAGTCCCCAACTTTAGGTTCATTTGGTAAAGTTTATTTTTTTTCTAAATATAAAATTATTTAACACTGATTTTATGTATATATAATGTTATCATGGCTCATGGGATAACGTCAGTAGGTATTGGTGTTGTTGTTTATGACGGCCGATTATCTACACGATGGATATATTCCCTAAGTGTGTGTGGGGGGGTGTCCTTCGTGGGGGGCTTTTCTAAGGGAGCCTAACCCATATTTACGCAAGCATATCCAAGGTTCGAAGAAAACCTGGGGAAAATCAGAACGCTTAGGCCGATGGGCGTGATTGAGTTCGAACCCAGCACCCGCGTTAACGTCAATAGAATCAACTAATCTACAAATAACTGGTATCTGAAAGTGTTTTGTACTTTCAGAACTGTTAAAGTACTGGATGTGGCAATAAATAAAAAAAAAAGTTAAAATTTTTTGGCATATACATTCGGATTACGCGACATGTCTTATGTTGAAAGTCTAACTCTGATATGAAACTTCTTTATAATTTTAGATATATCTATTATCTTTTTTAATCCTCTGCACATAATGGATTTTTTAAAGAGTAAAGACTTTTGAACTGTTATCTTTAAGCACAAAAATTCTGACTATTTGGTAACTCTTTTGTACTCTTATGTATACAACGAAAGTGCCCGTTTAGTTTTTTAACGTATAAACCACTCTTTAAACAGGCACTTTCGTCGCCAGATTTAAAGCCTTCTGGCATAAACTTTGCAACCGAATTTGTGTCTGGCAAATTAAATATATGTTGTCTGATAGCCAGAGAGTAATATCTATATAGTTCTATAAATCGGTATCTGACAGGATCTTAGAAACGTTGGGCAAAAATAGATTAATATCACGAATAGTTAAGAGAAACAGATTTTACATATAAAATTCCTGCAAATATGACGTAATTATGAAGGTTTTTCACTGGCATAACACCTTCTCACCTGCATAAACGCCCCCATGCGTACTACACCATTAAATCGGAAGAGCATCTAGAAAAATGAGCCTTGCTAAAATCATGTGACGTTAACGCTGCTAGCTTTTAGACTATTTGGAACACATAATTTTACAAAATTTCAATGCTTATCTTTAAACTAACGGCTAATTCCATGACTGCAATTCATGTTGTTCCGAAATGTTTTAGTTACAATACGTATAGTTAGAATTGGCCCGGAATATTGAAAATTTCACGATTTCATTTAAAGCTTGTTAGAAAACGCGATCTAGCGATATTATTAAAAAAAGTTTTAATTTTTGTAGTATTTTTTTTTCAGATACGGAAACAGGAATTTCGTTTTATGAATTTTAAAAATATGCATCTCAACGTATAATTCTAATTTAATCAGTATGGAACTATTAAATGATTAAAGTGTATTTTTAAAAAACATACATTACATAATTATTTTTATTCATATTTTCTACTTTTTAGTATTTAGAATATTTCGTTGTTGCAGTTTCACAGCCACAGGCCTATTTTAGAGAACGTGGTTAACAGCATAATTATCTTTAAAGTTGCGTCTGCGGTTGTAGCCATAAAGTACATTTGTCGATTTATTACTTGAGCCTTATCACCGGAAAAATGTATTAAAATAATGTATTTTATTTTTTATTAAATTTTTAAAATGTTAAAATGTTACATTCTGAAAAGAACGGAAGCTTCGTTTTCATAACGAAATTATAATGAACTCTGAAATTTTCAATACGAACGCCCAACTTTGACAGTATATTTGGTTTTTCGGTAAATTTTACCCAAGGATAGGAAGTCATATAATATCAAATATCGGTCAAATAATTTAGGAATTATAAAGATTTAAAGTTCCTAATGTTAAATTACTTTTTAAATCGTTGAGAATGAGATTGCAATGAGGACATAGGTGAATGATTTACGAGGATCAGATTTAATTTTGCATTAGCATATTTGAAGCTTTTAGAAAACGATTTCTGTTAAAAAAATTGTAGTTTGCTATTCATATCCTTTTCTTTCAAAAAATATATTTTAGGAAAAAAATTCATTTGTGACACATGATTTTTTTAAAACAGAAATTGTTTTCTAGAATCTGCAAATATGCGAATCCAGCATCATACCTCATTACTCCAAGTAGTATTAGTAAGTCTTTAAAAACAACCCCCATTGTTATCTCTGCCGGAAACTTTAAAAAGATATTTACATTAGGAATCCATACTTTCTAAACTATTTGACCGAATGACTTCCCTTTGGGCGTCGTAGGGTAAAACCTACAAAAAAAAAATCAAATATGTCGTCAAAATTGGATGTTATTATTGAAAAATAAACTTTATTAGAATTAACGTATGCAGTTGACCTGTAAGGTTTTAAAACTAAATACAAAGAATACAATTTCTAATCAATTCAGTTTCTTTTACACATGAAATTCAATAGTTAAATTGCACAGTGTTTTGCTCTTATGCACAGTATTTAATGCACAGTATTTTTGACCGACTCTACATAAAACGATTATATGTATTCTTATTTATTGTAGAAGATGTTCAAAATCTAATTCAATGAAATCCATAAATAATTATACCAATATATTTGGCGGAAATTGACTAAATCCAATTGTTGTAGGCATTTTTAATCTAGGAACTTATTTGTTAGAACATGGAATAAATCACTGTCTAAAGAACTAGAATGAATCTCAAACTGTAGAAAATTAAACAAAAATGTACTATGCTTCATATAAAGAAGTGATTAATGGCTTTAGTTCTAATCTTCATGCAAATCTATTATTAAAATTTAATTACTTTCTGAAAATTATTTAAGAATACACATAAAACTGATAAATTTCTCACTTGTTGTTAGTCGGGCTATTCTTTTATTTTTAATTTTTTTTCAATATTATCATAACATTCAATTATTTTGTAAAAACTAAGATAATTTAAATAATTTCATAACTATCCGAGATACTTCGAAGGACATTAAAACATTAATTTTACTGGATAGCATTAATTATAGGAAAAGATAGGATAGTTTTGTTTCTGGATCTTTTTTAAATCCCTTATTAAATATTAATTAGTACTTTCTTTTGTCTTTCTACTAAATTTCGATCTCAAACACTTTTGTCTTAGAAAAAATTAATTGCTTTGTATATTTAATATTTTATTAAGAATTTAACAAATTAAACTGAGATGATTTGATTCACTGAAGTCCCAAAAATAACATTCTTTGAAAATCTAATATATTGTAGTAATAGAGGGAAAAGTTTATTAAGTCAAAAGTATTTTAACTACTGTCTTGTTACAGATAATATTAGAATGCCTCCATAAAAGCAATTATGAGAGTTTTCAAAAACGTATTCTTCTAATTGTTTTACTTTTTAAGCAAAAATGTTTAAGAGCATGAGGTCAATTTTGTTTTCACGGATTTATGTTAACTTTTACTTTCGCAATCGTTAAATAACAATCTCGTTAAGGTACGTAGCAATTAAAGTCACATTCTAAAGTAATTCGTAAATAAATTTGGTAATTTTGATTCTTCAGTTCCAGCAAATAAAATATTTAGCAATATAAAGTATTCAATACTAAATTAGAGAACATCTAACATTATATTATTTTTAATGTAAATGGCCACAAATTGATCTCCTGGAGAAGGAACTATACATAACTTTAGAAAAGTACAGTGTGAGATGAAATTTTTTACGTTTATTTTGAGCAATGACTTAAGAAGATGTGTTCCGGTGAACAACACAAAAAGTAAAACTGAGATAAAAAAAAAATTGAGCACTATTTCTTTATATTTATTGAGTCACTAAAAATATCTGGGTTAGCTATATTCCTCAAAACCTATACTCTAATGTGCTTATTAATTACACTAAAAAATTTTTATCGTAAGTTTCAAAAATCAAAATAAAACATAGAACAATAAAAAGTTCATCTGTATAAAAACTGGATTCAATTTTATTCGTAATTTACTACGGCAAAATTAAATTTTTATCTTCGAGAAAAAATCTTTAAGGTAACATTTAAAAAGTAAGAATGGAGGTTATAGAAATTCGTTAAATTACTTCTCACATTCATAAAAACAATATTTCACGAAAAGGGAAAACATGTTCATCATACCACTTTTTTTTTAAATTTAGCTTCTTTATATTTAAAAGTGTAGTTTCTCTGGACGTTTTATCCAAACGAATGGCGAATAAAACAAATTTCTTTCGAATCAAATATTGGATTGTGTGATCTGTTATCATCGGCAGGGTGCACCCAGGTGGTCTTACTCCGCATCAGTCGGTTTTACCAAGTATACTTCGAATTTTGATGATTTTATGAATTTTATATTTTTAAATCGAAAATCTTGGATTAATAAACCCCATCGACATAGATGAATTAATTCTCACGTTTTTAATGTTTTTAAATTTTTAAACGTTATAAAAATTTAATATTTCTTATCTTTAAAGTCGCGGGCACTTCGTCTTACGCAGCAAAACAGGATTTTTAATCATATCTTGTCATGCGAGTTCATACAAAAATGAATTTTTTTAAAAAGAGTCGTCTTTATAAAATCTGCATATAAAGACGACTCTTTTTAAAAAACTAAAATATAAAAAATGCAAACGTTCAACGTTAGATAGCGAGTTCAAATTTCCTATTAAAAATTTATTGTAAAATATTAAAATGCAAGAAAGAAATAAAAAAAACGCACCTGTAGGTCTAACATTAGTGTGAAAGTATCTTCGAGTGTCCAGCGTAGGTTTTTAAGACTCCTATACATTCTAGATAAATTAAGATTTATACAGGGTGTCCGGTCTCAACGGTGTCCAATGGCTAATTCCTAAACCGTTAGTCATAGACATATAGTTCCAATTACAAAAATGTTTTAAATCAGGTAAAGAAATTTTTTAAAAGCGATTTGGGTCAATAAAAACATTTCTTAAAAAATTACGAAATTTAAATTTTTATACGGTCCCCCGGTCCTATAAGTTATATTTAGTGAAATTTTCCTTTTACACTGACAAGTAATACAAAAAAAGTCCCGTTATTCTACGATTAAAATTGACCGAGTAATAGCTGTTTAAAGTTGGAGCATATTTTTTGCTGCAAATTGGGGGTCATTCACAAATTTAGTCGAAATATAATTTCGACAGATATAAAAAATGTTTGGGAGTAAAATTAACATTGCAATATAAATTTGAAATCTTTAATCATTCTGGCATATTAATCGAAAATATACAATTTTTAATAAACATTTAAGAAGAAAGAGAAAAACAGAATTTTTATTAAATAAAATGATTCTAAATTAACAGCCTCAATTCTTTACAAAATGATATGTATTTTAAAATATTATTAGATTGCACAAGCCTGCAAAAGTTGGGTTATGTCATGTTTTTTAGCTTTTGATAATTGATTCTGAAATATTCTGTACCGCTGAATCCAAAATTGACCTTCATTTTTAATTATCATATCAGGATTTTTCGTAAATTGCAAATTTCAAAGTTAAGAAGTTCAATGTTAAAATTGAATTTCCTCCCCCGTCTCATCGGACCACTTAGCTGTTTAGCTGTAAAAATCCCAGGATAAGCAAAAATATCGAATAATTTTTTTAATAAAATAAAATAAAATAAAATAAAAAATGTTTTACATATGTTTTACAGTATGAAATTTTCGCTATATTTTAACTTCTAACGTCTTAAAATTCTAACGTGATGGTTAAAAATGAAGGTCATTTTCAGATTCAGTGCTAAAAAGTGCGTAAAAATCAAGTATCAAAAGTTAAAAAACACAACCATCTCCTCTACTTTATAGTATTCGATTTTTGTTATTCTTTAAATTTGAAAATTTATGATTTGCGAAATATCCTGACATGTTGGTTAAAAATTAAGGTAATTTTCTGATTCACTGCTAAAAAGTACATAAAAGTTAAAAAAACCAACAATCGCAGTCTTGTATTATCTAATCTAAAACTTTTTCTTAAACTCCTTGGCAGAAATCTATCCGAAATTTTTTGTGTTATTCTGTAAAATAAGTATAAATGGTAACCACCGAAAATCTTAATAATATTAGATTGTTATCGGATTTGCGACAGTATGTAAAATGCAATCTCGATCGGATATTTAAAAGTGGGTTAAAGTTCGAGTACAAATTTTGAACTGGAAAAACATACATACGATTGTACAAGTAACATAAAAACGTATAAAAAAAATATAATTTTTGTTAAAAGAAATCATAAGAGAAACAGTCTCAAATCCTGACAAAATAAAACATATGTTATTTTAGCTAATTTGAGACTTAATCATAATACTTGTTGGATTTTTTTTCAAAGCGCATTTACACATGAAGTAAGATCTTCGAATACTTTAAACACTTGGTATATGATCCCTCAAAGCCAAGCCGAACTCGTTTGTTTTCAGAGTAGAAAAGTGGCATAAGTCATGCATTTTTAAAGTTTCATAACTCGCTCAATTTTAGCGTTATATGAATGGGACTTTTTTTGTCTTACTTGCCAGTGTAATAGGAAAAAATTACAAAATATAAGTTATTAGGACCGGGGGACCGTATAAAAATTTAAATTTCGTAATTTTTTAAGAAATGTTTTTATTGACCCAAATCGCTTTTTAAATGTTTCTTTACCTGATTTAAAACATTTTTGTAATTGGAACTATATGTCTATGACTAACGGTTTAGGAATTAGCCATTGGACACCGTTGATACCGGACACCCTGTATAGTGGTAACTTATGCTTTCACATATTTTGTGTTTTATGTTTCCTAGTGGTGATAAGAAATTTCCTTAAACATAAAAAAAATACTTATGTAAAGTTATTGCGATTACATATGAGGGCGTGAGCTTCAAATCTCTCCTTATCGAAAATTTAAAAAAATCGAATTCTCTACCAATCTATTCTTTTGGAGAATCTGCATAAAAAAACACTAGAATCTGCCAGAAAAATTATCGTCTGTTTCTGGTATTGTAAAATCTTTATGTACAATAAAAACCAGTGGACGCAGTAAGAGGTTTTTCGCAATTTCCCAAAATTTGATTTCCTGGATAAGGCGAGTTTTGAAACTTACACCCTCATATGTATGTGGAGTATAGTAAACAATTTTTCGAAATCGAATTTTAGAAGTTTTCCTTCTTTGTTTAATTCGTTGTTGTTGGATTATTTCACCTTCATTTTTTAATAAAATAAATAAATATATATATATAAATTTTATTCTGACTTAAAAAAATATTATACATGCATATTTGTCTTAATAAATTATTTCTTTTAAATTTGTTTCATTATATAGGTTTGAATAAGTGAAAATGATGTATCGATAGTGTTTAGAGCAAAAGGACGCATGCATTGCAAGCGTCTGCCTTTATATGGATTTTACAAGCCTGTGCATTTACAGTGGTCAGAACGCAAGTACGCATTTAGCTTTGTTGTTTTATTGAATATAATAAAATTTCGATAAAATAATATCTAGTTATTTTTTTACTCAAATACGCAAAATTGAAACACGTCAAATAAAAATATATATTATTCTAACAGCAGAAAAAACAAAGCACAGTCAACAACACTCATTCATATATACAAAAGATTTTTATTTACGTTACTTTATATGCCTGTAGAATGGTGGATTTAAAGTTTTTACATTTGTAAATATTTTTATGAATGTAGAATTTTCACATTTTTTTTTAAATAAATAAATATGAGTATTTTATGTACATTTAAGTTTAGACGACATCTTTTCCTTATTTTGATCAACAAAATTAAAGTCAAACGTATAAAAAAAAATTGAAATTTTTCGAATAAGAAAACCAAGATAAAAAGTATTAAATTATTACTAATAGCTACAATAAGACTTATTCCCTTGTCATTGGGCAGAAAATTTCTGTAATAACAATAGCTACGATGTTGTGTAATTCAAAAATTATGCACTACATACTGAAACACTGATATATGTGCCATCGACAAGCAATGTTGGGAATGATCTCTTCATGTTTAAATGCATTTTAAAATGACGTTTAAATGTTATCGAATAACGTGAAGATAGAATATGAATATTAATGTGCGATGGCTAGCGAAAACTACTGCACGTAGAAGTCTGCCAATTTAGATGTGAATAGCCCAAGACATGTCCTGATGAACCTGAAGCTCAGTTTTTAAATTTTTTTAAGGGCCGGGGCCCCTGGGCCCCTTTAAGTTTTTATGCACTAAATTGTTAATAACATGCCTTTTTTCGATCCGATCTTCTTCGTTTTGGGGGAGAATTCTCCTTTCAGTTTCTATTCAATATCTACGTTTCACTTAAGACCCTGGCACCCTTGCAAGGGGCCCGGTACAGTCTTAGTGCACTAAAGTTTTAGTGCACTAAATTGTTAATAACATGCCTCTTTTTTATGCGATCTTCGTCTTTATTGGGGTGAATTCTCCTTTCAGTTTTTGCCACATTTCAGCATTTCAGTTAAGACCCTGGCACCCTTGCAAGGGGCCCGGTACAGGGCCCTTGAAGTTTTAGTGCACTAAATTGTTAATAACATGCCTCTTTTCTATTCGATCTTCGTCGTTTTTCGGGTGAATTATCCTTTAAGTTTCTGCCCCATTTCAACATTTCAGTTAAGACTCTGTCACCCTGTCAAGGGGCCCAGTACAAGGTCCCTTGAAGTTTTAGTGCACTAAATTGTTAATAAATTGCTTCGTTTTTATCCGATCTACATTTTTGGGATACTATCTCCATTTAGTTATTCTCCCGTTTCTACATTACAGTTAAGACCACGGGCCCGTCTAGGGTCCTATAGGGCCAGGGCCAGGGCCCCTTAAATGTTTTGTGTGTCATGCGTGTTTCTCACCCAAATTTTCTCACTTTCGCAGTGCGTAATTTTAAAGTTGAGTGTTGAACTCTTCTCCTTAGATCAACGTTCACATATTTTTATTGGGGCCCTAGGGCCCTTTTTTAAACATTTCCCCAATTTTTTGCACATTTCTTTCAAATTATATTCTAATGATTAATTCGTACCCTATGCTTAATCTTCACTAATCGAAGATGTAAAACCCTAAGTACTAAAACGTTGTAACATGTTTTCATGTTAGGGCCCTGTTCACTATCAGTTGGCTCCTTTTGGGACCCTTATTATAGCTCCCTTAAAAGTAGCCCGATTCACTAGCTTTGTTTATTTCTAACAACTGCTTAGGTTCTCTAGCTATTACATGAACGACAAAAAAATATTTCAGACTTCAACTACCGCAAATTTTGAATATAAATCGTCTTGGGGCCCTTGGTGCATCTTCTGTAAAAATGATCCGAATTCCTTGCAATTTTCTTTACCATAGTTCTAGCGTCCCCAGATTACATTAACAACTACTAAAAAGTGTATTTATACCAAACTACATGCCACTTAAGCCCCTCCCCCCTTGGTGCCCGGTACAAGGCCCTTTGAAGTTTTTGCACCATAAATTGTTAATAAATTGCCCCTATTAATCCGATCTTCATTTTTGGAACCATTTTTCCATTTAGTTATTTTCCAGTTTCTATGCATTTTTTACACCCTAATTTTCTCACCTTCTCATTGCATAATTTTAAAATGGAGTCTTTAACTCTTCCCCCTAGATTAAAATTCTTTTATTTTTACTGGGGCTCTAGGGCCCATTTTTAAGCATTTACCCAATTTTTGCGCATTTCTTTAAAATATTATTCTAATAATTATTTCATACCCTATGATTAATTTTGAATAATTGAAGGTCTAAAACGCTAAGTACTAAAACATTTAAACATGTTTTCATGTTAGGGCCCTGCTCTCAACTATCAGTTGGGCCCTTTTGGGCCCCCTTTTATAGCCCCCTTAAAAATGGTCCCATTCACGAACTTTTTTCTAACAACTTTTTAGGTTCTCCACCTACTACATAAACGACAAAAAAATTGCAGACTTCAGCTACCACCAATTTTGAATATTAATCGTCTTCTTAGGGACTTTGTTGCAGCTTCTTTAAAAACTATCCTATTCTATTGCAATTTTCTTTAACATAGTTTTAGTGTCTTCCAGCTACATTAAAACCCCTAAAAATTTTTCTTATACACAACTACATTCCAGTTAAGTCCCTGGCCCCCAGTGTCCGGTCTTTCTTTATACCTCAGCTACCACCTTTTTCGAACATTAGTCTCCTTTTTCGAACATTAATCTCCTTTTCACCATCGACTTACGTCTACTCACTACAGCCGTAAATTAAAAAACGCGTTACTTTAAAGGTAACTTTAGATAACGGATTTCACCCGTTCATTAAATATCGTGTTAATGCTAACAGTAATTCATGAAATTTACAAGGTGAGGAGGCATCTTCCACTCCTTGGTGGTTCGTTATTTCCTCGGGTTTAAGGGCCCAATTTCAACGGGATTTGCTTCCTTCAACTTAGAATACAAATCAGCTATACAGAATGATACAGCTGATACAGAATGTATCATGAAATTTTATCTTAGACTTTAGTTATCAACATTTTCTAACATTAATGGTTTATTCTTTTTTTCTTTTTTCTTTTAATTCTGTGGGCTTGATCCCTACGAGGCCTGCCTCACTCACCTTTGTTTTTGATTGTCTCGGAACGTGCGGGAATTTCCGGTAAATGCTGCCATAGGTAGCGAAGATCTAGATTACAGGTTCGCACAGAAATAAGTTTGATAGGAACACACTAGACGCTGCGAAAGGCAATAGAACCTCCGAAATTTGGTTCATTTTAAAGAATTTCCAAAGATAAAAAATCATACAAATTAAGTTTTGTTTAAGGTTATTATTTACAAACGCCGGGCGGGTCTGCTAATTTATTATATATTTCTAAATTGTTTGCTCATCGTATAATATTTTTCAAATTAAAACTAATCTCTTAATTCATAAGTAATTTCTTAAAATATAAAGAATTTGTAATGTCATCAGGAGCACACAAATGTACACAATTTCTAGAACTTTAGTACATCAGGTAATGGGTGGAAAAGGAATTACGAAATTTCACATTTGCATACATGAACCAAGCTAAATATAAAAGCATGTAAAAACGAGTAATTTTAACCACATTTCAGATAAACATTTGAAACAATGGAAAAAAAAATAAGGCTGAATCCATATCAACTCAGGCAGGGGGGTTACCTTCATAGTCTCAGAAGCTTTTGAATTGAACATATGTTAAAATTTAAGAAAAAGTAAGATACTTGTATATTTTCATTTTGCCCCAAAAAATTCCTGGCCCGAGATACAGGCCGCCAAAGATGACATCCCCGGCATCCTTTCTCATTCGCGATTTTCGATAAAAATTTTAAAGTGCTCTATCTGTAGAACGGTGCAAGATATTTTGTTGTGGTTTATTTTATTTTAAAGATAATATTCTTCTGTTTAAAATGATATACCCAATTTTGAAAAATGTATTCGACTTTTCTTGTGGCAGCCTTTTGAAAAAAAAAATTTTTTTTCAAAAAAAATTTTTTTTTTGGAAATGCCAATCTCAAAAATTTTGATTTTTTTGCTGTTGATCAATACCATTGGGAACTACCTTCACTGTAAAGGAGAACTTCCACTTTTGAGTTTAACAAATTTTAGAAACGTTTAAGAAATTCAGAGAAGTTTACAGGAACTGTATATGTACAGTTCCAGTAAAAGTCACTGAATTTTCGCTTATTTGTACCATATTTGTAAGGATAAGCCTACTATATATCCTAAACAAGTTAGAAATTGCAATATCAAATGTGGCAAATGAGGTGCGTGCGTACTATTACTAGTTTTATAAATATTCAGATCTTCGTGCAATAAGTTACACTCTTGGGCAACAAGGGCATGAATACAAAATTTATTATGATTCTACATATTAAATTCAGTAATACAGAAGTAATATGAATTCATCTTAAAAGGACTTAATCGCCATGGCAACCTAGAATCATTGCCTATCATGGTATATCATTGAATCAATTATGTATTATAGGATTTTTAAATAAAATGAAGAAAACTTTTATTAATGTCTTTTATGTTTTAATTTGATTTTCATAGCATTTGAAGTGATACATACTTTATTTTCAATACCGAACATAGTAAAACAATCTCAATAACATATATCAATTACACAGCAATACAAATTATATTAATACAAGTTAGAGTTCAGACAGATGGGCAACAAATCGAATCCATAAAGACTTTCAACTATGTTGGAAATTGTTAAAAGCACATAAATAGGTCGGAATTTGACTTTTAGAAATTTATGTCAATAGACGGAAGCGCATACTTGAATACTTTCATACAACCCTGTATTTTACCTACTATCTTTATATACATGCCACTATTTAGCTAATATTTAATTAAGATTAAAACATTCTTAAAACCAGTGAAATCACACTTCCAGAGATTATCATCCATAGACGGCCATGTATCTAATTCTTTGCGTGGACCTGTATATCATTTTATCTGTATTCTCCAAACATATCTTAGTATACTAAATGTAGTTCACTGTAAAAATGCATAACTCATTTAAAAATCACCTTTAAGCTACTTTCATTCATACTCAGTAAACCCTTGAGATTTCTTTTGTGTAGCCCTGAATATGATCTACAGCATTTATGCACACAACGTAATATGGAAAAATTTAGTTAAAGTTAAAAACTCAAACACAACTAAAAATGCACTTCCAGCAATACCCTTACGATTTCTTTTGTGTAGCCCTGTATATGATATACAGCCTTTATACACACAACGTAATATTTAAATATTTAATTAAACTTAAAAACTCATATCGCAACTAAAAATGCACCTCTAGCAATCATTGCTAATGTACAGTATTTCCAATAAGGTAAAGTATCTGAAATCTTTTGTGTGTCCCTGTAAACACTATGCACTTTCTATGACACAGGAAGTAATTTTTTGTAAATCTCTGCAATAAAGTATGTATCACTTCAAATGCTATGAAAATCAAATTAAAAGATAAGACATTAATAAAAGTTTTCTTCATTCTATTTAAAAATCCTATAATACATAATTGATTCAATGATATACCATGATAGGCAATGATTCTAGGCTGCCAGGGCGATTAAGTCCCTTTAAGATGGATTCATATTACTTCCGTATTACTGAATTTAATATATGGAACTACAGTAAATTTTGTATTCATGCCTTTTTGCCCAAGAGTGTAACACTTATTGCATCAAGATCTGAATATTTATAAAACTAGTTAATACTATGCACGCACCTCATTTGCCACATTTGATATTGCAATTTCTAACTTGTTTAGGATATATAGTAGGCTTATCCTTACAAATATGATACAAATAAGCAAAAATTCAGTGACTTTTACTGGAACTGTATATATACAGTTCCTGTAAAATTCTCTGAATTTTTTAAATGTTTCTAAAATTTGTTAAACTCAAAAGTGGAAGTTCTCTTTTACAGTGAAGATAGTTCCCAATGGTATTGATCAACAGCAAAAAAATCAAAATTTTTAGGATTGGCATTTTCGAAAAAAAAATTTTTTTTGAAAAAAAAATTTTTTTTTCAAAAGGTTGCCACAAGAAAAGTTGAATACATTTTTCAAAATTGGGTATATCATTTTAAACAGAAGAATATTATCTTTAAAATTAAAAAAAACGCAACAAAATATCTTGCACCGTTCTAGAGATAGAGCACTTTAAAATTTTTATCGAAAATAGTGAATTGGAAATGGTGCCCGGGATGCCATCTTTGGCGGCCTGTATTTCGGGCCAGGAATTTTTTTGGGAAAAACCAAAATATACAAGTATCTTATTTTTTATTGAATTTTAACATATGTTCAATTCAAAAACTTCTGAGACTATGAAGGTAAGATTTTTTCTTTGGCTGCCTGAATTGACATGGATCATACCATAAATATAATTTTAAAAATTGAAGGTAAGTTCTATTTAGGGAAATTTTTAAGTAACTTCTTCTTCCCCAGTGCTCCTCCCAAACGTATATTCGCAAATTCCTAAATTGGCATTGCTGAAGCATCATATGCTTATAGCAGCTATAATGGTTAAGTTACAAAAATAAAAATTTCGTTTGATGATATTTAAAAAAAAAAAGTTTAACCATTTTCCATTAATACAATTTTTGTTTTCCAGTTTGCAGAGCTTAGAGTTTGATTCAATACTGCCTCCAGATTACAAAGACAATGCCTTCAGCAGCCTGTCCGTTCAACCGATCGAGATGAAATTTCAGGTATAGTTATTCAAAGGTATGAGCTCGAGATTCTGTGAACGGCAATAAAATGGCGCTCACGGTTATAGGCACAGAAACTCGAAATTTTCGAATGGCAATGCCCATTTTTTCCCGTCGCAAAATGATCAGCGCATGTGAAAACCCTAAAAAAAGTTGGAACGTTGCGTGTATCACAAGAAACGGACGCGTTATGCGCACACAAAAATTGTATCTATGAGCGGCCTAAAAAACATGAATAGGACACACGGAGAAAACTTGCGTATCACAGAGGCAAGACACCAATCACAGAACGCAAGCCGACATATATTAAACTTGGAAAAATGATACAAAGAGGTGTACGAATGTTGTTTCTTAAGTCGGGAGATCATACATGCCGGTGAAATGACTGAAAGAAATTCGAAGAAACTGGCTGCACCAGTGATAGACCACAATCCGGACGACCGACAGTTCCTGAGGACACTGTTATGGAAGTGCATCACATAGTGACTTCAGGACGCATGCAAACAGCAATAGGTGCAGCTCGTGTATTGGATATACCGAAAACAACGGTTCTAAAGCCTACTGCGCTTTGTAATCCGTATGCTTCCACACCGGTAGCGCGTCCTGATGTTGGACGCGGGAGACCATCAACAACGTACAGACTTTGCAAATGAATTTATCCGACATAATGGCGATAACGACTGCCACTTTGCACATTATGTACGGACGAGGCACATTTCACCTTAACTGGCAACGTTAATACAAAACATTGAGTGCACTAGGCAGTCACGAATCTCCTCGCGGCTGTGGCACCAGTATTTTTATACGACGCCAAAGTTACTGTGTGGTGCGGTATCTCAGGCACAATTTTTTTTCTACCCTTGCTTCTTTGAGGAAGCGACACCAACGAGTTTTGTAACGTGCTCTGGGACAGGCTCTCGCTCTACAGCTATGCTACAAAATTACGTTATACTAGAATAGCTGCAGCAAAATGCACTGAATGGCATCATTTGGATACAAGATGTCGCATATCCACATATAAGTCTGTTCACAGGGTCCTGGACCATTTTGGCGGTCGCGTCATCTTACACCATTTTTCATTTCCGTGGCCTTCGCGACTCCCCAACCTCACTCCTATGGACTTCTGTTTCTGCTGATATCTGGAATCTAGAATGTACATGTACAATCCGCAAACTTTGCCGGATTTGAAAGACTATCAAATGTGAGATAGCAAACATCCCTCATGCGATGTTATTTTCGGATGCATTGTCTACAGTCTCCCGCTTGCAATACGTAATTGCCAGTGATGACAACCATGTGGAAAACATGTAATCCAAAAAAAGTTTTCTTTTCTCCGATCTGTGTAACAATCAGTGATTGGTGTCTTGCTTTGTCATATGCAAATTTCATCCATGCGCCCCAATTGCGGTTTTTTTACTCCTTTGCAGAGCTGTTTTTTGTGTGTGCATAACACGTCCGTTTTTTGTAATACACTTACCGTTCCAACGCTCTTTAGGGTTTTCGCATGCGCTGAACATTTTGCCACGGGAAAAAATGAGTTTCTGTAGCTATAATGGTAACTGTGAGTGCCATTTTGTTTCCATTCACATAATCCCGAACACATATCTCTTAATAACTATATCTGAAATCTCATCTCGATCGGTTGAACGGATCAGCCGCTAGAGGTCCATATATTGGCAAAGTTTTGATATTACCACTCTGTATAATACATGTACTATTATATCATAAAATAATTTATACGAATTTAAGTATCAGGATTAAATAAAGGTTCTTTCATTAATAGAAACTAATTTTCCTCGCAGGTAAACCCACAAAAGTCAGGTTTCATGTAACAGTGCTAAGCATCGATACCATTGACGAAGGGTCCATGGTAAGTAATTAAACATTTGTCTTAAATTTATTATATCTATCGGTCAATCAGTTTTTTTTATATACTTGTATAAACCCTGAGGTTTAATACACTATTTGAAAGAAAATTTATCGTAAAACACAATGTGAACTTTAAAAGTTCATCGTTTACTTAAAAGATAAACAATGTTACTTAAATGATAAACAATATAGATGTTAAAAGTTTAAAATATACATTTTATTTAATATTCTAGTACTTTCGGCTGGCATCCGCAGTCTTCATCGAGGGGAAAAAAATATCACCTGCTATCCTATTCCTCCAAATACGTCTCGTTTCAGGTGGGGGTTTATTATTCTTAAGGTGTTGCCGGTAGTAGTGGTTCCTATTAATACTTATGCAAAGGAAAAAATTATTGGGTGTTTAACTTTTAAGGATATTTAATAATATATTCGGGATATTGTATGGTAATGCGATACTTTATTGCCTTTACAGAGAATTTCTATGGATTCTCTGATAATGGATTTATAGTAATTTGATATTAGATATATAATGTTTTGCTTGGTCAAAATCTATTATGATATCCGGTTTATGATATCTGGTTTAAGCGGGACAGAACTTAAGATGGCGACAAAATTTAATACCTGCTTTATGTACTTTGACTCTTTACTTGAATATATTTTTTTTAACTCTTCTGGATACATTGTATTATTTTCGTCGATTCTGAAAAGGATAGCATACATACCGGTCATTTTGTCTTTCTGGATTGTCTTTTAATTCAAACACTGCGGTTTTAGTATAATTTTTAGCAAAATATATAAAACAATTTTTTAACGGCTTCATATTATATTTCATACACACTGATGAATAATATACATATATATTTTAATTAATAAACGGAGGTATAACTTTATTATGTGCTACATCTAATTACTAGTACTAGCATTTTCATATATTTTCCCATTGTGATAAATGCAATATCCAATCAAGTGATTTTTTTCACTGAAATTGTTTTATATAAAAGTTAGATTTTCTTTATATAAAAATAAAGATTTTTTTTTCGAAAATTAGTTGATTTATTGTTACTAGCTATTCCTGTATCGTCCGTTTAATCGAAATTTCTAAAATATAGTAGCATCATTCACTTAATAAAAGTATGGTATTTCCTTGCTATAGTGACCACACAATTATGTATACGCCAAAGTTTAAGTTAAGGTTCATCAATGTCACAGCCAAGATTATGCGTCATAGCTATGCATATATATATACTCCAAACGTTCATATATGCGCCATATACTTCAATAAGTACCTAGCATTTATATTATATCATATATACGTCATATACACATGTCGTATGTGAGTCATATGAATATAACTTGAATATATGCATCCTTAAATGTCATATACATGATATGTTATTATAATGTTCATAATATCTTGCAATTTAGTAATATATCTCGTTTACTTGGTAATTCATATAACTAAATATCGAACAAAATGTGTTAAATTGAAATTGTCCGGTGATTTTTTTGCTATATAGTGTATCTTCATTTAGGTTTCTTTAATAAGGCCAAAAAATAAAATTTAATATAAAAAAATAAAAAATATTTAAAACAATTTTTTTATTGCAGAATTTATATTTATCTTTATCAAAAATAAAGCAAAAAGGTCTGCGAAAAATCGTTTCCGGATATGTTTTTATCTATTGTTTTTACAAGCGTCTTCAGAATTACTTTTAAACATTTTCTATATTTTCATACTTTAACGTTATTACAGGTTTTTTTATTTTTCATGTAATAAACAAGTTTATACACAAATTATTTAAAAAACCTCATTTGATTTTTTTTCAAATAAAAATGTTACATGTGTCTAGAATTTTTAAAGTTATTACACGGTACTTTTCGTTTAACCGGGCGCCAGTGTTATATATTCATATATATACACATATATGTACGCATATATATATATATGTAGATATATATATATGTAAGATTTGTACAAAACCTGCCGTGTGAATCGTAGCTGTATGGGTGTAAACTACTTATACAATCCACCACTGGAAATTATTACAGGTAGATACTAGGCCATAGAGATTCGCTCGTATATCGCACCAACCAAAGTATTAAAAATGCAGTCCTCATGGTCAGTAGGAAGGCAATGATTTGATGAAATCATGGGAATTTTCCATAAATAACAACAGAAACGTGATGTGAAACAGCAGTTTATTGAAGGCCGGTAAATTTTTGCAATTCCACTAGCACAGGAGTGTTCATTTCGAATAACATCACATTTCTTAAGATGAATATAGATCACAGTTCTTAAGATGAATAATACTTTCAGTTAACTTTAAAATATGGCAGTTTTTTAAATACCCCGTATTATGTTTTTCATATTTCGTTCTAAATTATTTTTAAAACCTCATTTTATCAGAAGCATTATCACAACTAAAAGACAAAAACTCTCCCAGTGAAGTTGCCAAGCAAAAGACGTGAATATCTGCGCTCCCAGAGAATGTAACGATATAAATACTCTCAAAAAGGAAACGCATAAACATACAGATGCCCAAGGCAAGCCAATCCTGCTAAGTGGAAGAGGAAGGAGAGGGGAGGCTGGTCTCGTGATTGGAATAAGTCCAGGGTTAGCGCGGGCAAACGTGACGCGTTGACAGAGACTTATTACCTGTCGGCGGTAGTTTTATAACGTAAAACGCCCTGCCGCGAAGTTCTCGTAAAGCACTCTGGTATATGGAATAATGTAATAAAATGGTATTGATAACCTTCGAACGAGAAAAGAAACGAATTTAGTGTCTCAATAATATGAAAGAAATAAAGTAATTTAGTAGGATTTATAAAGAAGTATAGCTATGAACTGATTAATATTTTTAGAATAATAAATAAAAGAATTAAAGGTATAAAATAATAAGGATAATTAAGATATTATTAAAAAAACAGGTAAAAAAGGGGTAGACATTATAAGAATTTGGAATAGTTTAACTAAGATAAAAGGGCGGAAATTTTTTTTATTATATACATATGTGTATGTATATATGTATATATAACACTGGCGCCCGGCTAACCGAAAAGTACCTTTATTACTTTTGAAACACTTATTTTATTGCATTTTTTGCACGTCTTTTAACTTTAAAATATGGCAGTTTTTAAAATATCCCGTATTATGTTCTTCATATTTTGTTCTAAATTATTTTTAAAACCTCATTTTATTTATAGAAATATAAATAATGATTTTACATATGCGTACATTAACGTTGTCACTTTCTAATGAACTAGTTTCACTTTTTGCACTTATTCAGAGCAATTGGAGCGTAAGTTTACCTTTGCTACCAAAAGAAACCATTTTTATCCAATTGTGTCATATTTAACCCTTCTAATGTACCATGAATCATTCGACTTAACCACAGGATCATACGCTTAATAAATATTTGCTCCAGAAATTTTACTTTTCTAACTTTGGTGGATATGAGTCATAAAACTGCTTTTCCTTATTTTGCAGTAAAGTTTTTTGAAGATTCCGTTATGAATTGGACATTACAGAAACGCAATTACTTTCCCCTCAAAATGTTAAGTTATCATTAAAATATGGCATTTTTCAACTATCGTGTATTCTGTATTCTTTATATTTTCTTCTAAATTCGTGACAAAGTTCCAGTTATGAAAATACTTAATGTTTATTTAATAGCGTTTAATTTCTTGGAGATTAAAGTCCTTTTCACCTCGTGGTGTCTACTACGTAATCATAATTGCTGTTTTAAACAAACATTTATGTGAGCTACTGCAACTCAGGAAAGTTGCAAGATGAAAGTTCTCACATAAGAATGGAATCAAATATGACTCAAAACTCCTAAAACGTTAAAACTACAATATAAAAAGGTGCATTTTTGTAAAAGTTTTTTTGGTAGTTTTAGATGATAATATAATGTGGATGGATATAATTCATATTAGTTTACTAATTGTCATATCTTAATGAAGAACTGTGGTACAACAAACCCATTGCTACCACGTAAAGCTTAATATGCATAAAATGCCCTGAAATAGAAATCCATTTTCTTTCCCTTTACAGACGTACGTTGCCGACATATTTATGTCTCAGGGGCTGGAAGGACCACCGCCTACTTTTACCAGATAACATGACAACGAAGTACTCCTTCCAGTCAGCTGGCTCAAGAAAATGTGGCGTCCAGACTCGTTTTTTAAGAATGCCAAACGAGTTACTTTTCAAGAAATGACCGTACCAAACCACTACATATGACTGTATAGAGATAAAACTATTTTGTATATGGTCAAGTAAGTTTCATTTATTAAAAAAATTATTTTTTTTTTCATTAACTGTTACTTTTTTAAAATCTTGGATTAGATATTTTCTGAAACATGAAATTCCGTTTTTTCAATTATAATGAAAAGTACATGCTTTAAACCTTTAAGAAATAAGAATTATTAGATCATCATTAAAGTAATATATAAGATTAATTTTACCTAAACAAAAACAGTCAAGTATTTAGAAGATTTACAAAAAGAGTCTAACCAGATAAGCATAGCGAAATGACCCCCACTGCCGATGTTTCAAATAACAGGTGTGGTAATAAGGCTCACCATGAGAGTACAATATAGAGTATTTCTAGCCCCTGAACTTGAACAGTCCTTGAGATAATCGGCGAAGTATGCGCCGGTGATAATATTTTTCAAATACGTTTTTCTCAAAAAGTACAAAAGTTAAAAAGTCCTTCCGGCCAGTGCCGGGAGGAAGAGGTAGCTTTCATAATCCTTATTTAAAAAAAGCCAACTTACATCATGCAAACACACGGAGCTCAATTTAGTGGAAACCGAATATAGGAGATTCAATACTAATTTTTATCAATATAATGAATGAAAATTTCGCGAAATTAGTCAGCTTTATCCAAGCTGCTTTTCTTTAAAGTAACTTATATTTGGCTGACAAATTCGGCAATTTCTTAAAGTGCCTGTCATTTTAAGACAACATGGTGGATGAGGCTAAGCAGTGAACTTGGTCGAGACCTTAGTAATTGCTGTGCACATGCTCACTCACATCGGAATCGGTTAATATATAGAAGTGCTGTCGCATGCAAAAAATCAGATTTTTCAAAATGTCACCCACAATAGAAATTGAAACTGCTATATCTGAGCCATTTTTTAAGGTAAAGACAAACAAAAATTCTCCTGAAACCTTATATCAAGATGAAATACTTAAGAAAGAAACCTTTTTCAATTTCTAATTTTTTTGCACTTCACTTTAAATATATATATTTTTTTTAATTTAATGGCCGCCATTTTGAAACAAGATGGCTGATGATTCTGGCCAGCGAACTTGGTCGAGGTGTTGATGTATACTATCCACATGCCTTCTTACATCGAAATAGGCGAATGCGTGTGTTATCGCGTGACAAATACAAGATCGTTTCAAAATGTTAGCCATGCTAGAAATTCAAAGTGCTATAAATCAACCATTTTTTAAGATATCAACAAAAGAACAAATTTTCAGAAACAAAAACTGCTCCGGAATCTTTGTATCAAGGCCAAACACATAAAAAAAATCTTTTTCATTTTCCAATTTTTTAATACCTCATTTTGAATTTTAAATGTATTTTTTTAATGGCAACCCCTTTGAAACAAGATGGCGAATGAAGCTGGCCAACGAACTCGGTCGAGACATTGATATGTACTATGTACAGACCAAGTTACATCCAAATAGGTTCATAAATACGCCTGTTATTGCGTGACAAAAATCAGGTCGTTTTAAAATGTCAGCCACAAGAGAAATTCAAAATGCTATTACTCAGCTATTTTTTTAGATATAGACGAAAGAAAAACTTTTCCGGAATCTTTGTATTAAGGTCAAACACATACAAAAAAAATCTTTTTCATTTTCCAATTTTTTGGTATCTCATTTAAATTTTTTTATTTTTTTATTTTTTTAAATGGCCGCCATTTTGAAACAAGATGGCGGATGAAGCTGGCCAACGAACTCGGTCGAGATATTTGTATGTACTATGTACACACCAAGGTACATCCAAGTCGGTTCATAAATACGCCTGTTATTACGTGAGAAAAATCAGGACGTTTCAAAATGTCAGCCACGCTAGAAATTCAAAATGCTATAACTCAGCCATTTCTTAAGATATAGATGAAACAAAAACTGCTCCCGAATCTTTTTATCAAGGTCAAACACATAAGAAAATATTTTTTCAATTTTCAATTTTTGGTACCACATTTCAAATTTAAATTTTTCTTAACAATTTAAATGGCCGCCATTTTTAAACAAGATGGCGGGTGAAGCTGGCCAACGAACCCGGTCGAGACATTGGTATGTACTATGTATAAACGAAGTTACATCCAAATCGGTTCATAAATACGCCTTTTATCGCGTGACAAAATTCAGGACGTTTCAAAATGTCAGCCACGCTAGAAATTCAAAATGCTATAACTCAGCCATTTTTTAAGATATAGACGAAACAAAAACTGGTCAGAAATCTTTGTATAAAGGTCAAATACATAAGAAAAAAATATTTTTCCATTTTCAATTTTTTGGTACCACATTTCAAATTTTAAATTTTTAAAAAAATTTTAAATGGCCGCCATTTTGAAACAAAATGGCGGATGAAGCTGGCCAACGAACTCGGTCGAGAAATTGGTATATACTATGTACACACCGAATTACATCCAAATCGGTTCATAAATACGCCTTTTATCGCGTGACAAAGTTCAAGACGTTTCAAAATGTCAGCCACGCTAGAAATTCAAAATGCTATAACTCAGCCATTTTTTAAGATATAGACGAAACAAAAACTGCTCCGGAATCTTTGTATAAAGGTCAAATACATAAGAAAAAAATATTTTTCCATTTTTAATTTTTTGGTACCACATTTCAAGTTTTAAAGTTTTTTAAAAATTTTAAATGGCCGCCATTTTGAAACAAAACGGCGGATGAAGCTGGCCAACGAACTCGGTCGAGACATTGGTATGTACTATGTACACACCGAATTACATCGAAATCGGTTCATAATTACGGGAGTTACAGTGTGACATAGGTCAGATATATATATATATATATATATATATATATATTGATATATATATATATATATATATATATATATATATATATTGATATATATATATATATATATATATATCAATTTTGAACGGAGGGTGGTTTCGGGGTCTGGGGGTCATGATCGATGAAAATATACCAAAATTTTTTGAAATCGCTTTCCTCCGAACGGCTGCAATAGGTAGCTTTTTTGTAAAGAAAGCTACCTAAAAAAGAAACCAATGCCAGTTACTGAAGAATATATTAGTTCAATATTTTTTTTTCACATTTTTACACAAATTTTAACTTAGACAAATAAACAAAAATATTTTTTTTTATTATTAACGTAGTAATTTTATATTTACACCAACCAAAAAATTATAGAATAATGCTCGAAGTATGTACTTTTATGAAAAAAAAAATTCGTTAAAATCGAAGACGCGCTTTTCGAGTTATATAAAAAAATTATGCTAACAACTTGCTAAAATATTCGTAACTTTCCCTGTTTGTATTTGCAGAAATACACTACTATCAATGTATTGGTAGTAGTCTATCAATGCAAATTTTGATTTGGTTTTATGAAATAGAAAGGTAAAATATATACACGGTGTTAACAAATTCGAACGACAAATTCCGAGGGATGATAGTATCAGGTGGATGAAAATTGCCATAGACCGTGGGGTCGTAAACCACTTATTTAGTCATAAATACAATGTGTTTCCTCCTAACTGAACTTAGTTTGACGGTATACTTTCGAGAAAAAATAGAAACGTTGCAATGAAAATGCAACGATATGTACATTTATAATGAAGAGAACTAATATTTTTTTCAACTGGATTAAATCATACTCAAGGCTGGAGTAGCGCAGTTAAAGTTTATTCCAAAAGAGCGAAAAATGTCCAGACCAGGAATCCAACCTGGATACTTGGCGTGCCATGCCAATGCTTTACCTGTTAAGCTATTTGGACGATAAGAGTGAATTTTGTCAGTAGACAGGTATCGTCCGGATACCTTAACAGGTAAAGCATTGGCAAGGCACGCCAAGTATCCAGGTTCGATTCCTGCCCTGGACATATTTAGCTCTGCTGGGATAAACTTCAACTTAAACTTCTAGTATATTTTGCTCTATGTCCGTTATATTTACAAATTAGTGTTAATATTGTCCAAATACTGGTGACTACATACTTAATAATTTTCTTCTATTGGAAGCTATAAATATCCTCACCCTTACAAACTTTTTATTTAGAATATTTACAAAAGAAAACCGATATCGCTTGCATATTGTCATATATTTCCATCATATAAACACGCATGTGCATTAATAATATTTTGCCAATATCATTTTATATTCACGTGATATTAGAACAGAAGCAAAAATTTTTTTAACATTAAATTTTATTCTTTACTTTTTTTTGTTGTTGTTGTTACTGTTTTACAGTAACAAAAAGTAAAGTAAAATGTACTTAACCATTATAAAAATTCCTTTACAGATTAACACTGCTATTATCATGTGCCATGAAATTCGAGTCCTACCCCTATGATACTCAAACATGCACATTAAAAATAGAGAGTTGTAAGAATTAGTTATTTTTTTATAACTGATTATTTTAGTAAACATTAATTTCATTTAAGATCAATAATTTGTTTTCGCAAATCTTCAACAGTATTATTTGGATTTTATAAAAGAATGGCGACCCTTTTTGCGTATGGTTACGAAAAACGAAAAAAAAAAAAAAAAGGTATCAACATTGTAACACATCCAACAATTACAAATTTTTAAAAATATTGCGTCATTTGTTGCTTATACAAAAAATAAAGCATTTCAATGGAATCGATTGCATTAAATAATTCAAATCAAAATGCGAGTTTTTTGCATGTTGTAATTAGTCATTACATTAATGAAATTATTATTCGGAAATGTTGATTTAAGTGGCATATAAGAAATTATTTATTTAATTAACAAATGAATTTATTAAATTTTTAACTTTCAGTTAATGGCAGCATATAACTCTTAATATTACAAGCTACTTCCAAAAAAAAATTATATTAATGTTTTGAGGTTTTTGCTGGTATGCTTTAGTTTAGGAATACTTCCCGTTGGTTAACATTTTGCTATTTTATAATGTACATAGCAAAACCGTTTCTAGTTATTAGTTTTTTACTTCTGATGTCTTAAAAAATAATTTTTTAAAAAAGCCATTTAAATTTATAAAAGATATTATTTTCTTGTCATAAATACTGCAAATAACATAACAGGAAAAGGAAAAAAATCTTATGTGCTTATTCACGGAAAAGTAATTGTATCATGTGTAGTAGTTTGCGTATGATAAACATTTCGTTTCTTATAACAAAAAGAAAAAAAAAACTTTTTCTACAAAAATGACTACCAAAAAGTTTTCGTTTTAAAGGATTTGCTGAACATGCCACCTTGAATACGCGTGCCATAGGTTTATCTTATAGAAAATGAGAATGTTTTCTTATAGAGAATGCGCTTTTAAAAAATCACTAATCATTTCAAATTAAAAACGTGTACTGATTAAAGGAAATCAGACGTTACGTAAATAATTAGTCAAGCATTGAACGCTAAGTACTTTTAATTTGTATTACGTAAAATTGTAAAGTTACTAGGAAATAGTCAAAGGAAAATCTATCACAGTTATGTGCAGGGGATATCAATTACTTTTCATGAGAATGACCTATTTCGTCAGGATCAAATTGATGCGTTTGTAGAAATTAAATTGATTAGTTATTTCAGTGATAAATGATACCCAAATACACGCTACCAATATGTTCGGGCAACTGCAGAGATTAGTCAAACATTTTATAAATTAAGGTCAAGAGATTTTATTTGCTACTGGCAAATTTTCTATGACGAATACAATGAACTCTATATTGTTACCTATATCACTCGTTACCTAAATATGTGAGTGTTATCTTTGTTTCATTATGTTAGATAAAACTATAAATAATACTGATATGAAACTAATAAATGTGATACACATAAAACAAAATCAAGGGAATCCACTGTCCTTAGTACGAGTATAGATTTAACTTCTTAAAATTATGGTGCAGCAAGTGTAGGTAATATGTAAATTTAACATACAAGCTAAATCACATTAGTATAGTCGTCTAAAAATGGAATGTTTTATATATTATATATATATATATATATATAATACTACATTATGTTACGTTATATATAGTGTGCTCACTAATGTCCGTTATCACCAAATAATTTCTGAGCGGCAAGAGCTATAGTCATAAAAGGTGGGAAGTACAGCCATGCGCTACTGAAAGAAATCGTCTACGGCGCCACTAGGTGGAAAATTGCGGAGTTATCATTCCTATCTCGAAAACGGAAAGAGATAGGAAAAAGTGCGATTAAAAAAGTTGTAGAGCAGCATCAATTTAGTACGAAAAGATAGCTTGTAGACACAAATGAGAAGAATAGAACCGTTACAACCTCGCATTTGTTTTTTCGTGACTTCCAAAAATGTGAGGTAACAAAACGATCGTGGAAAGAAAAAATAACTAGTTATAACAATAAACCTGTATTTGTGATATTCAAACATCTCAACGTCAGCGGAAATGCAGAATTGTATGCACATTTGTCTGAAAGATAATCATTTCTTCTTCCGTTGAAGTTTCGTGAAGTCGCAGTGGAGGGAATCACGAAAAAACAAATGCGCGTTTTAACCGTTCTATTCTTCGCATTAATATCCATTAAGTGGCTTTTCATGTTCAATCGATGATGATCTACAACTTTGTAAATCACTTTTTTCCCTACCTCTTTCAGTTTTCGAGATAGCAATGCTAACTCCGCAGTTTACCACCAGATGACACCGTAGGCGGTTTCATTCAGTGTCTACTTTACTAGACCTTACCGTCTCTGCTCTTGCCGTTCAGAAAGTGACAACGAACTTTAGGCGGGCACACTAAATACATACACACAGATCAGCTCCACGTTCTTATCGCGTATGAAAGAACGAAAAAAAAAAAAAAACGCAGTATGTCTGAATGTGCGATGTATATTAAGAAATTAGATAACACAGTTATAAATGTTTAATATTTCCAAATTTGAAAAATGAAGAAAAAAGTGATTCCGAAACCATAGCTTATGCCTATGATTTTCTTCATAAAAATGATAAAGAAATCAGCAATTGTATTCTAAATATAAAATTATTTATAAGGGTAAAAACAGAAGAACGTATATTTTTCTACACACAAAAGAAGAGCGATATATAAGAATGAATGATTTTAGAATGAGCTCCTGCATATGCAATGTTTCGATTTATCATTAAATATAATCTCCAGCTACGTCTATGGTTAAACGGGGACGATTATATTCGTGAATAATTCGGGACGTTTTTTATTCAAATCATCATGTTTGGTAGAAATCATATTGCTCATCTGCAAGAAAAGTGACACATTTCGACAAAAGTAAGTTTCACAGGAGAGGAAAAAGAAAAATTTCATGATTTTACTGTAACCTGAAATTATAGCACTTAACTCTACATAAAGGAATCAAAACGTGCATAAAAGTATAAAACCCTTAAAAATGAAGACTTAGGATGAGGTTTGGAGGCTTGGGTAATTTTACCTCCCCACACAATCCACTCGTCTTCTGTGGTCACAAATGGACATATGGCGTAATAAATCGATTTTCCGTATAGCTATACTTATGAAACGTCTTCTGCAGCAAGACGCATCTATGAAAGACCTCTTAGTGGAATAAAATGCAAAATTAATTTTTGCGAGATGTGTCACTTTTATTGCGGGTGAGCGATATTTCAATCATTTTATCTCTAATTTAAAAAAAAAGCGAAAATTATTGTTTGAAATGTCTAGTAGATATTTTCAATTTAAAAAAACATGCTCGGTTGGTAAAAACCGCCGCTAAGCAACGTTTTAAACTGCGGTAATAATATTTGTATGATATTACCATTATGAACATTTATAATAGAATAAACACCGACTAACGCATCATATATTAATAATAATCAGACAAATTGTATTATAAAAATATTTAAATGTTAGTAACAAAAAATTAAAACGGACTGCAAGAAGTTGCTGTTTTTATTAAATGCTGTACTGATGCCTACAATTCTGACATTATGTATACATCTGGGATAAACATTAGATCATCGGTGGCTAAATTTGCCGCAAGTCATCGTTTACAAATGTCACTGGTACCAGTCGATTATTAATAAAGCCTAATTAACTCTCTATGTACTGAATATTGAATTCATGAAAATTTTATCTTCCAAAGCATTTTTGGTGACTTTTTGGAGCTACATTAGAAGAATTACAGAACCATTTAATAAATTACAGAAGGATTGAAGAATTTAGAAGGATTAATTAAATTTTAATTTATAGGAATTTCGTGCAATATTTATAACCCCACTCATATTTTTTAATATAATTTTTTTCTTAGTATTTTGTAGAATTAGGAAATGTACAAATATAATGTTCTCACATAAAAGCATAGCAATATTTCCGTATTTCAAAATTCCACCCTCCCCAACGCCGTGAAAGCATAAAAGATAAGGCAAAAGAAATCATACTTAAAATATTTTTGTTTTGTGTAACCAATAATGCTTTGGAACAAGATAAAGTGATGTATCTATAACTCATTCTAAACTGTATTACTATTAATCGATGTATTAAATGAATTTTATAAGAAGTTATTTTAATAGTACCGTCAGAAGATAAAGTGTTAATGATCTACGTAAATGTAGGAGTATGACTATATATAAAAAATACACCAAACTTAAAACTTTTAATACTAAAACCTAATTTTGACATCAGAATATATAGTTATCTGTAATATTTATCCTCGGATACGAGACTGTAAATCATTTGGCCAAGTAGTTTTGGAATTATGTATTTTTGAAGGTTGGAACACCTAATGATAAACTAAATTTTAATCGTTTCAAAGCAGATTTCAATCGGAGTATTTTAACTCAAAAATTAATTGTTCGATTCAGCTGTTTTTATTGCGTACATTTGAAATTTCTAGAAATCAATTTCTGTAAAAGAATTCACACGTTAGTATTCAACTTTGAGAAAAATATTTTAAAAATATAATTAGAAAAAAATTCAAGAAAAATAGATAGTAACCTATATATATATATATCTTTAACCAGAAACAAAATAGTGGAATGGAAAATTACAGCTTATTCTGCGAAGCACTGTTTGTTATTCTTCGTTTCCAATCCATTTTGCAGTTATTAAAATGAATATAGCAGAAGGAGTTCCAAACTTATAATCTGTATAGCTCCAAAATTTCTTCAACAATAAATTTGTTTATTATTTCAATTTAAAAATTACATAGAATCCAAATATCGTTCACCAACAAGGAAAGTGACAAATGTCAGCAAAAATAATTTCACAGGAAAGCAAAATAAGATTCGCATGATTTTACTATAACATAAAATTATTGCACTTAGCACTGCATGCACCAGTAACATGAATATAAGTGTAAAACCTTTAAGAATGAAGACGTAGATGATGTTTGGAGGGTTGGTAATTTTACCTCACCACACAATCCACCCCCTTCTGTGGACGTGAACGGACATATAGCGTAATAAAACGATTTTCAGGATAACTACACATGAAACTTTTCCCATAGCAAGAATCACCTATGGTAGACCTATTAGTGTAAAAAATGAAAAAAATGATTTTTTTGCAAGCTGTGTCAATTTTTTTGTGGGTGAGCGATATGATGTAAAAATCGGGTGTTAGTGCTGAAAGTTTTGTGTAATTTCTATAGGTATATGACCACTAAGCAAAAATTAAGTGTAGCATTCATTAGTAGAGGTTATTACTAATAGATTGTACCAATCATTTTTATAGGACTTTCGATAGAATTAGTAGGTGTGATCACTCACCTCCACCTCCACCCCCATGTCTCACTATTAAATTAGAATAAGCTCGAATTAGGAGAAATTTTTATATTCTTCTATTAGATTTCAATTTTTCAAAATATAAATTATAAGCAGTCATATGAACACGAGTGGCTTACTAGAAATTTATCTAATGCGTCAAAATTTAAAGCCACTCTTAGCTATAAAATGGAATGATTTCTCGATAATTTTGTTAAAATCTGAATAGCAGAAAAGTTTGTCATACACCAAAACATAAAATCTATAAAAATTAGATTCACACACTGTATACGAGTACAATTTTTTAAAAAATGTCGAGAGTATTCAGAAAATACATGTCGAATATGCACTTTACTGTTTGCACAAGTTATCTTCATTAGAATTTCATACTGATTCTCTAATGTGACTATATTGTTTCATATAGTATAAAACTTTATTAAAATTTTTAAGTATTCTAATGTAATGTTTTCTTCCATATGGCTAATTTCGGCGCAGCATGTGCAAATTTAATCATTCTTATAAAAGTCTGTACGTGTTTAATTCTACTTTTCAGTATCTTACACTACGATGATTTGTTATTTGATTGGGAGGAAGGAGTGCCGCTAGTTGTAGATCATTCCATAGAACTTTCTCAACACAATCTTGTTGACACAAGACTCTGAGATTGTACTCAAGAATATTCGACAGGTAATATTGTTAGAAGTTAATTACATAAATTAACATTATTATGTCATGTAAAAAATAAAACTTTAATTAGTAATATTTCATTCATGCAATAAACATATGAATCTAATAAAGAATAAAGTATGAAAATTACGTGAAAAATTACATAAAGATAGTACAATTGTTGCGTTTATATTTTAAAACACATTTTTGACATTCTCTATTCTTAATTTATATTAAATAATAAAATGTTTTACCCACCTGTAATACCGGTAACTGTAATGCCTAAAAATGATAAATATATATATATATCTTTTTGTATATACTTTATAATAATTTTTTTCAATGAAATAGTGGATCATATTCTTGATACTTTTAAAACGTTCAGTCCATTAAAATGTTGCATATAATGATAACAGTACATGTTTTATTAATACAATAAACTAGTATATCTTAAGGGGATGTTCTCGCAGAAACCATTTATTAAAAAAATTGTGTTTTTTAAACTATTAAATTTATAGATTATTCCCTCAAAACAGAGATTTATCCCTTCACTCTAAATATTTAATCCATTGAAAACCATTCAACAGACGGGAGACAGGACTGACAAAAGATCGAGCAGGAATTTAAAAGTATTTTCCTTAAAAAAAGGTTGTTTAATCCATTTAAGTTCTCATATTTACACCGTTGAAGCCAATAATAATAATAATAATAAGCCAAACTGGTCAAAAAGTAAAGTACCGATAAACTAGACTTTTTTAATTGGAGGCAAACCGTGCAAAAATTACGATTCTTAATATTACCGATTTTAATAGTTTCTAAAATAAGAAAATCGCACAAAAACTTGACCTCAAACAGAAGCCATTTTCTAAAATTTTATCTTACCAGTTTTGTCACCTAACTAATGTAACATATTTTAACAAGTTGTGGGAATTGTTTGTTTTAAATGATTGACGCTGATTTACTCTTCATGCCGTGGATAGTTAATTTAAAAGTAGTTTAGAGTGGTTAAAATATCAACATTATTATATGACAACATTCATAGTGTTAGATTAATATTTTAGACAATATTTAGATTAATATTATAGACAATTAGATTAATATTATAGACAATATTTTGCCATGCCAAAATAATTTTTCCATGTACATTATTTAAACGAAACAATACAATTTCTGAAAATGCCTTCAAAATCCAGCTGTAATCGAAGAACCTCCTCTTAAACACAATTCTCAACTTTAGTCTTCCGATTGGCTATGCTTGACGGTGAATATGTTTAACACTTCACGTTCTGAAATCAGAGACTTCTTGCGACTAGGTTCAAAGTTATCACGTTACACAGTAGCTTATTAATGGATTAGAAATTACAAATTTACAATCATTAATTGATTAAAATTAAGTTTAACTTATTATCCATAGCCCAATTTTTATTATCCTACGTTTGGGGAAAATGAGTCGACACATCTTTAGACTCTTTTACAGCATTATTTGAGATTTTTGAGAGAACGTTTTGAAATTTTCGTGTATAGTTTAATGTTTTATGTATAACTCTACTTTTTATATTTTCTTATCCGCGCAATTGTACTGTGTTTGAAAATAAATAATTTTTCAGAACATATGAATTACCACGGTGCTATAGAACATTGAAACAGAAAATTTACTATCTGAGCAGTGGCAGTAAGTTATAAAAGTTAAAGGTTTTTGGAAATTTCATGCTGCTAGTAAAATTTGGAATTTGGAACATTTTAACGGAAACAGTTTTTTCTTATCAATATTAACATTATTTCTATTGGTGTCAAATGACATCTTTTAAGATTTGCCTTTTGGGTGTGTTTTATATGTAATTTGTTAACTAAAATAATCACAAATCTTTTTAATACACTCTGTGCTTGACTTGTGATTGTGTTAGTTTAAAAATTACAAATAAAATTACCATAAACGAAAATCTTAAGAAGTGTCATTTGACACCGGTAGATAGTATTAATAGATGTTGTGTATTAGAATGTAATTTGTTCTTTTTCTTTTTATCATTCGGGCAGGCAATTTCACTTGTATCCAAGTCGTCTTTATATTAAAACGTCGCTTAGGTTTTTACATGTTCCACACGTATATTCCTACGTGCCTAATCGTCATCATGTTCTGGATTTCATTCTGGATCAAAGCTGAAGCTGTGCCTGCCCGTGTCACATCTTTGCTCACACTGTCCACTCAGCACGCTCAGTCACAAAAGTCCCTTCCTTCCGTCTCTTACATCAAAGCAATAGACATTTTTATGTCCACCTGCACTGTGTTTGTGTTCGCCTCCCTCATGGAGTATGCCTTGGTTAACATACTACTTGGTGAAGCAGGAGACGGTGGTCAACAAGATCTGTGCTTTCAAACGGTTTGCCTAATGCGGTACTCATAAAAAAGTTACACGTAAGGAAGGAACATTCGTAAAAATAAATAACGGTACAATTAGATACTATATTTTGATTAATACTTTAGCTACCAAATGACCGATAGGTGTCAAATGAACTTTTCCCTGGTAGGTCGACGCACTTACAGCACACTAATTACTTATATACAAATATAATCGCGGGTCATAGAAATTGAAAAATATTAATAACTGACTTAGGCAGTCGATCAAGAAGAAAAAAATTGAAATAATCATCGGCGATAGTAAATTAGGAGATAAAAGAACATGTGATCGCTAGAGAGTCATGCGGCATCCGACGTGTATAGTGTTTTATTTAAAATAAAAAAAAAGTCTGAACTATTAAACCTATAGGTACTAAAATCCTCCATGGGAAAGAATGTTTAATTCTGAAAATTTCCATTTTATTAAATTAAAACACGACAATGAAATTAATGTCCCCAATAAAATTTTTAAATTGGAAGGGAAAGTTTGATTTAAAAAATGTCTTATTTAAACGAAGTGGAACTTGCATTAACAAACTATCTTCTATAATATTTAAATAACTTTTGAATATCATGTGCCACAAAACTGATAGGTTTATTTAAAATTATATTACTTTATGCATGTTAATTTATATTAAATTCATGTAGTATTCATAGTAGTGTCATAAATGTAGTATTTTCTCAAAAGTTCATGTTTTATCAAGTAAAAAGCAGCAGATTCTCTATTTATATCGCTTGCCTTTTTTTTAAATAGACCCGTTTTGGTGACACCCGGTAAATGTATTTAAATCCTTAGCCAAGAAATAGTTGAAAAAAGAATGGAGAAGTTTTGAACGGTATTGGTAGACACAAGACGGTGGCGGAAGCATCAAAAGAACTACGCTCGGGACAAATGTAAACAAAACTGCATTTCATACATTTTATTAACTGGTTATCTAAAATAGCGAAAATGCATTTTTTATGTTTTTACCTTGTATTTGTAATTTAATGAAACAATCATTCACCATTTCTTTCTCTATAAAACTTTTTCCCCGAGAAAGGACTCGTATTGGCGCAATTTGGATGCCATACTTAGATTTAAAGGAATGCCACTGCCACATTTTTATATTTTACCTGTTTGTTTTTCAGACAGGTTTCATAAGAAATTCTAGGTTATATCCTCCAAAAATATTTCGGATGGGGTTTTCCGATATTCAAAATTTCTTATAAAAATGGGAATACATTTCCGCATTATTTGCAACACAAATATGGTAATATTATAAAGAGAAATAAAGTTTTTTGGATGAGGTTAGCAGAAAAGGTTTACAGCAGATTTGGCGGTGCGCTACATTTCCTCTTAAACTCTTTTGCAGCTTCCATTATTTGAATTTTTTTAAAGATGTCTTTTTTTATAGTTTAGAAAATAGTTTTAAAATGTTTGCTTAATTTAATATCTTATGTTTTAAAAGCTGTGTGTGAAAGTGAAGCATTTAAAGAAAAAATTTATGTAATTTTTAAATATTTTTAAAAATGAGAAAATGATGATATCCTTTAAGAATAGTACACAGAAAGAAGAAGCAGAAAAATATTTTTTGACGAGTTTTTAAAAATAAGAATGGATTCCACTACCATAGGTTTACAATGCGCGAGGAGAATTTAAGATCACATTAATCAAAGCCCTTAATATGAAGTTTTTTTAAGTAACCTTGAAAAATAATGCTATTTTTTTTTTTCAAAATCAAAGAATATTTAGAGGAACTTTGAAAATCTAATTTGGCGGGGCTGTTTTGCCTATTTTTTTTAATTAGACATTCATGGAATATTTTGTCAAATTTGTTGGATGGCTACAGTCAAATTCTGTTACGATAAAAAAGATCCCTGCCAGCTCGGTCTACAGGCTCAGGTCGAAGTTAGGTACTCATTTCACCAACAAAAACTAAATGAGGATTAGAGATAAACCATGTTTAATAACTTTATCTGGCCGCTTTTGACGAGTTTTTAATTTCATTTTTCTATAAAAGCTGGTTTTATCAGAATTATTTTAAAGCAATAATTTTTTTTTTCAACCACTATTTTTTTATTATGTATTTTTTTTTTCTGTAAGAGTTGATCCTTTTAAAAACTTGTCAAATGAATGTTGTAGATAAGATTAAGAAGATTTATAATAAATTTCACTGGATTTGATACGTTGTGAATTGACGAAGTTAAGATTTTTTTTTCTTCTTAAAACACTATTTTCTTCGCCCCTAGAGCCCGTTTTTAACGATATCTAAAATCTGTTATACATACATTTTCGTCCCTTTTCCTAGAAATAATAACTTTAAACTGATTTGACATGTATTATAATTAAGAAATTATGGGTTTTTTCTGTTTTCGTAAAACCCTCCTAATTCCCACCCACTTGGTCCAATTTTGCCCATTAACAAACTTGGCCGAGATTTTCTGCCGCTTGGTCTTATGTATCAGTTTGGAAGAGATTTGTGCAGAATTATAGAAGTTATCGTGTCCATAGAAAAGTGATACATATATATAGAGAGAGATGGAAATATAAAGTTTTAACCTGGGGGTGGTTTTCGGTTCTGGGGGTCATGATCGACGTAGATCTGGAAAACGTTTTCAGAAATTCCAACATAGAAGAGAATGTTATAGGTAATATTTCTTATGAAATCTACCTAAAAAGAGCAAGAACCGTATCTTCCAGGAAAGTCGATTTTCTAAATCACTGAAACGGAAAGAAAATTCAGGGGGTCGACATAGGAATATATACCGAATATAAAGTGAGACATTCGACGATTGCATTTTGCAGGAATAATTAAAAATTGTTAAATTATATAATAAAATAAAAATAACCCACTTTTAGATAATGAATTTATTTTACTTTTATGAAATTTATATTTATAAAACAACAAAGGTAAGTATAAATGAATTTGAAATATTTTAAGTAAAAAATATTTATATGAAGAAATTATTTCTTTCGTGCAGGAAATAAATGATCGACTTATACGCTGAATACACTCAAGTAACTCCATTTCAGGGTTAAAATACGAACAAAAATATCATAACTCCCCTATAGATTATGGAACACTTTCCAAAAGCATCAGAATATCATCATTAAATTTCATTTCTTTTAAACAATAGAAGGAGATATCTAAATAAACAAATATGAAAATGCATAAAAGAATTAAAAACATATTTTCAGTAAGTAATCTCAGTATATGGAAATGTATGCGAATTCCTTTGTACAACACTATATATAAGATATATAGATTTAATTCCCATAGATAGATTTAACTTGGCTAAAAGTTAGTTAAACTAGAAAATGCATAAAATAGCTAAAATGTGAATTAGGAAAGGCATGAATTCACGTAAGATATCTGAATAAGATCTGCTTTAAATATTTATCAGTGAAATCTACTATTATAATTGGAATTCTTTTCGAATTCAGTAAAGTCTTTTAACGTTCTCTCATGCACGGTAACCTCATATGCAAATGCATTGGTAAATAAAGCGCAATGACCTGCACATATTTAATTTTCTAAACCTATAAACCTTTTGCTTAGACGTGCTTCTAAATATACAACAATAGATAGCAAACATTTCCTTATCGAAATAAATAGCTTTATTTGAATTAATTATCTGCGACAAATATTTTCTGTTATGCACGAGGTAAAATTTTACAATGGATTTCTGCTCATTGATCTAAACAAGAATGTAAAAATAAGCGTTTTTTTCTTCTTTATGTTACGGGAACTTACCGTTAAATGTCATAAAAATACTTAATTGTAACTGTTCGTAAGTTCAATACGTATAAGACTCATTAATTAGTAAAAATTAAAATATTAAATTAATTAGCTATTAATGATTTATTAATTAAAACTTTTGAATAATTTGTAATAAATGAAAGATTTTGAATGATTCAAATAGTTATTTTTAATACATTTTAATAATATGTTAAAAGGCACGAGGTAGTATGAAATTTGATGATGTCATGATTATAGTAGTATTTGGTTCGTTTTTAGTTAAAAGCTTAACATAGGTTGCTGGCTGTTACTTGAATAGAAAATTTATATTTATTTATAATACTATTTATATATGAGTTTTAAAAGATATGATATAAAATTTAAGTGACGCCTTGATGTGACTTTAAAAGGTTTGTTTTAAAATTCAATTTAAATTATTTTTGACTTTGTTAAAATATTTTTTTACATCTACACAATACTTTTAATTTTACAATTCACTGTTAAATATATCACTTTCATTGAATCTATACTATGCATTGAAATGTATTTATTTCAATAAATTGATTTATCTTTTGTGTCACGCTTTTCAAAATTGTGAGTAAGATTTATGTAAATGGTTTCTTTGCGTCATTGTGTCCAAACTACATGAAATGTATGAAAAAGGATAGTTTGACGCAAAGAAACCATTTACATAAATCTTATTCACAATTTTGAATAGCGTGACACAAAAGATAAATCAATTTATTGAAATAAATACATTTCAATGCATAGTATAGATTCAATGAAAGTGATATATTTAACAGTGAATTGGAAAATTAAAAGTATTGTGTAGATGTAAAAAAATATTTTAACAAAGTCAAAAATAATTTAAATTGAATTTTAAAACAAACCTTTTAAAGTCACATCAAGGCGTCACTTAAATTTTATATCATATCTTTTAAAACTCATATTTTGAATTTATGAGAGATGTAAATGATAAAGCAACAGCGAATAAAATTTTATGCAGCTTTTCATGTTGAACATAACTTTTGCACATGCGAATATAAATAAAACAAAAATAAAATGATGAAATAAATACAAATATATTTTTTAAGAAATAGCATAACGTCACTCAAAATTTGATATCAGTATTTTTAAGTTCCATATTTAAAATTCTTAGAGCATAAGATAAATTGCTGTGTCAGAAACTTTTAACCCGTGAAGGGTTTTTGCATTGATATAAAGTAGGCTTAAGATCGATTTGAATTGTTTGAACTCGCTATTTAACTATCCGATGTTTATTTCTTTATGTGCTTTAATTAAATGTTAGGTAGTTGTTTTGAACCAATGAAACAACCAAAGAAACACACGCGTTATTCACTAGTTTTAATGAGATCCGCTTAAATACCTGTCAATATATTGTTATTCCATGGGGTATGATGTAGGTGGTTAGTATAAGTTAACTTGTGTTAAGGCTGCTATTGAATTAACAGTCGCGATATTATGAGCTAAATCGAATTGCTTCGCTCACGAGTTATGTTGCGGAATAAAAATGCAATGGTGCAGTCTATTTCGAGCATACCGACTACATTACCGAAATCTAAAAATGTATTATCTGTCGAAGAAGCAATCAAAATATTTAGTACAGTATTTTTATTATCAAAATTCATCTGATAGACCTATATAAAACCCTTAGATCAATCCATATTACTCCTTAATAAATTACTGTCACAGTTTGACATTCGAATTTCAATAACTAACAGACGAACAATCAATTAATAAACAAGTAGGTTTTTAAAATGTTGAAATATTAAAATTATAAAAAACTAGAAACATTAGTAGATCCCATAAAGAACTGAAAAGAAAAATCTAGACACACCGTTCTGTTGGAAAGGGTACTCTGAGCTCTTGCAGTTGATTAATATCGGCCATGAAAGAGAAGTACGAGATTCCAAAAATCGCATTACGACTACAGCCGTAAAACAACCTGAGAACACGATGGATCTCTTTAGTAGCGTATGGAGGAAAGTGATGAGATCTCTGGTCCATCGGAAAAAAGAAAAAAATTCTACCGCATTCCTTTTCAGAATTTAAAAAAAATCCCTGTCGGTTTGGCCTACAGGAACCGACAGATTTTAAAGTTAAATACTGATTTCACAAACAAAAACTAAATCAAGATTAAACAAACAATTTAATAATCTTATCTGCCCGCTTTTGACGAGTTTTTAATTTTATTTTTCTGAAAGAGTTTGTTTTATCAGAATAATGTTAATGTGATTTTTTTTCCATTTAAAACCCTCTCCCCAACCTTTTTTTCTGTAAGATCCTATCAAAAACTTGTCAGTATAAAAGTTGCAGATAAAATTAAGAAGATTTATAATAAATTTAATTGGATTTGATATATACAGAGAGTTGAAGTTTTGATTTTTTTTTCTCCTTAAAACACTATTTTGTTTGCCCCTTGAGCCCATTTTAATTATATCAAAAATCCCTCATATACAAAAAGTTTTGACCCTTTTCAAAGAAGTAATAACTTTAAACTGTATTCTAATTTTTTTCACTGTTTTCACAAAGGCCCTCCCTATCTCCACTACCTTGGTCCGATTTTGCCCATTAAAGAACTTGACTGATATTTTCTGCCCCTTTATTATATGTATCGGTTTGTGCAGAATTATGGAAGTTATGGTGTCCATAAAAAAGTGATGTATGTGGATACATATATAGATAGATATAAAGTTTTTAACTGGCGATGGCTTTGGGTTCTATGGATTGTGATTGGCGTAGATCGGCAAAATTGTTTCAGAAACTCCAACATAAGGGAGAATGTAATGGGTAGTATTTATTAAAAAATCTAATAGCTTACAGCTTCAACAGATATTCTAAATTGTAATGAATTTCGTTTTGTGAAAGAGAAGTTACTAGTCGTAGAAACAACTGGAATTTGAGAATAAGAAAGAAAAAGGTGTTATGTTGGAAAATAAATTGTCGAAAAAGACTTAAAATATTGTAAAAAATATATTTTGATGAAATATTTACACATATTGACATTTCAGAACAAGTCCAATAATACTATTTTATCTTCTCACAGACTCCTGAAGAATCTGCTCAACTTCCCAACGGCACAAAGTCCATGACTATAACGACTACCATTCGACCCAGTCGAAGTCAAGAGTGGGCAGTAACGATCGACAAGTTATCCAGAGTCACATTTCCTGCACTTTTTATCCTTCTAAATTGTGCTTATTAGTCATTTTATCTCTCAACCTGGAAAAATCTAAACTGAACGTCACAACCTTGGACGTTTTTCTAGTACTGTTGAAGATTCAGATGTTATATGCTTCACATACAAAATAAATATTTTGTGCAACGAAAGTTTCTTCAATTCGCATCCCAGAGTCATTTTGTGTAGTTTTCGAAACATATACTGCATAAATACCCTGAATACGACTAATATCAAATAGCATTTCTTCCGGTATATTTAGTTTTAATTTTTCAGTTTCGTGATGGATTTCATGATGAAAGTCACTTTCGAAAGGAAGAGAATTGATCGTATCTTCTATATAGATAAAGTGTACTCTAGAAAATTAGTAATTTATCCAATTAATACAAGACTGGTGTGACAGTTTGAGAATTCTGACTTCAATAAACAGAAGTCCCTCCTTGAAATAACTTTAGTTTGTCTGCAAATTGCAAAAAAAGTGTCATTTGTCGTTTGTTTATTTATGCCTATATGTTGCATGATGTGCTTAAAATAGTTATTAATGTCTAAACGATATGGAATATATAATTGTACCTACATGTGAATACATCATTGGACCATTCCATAAAAAACGGAAAAAAATGTCCTCCATATAATACTTACATAAGTCTCTATATCTATTAAATAAACTATAGATAAATATATAAATTACAGTCGGACCTCTATTTAACGAACCTCTATTTTGAGAATTTCTCTATTTTGCGAACTTTTCCTTGGAACCAAGAATATTTTGCGAATTTCTTCGTAAAATAACCTCCAAATAGCGAAGTGCATTCTCTATTTAACGAACTTTTTCTTGTGATCTAAATTTTTTTTTCTCCCCATTTCTCAAAATATTTCTGGACATTTCAAACTTATTCTTTGTTTAAACACATTTTCAATGTCCTTAAACTGGTTTTACCAGGCTCCTTCTTTGTCAACAGTGAGAATTCGGTAACTACGGAAGACGGAGACGATAATCCCTTAGAGTAAATTTAAAACAATGTGGATACAGATGAGAAAAAAGAAGAAATTAACCATGATGTGTTGATTGATGATTGTATTTCTCTTAATTCTGAAATTGAGACCTCTTAAACACTATCCGAATTGCATATTTTCGACAGTGTGAAAAATAAAAACAATACAGCAATGAATTGCGATGAAGACGAATATGGTGATGATGGAAATGAACATGATGCAGGAAATAACAAAAGTTCGTATGATGAAATGCTAGAATCATTTGAAAGAATCCGACGCGGATTATAGTTAGAAGAAAATACGCATGAAGGGGTTTTTGGTGCATTGCAAAGATGCGAGACGTATTATGAGAGAAAGTACTTTTTAAAAGAAAAACACTCAGGCAAAATTAACAGAGTTTATCAGAAATTAAATTTAACGACGCATATGTTAATGTATGGTTAAAATTATTTGTTATAATAATAATAAATACGATAATGTCATTAAAATTCGTTAATTTTAATGTAAAACTATTTACTTTAAACAGAAAAAACAGTGTATTCCCGGGCAATGTTTTGTTTTCCTTGCAGATTTCAGAGATTTAAACACATGTAAAAAATGAATTGTGATGGATATTGGTGGTAAAATAAATAAAACAAATCGATATAATTTATTAAAATGTGATTAATTACTTTTAGTAACAATATTTAGTGATTAGGAATTTAAAATCTGTTTTATGTAGTTTAAAGTATTTTAAGAAGTGAATCTATTTAACGAAATTTCCATATAACGAACTTTTTCCGGGATTTAGCGACTTCGTTAAATAGAGGTTCAACTGTATATATGTTAAAATATAAACTATACAATAAATGTAATATAAAACCCTACATCTTTAATTTAGCACATCTGTTTTAATTTGATATTGCAATAGCATTGTTAAAATAGCAGTAATATTTGGAAAAACCGCCCACATGTGATATGGAATGCCCCAATTTTTAAATTATTATTCATTATTTTTAGGAATAAGATGCAGTAAATTGAATTAAAAAGGCTATAAACGGCGTCAGTTGGTTTATAAAAGTTAAAATAGGAGTTCAATAAGGAATATATTAAGAAAATAAATGCAATTTTTCTTACAAAATTTATCCAAAAATTTATTTATTTCATAAGTATCCTTTCCTAATGTCATTTTCTAATAATTAGGTAAAAAGTTAATTTACAATATTTTAAAAGGAACGCCATTGCCCTTTTAATGTGACAAAATATTAAATTTAACATTTTGCATTTAATAAAATATTTTTAAGTAAAACATTTCTTTTTACAAGTGTTCAGGTCTAATTAACAATATCTAGAGCTTGTAGACGTTAAAAAACGGCGAGCGCATGTGAGTTGAAATAAAGTAGTTGAAATAAAGATATTTTCGTGCATAACTCATAACGCGATTCATCATTTTAATTAGTCATTTTCTCTTAAATAATATATTTCATAAATATAATTTCTTTAATGTGTAAAATTATTTTGTTTTAATAAATTTGACTAAACATTTGCCCAATTTTAAACTTCGTAAAATTCTAGTACCAAACTGCGCTAATTTCACAAAAATAACTTCATTTTACTTTGAATGGAAGCCTTTCATCAGAAAAAAAATTCCAAAAATGATGTATTAGGCGGTCATTTTGGTACTAGCATGCCACTTTATCTGAAAATTCGTTTTTGCTGCTAAAAATCTTTTTTTTTTTTTTTGGAAGAAATAAGCATAGGTTACGATTTCTGAATAAAATTCTCAAATTGCAGGATTGAAGTAAAGTCAGTTTCCTTGAAACACTCCGTCCGCTGTGCTTTTGAGGTTTAGCAATAAAATTTTTCATGACTAACATGCTGTTTTACGCATAAATGCTCAATATTTTCAAATCCTTGGTGAAAAAAGACAAGATGTCTAAGGGTCGTTTTAATTTTACACGTAGATTTCATGAATGGACAATGAAGAAGTTTTTACTTGAAAGTTTTTAGAGTTTTTACACACTGTAATTACCACTTTTTGCTCATTAAAAAATACATTATGTATGGTTAAGACTTTATTTACTAAGCAAAACATAATATTTAAAAATACGTCCCTTACTTTATGGGCTGACCCAAGATGAAGTTTCCTTATAAAACATTGTTTATTTAATGCTAAAATATTTTTATTTTCATATACAAGCATTTGTTTTATGATAAATACTATAACAATTAAAATATCACATAAACTAATTCTACAAGTCTATGTTTTGTTATATATATATACGGGGTGTCCGGTCTCAACGGTGTCCAAAGGCTAATTCCTAAACCGTTAGTCATAGACATATAGTTCCAATTACAAAAAAGTTTTAAATCAGGTAAAAAAAATATTTTTAAAGCGATTTGGGTCAATAAAAACATTTCTTAAAATATTACGAAATTGAAATTTTTATACGGTCCCCCGGTCCTATAAGTTATATTTAGTGAAATTTTCCTTTTACACTGACAAGTAATACAAAAAAAGTCCCGTTATTCTACGATTAAAATTGACCGAGTAACAGCTGTTTAAAGTTGGAGCATATTTTTTGCTACAAAGGGGGGGTCATTCACAAATTTAGTCTAAATATAATTTCGACAGATATAAAAAATGTTTGGGAGTAAAATTAACATTGCAATATAAATTTGAAAAATTTAATCATTCTGTCTTATTAATGAAAAATATACAATTTGTAATAAACATTTAAGAAGAAAGAAAAAACAGAATTTTTGTTAAATAAAATGATTCTAAATTAACAGCCTCAATTCTTTACAAAATGATACGTATTTTAAAATATTATTAGATTGCACAAGCCTGCAAAAGTTGGGTTATGTTATGTTTTTAGCTCTTGATAATTGATTCTTATATACTCAGTACCGCTGAATCCGAAATTGACCTTCATTTTTAACTATCATATCAGGATTTTTCGCAAATTCCAAATTTCAAAGTTAAGAAATTCAATGTTAAAATTGAATTTCCTCCCCCATCTCATCGGACCACTCAGCTGCTTAGCTGTAAGAATCCCAGGATAAGCAAAAATATCGAATAAATTTTTTAATAAAATAAAATAAAATAAAAAATGTTTTACACATGTTTTATAGTATGAGATTTTCGCTATATTTCGCTTACACATTTGCGATTTGCAAAAAAATTGTAACGTGATGGTTAAAAATGGAGGTCATTTTCAGATTCAGTGCTAAAAAGTGCATAAAAATCAATTATCAAAAGTTAAAAAACACAACCATCTCCTCTACTTTATAGTATTCGATTTTTGTTATTCTTTAAATTTGAAAATTTATGATTTGCGAAATATCCTGACATGATGGTTAAAAATTAAGGTAATTTTTGGGTTCAGTGCTAAAAAAATACATAAAAGTTAAAAAACTCAACAATCGCAGTCTTCTATTATCTAATTTTTTTTTTTAAACTCCTTGGCAGAAATCTATCCGAAATTTTTTGTGTTATCCTGTAAAATTAGTATAAATGGTAACCACCGAAAATCTTAATAATATTAGATTGTTATCGGATTTTCACCAGTATGTAAAATGCAATCTCGATCGGATGTTTAAAAGTGGGTTAAAGTTCGAGTACATATTTTGAACTGGAAAAACATACATACGATTGTTGAAGTAACATAAAAACTTATAAAAAAACATAATTTTTGTTAAAAGAAATCATAAGAGAAACAGTCTCAAATCCTGACAAAATAAAACATATGTTATTTTAGCCAATTTGAGACTTAATCATAATACTTGTAGGATTTTTTTTCAAAGCGCACATACACATGAAGTAAGATCTTCGAATACTTTAAACACTTGGAGTATGATCCCTCAAAGCCAAGCCGAACTCATTTGTTTTCAGAGTAGAAAAGTGGCATAAGTCATGCATTTTTAAAGTTTCATAACTCACTCAATTTTAGCGTTATATGAATGGGACTTTTTTTGTCTTACTTGTCAGTGTAACAGGAAAAAATTACTAAATATAACTTATAGGACCGGGGGACCGTATAAAAATTTAAATTTCGTAATTTTTTTAAGAAATGTTTTTATTGACCCAAATCGCTTTTAAAATGTTTCTTTACCTGATTTAAAACATTTTTGTAATTGGAACTATATGTCTTTGACTAACGGTTTAGGAATTAGCCATTGGACACCGTTGAGACAGGACACCGTGTATATATATTTTAAAGTGGGTGTCCCAGAGTTTTGAAATATCCATTATGTAACCTCCTGTACGATATATAATTTATTTATATTCATGTCAAAAAAGTGTACCACACAACATAAATGATGTTTATAAGTAACAATGTAGTGACAATTATTTTGAATATTTGTTATGAATATCGGATCTAGTGGACAAATGGATGTTCTAGGAAGGGGGTTTTTCTCTATGTAACCTATTTTAGCAATTATTCTCCACCTTTATGTTGTGATTTTAGAATGATTACAAGTAAAATCAATTCACATTTGGTACCACTTTCAAATAATCAGACTGGTAGGTAAACCAAATAAAATGTGTTCTCAGAATATTTTTTTTTCTTTCTGAATATAACCCCTGTTACCTGTAACCTTTGTAATCAGATACATATGTTAATCTTCAAAATTGACTATAAACTCATTTAATTAAGAAAACTTTTGGTGTAGTAAAATTAAAACATCATTTCTACGGTATTAAGATAACAAAATCGCTAAATTAAGTTGATTTTGATAATTTTAATTTGCTTTTGTTGACAGAGGTTATATTTTGTAACCTCTATTACTAAATAACATAGATTACATATGTTGTTCTTCAAAATTAGCTATTTATTTATTTAATTTAAAAAAATGTTGGTGCAATAAATTATAAACAACATTCCTAACATATGAGGAGAATAAAATCACTAAATTAAGGTGGTGTTGGTAACTTTTTTGTTACTTTTGGTAATTTCTGTTACAAATAGTAATTAGTTTATGAAATTTGGCTATTTTATATTGAAATCTATCAATAGATTTAGGGGAGACCGGGGGAATGACGGCACTTTAAAGGGAATTTAAATTTTTTCACCTCAAAAAAATGTTTATTTTTTAATAGTAAAAATTCTAAATCTCTATCATGATCTTTAGTAGCTGTATAAATTTAACCGTAATCATAACTGTAAAGTAAGAACACATAAAAAAATATATTTTAAACATCTGCACAGTGGCGGGATTACCCAGGATATTGGGCTAATTCCACCACATTACCGGGGTAATGCCGCCACTGATTAATGACCTATTATATGCATCAAATAGATACTAGGAAACACATAACCTACTGAAAATATTTAGAAAGCAGAGTAATTCAGCAGAATAATGGTTAAGCTTACAATTTATTTCATACTGCAAAAGTGATAAATATAAATATCTGCTGAATCGGCTGCACTACATTCAAATGAGGCCATTTCTCATCCGATTTGCATGGTGGCGGCATTACGCCGAAAGGACAATATGGTGGAAATCCCCAAGTATAGAAGAAAGAAGAAACGAACTTGATCAACACATTGCATCAAACTGTCGGCGAATGCATGTAGATTACGGGTAGTATTATCTTAAATACCTAATGTTATAATAAAAGGTGCCTATGTCCACTTATTTGAAGCTCCAAAATAAGAATCAACTAGAAGAAAATAAAAATTTTCACTAGAACAAACGAACGACGTACAGCAAAATTACTCTCACTTTAGGCACTGTTCCTATTGTTGGCCTCTATAGTGCAGGCACATTCACTATCGCAAACTGCTGTTAGTTTTTTAACTAGGCGGGCATGGCGGTATTCACCCGGTCTCCCCTAATTATTTAATAAGTCGCCACACTATCACTTAATACACATTTTAATCCGCTGTATTTTTTAAATAGTTTTTAAAAAGTTTTAACTTTTAAATTTGTAATTTGGTATCAGGCGCTACATGGTCATTCTTTTATTCATTTTCTTTAAACATATTTCAGCCAATATGCAGCATTAACTTGACTAAGGACATCTATTACATACAGTGGTAAAGAAAATTGTTTGTCTGCTCGTTTTTATAAGTATGATAACTACATCTTCGTGTCCGGTAACAGATTTGTACACACCTTGACATCTTTCATCAGGTCTGCTCTCTTAAATAAATAACATTAAGCGCGTACTTCGATTATTTGCTATAACTTAAGCCTTATACAACTACAAAATGCAATTATTGTGACCAAAATGCAATGAAAAAAAAATAGTACTTCTGTGGTAGTGGAAATCTGCATGTAAAACTGAAACGACCCCTATATTCCTCAGAATTTCCAAGGAATACGAACACAATTATTTCAGATTTTTTTCAGAAAATTTCTATTTGTATATTAAACAGTTAAAATTTTAATCGCCTTATTTAATCCGCAGAATTGGTAATATTTTTCTGTGATAATTTAGGATGAAAAAAATTTTCAAAATAGTTTGGTACAAATATTTACACTCTCCATAAATTAATATTTTTCGCAATATGCTGCGAGAACAAATTTATTTTAAACAAAGAAAACTTAAAAAAAAAATGTATTTTACAGAATTGGAAAAGTTTTTGTTGCACAAAGGAACATTTTCACTGAGACGCAGCCTATTCATGTAATTTTATTTAGGTTTTTTTTCAATTAACCATTTTTTAAAAAATGTGTTGTACTCTTTTTTGCTTTTACAAATAAAATTTAGTATTATGTTTTAACAGAAATTTTTATACACTCATACTTTTAAATGCAACGCACAAAATACGTTAACAATGCGTTGTGGTGCTTTTAGCAAATAGTATATTAACAAAGTTGTGTGGAAGATTGCACATAAAGAATGCCTGAGAATTTTTTAAACATTTTAATTAGAATTCTATTTTCAAATTTCAGAACTGTAAGAAGAAATAGCACTGGTCAGTATTTTATGGTATTTTGTCCCTCCAAATAAAGTTAAGTTTAAATAGTAGGATTTAAGGAAATATTATAGTATAGGTAGATGCGTATATGGTGCTCACGCCTTGGAACTTTATTTAATTTGCGCCCGTTTATACACTAACGATGACAAATAATAGAAAAGTTATAGTATATAGAAAGCGGAAATTTTACATTTAAAATTGCCGATAAGCAGGCCAGTGAACAAAAGTAAAATGAAAAATAGTTTTTAATTATAAATTCAAATTTTTTATACGTAGTCAATTTTCTTAAACTGCCCACCATTTACATCAAAAAGTATTTCATGTACTTTCTCATTAGCCGCATACTTCACTACTTATCATGCATTTCACTACTTATAGCACCCTTTTTGAATCTGTTTATTTCACAAGTTTAAAATGCGATAGTTTGATTACACTTCCTGTAAATTCGTGATGTATTTATTCTTTTATGATGTTTATTTAGTTAAGGAATATTATTAAAAAACTAACAATTACTAAGTTGTTTCTATTGTTGAAAATACAAACGGTTTTATCTTTTACAATTGTTTTGCACAAATATTTCAAAATATACTTGTAAATTTTAAAAACCACTGAAAAATCAATAAATTGAGTTACAATTTTAAAACAAATGGCAATTAAAAGGACATTTTTTTCTAGTCGGGGGTGTATCGAAATTGTACGGTGTTTAGAAGTTGAAAAAATTGCAAGAAAAACAATTTCTGGTGAGGCCTTTGCCATCGTCAGTGTGTCCTAAGTGTTCCTCGTGGACATGTCTTTTTGAAATATAAAATAATTAGATTACAGAAAAGAGTTCTTAATCATTTAATACGCTTGGCTGTATTTTATGCCAACATATATTATCAGTGTCCATACGAATAACTCCTAAAAATATTTGACATATTTAACAGGAAATTGCGATTAAATAAAGTGAAGTTTATTATTCCAAAATTGTGGTTCTCAAATGATAAATCCTCACAAAGCCTTTTTTCTATGCATCTATATCAGCTACATAAAATAAATCATTACGATTTAATGCCAATTAAATGTAGTCAAATCATGTATCGCACTTAGTTTTTATTTTCTACGCTGTCTGTCTATATTCTATTGTTTCATGAGCATTTACTTCATTTAACTGTGCTATTTATCACCGGTAAACTTCCTGTGAGGTTAACAGCAACTATTTTTTTTATCAATAAATGCCAACTATGTCACCAGCGATTTATATCACTTATGAGAAAGATCATCAATGTAAATTTAAAAATAGCAGAGAATTTCAGAAAATAATTTCTGAAATCAATTGCGCACATTGTATTATTAACATATTTATTACAATTGCCTGGTTAATATAATAATATCGTCCCTAGAAAAGGGACGCCTTCAAAAATTAAATTAATACTTTAGGATATTTGTAATTTTTTTCTTTTTGCTTCATGTGATGTATTCGTTTTGACTGGCATATTATTTCTTAGTGGGAACAGGATAAGACTTTCTAGAGTTAGGACCATCACAGAAAGAAAATTTTCTTCAATTTTCACATGCTCAGCGTCCACGAAATGAACAGTTTAAAAAAAACGTACTCATTTCAGAATATTGCCATCCCAATAATGAATCACATTTTTTAAATACTCCCTTGTCCCACAAATTAATAATTTTTACTCACTGTAGTTTATCTTCACATATTGGATTTTGAACTTTCTATACTCACTTGTCCTACTGTTAAATAATCTTTACTCACTTTATACTTTCATCACATAGTTTTCTGGTGCCATATCTCTTAAATTCTTCCTGTTTAAACGATTGTCGAAAGCATAATTGTAGTAGAGAATGTTTCTTTATTTTTCAAAAATAAAAATAAAACAATTGACATTCTCAGGATTAAAGTAGTACAAACATAGGCTTTGACGGTTTTGTAAAATTCACTTTTATAAGTTTATGAAAAAACAGTCTTTATAAACTGAAAAAACAGATTAACACTTCAAAATTTAAACATCCTTTTAATATCATTCAGTATGAAATTAAAAAGAAATTACTATGAATAGGATTAACAAGTAACGGTTTATTAACATCGACAAGACACTATTGTCGCTTTTGCCTCTCATTTACACCTTAAAAGCAGATACATTTTAGCTGCATTAGTTTAAAAAACATAAGTCATCTATAATGTGAATTGAACGTTAATGAATATAAAACTCTCTACATAAAACTGTAAATAAATAGTAAGGTATATTCTCCCGATACCTACGAGTACATTTCTCATCTAAAAAATATTCAAATCACGAAGAAATAATCCATTTTTTAGGTGCAACAGTCTTATACACATTCGCTCATGTATCTTAATTTATACATGCGTCTTATAAAAATATTTGAAAATTTCGAAAAAAAAAATTCTTAGTTTAATATTTTTATCTATAAATGAGTATTTATTATTTTATAAAAAAACTTGCATCAATGAGTTATTTACAGTTATTATAAGTGTAAAGAAATCGAAGGATGTATTTTACTACATGTACAGCCTGTACTATATTATCGTGTCCAAATGTTGAGTATCTACTGAACGTGAGATATGCCCTTTGTTCAAATTACACAATGACCACAAATGTCGTCATACAGGAGATTGATAAAGTAATTAGGGTCACCAAACTTTTTTACAGCTAAACTGAAGTAATTGGTTCTCGAATGTTAGAAAATAGTTATCCACCTTTTAATCAATTCTCAATTTGCGGTGACTGTTCAAATATTTCATACATTGAAAACATTTGTTTTGCATTATGCTAATATACCGCTTTAAGACCTGACCTACAAATTTTTGTAGGTGATGCTAAAATAAAAGAAAAAAATCTTCCTTTTTGTGCGATTTACGGTCGAGCCTGCACGCATAGAATTGCGTAGACCTCCCTTGGCATAGTCTGAGCTCGGATATTTTTTCAATCAATTATGATCCTATTAATTGGTGCGTTTATTTGTCTTAATTCATGGGAATATAACTATTATACCCTTGGTGATATTTTGTATAAAAACACTGGGTGAAATTACTGTCTAAAGAAAGCAGCAGATGCTGTAAGTCGAAGGCAAATTAAAGGATACAAAAAGATAGTCTGACAATTATCAAAACAATTCTAAAATATAATCGGAAATTGTTGAAAAAAGTAATTTAAAAAAATTGTAAAATGCACCAAGTATTACATACGTACTTTACAGGGATTCTATTCTAGAGTTCGAAACACTATGTCATAAATACCTGTTATATTGGAAGACTGAAGGGAAACTCAATAAAATTACTTAGACAATTTACATAGTTGATGTTCACCTAATATTAACATTTAGCTAGAAATACTTTTAATTAAAATGTTCCACATATTTTTGTTTTAATGGATATATTTCCAGTACTATGGTTATGCTTGAGTAAAATAAAATATTGCCCACATATTTCTAAAATAGCAGTATAAAATATATCGTTCAGATTGTCAATATTGTGCCAGTATAGGTTTAGCTATTACACGTATTTAAAACGTGTTTTATGGAATAATTTATAAAGTTTGGTTGTTTGAATTAAGACTAAAGAAACAGTCAAGATATAAGATTCAAGTGAAATTACGGCAATGCGCATCGTACAAAAATATGTATTTTGTGGATTGTTTTATAAATGTTCTTTATAAAACAGAAGCTTTTATGACAACGTTATTTAAAAAGTCTGAATATCATGCATCTGTGATAATTATTTATACTGTGTTGTATATCTCATATATAATCTCATTATTTCTTGTACATCTAATAATTTTTCATTGAACTCGCATGTTCTTTTCCCATTTTTTTATTCCAAAATATATACTCTTGTTGAATTATAGTGTATTATAATTACCATAATGTGACCAATAAAATATTATTATGAAAGCAGATTCTTCTCTTATTCTCTATAGAGAATTCTGTACATAGTTGTTTCACTCCCCACAGTTTCCAAGTTAAACATTTTCTGCTGAATGAGATTTTTATTTGAGAAATTGTTGACAACATGAAGTCCTCGTTACCTAAAGAAATTCACACGATTTCATTTAATATGCATAAATTTAAATAATTAAAAGAAATTTAAGATAATGATACAGTAAGGCATAAAAATATTGTAACTAATTCAGAGAAATTAACCGTGAGGTAGAGAAATTTTAAATTTAAAAAAATGCATTAAAAATGTAATGTTATAAAGACTAAGTGAGTAATCAGAATGGTCAAAACATGCATATTGATAAGCAAGATTTGCTAGAATTTGTCTTTAGTTACTAAATTATATCAAGCCTTGGAAAATATGCACATTTCAGAAATTAGGATTTCATAAGTATAAAAAAGGATATGTACTTCAATTACATAATGTCTGAAAATAAACATGTCTATGTTTTAATTGTGATATATCAGAAAATCTTAGGACATTTAAAAATATGACTGAATATTCTATAACTCCATCAGAAATATAAATTAAGAGGTTCCTTTAAGTTACATACCTGAAATATGCGTTTATCCCCTTGAGGAGCACCGGTATATATTATATACCACCTACGATTAATGAAGTTTTACACCAGAAAAAATATATTAATCTTACCTTTCTAACTTTGATGGAAAAAAAGCCGTAAAATTGCTTTTACTTATTTTGAAATAAAATTTTTCAAAGATTCCGGTGGGAATTCAGCATTTCTCAAACGTAATTGCTTGCCCCTCAAGGGGTTATAACACGTTAATTGAATTTTTATTGTCCGATTTAACGACGATAGAATTAAAAGTGTCGTACTTTTTTTTTAGACAGTTTTGCGAGTGTAAGCATAATAAGCTCTAAGCATGTAAGTGAGAATTTCTTTAATTTAGTGTGCTTTTGCTATTATGAAATTCGAAATATTCATTAAATAATTTAAACATAACTTGGAAAAATCTTTATTTTATACAGCTAAAGTTATAACTAAATGTAACTAGCTAAATATTTAAATTTAAATGAATAAAAAAGAAATTTATTTGCGTCTGTAGATAAAAGAAAGCGAAATTAAATTAGTTTTTCGATGTTTATGTATGCTTCGGCCGTTCGAATTCATTTTGATAGAAAATTTGAAAAGCCATTTTTATTTCATTTTTACAACAAACCTGTACTTTGAAAAATGTATAGGTAAAAAGAAAACTTGAAAAAAAAATCTCTCTCTTTCTAAATGCTGTACTTAAATTCTTTCTTTTAATCATAAATGCGGAAAAAAAGAGAATCTAAATTTTAATTCCTATGATAAATTTACATGAGATTTTACTTGAACTTATGCTCATGATTTATGCATGTTTATCAAATAGGTACATATTGTGTTTTCTATTTATAATAAAAAACATTTTACTATTCATGAACCGACCAGTCACACACCAGTGTACGTTTTCCATTAGGATTTGTTTTTTTTTTAATTGCTTACGTACTACAGGTTTTAACATAGGGGAGTGTGGGGTGGAGTGGGACAGTTGGAGGAATGGGACAGTAAGTTTTTCTCTTTATGTATTACTCTAACCATTTCGATTGTATAAAGAAGAAGATTATTTCAAGAATAAAAAGTAAATTTGCTTCATATACTTTTTTCTTATATTAATGACTTGTTCATGCGTATATGTAACAGTTTCCCCATTTATGGAACATTATAGGGGAGACTTGGGAGACTTGATACCTTTTTCAGTTTTTAATTTTTATTTTCAAAAAAAAAAATTCAAAAAATGTTTCCAGTTATTATTAAAGGCTCATGTGTCTTTCTTGTAGTAGTATTTTTTTAAACCACTTTTAAAATAAAAATAAATTGTTTTCCAAAAAATAAAAAAAGGATCAAGTCTCCCCAGTTGCAGGGAGACTTGGTCCTTGAAACAGGTGCATTGAAATGATTCAAATTAAGTAGTAGAAATTAAATTTATTGTTGACTAACATGTAGAAAGAGAGAAAAAAAACAATTAGTGGTGAAAAAACATTTTTAAATATTGAAAAATCAAATGTAAATATTAAAATTATTGCAGTTCGAAGAATTCCACCAGCATGTTTGGTTTGGGTAGTTTTTTGATAATGTCATCATTGTCCACAACACTATTGTCAACATTTTCTGGATAAATAAATTAGTCGAAATTAAGTTCTCGTTTTCTTAGAAAATTGATTTCACATTCGATAAAATCTTATAAATTTTTCCCACGAAATGATTATTTTTCTTCTTTCCCAGAAATCGAACAATGACAAAGTCATTTTTATCAATCGACAAATTTTTTGGATCTTCAATGATTTCATCAGGATGTTTATCAAGTGGATCTGGGTCGGTGTAATCCTAAACACTATAACTGCTTTTATAATTTCCTGAGGAATCGGATCTTTCATTTTTAGTGTTTTTACTTTTTTCTTGAGATGAAATGAAATTTTCCAGATTTTTGTTTTTTATTCAGTTGACGATCTTGTATTTGTTCTTCATTCAGTCTTTTAGTTGGTATGCTTGTCAAAATTTTTGAAGATGACACTTTTTTCATTTTTTTAGATTTTCGCTATTTTTGGCAATGGAACCTTAGGGAAGGCTTGTATGTCTTCTGGTGTTACTATGTTTGGTTTAACTGTAATTTTTTTACTGCTTGTTAAAGTTAATGATCGATTTGAGACGAAAGATGATAAAAAAAATCATCTTCAGAAATTCCTATTTAAGGGATATAATCCGGTGATTTTAAATCCATTTATTATGTTAGTGGCTTTACCATGGCTTTAGGATAGGCAATTCTGATCAGTATTGTTGTCCTTTGAGCAGGCTGATTAGTTATCCAGTCTTGAGCAGAAACATTAAAATATCTTAAGTGGTCCATATGCAGTACGATCCAGAGGCTGCAATTTGCGAGAAATGTGCGGTGATATTTTTAACAAAATTATTCCATTTTCTTTGCATAATTCAAACTCTCAATGCTTATACGGTTATGATTATTCATTATGATTAACACTTTACTGTTTTGATTATAATACCTTACATTCTTTACGAAGTGCTGTAAAAATTTTGCAAAGTTAGTCGTATGTCTCACATGTGCATTCATCTGCCATGTGCTTGCTAACCATCATATGTAGCCACATATTAACTTTCTATCTTTGTCAACCATCTAAAATCAAGGCAACCATACTCTAATACAGATAACATCTAATATCACAATTAAAAGTAAGGGATTAATAAAATTTAACATTAATGTAGCTTACTTTGGTTTGGGGACATTCAATCCTCAGGATCAAGCCTCCCCATACAGGGATCAAGTGTCAAGTGATGAACATGGATCAAGTGTCCCTAATGTGCATGTTTGGGGGAAAAATTGCTAAATCAAAAATAAACTGTATTGGATTTAAATAGCATTTAAGCATCAAGAAATGCTAGTATATTATATTAATAAAATTAAGTAATTTAGTTATATTTAGCATAAAATATGAAACATTAACTACTTACTCAAAAAGAAGTTTGATTGTCAGAAAACAGAGATTCCTTTCTTACAACAAAAATAAAAATGGCTGAATGAAATTATGTTGCTAGATCTGTTGATAAGGAATCACTTTATTAATGTTTCCAGTTTCAGAGACTTAATTGCATTTTTCTCTGGTTTTAGACCTAGGTATCAAGTCTCCCAAGTCTTCCCTACTGTATATTATCCCTAATTTAAACTATGATTAAAAGCAGCATTTTTGTTTATACAAGAAGTTTAACATAAAAGAAGGTAGAGGGAGGAATGGGACATGCCAGCAAAGGGAAGAATGGGACATGTCTAATTCCTTCTTTTTAATAAGATAAATGTAAATTCTAATATGCAAACATTTCTCGAGGGCAGTATATTTATTATAACATTAGAAATATATTCATTTACTTCAAAATGTATATAAATTAAACTAATGACTTTTTAATGTCATCTCTGACTGACAATTCTGAATTGTCCTTCCAGTGATGAAGGTAATGGAATTTCCTATTATAGAATAGACATTATCAACCTACAATCTTTGTTAGACTGTATATATAGCCAACAATAGACTATTTGTGCCTTATCATACATTGTTTTATAGCTGTCCCGTACCTCCTTGTTAGTGGGGAGGTATGGGACATATTTTGAAATTCACAATTTCTTTATTTATGAAATTGTTTCTGCAAATTACGTTTCTATATTATTCAAGCACATTAGAAAGTGTCTCATTTTGTATTCTATATATGGAAATTTTTGTTTTTGTGTCAAACAACGTTGATTTTATTATTTTTGTAAAAAGTGTCCCATTCCTCCCCACTCTCCCCTACTTAGCAGCGTGACGGGGGTAAGGTAAAACTGGAAATACTGGTCTACGGCACACCCTATTAATATTTATAAACAATTTACACGGAAATCACAATCCAGACGCAATTTCAAATAGCAGTTACACAAATTAGTAAATCTTATTTAAATTTCGATTCAAAGGTTCTACAGCTTTTCCTATTTTTTAAAAGCATGGCTCTTACACAGACGTATTAAAATGAAACACATTAACTTTAAACATTCACCCAATAATTTAAATCACACATTAAACAAGAATATTTAAAATGTAATACAAAATCATGAAAAAAATATCATAATGGATGTTTTCAAACCATATTCAAACACACATACCTCTATAATAATAACTATATTAGTTGCTCCTTCCAATTAAATAGTTACTTCAAGTCGTAATATCGTCACAATATCAGTTTGAAACACATCAATTTCATCTTAAGAATCTTTATTATAACGTAAACAGATTTTGAACATCGCAAGATCAGTAAATTTTTTCACAACACAAAACAACAATATCACTCTGTAATTTTCCACTTATCTGATTAAACCATGCTCGTTCCCTACTTTTTCACTAGGTCTGTTCACGGATGCAGATCAGACCGCACGTGCGTGCACTATGGAGACATGGAGTAGGTCTTTGTCATGTATGAAATAAACATAAGGGCTGGGATCGAGGTAGATTTTGCGCTGTTGGCGAAACGAGTTTGACCAATTAGAAAATTTACTTACTTAAAACAGCGAAACGCTCGCAAAAATGCAGGCTTCTGATTGGTGAATCTCGTTTCACTTACAGCACAAAATCTATCTGGATTCCTGCCTAGTGTATTGCGTTTAGGTTCAGATCATGGATTTCACTTATTACGGAACTAATTATAATGATATTCTGTTGCGTAACCAAAAAGAGCTTCATGGTCGAATCGTTAGAGTACAGCGTCTAGAATATATAGTGTAGAAATAGGCTATCCCAGTAATACTTAAAAAAGGGCTGAAAGATTGGATCCCTTAAATATCAAACGATGCTGAAATCCAATGAGTCAATCACAGCGACATTTGAAGGATATTTCCTAAAACTCCAACACGAATTGGACCAGACGCTGTAATAATATGATGGTTACTGTGAAATTTGAAAATATATCGCAGATGTTGCCGCGATCAGCTCCCTGGATTCCAGCATCATTGCAAATTAAAGCATACAATTTTTAGCATTGTTTGAATAGAAGCTTTCCACACTATATATTTTGTAGACGCTGTAGTCCAAACCATGGCAAAACTAGAGATTTTCTATTCCAGAACTTGGCAATATGCTTGTACGAGTTCGACTATCTGAATGCGACAAGTTAACAGTAATTAGCTTGGAAATAATGACAGGTTTTCCAAAATTTTTGGCGATTCGCTTTAATCTAAAATAGTCTCAAACAATCGAATGTTATATTTCGTATGTAGCCTCTCTCATGTCACGGCTCTCTAATGCTATCAAAATCGCATCTAGAGCGCTCAAAATAAAGTTCTTTCTTTTCTCAAGTCTCTATTTTTCAACGTCAAAGACGTACTCATAGTACAGCGTCTAGAATACCTACACTGTTAAAAATATCGTGAAAAATTACCTCTGTTTTTAAAGGCTATCTATTTTCTGACCAATGAGAACGCTACATTAATACCGATGAAGAGCTCTTATTGGTCAGAGAATAGATAGACGCTGCGATAATGTCGCTGCGATCTTTATATTTCAGCAGCATCGTTGTGCGTTTAAGGGATACAATATTTTAGCGCCCTTTTAAGTATTACAGCGATAGCTGATTTCCACACTATATATTCTAATCGCTATACTCATAGCACTCAGAATCAGGACCAGCGTATCAATTAAAACCATCACTGTTAAAAATATCGTGAAAAATTACCTCTGTTTTTAAAGGCTCTCTATTTTCTGACCAATGAGAACGCTACATTGACACCTATGAAGCTCTCTTATTGGTCAGAGAATAGATAGCCTTGAAAAGCAGAGGTAATTTTACAAGATATTTTTAACAGTGCACTATTATTTCATTCAATATCGAAACAGTGTTAGATTCCATGGAAAGAATACTTTTTACTAATGCTGTCTTTAACACCAGTGGCATTTTTATGCTCACAAGGAAGGTCTCCATAGGAGCATACTCAGAAAAATCTTAAAAAATTAGAGAATGTTCTTCTCATATGGATATATATGCTTATAGAATTTTTTTTTTTTTTTGGCGAACCCCGATACAACGTCCGTTAAAAAATAACGAAGTTTTCGTTTATTTGGCGATTTATCACCGGTTGGCGATGAAATTTTTTTTTATGTAAACGCTTTTATGTAGGAAAAAACTTTTTATGTTGATTTAAATAAAAAGTTTAATTAAAGTTTAATTTAAATAAATTTAATTTTGTCATTTTTTATTTGTTTTAACTATAGTTTTGTCCTTTTTAGTTTGTCTTAGTTTGTCATATATATTTATATGTATTTATAATAAAATTTAAATATCATATTTTACGATTTAAAACAAAATTTAAATTGATTTAAATTATTTCAAGCTCAAAAATAAGGCAGATAGAACACTGTCGACTTGATTTTGTCGCTATGGAAACGACTTTGTCTTCGATATGGAAATGTATTATGGCAATCAAATGTCAGCTGACTATAACTTAAAATAGATATTTGCAACTTGAAAAGCATAGGAAATATTTTTACAGTGATACAATTAAATAACTACAGCAACAAGCAACATATATATGTAATATAAAAAATATATAATAACCTCTTTCATTGATTAAGTTTAAATTCATTAAAAACGGTGCATTCTAAAAAACAATTAATAAACAATTTTCAGATGCATTAAAATCGTTTGCTTTTGGCGAGGAAAAATTCTGCTTGTCAAATCGCGTGTCACTTTCGTATTTTCGCGCCAAATATTCGAAAGTATTTTATTTTTTTACAGACTTTCTAATAAAATTCCGCCGTTAAATTTGATTGATCCCTTATTACATACATGAGTAGTTTCACTAGCATTTTTTTCAACATATTCTGAGTATGCCCTGTAAGGAGACCTTCCTTGTCAGAACGAAGTCCTTAGAACTGCTTTTCGAGAGTTGATTTTGACGAAAAATATTATGACGTTGCAATTTGATAACAAAGTTTTCAGGTCTGAATATAAAAAGTGCTTTTATTTTCGTTCTCGGGTCGTTATGGTAGAAAAATAACTTAATTTAAATTTTAAATATTTTCTTTTTTAATGTTGATCGGACAGTTATATAATTATCGTAAATACTATTAAAAAAATTTCCTAGTCAATATGAAATTGTAAAAATGTGAAATGTTTTATTGCCGCTATGAATGTAACGCATGTATATTCGCTTTTAAGTCATGAAGAATAAGAAAAGAAAAAATGTGAAATCGGATAAATCGTTTCTATGGCAATCTGAACCAATAAGAAATTCTTTATAGCTTCTACCACTATAACGCGAGTATGAGCACTTCGAGCAGATGACAAACAACAAATAAAAATATTGGATTTGGCTAAATCGGTATATTGAAACCTCTAAAAATAGGAAATCCCTTAAAACTACATTCACTATAATGAATATTAAATTAAATTAAATTAATTTATATTACATAAATTTTTAATTTGTTTTTAATTATTTTTTATAGAAACTTTCAATTTTTTCAAACTTTCTGATACTAGGCTCCGAACTCGGTTCTACAGAACTGCAGACACATAGCATACCACGGAGATACTGCGCACTCATTCTGAAATAGCTTAGAATAAAATTTTAAACAAAGACACCAGAAGTAATTTTCAGCAAATATGACTATATATATGATACGATATAACACTGCCAAGAACAAAAATCCATCAGATTGCAAGCTACGTTTTCAACATATCCAACATATTTCGGGAAAAAAGGATGTATCGCGTATTCTGTTGTTAGAAGAAAATTCTTGTTTGTTTAACGAAAAGTATTTAATACCGTAGAACCTATTTAAATGTCAAATTATTTTGTAAATATTTACATAAAAATAGAAGCATAGATTAACATACAAGATGGGACATTTACGGCAAAATATGCAATGGCAACAATACTAGCGTCACTACCGATAAGGGGGAAGAATTAACAAGCCTCCGAAATGTTGTAGAAATATGTTTACGCTCTATGTTTTGAATATCTATCCTTTCCTAAAACGAAGCAGAGGCAGCGAGAGAGGCAGACGATTTATTTGTTTGTTTTATTGAACACATACATCAAACTTGTGTGGTTGACACCAGGGCCCCCTTATAAGTCATCGTCGATATACAGGGAAGAGATAGCACAAGGAAATTTACAACACCAGACAGTTCCATGCGGCGGCTCCACAAAGAGTGTGCAACGGAGCCGGCGGGATTCGAACCCGCACCCACCTACACTCTCAAGCAATTAGCGGCGTGCTGCCTTATCCACTCAGCCACGGTGGGCCCTATTTATTTATGCTTTATTTATTTAGCTGCTTTTTTTTGTTATTGTACCTGTATCATTCACCTTTAACTTACAAAATGATAATTAGAGTAATAATATAAAAGAAAAATCCTAGAAAATTCTTTTAAGAATGTAAATATGTAAGTTTATGAGATTAAATTGTAAAAAATCAAATTCAGGTATTGTGTCAATTTACTCAGGTCGAGTAAAATTTTATTGAGTGTCATGTCAGTACCTCTATTTATTTTTAACTTTTAGATTTATATCATTCTAAATATTTGTCGAAAGGAATTTAACCCCATCTGTAATTTTATTATTATTATTTCTTATATGTTAATATTATAAATGTTATTAAATTGATTGTACGTTATTTACATTAAAAACAATATTTTTATTTTATCTGTAAGAAAGTGAAAATGCGTAAATTTTAAAAGATGATTGTAATGATTGTTTAATACATTAAACTTCATATATTATTAAAACATCTGCTATAAAAAATTTCCTTCCAAATGAGAATAATTATGAAATTTTCTGGGACTTGTAGAGTGCAATAATTCGTATATTTTTTATTACACCATTGTTTCTGACATATAGCATTCAAGACGAAATTTTTACCTTGTTTTTCGTTGCACGTAAATCGTTCACCCACCATGTAAAAAAAAGCATATATCCGTGCACGAACATAGAATAGATATTAGATACTATATAAAATAGAATATCTATTCTATGTTCATGTAAACATGCAGCATGAAAAAAAGAAAGATCCCAATGAGGTAGATACTCAATAATAAAAACATTACATGGATGGGGAGTTTCTTCCACATTGTCACTAAAAGCGCTACGATCGCAATCACATTACCATTATGCTCTATGGGAGTGTGCGATCTTGTATGTTAATCTATGGATAGAAGTGTATATATACATGTCATAATAAATATCTCCAACAATGCAACTTAACAAACCAAAGAGTTTACTTAACCGATTACTCTATCTTATGAAAATAAAAAGCACAACACGAGAAACGTGAAGAAATCGTAAGATATGAGGGTATATCCTCGTGTATGGAAGATTAAAAATAAAAAGAGTACCAAGGATATTGTTGGTGTTTCGCAGGTTTTATCTCAACATGAAGGTGAAGACCCGTTGAGTGCCAAAAAACTTTAAGTAAGAATTCTAGGTGATTTCCATTGTTTATATTTATGAATGCACGAGTATTATATTGTTGATTTAGTTGAATTATCGTGATCTACTAAGTATAGCATTATTTGCTCGTGTGAATAATAAATGTTGTTTAAAATTTAGAAGTCAATAAAAGCTTTTATTTGTAGTTATAATTCAAGTGAATATTTAAGTAGGTAATAATTACAAAATCCTATAAATATATATATCATAGAGAGCAATGAATGGGATATAAATGGTTTTTAGCTATTTTGTGAAATGTTATTAACGAATCAGTAGCCTTTATTTAGTGCAATTTTCACGAAGTGAGGAAATTAAAAAAAAAAAAATAGGCAAAAAGTGGCCCTCTAAAAGTGTTGCTCCATAAGGGAAGTAATATTTGATCGCTCGAGAAAATTTTGAACAAACATTAACCTCTTGGGGACGAGCGACACGTATACGTGCCGGAAATAGGCCTAAGGATCCTCGTTTATTCTCACCAGTAAAATTTTACTGTAAAAATTGCCTTATTTAATGCGAGCATTTTGCCGATTTGAATAGGCACAAACTCCTGTTTTTTTAAAACCGGTAGCAAAGTAATAAACATTTCGTAAAAGGCTCCCGTCGCGAGGGTGTTAAACGCCATGCATATTAGTGATCTTCTAGCATTACTGAAAAGAAAATGTTTCTTGACTCAACGCCATCTATAGACAGTGCCTACGAGCTCGATTTCGACGTCACGGCAGATCGATCGTTAGCTGATCATTTATTGGACTCTATCCTTGTGACGCAACAGTCAAGCGTCTAATGAATGATCAGCTAATGGCCGATTTGCCGTAACGTTGAAATCGAGCTTGTAGGCATTGCCTATAGGTCACGTTGGTTGACTTGTCTCACTTAAGATAGCTTGAAAAAAGCCGGTTTGTTACTGGGTTCATTTCCAATAGACCCCGTTTATTGCCAGGGTTATTCTCCAAAACCCCTGGTTTATACCCCAAAAACCTCGTTTATTCCCTGGTTTAAACCTGGTGTTTTGTAGTCTTTGCAATTCTACCTGTGGTATCAGCTGGATATCAGCTGGTATCAGCTGTGGTATCAGCTGGTATCCCATGCATTTCAGATTTTCTGTACGTAACCGTTTGAATGCAACATTTTTCAAACGATAGATCGGCCGTGATGGTCCAGTGAATTGGCCTGCCCTCTTGCCAGATCTATCTTCTACGTCGTATCTTCTTCTGGGGCATGTGCAATCCCTTGTCCACGAACACATCCGTTGACAGCACCGAGGACCTTATAGCACGCATCATTGCAGCTGCCGTGGAAATCCACGACACTACTGGAATGTTCGCGAATGTACGAACTTCCATGCAGCAAAGATGTTAGACGTGCAACACATGCGGAGGTCGTCAATTCGAATACCCCTTTCATATGAGTTGTGCTTCCCTTTTATTACTTTTGTTTTTATGTTTATGAACAGCGAGTAATAAACACCTTTTTTTCTCCTATTTTGTGTCTTTTCTCTTACTTGGGTTTTATGTCTAAAAAGTGCGGAATGAAGCTTCGAAACAAGCTCGCTCGAAACACTCGCGCCTACTCAATGCCGTCTACAGCGTCAGGAAGGAGTTTCTGACCTGTCATTCCTATGTGATTCCCAGTCGTCTAGGTGTACCCTACTTCTCCTCGAAGGTTCTTAGATGGGACACCATGTATATATGTATACAGAGTGATTCATAACTATTTGTCAACAATCGACATGTAGGTTAGTAAGGCGATAACAAGCAAGAATCATATAGGAACTGTCGCAAATGCAATACAGACGTGCCACATGCCCACAAAGTTGTGTACCGCTACCGTCTGCTGTCGTAACCAATGTAGACAGTCCAAACGGTTCTCGTAACCACCGGCGGTTAGAGACTGCACACGTTGCCCATGGTACGGATGCAACTTGTCCACGTGCAAGATACGCCAAACGCTGGATTGAGTGACACGTACACGCGCTGCAATACGTCGAGTACCCGCCTTTGGACCGTTTTCAACTTCGGACATTACGGTTACTTCTAGTGTACGTGACCGAGTTGTTCTCTGAGCACCAGTATCGATCATTCATGTGTCGAAATGTCTCGTTTCGCTCAATCGATGACGCAGACGTGCGAACATGGTTTGAGTAGGGATACGTCTGGTTGGAAACCTCGAACTATAGAGTTCCCTAGCGGATGATCACTGCAATTTGCCGCCCCGTAAACGAGGTGCAAATCCGCCAATTCGCTATTCGTGTAGCGATGCATCCTTCCTTCAGCTCATACATCCAAAATACGCTTTTCCTCCCTTCTGCTTGCCCAGCTGTCTTCGCGACGTCTAGAGTCCTCTTGCTCGTCAGTGTTGCGTATGCGACCCTATCTTCCTACAATATTATTGCTTGTTTCCGTCTTCCTAACCTACAAGTCGATTATTTAAAAAGAGTTCTGAATCACCGTGTATATATACAATTTACTCTTGCTAATGCTTGTCTCGAATTATTGAGGACAATCTTGTTTTTAAAATAATCTTAAAAAACATCGCTTAAAGCGTACACGGGTAACGTCATCGAGTAATGCGGACAATTATTTCAGAAACTGACCGAGCGAAATGGACACTGATCTTGTACATTATTTTTTTCAAAAGCGATTATGATGTTGCATTGATTATAGAAATATCATGAAACTGACTGTCAAAATAATGAAGAGAAATATAACTTTTTACCACCAAAAACGTGAGAGGTTCAAAAACTGCTATTAGCTGTTAGCGGATATTACTATCAAAATGAGGTAAATAAATTAAATTTTTGAGTGCGTCTCAAAACTGGAAAATGAAATGGTAAAAATGTCATTTGTTAAAGTAAAACAGTGGAAAAGAAAGATTAATTATCTAAGTTAAATTATCTAAGTTTGTGTACTTGTTTTTTTATGTTATATTACTAAGTTAAAAGAACGGTCGTTTATTTGCGTGTTAATGTGGTAACGTAGTTAAATTCTATCGAAAACGCAATGCAATTTATTCAATGAAAGGGTTTCATCATTCATACATTTACATCGTTTATTGCGGATTTCGGTTACTGCGGACAAAAAATATAGCTCTCCTGAAACTCATTGGAAAAAGAATGTGGATAATTGTGAAGGTGATTGTCCATATATTAGGAAGACTATATATTTCAAATGCGCAGATTTCATTTTAAAATGTACGTGCATACTTCATTCAGCATGGTCCATCCCGCGTGACAGCAGTATTTTCTTAGAAAAACTTTGCCTTATTTAATCAGAATTACTTCGATTACATGCGACGAAATGTTGTGATCGGAATGAGTGATCTCATGCGAGCTGCTGTTTGATAACACTGCTTTATGTGACAATCAATGACTGAAAATCTCCCAGTCGTGTACGATTGCATTTTACGATAACAATACTTTACGTGTAAATACTTTTTATATATCAAAATGACGAGTACACTGTAAATATACCAAAATTTTGCCCTGAAAACTGCAAATTCCAAAGGAAAATATAATTAGCATACAATAAAAAGTTAAACAATATTGTAACCTATATTATTTAATTTTTTTTCTAATGACGCTAAAAATTGCTATGTTCCGTATAAAACACTAAGTAAAAAAATTACAAAACCTTTTGTGTATTCAACAGTCTATTACATATTTCAATTTTAAAGAGGGAAATACTTATAAAATTCCGCCCATCCCCCTCATCCACCGCATTTAGGAGTAATTACTTTGAATACTTGAAATAAAAGTTGCAAATGACAAATTATATTTAGGCTTTAAATATATGCTATGAGAGATAACAGTGTCAAGAGAAGAAAAAAAAAATTCCGAGGTTTCTTTTTTTGGCATAAAAAGTAATCAATTTTACTATAAGTGTTGATTTAATGTAACAAGCATTCGCATATTTTATACTAATTTTAAAAAAAAGAAAGGAACTTTAAGTCAGCAAACATGCGTAAAATATTTCTACTAATGATAATTTTTTTGCCATGTTTTGGAGTGACTATACAAATATATTGATAACTATATCGAATATAAATCATATTTGGAATAATGAGAATGCAGTTGTTCATGACGACGAAATTTTAAGAGCAATTTCCAAGCAAAGACTTTTGAATTATAGAGATTAAAAAAACAAAAACAAATGTTTGAACTAAATGCAAAAGATCACGTTTTCAAGATTATTGATCCGTGGAATGTACTGCTTGCGCAACAGACATGTAATATACACTGAGGTGACAAAAGTCATGGGATACCCTGCTAATAGATTGTCGGTTCTCTGATTGCCCGGCGAAGTGCAGCAACACGACGTAGCGTGGACTCCACGAGTCGTTGGAAGTCCTCTGGAGAAATATTGAGCCCTGCAGCCTATATAGACGTCCATAATTGCAAAAGTGTTGCCTGTAGAGGACTTTTTCTTCCGGGTGATTGATATGAACACAAACATACCATCTGTTTCATGCGGAGTAGAAGAGTAAAGCTCATAATATTTTGAATAAAATTGTCGACTGAAAATCTTATTTTTAAAATAAAATAACATAAATCATGTATAAATTCAAAACTTTTATATTTATTTGGAAAACATGTAAGTTAATACATAAGCAAACTGTTTTTTCTTGTGTTGTAACATAAAAATTTAAACATAACATTTAAACATAACATTTAAAATATTTTGCTTACATTCATTTCTATGGAAAATTTGTTGGACTAATGTAAAACTATATACTTAAGTATATTAAATATTTATATGAATACAGCATAAAAAACAAAAACTTTAACTGTGCATAAGCCGAATAAGCTAAAAAAGTGACGAAATAAAAATTTTGCGCAAAGCAAATTCCTATAATTAAAACAAAAATTCCAGTTCGGAAATAAAACAAAGTAACTAAGAAAATACAACTTTCGAGATATTTAAGATTCAAGTTAAGGAAAACTGCAAACAAAACTATTGCGATTGTTTCTTTAAAACAGCTAATTTATTTAAGACAGGTCTTGGAAATGATTTATGTGGAAAATTTGTTATCCGATGTTTTTTATTTTATTAGACTTACGCCATAGAAAATAAGTAAGTTGCCAGTACATAAAAAATACTTAGCAATGCTTTTTATGGTTTTACTGAAACATAATTTACTGAATGTATTTACTGAATCATAACGTGAAAAGAAATTAATTGCCAATTAATCTGTACAATTTTAAGAGCGTGACGTTAAAGTGGCATCTAAATATTTTTAATTAAAATTATTTTTATGTACATTTTAACTTTGAAAGGAATTTCTTTTGCGAAATGTATTAGAATTAAAAATATCGATTTATAACTGAAGCATTTTTATGCATATTATAAAGGGAATCAAACTCCTGTTATTTAGATTTAATTTAACTATATTTTAATGAATTGCACAAAAAATTGTAGTTTGAAGAAGTGTAATGATGTAGAAAAATACCGTAATGTTTATTCAAATGAAATGTTTAATAAAAAGCATTTAATAAACTCAAAAAAATAAGCGAATAAGGAATTATTTGATTTAAAATGCACAATAAAACTCGTTTTCGTTAGACAATTAGTGAGCTAATAAATCTTGATGGTAATTTAACGAATAAAAATTTCCTGGCCTTTATTTAGTTTTAGTTATAGTTACAGATACATGGTTACTTTATTTAAACAAAGTTAATATTATTTAATTACATTTATGTTACTTATATATATATTTTTTTGTCCTGTAATGCTGCTCTTAAGTATTTGTAATTGTAATTCACTTTTTTAAAATTAAAACAAAACTGAAACAAACTTGAAATATTTGACACGCACCTTATACATTTTAAAAGAAATTAACTTTAAAAAATTCAATGCAGAAATTAAAAAAATAGATTTTCATTCAAATGTCAGATAATGTCAATTAATATCAAATATATTCAACATCAGTTATCGATAATAGATTTCAGGTAATGTGCGATAAAACATGTCAGATAAAATCATCGTCAGTTTGTGGTAATAACTCTATTCCGATTTTTATTTGTCCTGCACTTAGTAAAAATAGCATTACAAAAAATAGAATATTGAGTTTCAGAGTAATTACGTAAAGCCCAGATTTTAATCATCATTGACACTCAAAAAAATAATTATGAAAACCAGCAAGGAAAAAAAAAAATTAATGTTGTAACATGGAAACTAAATTATCTTAAGTTTCAGTAATAAGTAGATGATGCATCTAAAATCAGTTGCGTTAATTAAAAAAAAATCTCACGAAAAATATCGCATTTTTGAAAGTTAAGTTTAAATTATTTTACATATATTTATTTATTTTATCCTTTTTAGGGTTTCGTTCATCTGACGAAACCCTATTCGTCTCGCTCCTCTGACTGTCTGTCTGTCACAGAGCCCGTTCTCAGAAACTATACATGTTGGAGACTTGAAATTTTTTATACTTATAGCTGAAAACCACACATCATACGACAAATCATAAAATTTTGAAATTGTCGTACATTTAACCCTTTGGGCTCCCACATGTGTATTTTAAACAATTCTTTCTAAGTGAGCCCCAAATTAGGTTGGAGGCGTGAAATTTTACATACTTATAGCTGAACACCTCACATCAAACGACAAATCATAAAATTTTGAAAAAGTCGTACATTTAACGGTTTGGGTTCCCACATGTGTATTTTAAACAATTCGTTCTAAGTGAGTCCCTATTTAGGTTGGAGGCGTGAAATTTTGCATACTTATAGCTGAACACCTCGCATGAAATGACGAACCATAAAATTTTGAAAAAGCCGTACATTTAACCCTTTCAGCTCCCACATGTGTATTTTAAACAATTATTTCTAAGTGAGCCCCTATTTAGGTTGGAGACGTGAAATTTTGCATACTTATAGCTAAACACAACATATCATACGACAAATCATAAAATTTTGAAAAAATCGTACATTTAACCCTTTGGGCTCCCACATGCGTATTTTAAGCGATTCTTTCTAACTGAGCCCGTTATTAAATTGGAGATTTGAAATTTTGCATACTTGTAGCAGAACACCTGAGACCAGGCGAAAAATCATAACTTCTTGAAAAAGTCATGCTTGGTTACGTTTAACCCTCAAAGGGTTACGTTTAACCCTTTGAGCTACCACATATGTATTTTAAGCAATTCTTTCTAAGAGAGGCCCTAATTAAGTTGGAGACATGAATTTTTGCATACGTATAAATGAATACCTCAGACCACACGGCAAATGATAAAATTTTCAAAAAATCTTATAATATTTACGCCACCGGGCTCTAACTTGTGTATTTTAAGCAATTTTTCTAACCTTCGCCCTTTTCACTCGGGTAGCACTTTTCCAACTTTTGCCGACACCTCTTTGACCATTCTTTCATATTATGCACCATAGCCTTATATATTTTAGTTCTACTTTTTACGTCCAGGTGTCGCATATCTATCTCGGGGGTTATCGGCCCCCATTCCCTCGACTAATATATCTACGGATAGTATCTAAAACGGAGTTTTGTTCCGACAGAGGTTTGTTTAGAATAGAGTGCGCCGCTGTTGCGAAATGTGGAACTAACAGATTTTTTCAAAAGGATAAAGTGTTTTAAAAGGAATATTAAACGAAACCCTGTGTGCGATCTGTGATTCCACTTACCTACTTGCTTTGGATTTTTTTTTCATTCAGAGGATTTGTGGACATTTATTTAATTTTAAACAAGAATGAGAAATCATGTGTCAGGTATTCATAAAACAGTTTCGAAAACTTCTTGAATTTTGTTAGATAACTTCCTCTTTTGATATAATAAAAGCGGTTATCTAAATAAACAATTTATAAAACATAAAACACAACTAAAAGCTACATTTCCGTCCGTCATAGTCGTTAAACAAGTCGAAATAGTTATGTAGAATTGTAAATCATATAAAAAAATAAATCTGTGGTTTTTCGATCCATTAAGGATGAGGGCCTACAGTGCCAAATTATGTTGTCTTGACCCAGGGCCCCGGGTGCTACACAGCATATATCCCAGTCAGTTCTTACTGACTTAAGCTTAGCGCTTTTAGCTTAACGCGGAACTATAAATCATCTACTCATTTTTATGTACACCACATGATAATTTTTGAGTAATTCAAATAGAAAACGCATTAGAAAACTAAAAACGCACTCATTAAATTACCATTCAAAAATATAATGGATCCTATTTCTTCCACGCAGCACTGCATTTGAATTTAATTATATTCTACAAGGTTCTCCTGGTGTACAGAAATGTAATATTGGTGAAAATACGTAACACACTTTAATCAATTCACACATATAGACGATAATGCTTACGAATTTTTGTCCGTAACTCATTATAAAATGCATAGAGTTTCTAAACATTATCTAATATACTAAAATACAGTTAGCTTAAAAAAAGCGTACAACAACTGAAGAATCACTTCCATTGATGTCCGCACTCGTCATGAGAATTACATAGGCATATGACGACTCTTAGTCAGGATACTTTAATCGATTAGAGAATGAGTTCAATCTTTAAAAGAGGAGTATTTCTAAAATATTCTGTTTTATATTTTTAGGTTATTCAAACACCTTACACAGGAAATGAATGTGAATTTAAAATATCCACACATCTTGATTAAGAAAAAATCAAAATTCCGTCAGGAATTAATGGACTGATAAAAATTATTTTAGTACGAATGAATTTATAAAAATAATTTAACATTGTTTTTTTGCCCATACTTTCTTTAGTACTATTTTCATTCTTTATGACGACCGTATGTCATATTGATTCTTCAACAATCTTGTTATCCATATGAATCATTTCACTTTTGAGTTTTCATTAAAATTCAAATTGTGCATTCAATCTAATAAAATTAGACTAAATAATGGTGATGAAAGTATGATCTGTTTAAATAACAAAAAAGTTGTCTCTAGCTTCCTTTTTAACTAAAATGACGAAATTATAGAAAACATGTTTATTTTATCATAAAATTCGTTTTCCATCCAATGTTTGTCAGAAACCGATTTCTATTTATCGATGCAAAATATTATTTTACACCTTAGAAATATTTATATTGGTTAATATCGAACTCGGTTAGTACACTGTTAAAAATTTGCAGCATTCTGTCCAGTCATTCGACCGTTTTTTGAAAAAAATGGTTTCATAACCGTAATCTAACTATATTCTGACCATAAAATGGCCAATAATATGATCAAAATATTGTTAAATTACGGTTGTGAAACCGTTTTCGATAAAAACGGTCAAATGACTGGACATATGCTTGAAATTTTTAGCAGCGTACTGCAAAACACGGTCTTCTTTAGAAGACGCACTAAAGGGAGTTTGCTATAACATTTTTCATTTTAATAAAATGTATATTTATGCTTCAGAAGCGTTCTTATCAATGAACATCATTACACTGTTGTAATTTCCAATTGTGCACAGAATTTAACAGAAACCGAATAAATAATAGTGATAAAATATGTTGTAGTTAAATATAAGGAAAGATATAAAGCACATTCTTCCATTACACCCATGTGTACTTCTTCTACAAATTTAGAAACAGAACCTAGGCACGTCAAAAGCAGTTTATCATAAAAGTGTGACAGAAGAGGTCGTGATAAAAATGTACCCATATCAATGCCAAAAAAATTTGGAAAATATGGGAAATGGAAAATACATTTCCATATTCCTGAGAGAACAGTACATTCAAATTTAAAAAATGAAAAGTGTGACATTGACGGATATTAACTTCAAAAATAAATCAAAATTTCTTTTTTCCCATCAGGAACTGTTTTCCATCAGTAAAAAGTAAGTAGATTTTAAAGGCATCAAGTTGAAAGGGGGGGGGAAATCAACGGGGCATCAAGTTGAAGTGAAAATAAAATCGATTTTTTGACAAATTTAGTGTGGATTCCTTGAAACGTTACAAATCCACTAAAAAAAAATCGAATTAGAGCGTGACTTATCGCAAAAAACGTCTGACAACACAACAAAAAAATTAGGGATTCCCCTTTAACTTGGAACAGCTGTTCCACGCTGTTCATTTGTTTACGTTTAGTTCGCTCGCATTGCGTTTTCTCTTTTCTCTGTTATCAACATTTTATAAAGTTATTCATTCTCATTGTGAAGGATTTCTACACATTGACAAGTCCCCATGTATCTGTTTTAGTTCCGACGATTTGTTTTTGAAGAATAGGAAAGACCCTTACCAACACACATCATTATGCTGTTATAATTTCAAATTGTGATCACAATCCTACAAAATCCGAATAAATAATAGTGTTAAAAATATGTTGTATTTCAATATAAGGAAAGATATCCGGCACATTCTTTCATTACACACAACTATATTTCTTCTGTAAATTTAGAAACAGAACCTGGGCACGTCAAAAGCAGTTTATCATAAAAGTGTGAAAGAAGAGATCGTGATAAAAATATACCCATATCAAATGGTTAACTGTTCATGTAAATGGCAAAAGAAGTTGGAAAATATGGCAAGTGCAAATTGCATTTCTATATTCCTGGAAGGGAAGTACATTCACATTTGAGAAATGAAAAGCGACAAGTATTGGCTTCAAAAATAAATCTAAATTTATTTTTTTAATTCAAGAATTGTTTTCTTTAAATTAAGTAAAATTCATAAAATAAGTAAAAACTCAATAAGATACATATTGATTTTTATTAACTCGTTAACGCCGGTTGGCTAGAAATCGTGCCATGTAAGGCGAACAAAATCTTTAAATTTGAATACCAGTATGGATAATTTCACATTACCTAATCTCAAATTTTGAGCGATTAATTGGTTAAAAATTACAATTTGAAAAAAAAACTGGTATCGAAGAATTAAAGAAGTATAAAAGACATCGTCATTAATGGGTTAACCCTTTCGCGGTCGAAGATCTTTAAAAAGAATGCCTAATATTAAGTTTCACTGCACCAAGAATATTTAACCTCTTCGTGACCTGCGGCTTTTACACAAATTTTATTCGATTGGCATCAATTTTATATTTAAGTTAACTTTAGTCAACCCTTAACCGGAAACGTGAAAATCTCGAGCACAAACAGAACACATAATAATTTACCAAATAGTGAGCTTAAACATTTAATCCTTAATAGTAAGGCATTAACAGTACCAGTTTTTTAATATAACAGCATAAAAATAAGTTTTGAATGTCGGAGAGAGAAAATATTAAGGGCAGATATGTAGACGCAAACATCTCATAGATGCACGTTTCCGGTTAAGGGTTAAACAATCACATAAATGCTCTAATTAAAGACACTAAATGTTATTTTTCTTTTTAATGGTGACTAAAACAAATTCTGTATGCTGTTTTAGGAGGTGCATATATGCACCCATGGTCCCTAACGGGTTAATAGAAATTTTTCATTTATAATGTACGTGAAAATTAAGCAAGTTCTTATTTTCTAATAAATTCTTTTGGAAATTCTGGTGTCAGTCCATCATTTTATAAATAGTATAACTTCGCACCGGAAGGGGTTATGCAAAGTCAAAATATATTATACTGGATATTTCACTAGGTAGTTACGCAGGGTTTGTAACGTTCTTTATTTTAATTAACACGTTTTTCGAATAGCAATAATGGTCTTATATTATGAAGGAATTTCTGCAGATTTCATGTAGTTCTACCAAAATTTTTAAATAGAATTTTCTACTTTAAATTGCAGAGAAATATTAAATGCTAAAAATTGTGCGATTCATTGTAGAAAAATTCCTAAAAAATTCCTTTGTTTTACTTACACACTATGAAAAAAGTTCATTTTGCAGACTTATTATTTATTTTTTTACAAGTATATGTATAAAATCGTCATTACCTACAATTTTTACCTTTATTTATACAATTGAACATTGTAAATATTTTGTTGTGATAAGAAGGTGTTTTTATATGTGATAGTTATCATTATCTAATTCTACAAACTTCTGGGGTTAAAATATTTTTCATACAAGATAATAAAATTAGGTGTTGGTTATGGAATGCAAAGCATTTGCCTTTCATTTACATGGTCACAAATTGTTTTCAGTTACACAATGTTCTATGAAAGAAAATATTTACAACTTATTCTAATAATGTTACATTATTCCAAATATAATGAAATTTGTTTACAATACTGAGGCGCATAAGACGATGCTTACTGTAGAGCAGTGGTTACCAATGTTGGAACCACTCCAATGCTGGTTCCCATCTGGTGCAATTTGACTTTGTAGGGTGGCATTTCCAAATTTGTAATTTATTCATTCAACTTATCTTTTTTTAAAAAAACAATATTGCAGACTAAAATACATGTAAAGTGTACAAATAAAATTTAAGAAATACATTTCTGTGGGGGTTTTTAAAAAGTTTGCAATAAAAAATTTAAAACAGTTTCAAACCAGAATGATTATATGAGCAGTTTTTAAGCAATAGTTTGACTCACATTCTTTTTCCCTATTTCGTTGTAAAAAAGTCTGTAATTTTTCTGGTTATTAACGTATTGTAAAATTTTCTCAAATTTTTCAGTTATTTATTGAATGGACCTTCTATTTCTAATCGCTGTGCTATGTGTTACATGATAAAATTTTTACTGCTTAAAATTATATCTAAGTCTCACTATCTTGAAAGTATTTAACCTAAAAAATATTTGAAATATCTAAACATGGTGCTACCAACTTCATAAAATTTATAGATCTTAGATAGCATTAGCAAAGGTAATAAGAAAATAGTAAATATACACGATATGAGCGCAGACCTCATGCAGAATAAATAAATTGAGCACATATACGCTTTAAATACATATATTACACATATGTATATATTAGAATATATAATAATTCATGCACTTATTACCTGCTCATTAAAGTCCGGCCACTCAAAGAAATTATAAAACAAAAACTAATAGAAAGTTGTATTTTTTCAAATGTCATCTGAGTTGGGGTTTTTTTTCAAAGTGAAATCCTTAATACAGTTATATAAACTCTACAAATAAAGCTTGATTTTGGGAATTGGTATCAGGCAATTTTCAGAATAACTTCTAATAAAAAAAAAAGTCGTATCGCAGTAACAAGTAAACATTTTCTAAGTAACTTTTGATAGAATAAAAATGAAAGCTTAATGATTTAGAAAGACATTTGGACGAATGTACTTTCTGATATTAAAAAAAGTTTGAAAAAGGAAATATTCAATGAAAATCTAAAACGAAATGAAAAATATAAAGCTTATTTATATATATTTACCTGATAAACAATACGAATACAATAACATTTTTTAATCGATAAAACAGTCTCTCTTTTCAGATTTGAAATAAATATAAATTTGAAATGCTGACAGACAAACTTCAGTAAAGTAACCTTATATGTGCAAAAGTATTATGAATTATTCATGACGCTTGAAATATGTATGAAAAAAAGATTATGTAGTTTTGAGAAATAATAAAGCAGCAGAAGTATATTTTATTCAGAAAAAGCATGCTTAAAATAATTTAAAAGTCAGATTTGATCTTTGTTTTAAAATATAGTAAAAACCTTCCGTTTTAAAATTCATATTAAAATTAAATTTATATTTTAGTTTCAGGTTCTAGTTGGCGTCAGTGCATGTGATAGGATGAAGTACGCATCAAATTAGTCTTAACGAAGTGCTCGGATGAGATTCTTTTAACCCCTTAACGCTCGAATTAAATTACGGTTGAAAAATCCAAATTGCTTATTAGCACCACTTTTATGAAAAAGAAATATTCCCCTCATTTAATGACAGGAAAAACGATACTAAAATATAGCCAATTTCACTGTTTTATAAAACTAGTGGGAATCAAACAATTTGAGTAAAAGACACAGCCCGAGAATATGACGGGAGCGAGAATTAAGGGGTTAAGTAAAAAAAAAAAAAAAAAAAAAAAAAAAAAAAAAACAGGATAGAAATTTTCTATATAATAACCCCCTAATTCTCAATAAATCTTCAGGGTAAGCCATTTTTTTCGTAATTTATGATAATAAGCACCAGTAGCAAGTATAGCCGCGTGTATTGAGTTCTCGGGAAATTAGTTTAGGTTTGAATAACTAATCAATACGTGCTGTTATAGGTAGATGCTTTATATAACGCTCCAAACTTCGTAGTGACTGTTTTACTTGCGGCACTTCGATGTTGCCTGAAGTTTGCGTTTTCCAGGTCTCGTAAAAAGTAAATACTGACACCTTTTCACGATTTACTGTTAGAATAATAATTTTAGACGTCATATGTATGAAACTTTTTAAGTAATTATGGCTTCAGAGCCCAATGCATATTGAAGTTTGCGGTACTACAACAAACAATTTTTTTAAACATTAAAATTGCATGTATAGAAGACGTTTATATTTAGGAAACTCTTTTTTACGAACTTTGCGATTTTACGAACTAACGAAGTGCCCCACATACACTCCCATATATAGAATGTAATTTTTATCTCCCATTTACGAAGTTCAAATCAGAAAAAAATAATTTTTGCGAACTATATTTAAGTCGTCGAAACTTAATATAACGATCGGGAGACCGGGGCACATTTTCCATAGGGGCAAGTTTTCCAACTCGGTTTAGTTTTTAAATGAGCCACTAGGTGACGCTAGCGAGTGAACTGGCTAAAGTGGTAACAACTTACACACCCTCTACAAAAGTTATAGTTTAGTATCTGCAGTTACTTCGTCAGTAGAGCTTTTTTTTTTTTCATTTTTTCAGCGGCGAGTAAAATTTCAGGTCTTTATTAAAACGTAAAGTAAATGTACTAGCGTTAAACTTACTGTTTTGACATTGCATGCATTTAAAAAAAGGGTTTCTTTCTTTAGGTAACTATGCGTTTGTTTCGCAAATAACTTACACCGCTATTCGTCCAGGTAGTGTAAAAGTTCAAATACGGCGACGGGGCAGGTTTTCCAACCATATACGGGGCATGCTTTTCAACATGTTTCTCTTTTGGAATACCCCCCCCCCCCTCCTAAATCAGCTTTAGTCTTATTGAATCAAAAATGTATTTATTGGGCAGTAAAATCGGCCAAATAACAATATATAATACGAACTTGTTTGATTATTTAGTCATTTCAGTAAAACTATCAATATAAAGAACAAGGTAAATTAAAAAATATAATAAAATGTTATTTTTTTCTAAAATGGGTTCATTTAATAAATCCATTCGATGTTAATTATGCCTTTACAGTCATAAGCTTGAACACTGAGATCGCAGTGTGCATGGACCCCTCAAAAAGCAAATTAGCCGTGCTTAGAGCTGACCCACTGTCGTTAATCTACAGTCAATATTATGGCTGGTTTTAAACGTTCGAGAATTCCCCACTGGATCCTGAAATATTTACAGACTCTGCTTTTATGCCATCCAACTTTTCTGGCAGGACAGCTCCTGCCGCACCAAATCTTGAAAAGACAAACAATCCTGAAAAGATTTCAAAATTTCCTCAATAATCAATTGTCCTCCCCTCCCCCCCCCACCCCCCCCCCCAAAAAAAATAAATAAATCCGAAAGCATCAAATCCTTCCACACCAACGCTGGCTAGCACTTCCAAAGAAGATGTTCCTTAAGTTCTACTCAAACTTTCCCTATTGCTTATGAAAAAGGCATTCCTTCTACATCCAAACAAACTTCGCCTACTCCAGAAGAAGTTAGGACTTTTGCGAAGGCTGCACTAAAGCGGGCAAACACGGCGTGGAAAGAAAAACAGGAAGTATTGTATTGACTGATTCTCCTGTTAAAAATCAACTGAAAATGGAAAAAAAAGATTCATCTAAAAAAAAGGGAAACTGCAAAAGGAATCAGATAAAAGGTGTGAGAAAAAACAAAATCCAATCCCGGCCAGGGAGCTGTTAGGACCTTCGTCTTTAAATGTGAAATGGATTAAAAGTGTTTTTTTATGTTACTGTGCATTTAGTTCACAATAAAAAATACTTATTAATTAACTAGCAAGGTTTATTACCTGTACTTTACCATTTAAATTATAGTTGGAAAACTTACCCCTGAACATTTTTAGTAGGGTGGAAAACTTGCCCCGCATACGGGGCACATTTTCCAACGTAACAATCTTATACGTAACCATTTTTTGTGAAAAAGTATATTTAGTTTTTTTTAATAATAATTGTACCAATTTGTACTGAAAAGTCTAGGAAATAGAATGATATTCTGCAGATATCAAAATAGATAAAAATAAAAAATACAAAAATAATATTATAAAAAGTTGGAAAACTTGCCCCGGTCTCACCTACTTTTAACAGTTTAGAGACGGTAGTTGCAAACATTCCGAAAAACTATAAATGCGCTAAAATGCTGCACAACAAATAGAGCATGAAATGTTGTTGTCAACAATGTCTCTCCAGTCGCTTTCTTTACTTCAATCAGCATGGATTTGTTAGAGGTTGGTGAGATTTGTGCAGGGTATAATGGATGCTATTTATATTCGAAGGCTATTCGGGCATTGCTGCCAATTTTCGAATTATTTATAATCAATTAAAACCAGATTTTTTGTAAAGAAAAAAATTAAATTAAACTCCAATATTCATTTAAAATTACCAGCTTAATCCTTTTTAGTTGCGTTCGTAATTATATAAATACGTAGCACCTATAGTCGTCCGTCTGTCCGTCCGTCCGCTTATAACAGAGAAAAACTACCCAACCGAATGGTCTGGAATTTTAAATATATAACGGTTGCAAAATTTTGTCGAGTCATTTCAAATTTTATGAAAATCGGATGGATAATTTAATTACAGGGACAGTGAAAAGTGTTCCGTTACATCACGGCCAGTGGGGAAAAATTGTTTCAAGTGCATTTTAATCGTATTATCGCCTTTCGAAGAGAATGAAATCGATATACACTTATGATGTGCACTAAAATATACATTCAGTACAATATGCGGTGCAAAAAATGTTTATGAAACTAGTTTAAGTACATACGCACCTCATTGGCTACGTTTGACGAGCAATTTCCAACGTGTTTAAAAATTTCTGTGTTTTAATTGATTAAAAACATTACAAAGATTGGCTTTGTAGCTACGTTTTGTTGCATGCCCGAATGATTCACTGAAATTCAAAAATCATTCATTATGTACATCGCTATTTCAGACCATTGTTGTTAAAGGGATGATGGCTTTAATTAAAAAGAACATACATTCTTCTAATTTTCTTCACAAATCTTCATATGTTACGGAAAGATATTTATCCATGTTGCCAATAAGAATAGGCATGTTTATAGGTTGAGGTGAAAACGATGATTTTAAAAGAAGTTAATGTTAAAATAATAAATCATGTTACAAATTTCCCAGAAATATGAAATTTCAAAGAATAGCTTATCGACAACTATAAAGGCACGACGGGAAATCTTTGGAGCTTAAAATGGAAACTCGAAATGTGCATCCTCTCAAAATTATTTTCGAGAATTAATATATCCAAATTTGGAAAAGGCTTTTCTCACTTGACTTTAAAAAATAAGAATCTTAAACATTTCAGTTAATGGAAATGCGCCCTTAGAAAATCACTCTTTTTTGACTCCAAATGAAACATCTAAGGCCCATTCTCAACTACCCGCTCTCTCCAAGGAGTCAGATGGTTAATTACTGAGATTTAAATTTAGGAGTGGTTTGAATTTCAAGAAACTGTGTTGTGAAAGTGAAGCATTAGGTACGTGATTAACAAATGACGAAAAAAAAAATAAAATCTAAAATTATTGATTTCCAGATATATTGCAGAAGATACTTTTAACTCGGACGAAACAACATTGTTTTATAAGATTATGCCGTAAAAACTTTAATCTATAAAGGAGATAAATGCGTTTGAAATAAGAAAGCTAAATAGAAACTTAAGGTGTTGATTCAAGCCAATATTACTGACTCTATAAAATTAACCATGCTCTTTATTGGAATGTATTAGGAGACTACGTGCTTTCCAAAATGTTCTCAAAACTCTCTAATTGTGTAGAAGCTTCCTGTTTCGGACTATGCTAAGATAAGGCATGGGGGACTAACGATACTTACGAAAAGTGGATGAGAAATATAGACAGCCATTTTCTAGCAGAGTAGTATAATTTTCTTAGAATCGTGGACAAATGCACTGTCAAACAATTTTTGTCAAACTTTTGTCAAACAATTGAAGTAAATAAAATCTTCAACTAGAAATGTTTTTCTTGTTTTAAACAAAATAGCATTTAAAGAAAAACTTCATTCATTAGGATCGATTCAGTACGTTGTTTTTGTAGTATGGTACTATGTCCCTTTGAAATTATATCAAAAAGTAAAAATGCATAAATAATAATTCTAAAATGAAAGAGATACATTTTCTCCTGTTTCACCTTTATCCCCTATCTTAATGTGTTCTATTTTGCTTCAATTCGAGATGACTTTTAAAGGTTAAAGCATCAGAATCAATCATTATTAAATAGAAAATTGATCAAAAGAGCTCTTTAAATTAAAGAAAAACGGATTTTTGGAAGCATTCATAAGTTACGTTTGTTTTCATTTTTGTCAAAATACAGAAAATACAGTTTCAATGTAGATTTTTTAACGCATTTATTCAAAGTTTTCATACAAATCTCGCTTGTATCTTTTTATGTTTGCTAAATATTATTTTAGAAATGCATTATGGAAAAAACAAAAAATAAACATTTTTCTCTAAATTATTTTGTACATTTCTATGTATTTTATTTTTATAATTAAAAGATTGTACTAACAACAAACAATTACTATAAAAGGAACTAAAAATTACTTGCAAGAAAATTACAGACGAAGAATCTTCGGTGCTGATTACATCTTTGGAGAACCTTATTCTTTAGATTAATCACAACAAAACTTTTGATTACATTTTCTATAAAGAAAATCTCTATTTCGAACTACTGACTGCATTTACCATTGTGATTACACTCGCTCAGAAGACATTAATTATCTCGTAAAAGAGATTTCTTTATAAAATATAGTAATATTGTCTTCTTTTTTTATGTCTTCAAATAAAAATAAAAAAGTGATTCATTTTCTAATGTAAAAATTTTGATAATAATAAAATAACAAGTTACTCAATTTCTAACCATTTCAAACAGATTTATAGAATATTACAACTAATTTTTGTTAAAAGTATTGCGTGTATTTTTTATGTTGATAATTATAATTTCATAGAAGGGTTATAAACTGTTAACAATAAAAACTCGAGTAAACCAATAACTTCTTTTACAGTTTCTCCGCAGCTATCGACTAATTAATTTTTATAATCCCCCTCTAAAAAATTAAAACACCAGTATCTATTATTTTAGAGATAAAAAAAATCTAACACTACCTTCAAGGCAATTACTTGTGAAACAATTAGTGTTGATTTCGGTTTTGTAAACTGTCTTCTTTAGATTAACTACTACAAAACTTTTAATTATATTTTTCCTAAAGAAAGCGACCACGTTATACTATATTAATGATGCTTCTAACAATCTTTTTAAAATGAGTTATTTATCTATTTAAATTTACCCATTTGCATCATTAGCATATATATGCGTCCATTACCGTAATTTCTTTTTAATTCTGGAATTTCGAATACATAACGGAAATACTAAACAAGAATTTGTACAATTTGTAATTACGAAACATTTTTCATTGTACAAATAAGAAAATAATTTTCAGAATTTCTGATATGAATTCTGAATTTCTGAATTAAAAAGAAATTCATTTAATGCACGCCTCAAATGCAAATGGCTTAATAGATTTATTTTTAGGATATCATAGTATCGTCTCTTCATTTCTTAAAATTAGCAATAACCTCTAGAAAATGTTGACATTATAAAATAGCAGTTTTGCTGACATGCAAAAAGTAGAAATAAAAATTCTTAACTATAAGACATCTAATAAAAAAACAATTTGTCAGAATAAAATATGCTTATAAATAAAAATGTTTCACTTCAAAAAGACGAGAAATGTAAAATTAAGTTTGAATAATATTTAATAAATTTAAAATTTAAGTTTGAATCTCGTATAGAGGAAACAAAATCTCTCATGACTGCAAAACAAAAACGTATAAGATTCAATTGGTGTAAATCAAGACGTTTATAGAGCGAAGAAGATTGGAAAAATATATTATTTAGTGATGAAAGTATGTTTTGTATCTATACAACATAATTTCATCACTAACTAATACCGGGTGTCCCAAAAAGGACTGACTGATTTTAAAATTCAATAATTTCCAAACGGTGACAGATATTTAAAAAATTCTTGCAGGAGGGTTATGCATAAAGTCAAAAGTTTTTTTACAGTGATTTTCGATTTTAGTTCGAATTACAAACAATAGATGGCGCTGCGATCAATAGAGGCTAAATTCAGGCTCGATTTTTGGTACTTCGTGGCCCGGATAATACATTTCCATCTCCTTTTTCTGCATGGAACAACAGAAAGGACATTATTCACAATCCATTGCGACGAAATTGGCGATTTTGTCCTCGAACAATTGACAAAATTGATTTTTTCGGCGATCATTTGTTGAAATTCGCGATATTTTTCTGTTGAACTGATGACCGATTTTTCACAATTTTCGGAAAATTCGTAACATAATCACCCCTGAATTCGCCAATCGGTTGCAGACACTTGTCAACTAATCTCGAGAAAAAAATAATGAAATTTGTCAATCGGTCTCATCGAAAATTCGTGAGTTTCAATGATCTTTCGCGGTAAAAAAAAAAAAAAAAAAAAAAAAAAAAAAAAAAATGCAAAATGTGTCAAATAGTCGCCCGAAGATGTCGGGAACTTTTTGCAAGGCGTTCGCGGGAGTTAATCGTAATTTCAAAATGCAAAATTTTCAGGAAAATGGTGACATTTTTTGGACGGGAGTCTCCCGCCCACGATATTATTTTGGGCGGGATTTCAAAATTTTGGGCGCGAATCCCGCCATCCCGCCCTGAAATTCAAGCCCTGTGTATTTACGAAAAACTTGTATCATCGCAGGGAGACTTAAAATTTTTGCGGCATCAGAATGTGTTCGAAATACATGTCATATGTCTGAGAAGGTGCGCCAGTCCATGCAGTGTCGATGTAATGTGTGTTTCCAGGTGTCTGACAAAAAATTTGAGCATCTCCTGTAATAGTATTGGTCGTAAATGTGTAATATGTGTGGAAAAACAGTGTAAATAAAATGATGTAGATTGATTTGCGTTTATTCTTCTTGTATTGCGTATAATATGCATCCTCTCTAACCTCTCTATCGGCTCCGAAAGGCTCTTCCGACCCCATGTTCCTGTGTGAGTTTTGATTATTTTTGTATGCCTGTTTTATACTTTCATTTTGTCCACATTTTAAAAATCACCCTGTATATCATTAAATAAACAAAAAATAACTATTTGTTCTTTCTAGTGACAGTTTAGAAATTCTGATTAAAAATTCTGCCAGATTTTTCACCCATGTTCACGATTTCAGGTTTTGGTACTACTGTACTAATACTTTCCAAAAATAATTTTCTAATTTTTGCTTTAAATTTAAAACAAATATCAAGGAAATGAAAAAAAAAACTATAATAAGGTTCAAAACTGCTTAATAACTCAAAACAAGATTTATAAAAATTAAAGTATAACAATAAAATATTTAATAATATTTTCATAATCTTTTCTTGGAACAAGATTGAAAATGGCATCTATTATCTATTACAATTTGCAATAAAAATTGTTTTGCTCTACAAAAAAATAAAAAATGTTTCCTATATAATCTTAACACTTCTTTCTGCGATGTTACTGAAAAACTTTAAGATTTCTTACTATAGGCTATGTTGGTTACAGGTATAAATTGGTATCCAGTTCTTACAATAACGAACAATAAAATCGGATGAAATTTTGAACCGTTTTAAAAAAAAAATAGATGTGCTTTTTTACACAAGGTTATGTAATTTTCCCTGTGTAAAAATTGATACACTTCATCCAATAGAACCGTTAATTGCATAGAGTTACAGTTATGTGATTATGTTTGTTAGAATACTTTGGCCATCTTTATTTTTTTGCTCAACAGGAATTACATCGACATACAATCTTAAAAAAACTGTTTATTCTCTATGTTAACGTAAATGTTTTTTATTGCTGTTATTAGTAATTAAAAAAATCTTTTTATTTACATCATTGTAAAAATATACGTCTTTTAAAACATCAAACCCTTGGATGGTACTTTGTAGGCTGAAGACCAATCTTTTATATATACAGGATGTCCGTAAAAGTTTGTTACGCGTTGTATTTCTGTAAGAGTAAGAGATAAATATATAATGTAAATTAGGCAAAATATGTATCGTAAGTTAGACAATCTAAAAAATATACATACTTTCATCATTATGTGGGTATCTTTTACGAAATTAGAAGTTTTTTGATATCCCTCTACATTAAAAAAAATACACAATTAATAAAATTATCCCCTTTGCTTTCTAATTCATATCTAATAAGTTTAGTTTGAATATTTGCAAAAGTGACGGAGTTTTAGAAAATCAAAAATCGTGACTTCCATAAAACTGAAAAAGCAAAACCATGGCAAAATTAGAGACCGTCCATAAATATATGATTGTAACATATGCGTCAAAGATGTTTATTGCATAATGATATATTTTTGCATATTATCATACAATTTCTCCCTTTGATGCAAAATAAACTATATGTAGAGAGTTATCAATAATTAAAAAAGGTTTTCATTTTATCCTGACTGAACAGTAAACAAAATCTAATAAAGAAATTTAGCTTTTAAATCATTTTTTAAAAGATTATTGACATTCAATTATTAAAATAAAAAACTAGGTTAGATTAGAGAAACTTTACCTACTTAAACTACCCTAAAGTAAAATGATTTTATAAATTCGATTTTTTTCTTCCTTTAAACTGCCTCATAATAGTAGAAAAAATTAGATATTTTTTCATCTTTGAAAAGTATTTGAGAAAAGAAATATAATTTTGAAGAAATAAATATTCCATTTCCCTTTTGCTGAAATTGTAATTTAAATTTTTTAGATTTAAATTTTTATGAGAATTAGTTTTAAAAGAAGTTTTAATTTTTTTTTTTAAGTTTATGAAAAATAATTTAAAAGTGAAATGAAATTTTGAGAACTAAAAAATTTCCAATTTTAATTTCACTTTTCTCCGATTTAAGCACTTAAATAAATTTTGTTTCTAAAGCAGTTTTATAAAATTTTTGAGGCATTGCCTTCCCTTGCTGAGCTTTATTTATATTTAAACCATTTTCAAAATTCGCTGAAATTCGCTAAAATTACTTAATTCGGTTTGAATAAGAGGGTAATGATTTCAACCATCATTAAATCAATTTAAATTGAGATAAATTTTTACAGCGTGATTCGTTAAAAAATTCTTCATTTAGAAATAATAACTGTATTATTTTTTTTAAGGCATGCTTTCATTAAAATGAAAAAAAATAGAAAAAATACATTATATATACATATATATGAAAGCGTGGGTTACTAAACATTTGTTTAAGAATTTTTTAATATATATATATATATATATATATATATATAATATTTTATATATATATATAAATATATATATATATATATATAATATAATATTATATATATATATATATTATATTATATTTTAATATTATATATAATATTAAATATATATATAAAAATATTTATATATATATAACTTAACAGGAGATTGAAATAGTACATTTCGCAAAACATGGAATTGAAAATATTGAAATATCGATTTTGCTAACAAGGCTGAAAGATTAATATGTGAAAGGAATATGATGGTTAAATACGGAACAGTGTACCCTTATGGTTTAAATGTTATGTTTGATTAAATTAATGTTTTGAAGAATTTTAGAAATACAATATAGGAAGAGTCAGTCTATGGAAAAATTAATCACGATTTGAGTTGTGAGTATGAGGTACATAATAAACAAAATGTCAAAGTTAATGATCTAAATTGTAGTAAGGATATTAAAAATGCTATTGTCAATATTAATTCCGGCAATATTGTTCAAACAATAAAATACATAATTTTCAATGTGAAAAAGAAGTTAATACCCGATTTATTGAGAGAATTACATGAACATACAGGTAACGGAAATATAGATATAGGGTTTGATCTGTTGAGATTCAGAATAGGTAAGCAGAAACTTAATGTTTATATCGAGTTGAATAACAACAAAGTTAATATAGAGAATAAGATTTATTTTGTATTGGATTACATGGGGCACCATTTTAGGGGTGCTAATTTTAAGGGAATTTTAAATAAGTATAACGAATACCTGCCGGACAAAAACATACATATTATTAAAGCTTACAAATACGATAAACCATTAGGCAGAGTTATATTTAACTACAACAGTTACTCTAGGAATTTGCAGAGCTGTATTGAGAACAGTATTTGTCATTGTAATAAAGTTGAATATAATAAATACGTTAATTCAAATTACAGACATATTCTTACCAGGGATCTTAATATAGTGGCAGACACAAATCTCAGAAATTACATGAGGTATGGTACAAAATACAGATTGAGGAGAGTCGTGAGTAGAGGTTTAGCTATAAAACGTTTGTCAAATAATATAGATATCTTCATTCAAAAATTAATATATAAATATGGTTTACCTAAAAGCGTTTTTGAGGAATGGAGGCACTAATATTTTAAAAGAATTTCAATGCTTTTACCATAAATATTTTGAGGGTGTCTCGGGAGAATCTTACAAAGATTTGATTAAATCAGTAAAAAATCTACAGGATGATTTTATCATTACGTATGTGGATAAAGCTAACACCAAATATGCTATAATATGTAAAAAATTATACGGAGATATTCTAAGGGAAACCTACAATAATGAGGGAAATTATCATCTACTAAAAACTACTAAACAAGTTATTGTAAACAGAGTGAAGGCGTTTTATAAAAAAATAAAATAAAAGCAAAATAGTTTGGAATTTCCTTATCTTGTAATGATTCCAAAATTCCATAAAAACCCAATTACTTTTAGAACCGTAACATGTGGGTTTGGTTCTTACCTGGAATGTGTAAATAAAAAATTGTTGAATACATTACAAAAGATTTTCGATCAGGTTATAAATGAATATTCTTCGATAGTAATAAAAAATAGCTATGAACTTATAAAAAGTTTTAAAAAGCTGAAAAGCATTACAGGATTGTATACATATGATTTCGAGGATTTGTATAACAGCATAAATTTAGATGATTTGAAGTACAGAGTTATGGATTTTTTCAAGAAATCTGAAGAGAAGGACATCAGTATTGAAATATTCACCGATTTATTTCAATTTGTTGTTTACGAAAATTATCTGTTTGAAGGGAAACAAATATATAAACAAGTGAGAGGTATTCAAATGGGGGACAGTTGTAACTCCATCCTTGCAGATATTTATCGGTTTACATATGAAGACGGTTTATTGTTGGAAAAAGACTTAAAGATATACAGATATATAGATGATGTTTTGGTGGTTGAGCTGAATAACAATAAAGAAATTTATCAATTTAAATGTTATCCAGACACTTTGAATTTAAAGAGTGCTTCGGATAATCGGGGCAATGTCAACTACTTGGATGTTAATTTGGAGATTATAAACGGAATTTTAGTATATAGTATTTATGTTAAAAGAAATTATTTTGATTTTGATACAATAAAAATATTAAACTTTAATAGTAACGTGCATGTTTCAATTTTTAGAAATATATATTTAAATGGTTTAAATCGTATTGCAAATTTGTGTTCAAATGTTGATAAATTGGTTGGTGAAATTTTTAACCTTTACATAAACGCCAGTAAACAAAATTTGCCGAATACATTTTCTGAATGATTTAACTCTCAATTTTATCAAGAAAAAAAGCTATCGAAATAAAACATTGGAATTGTTCGATGATGGTGATTTATCGATACGTGATTCCTATCGAAAATAGCTTAGCGGTGTGGATATTCACGGACTTCATTTGACGGCTTTTGGGTTAGTTTGTGGTTTTCATTTTTTCAATTTCTATTTGTTTGGTCTCGGCAAGTGAGGGGGAATGTTGTGCACGTAAAACATGTTTAACCCCGCAATACAAGTCATAAGCCTTGGCCACTTGTCTTCAAATTTAGTTTTTTTCTTAGTTACTCTTGGTTTTGTTAATTATTGTTTTAGTTACAGTTTGTTAGATGTTTTTTTCGTGTACTAAATTATATGAATATGGATTTTTCAAGATATATATATATACGTATATTACATATATATATATAAAACCCTTCAAAACCCGATGTATTTGTAAACAAAGATAGTCATGCCTGTAGAAAGTAAAACATAGACTGCAATCGCTATCTGTTGATAAAAAATGATACTTTACACTATCTGCAAACCAGAACTATCGTTCGATTCGAGTTTTTATTACATATGACTCAGAAGCAAAAATTTAAATGAATGTCTAACCCACACGACCGTGCCGGTTGGGTCTTAAAGGAATAATGTTGACGCCCACGCTTTCATTTTTTTCCCTTGCACATGAGAAAATAAAACAATTTTTTTTTTCAAGCCAAAAAAGAAAAAAAATGTTTTAAATTTTTAGTGCATTTAAGAAAAAAAATATTTTTCTACGTTATTGTGAATTTTAATGAAAGCACGTCTTTAAAAAAAACATTTATTTAATTTTTAATTTTTTAGTCATACAACTTATATTTAGTCTTATTTTACATTTATTTTTGTATTAATTTTTTGATCTTATGTATAGAAAATTTTAAATTTAATATTTAAACTTTTCGTCTTTCCGTTGCATATAGTACAAACTATAGTATATTTATAATATAAACCTCATTTTTTATAAATATAAAGATAAAAAAGTGACATTGTTTTCAGGAATTTAATCAATTTTATCATCAGTAATAAATTTTCTGTTCGGTACTTTAAAAAAAAGACCTACATTTTTTTAAAAATAGATGTCTGTCTTAAACTATAAGAAAGCAGAAATTACTGATGTAATTTAAAATCGAGAAAGAAAAATCAATAAATTATCAAACTCATTCCAACGCATTCAGAATCTATAATCATAATAGACCGAGAGCCGGCAGCACAAAAATCACCTCATCGAGTTCATGGATGAAATTCCAAGATCATTTAAATCTTGATTCGCATATTAAAACGCAATCGGTCTGCCAAGTCATATCTTGGTGGATAACACCTGAAAACCCTATTTCAGCGGCTGACTCGTAGGTTTACCATTGCGTTTTCCTGATCCCAGTCCTTCATGTTTTCATACCTTTTGGTGCAAGCTGCTTACCATCAAGTATATTTTGTGAGATATTTCGATTTATTTTGGGGCTTAAATACTTACAAATCTAATAAAGTTTTCTATCTAATTAAGTTATTCCAATTGATTATTCTAACTACGCGCAATCTAATTAAGTTAATCCAATTAATAAAGTTAATAAATTAAAATGTATGTGACATAAGCTAAAAATGATGAAATTATTATTATTATAACTTATAAATCTTTTAATTAGATATTTTAATCGCCGTAAGATTCCTTAAGTATACCTTAATTCCCTAAGGTATCCATGAGTTTTTGACTACCGCAGATGAGTTAATAGAATGATTTTCCAAGTTTTGCCAAATGCTTTCCTGTTAATAGGAAAAAGTTTAAGTAAAATCAATTGGTATATTCCATTAAATCCTTTTTAGGTGCGTTCGTAATTATATAAATACGTAGCACCTATAGTCGTCGTTCAGTCCGTCCGTCTGTCCGTCCGTCTGTCTGTCCGCATGTAACAGAGCAAAAACTACCCAACCGATTGGTCTGAAATTTCAAATATATGATTGATGCAAAATTTTGTCGAGCCATTTCAAATTTTGTGAAAATCGGATGTATACTTAAATTACAGGGACAGTCAAAAGTTTTTCTTTACATTACGGCCAATGGGAAAAAATATTGCAAGTGGATTTTAATGATATTAGAGCCTTCCGAATGATCTGAAATTTTAAAGATATAATTGTTGCAAAATTTTGTCGAGCCATTTCAAATTTTAGGAAAATCGGATGTATAGTTTAATGACAGGGACAGTCAAAAGTTTTTCTTTACATTACGGCCAATGGGAAAAATTATTGCAAGTGCATTTTAATGATATTAGAGCCGTCCGAATGATCTGAAATTTTAAAGATATAATTGTTGCAAAATTTTGTCGAGCCATTTCAAATTTTAGGAAAATCGGATGTATAGTTTAATTACAGGGACAGTCAAAAGTTTTTCTTTACATTACGGCCAATTGGAAAAATTATTGCAAGAGCATTTTAATGATATTAGAGCCTTCCGAATGATCTGAAATTTTAAAGATATAATTGTTGCAAAATTTTGTCGAGCCATTTCAAATTTTAGGAAAATCGGATGTATAGTTTAATTACAGGGACAGTCAAAAGTTTTTCTTTACATTACGGCCAATGGGAAAAATTATTGCAAGTGCATTTTAATGATATTACAGCCTTCCGAATGGTCTGAAATTTTAAAGATATAGTTGTTGCAAAATTTTGTAGAGCTATTTCAAATTTTAGGAAAATCGGATGTATAGTTTAATTACAGGGACAGTCAAAAGTGTTCCGTTACATTACGGGAATGGGAAAAAATTATTGGAAGTGCATTTTAATGATGTATCAGACTATGCACTTTATGAAGTGCAAAAAATTATACATTCAGTACAATATGGGGTGCAAAAAATAATTATAAAACTAGTTATAGTACGAACGCACCTCATTTGCCACGTTTGACGAGCAATTTCCAACTTGTTCTATGTTATATTAATTTGTTAGTTGTAGCCAAATAAATTTTTTGTTCACTTTTTATTATCTTTTTTTTATTATTTATGATTTAGTTCATACTCTGAAAAAAAAGAGTTATTTTAAAAGACGAAGTAAAAAAAAATAATAACATTGAAAAACTTCATTTTACATTTTTTAGAACTTTTCTACATTTCCTAAAGTTAAATCTGACTTTAACCCAACTTACGTTTAACAAATTCCAAAGAAAAAAAGTTTCAGAGTAAAACAGAACGACTCCATAATTTCGTTATTATTATTATTATTATCATTATTCTAATTCATTTTTTTCGCGAATTCTCTTTTCTGGTTTTTTTCTTTGATTTTTAACAATGCTTTGATTAGTGTTTATTTATTTAAATAATAAAAAAAAATCAATTCTTTATTTGCGATATCTAAAGAAGACATGCTCGATAATTTGACTCTTAATTCTGTTTGTTTGGGGAAATGTTTTGAAACTTAAAAAGATTTGGCTATGTAAATAAGGTAATTCAAACTATTCTGTTATAAATTGATTTTCAAACTTTACATATAAATTAATGAAGTAGTTTTCTAGTTGTATTACCGAAGAATAAAGGGTAAGAGAACAAAATTAAGTGAATCAGACATGCATTTATTTTATATATATATATGGTTCTAGTTATTAAATTCAAGACTGCAAATTAAGAAAATGAAATGTTACAATATCTTTCTGCTTTCTTTATCTTTTTGCTAGAGATATTTTTCTAACAGATTTATGGCACAAAAAGGGAACATTTGGAGACTTCTAATATTTTATCCAATTTCCAGTATTTCCGTTAATTAACGGAAATTACTGGAGGGTAATTTTTAACGGTGTTATGCGTTTCTTAACTGAAATACATTTTACTGTACTATGTAGTGCTGGCCGATGACTAGATGTTTTTGTTGATTCTTTCGTTTGTATGGACATCTCATTCACTGTTTTCAATTTTTATAGATGATTCCAGTCAAGAAATTTCTATTCGTATCCGATCCGGTCTAGTCAGGAATCGTATGCTATAGAAGAATCCAGAAAATCCAAGTCTCATACAGACACAATCAGTATACGTTATATTTACCAAAAAACATTTTCCTTGAACAATGGGGGTTATTGGTTCTATCGACAACAACCGTTACGAAACTTTTAGTGATGAGCCAGAATTTAATGAGAAACACTGTACATTTGCCTGTCTAGAAATATACAGTGTGGAAATAGCGAACACGGTTTTGTTCTAGAATGTATGTAAAAAATTACAAAATCTTCGGCGGCGCTGCCGTCGAGTTTATTTCTTGAAAATGTAAATACTAAGCGTTAGTTACATTGTGTAGAAATATTTGGTGCGAAATGCCTTTACTTAAAACATTACGCCATAACAGTGCTTAACAGTGTAGACACTTTGAAGTGCTTAACGGTGTAGACACTTTGAGGATCTTCCGAGTTGCCAGCAACTGTACGCGCAGTCAACACATATTTATCATATAATTAATGAGTCATTGGGAGATAAAAATCTAGTTATAGTATATAAACTACGTTATACGTTTTTATATTAAAATAAAATATAATAATAAGTAATTTCTTTATAAAAAAAGGTGGTATTAAAGTGAGATAAGATATTAATAAAATTACATGTTTAGAAGACGAAAAAAATGATAAAGTAAATTAAAAATTTAATATAAGAATGTTTAAAAGTTTAAACAATAATAAGCAGAGTTAAGGAAAAGAAAAACGTCGGACAAAGCTAGTAATGGCAGGTCAGTCAAGTGGTGACAGACGTTTGGTCACAGGTCTAAACAAAAAGGCATTTTTCAGAGTCATTATTATTATTTTTTGGTTGTTGTTGTTACATAGTAACAGTGTAGATCGTAATAATTAAACCATAAAGTATAAAACGTCCGATTAAAACAAAGTTACAATTCGAAATCTTCTGGTGTGATTTCAGAATTTCTAAATGAAAAAAAAACACTTTGAAATCGGACTTTTCATACTTAATGGCCTAACGTATACCTGAATTTTTGTTCATTCTTAATGTATCGCGTTCTACAACATAAATATTTTTAATTTTGTTTTTCTAAAAACTTATCTTTCAAAAATATGTTTCCCGTAGTTTAAATGGAGGATATTCCATCTACGTCATGATCACGTGGTCAAGGCAAAAACTACTAGCGTAAAGAAGGGAAAGCTCCCTATACGCAGTATAAATCCCACGCGCCAGCCAGTGAAACAGTTGATGGGGAAATCAGTAGTACCTACCCTTCTTATCAGTTGGAAGTTCTTTGGGTAAATTGCCTGTACCACGTGAAATTTTTCAGCCTCGAACCCAGATTTGAAATATAGTCCATTGAATCATAAATATCTAAAATTTCATTGGACACCAATTTATTCGTAGTAAAAGACTCGATCATAGCGCCTTCTGGTGGAAATGTAATTTTTTTTATACGGTTTCGCTTGTTGATTTCCACTCTGTGTATTCCTAAACCATTTAACACAGGCATAGGGAAGTTGCAATCAGCTGATGAACTTCTCATCCGACAATCCCAACTACTCGGCTGATCCTCAGTACCACCCACAATGCTCTGAGCTGCCAACCACAACTGCCCTCAAACGGTTATTTGACCTCCAATAGTTAATTTGTGAGGTCATTTGAAAATGCTCTATAGCGAATGACTTTTCGCAGTCATTCGGAACTTCTAGAATAGAGCTTTTAAAGTAGGTGCCCACCCACAACTTCCAGAACCATAAACTAACAAATATAATGTGTATGTGTAGCTATTACGCATTAAATATCAGCATAGACCATCTAACTCATTGTTGTTTTATAGCGATAGTTTTTTATCTTAATTTTTTCTGCATATTCTCGTTTGACAGGACAGACTCGAATTCTATGGTTGCAAATTTTGCGGATGTACGCGAACTTTGCATGCTCTATTCCGGTGTTTTCGGATGATTACGAAACGTGATAGTTGCACGTTTAGATGTGGTTCCCTTCAGATGATTGTTCACCTTTTAAAAAATTCTTGGTGATTATTGTCAACTGTTAAAAGGACTTTCTTATTAGTGTTCCTTTTTCATCCCTAGTTCTACCAATTATACTTTTTTAAAGCTTGATTTTGTTATTAATGCTTATACATGGCCCGATTACTAAATGTGAGGTAAAATGTGAAATTTTACTTCACAAAAATATCTTTATTTCTTAATTCACACTTTAGTGAATTTTACAAATGAAGTCTACATTTATTTCAAATGGTTATATCTATATCTAAATACATACAGGTGGTTATCAAAATAATGGAAACACTTGTGAATGAAAGGGACATTTAAGAATTCCCTTCGTAAGCATTAAAATATAATCTTAGCTACCAGATTTTTTTTAATATAAAAAGTACATGTATTAGGTAGTATGAGATAGCTCTAGAAGAGTTGTCTACGTTTTGATTTTTTTTGTCAGAAGCGTAAAATGTCAGACCTCACAGGTTTTTAAAGAGGCCAAATTGCAGGAGCTCGACTAGCTGGAGCAACGGTGATCGAAACATCCCAGCTTATAGGCGTTTCTAGAGGTACGGTGTCTAAAGTCATGACAGCATACACACATCGCGGAAAGACAAGCTCAGCAAAGCAAAATAGTGGACGGAAGGAGAAGCCGAGTGAAAGGGACCGACAGGTATTGAAGCGGATTGTAATGTCTAAAAAGAAAACAACTGCAGCCAAAGTGACCGCAGGAGTCAATCAGCATCTGGATTCTCCAGTGTCAACAATTACAGTTTGGAGATACCATCATAAAGAAAACATTTACGGCAGAACAGCAATTCCCAAGCCACTTGTCACAGATGCTAATGCCAAACGTCGTATAGAGTGGTGCCACAACCACAAAACCTGGTCGATTGATAAGTGGAAGACTGTTATACGGTCAGACGAATCATCTTTCACATTGTTCCTCACAACAGGACGGGTACATGTCTGGAGAACACCTGCACAAGCGTAAGATCCTGATTGTCTCCGTCCAACTGTCAAGCATGGAGGTGGATCGGTCATGGTATGGGCAGCCGTGTCATGGTTTTTGTGCTGGTCCAATCGTAACCCTGAAAGTAAGGTTCACTGGGGAGAAGTATAGAGAAGTTTTATCTGACCAGGTCCATCCCATGATGCAAATTTTGTTTCCTGCAGGAGATGGAATTTTCCAGGATGATAATGCCCCTATTCATGCAGACAGAGTTGTCCAATCATGGTTTGATGAACACGAGGATGAGGTGGAACATCTACCTTGGCCCGCACAGTCCCCAGAGCTCAACATAATCGAACCGTTGTGGTCTATTTTAGAGCTTTCAATCCGGAATCGATATCCTCCACCGGCATCTCTCACGGAACTTTCACAATATCTCCATGAAGAATGGTACAATATTCCTCTAAACAAAATTCAGAATTTGTATGATTCGATTCCCAGGCGAATCCAAGCTGTATTACATGCCAAAGGCGGTCCTAAGCCATATTAATAAAGAATTCATTCAAAATCTAGGGTGTTTTCATTATTTTGATAACCACCTGTATATACATGCATATCTATCAAATTATAATGAAATTAGTCTCTAATAAAATAAAGTTTGAAAAGATTTGGAAAAGAGAAATAAAGAAAATGTATACTTACTTTTCTTTTTTACATTTTGAATGAAATCTAATGTTTCAGAGTTTCTTCTAGGAAAAATAAACATCTGCAATATTTGTAAAAAAAAACACGGATCTTTATATTACTTCTTAAAATATATTTATGTGTTCTCAAACTAAAAAAATCTATTTAAGCTTTCTTCTTATTTAAAATAAAAAAGTCGGACACGAAGAAAAAAAGTATTAAGTTCTGAAAACAAATCCTCGCATTATTTTCTTTTCCTTATTTGCTTCTGCAATTCGAAAGAATTTTGATTCGTGTTTGTGACTTTTAACAATCTCCACAATATGATTTTTTTTATATGCATTGTTTAAAAAATTTATTGTAAAAAACAGTTAAATCTCTCTATCTAGGAGACTTGAAGGAGAGATAAACTTTTTAAATGGATTTTGCTGCTCATGAAACATGCAAAATATAAATGTACAATAAAATGTAGAAATTTAATGCAAAATACCGTTTCTTACAGTTTGTAACATACATGAAATAGTTGAACAAATAAAGTATTATTTTACTTCTGATAAATACTACTTTTTTCAGTGCAAAAACAAACATAAAAATTATATGTTCATCTTCAACAATTTGTTCATTTATCTATTTAAAATTGCCTTTAATAAATTGGGAAAAAAGAAATCTCACAAAGAAGTATTTTTATTTACTTTAAATTCTTGCAGAAATTAATTTCAATTTATATTATTTTTTTGTGTTTCATAAAACTCCCAAAAACTTCTAAGACGCTATGTATATTCTAGTGCAGGGATGACAAACCTATGGCACGCCTATGGTACCATAATTGGCACGCTGCCGATTTCTTTTCATACAGCACAGATTCAGGTTCTTTATCAAAATATAGTAGAATTTCACAATATGCAATAGTTAATGCAAATGTTGCCTCTGTTTATCTTAAATCAGTTGGTTGTCATTGTTATACAGATTGAAGAAACTGAAATATAACTTAATGTATCACAATCTAGCTCAATATTGGCTCACAAAATTTTCAGAAGAAGAGATAATTAGGAGATTGTCGCAAAAGAAAGACTAAAGGGTATTATAAGCAAAAACGCGGTTGATAAAATTATAACAGGGCTGCCACTGGTGACTTTGGTATATTTATATTCTATTTACACCACTAAACAATAAATTTTGTGGTATATTTCTCCTGCACATGTTGTCCAAGTGTATGTAAAAGAATTTTGTTTTGAAAAAGTGGTGCGAGATAGAATTAAAAAATAGTCCCTAGTGGCAGCCCTGTTATAAGAACTTGGAATTCAATTCCAGACACTAAAATCTGTAGATTCTGGCGCTTGCTATTTTGAAAAAAAATTTCTGCGAGTCATTCTTTTCGGAAATAAATATGAAAAATTCAAGTAAAAACGTCTTGTCAAATGAGTTCAATTCAACTTGCGTTCTCTTAAAAATAACTGAGTACAAAGCTAACTTAATTTTTTTGTCTTCTGAGATTAAACCACAGAAATAATATTTTAAAAATAAACTTCTAAAGTAGAACATCAGATAATACCCATATTTTCCTTAATGCAAAAAACAAAATTTTAAGTAAGTTTGATTCATTATTATTTGATCCGTTAATTTCTTTTTATTGTTGGCACATCATGAATTACGGAAAATAAATTTCTCAAAAAAATTGGCACGTGGATGTGAAAAGGTTTCCGTCCCTGTTCTAGTGTATATTAATGAATGGGCTCGAATAAACATCGGAATGAACAGAAATCACATGAGTGTTAATATTGATAGAGCAAAACACATATAAATACATGAATTAGAATTTAACATTCCGTGAATTGCCTGGATGAATAATTGTACTCAGTAGTAAATTGCTGTCTTACACCTGTAATTTAAGAATAAAGGAAAATTGTAGAATATTACATAGAATAAAATAGATGCATTTCCAACCTCTATTCACTAGAGTTATGTGGCCCATTTTATTAACGTAAATAGAAATTATATTTTTCTATACTGTACATTAGAAATAGTCACATTTTAGAGACCATGATGAGTAAATGCTAATTAGGAGAAGTTAATCAATTGTAAATAGTAATTTAGAAAAGTAAGAGAAAAATTATACAGAAGTATATGGGTTCTCAAACACAATTCATTTGAAATAAATGTTTGAGAACCGAATTAAAAATTTACGGTAGAAATATTAAAAATACGATCAATTGATTTTCACTTTTCAAGTAACTAACTGTATTCATCTGTTTAACCCTTAAATGCCGGCTGTTGCCTTTCGTCAACATACCCAATTTAGGCTTATAAATACTATTAGAATATTATTGAAGCTATAATGCCTAATGTTGCCAATAAAATACATTCTGAAAATATTAATTAATCGATTTTCAACATTTAGATGGCAACACTTGTGCTGTTTATGAATAAAGATAGATTTTTTTTTCAATTGTTGATCAATGTTATTTTTGTTTTGTTTGTAAGCTTACGAAATACCCTATTTTGTTCTGCAGTGGGCAAGTAAAATTTATTTATTATCATAGTTCTCAAAATTCTTGTGTGTTTAATATTAAAGAATTTTATCAAGGAAAATTATTTCTTCAATTAAACACTAGTATTGCCGATTAGTATCGAAAATTTTTTTAGCCGTAAACCACACTTAAAACAAAATATGATTTTTTTAAGTATTTTCGCCATGATTTATTTAAAAAAAGAAAGACGGAAAACATTTTTTAAATGATTTTTGATAACTCAGGCTTTTAAGGGTTAAAACAACATATTGTGTTGCAAATACAATATAATAAATTAGAGTAAGTTAGATGAGAAAATAAAAAAAAAAGTAAGCCTTATCGGACGCTAGCTTTGATTTTATTTTTATATTCTAGTTGCACCACTATATTTTAAAAGTAAATTTTATATTATTTTTGGTGTTGCATATTTTGTCAAAGTACAAAGAACACTGTCTTTTAATACCAAGTGGTGTTAACCAAGTAAAATTTGTGTAAAAGATTCTGGTTCCGATGTCATACGGGAAGTGGCACAAGATCAATAAGGTTTAATAAAATTTTAAACAAAAGCTTTACACGTTACTTTATTCGTAAGATATATGGCAGGCCTGTCCAAGCTTTCACGAAACTGGGGCACCCTTCATGTTATTACAAACAATGATGGAAGTAGCGAAACAGCACCGAAAACTGGCGATATGACGCAATTAAAATAATAAAACTTTGTAAAAAATCACCATAAAATTAAAACAAAACACAGGACGCGTTTCGAGCTAAAAACATAATAGCTCGTCATCAGCTACAGCATACACGTGTCCGTAAACGAACAAGTTCAAAAATGAACTCAATCATGTTCATTTTTGAACTTGTTCGTTTACGGACACGTGTATGCTGTAGCTGATGACGAGCTATTATGTTTTTAGCTCGAAACGCGTCCTGTGTTTTGTTTTAATTTTATGGTGATTTTTTACAAAGTTTTATTATTTTAATGATGGAAGTCATTATTCACATGACTTATAGTGAAAGGTTCTGTGTTCAACTCTCGGCTTAGACATTTTGTCGCTTAGTCGAAAAATTGAATTCGTATGATAACTTTAACAATCAGTATGGTTGAGTAAAAATAATAGTACAAATATGATATTAATATTAACCCCTTGGGTACATTTGACGACTGAGTTTCGTCATGCAATTGATCACTGGTGTCTATTTTTATATTCTATTCATACCACTATTTAAAGGAAAATATTCTTGTAGTATTTTTCTTTTGCACATATTGTCAAAGATACAATTTAAAAAAACGCCAGTGGCAGCCCTGAAATAAATACGTACCCAAGGCATTAAGTGTTCGTATTACAAATTTCAATGTTTGTTACGATTTCAAAATGCAGGCGGCCACCTAAGCATTTTTTAAATCCATTTAAATAAATATAGTTCTTAATTCAATGGCTGTAACTAATTGGCTATAAATAGATGGATAGTGATATTCATTTTTCGGTTTTGATCGACACAGACTTCAGCGACGTACTTTTCGTAACTTTCTTCTCTCAATTAAAGTTACAAACTCTGCCTATCACCGCTAGGCTGCGCTGCGCTCAGTTCTCAGAACTCCTAGTAGCCGGTATTTGGACCTTCTCCTCTACTAATATACTCTTTTTTGGTGAAAAATCTCATGTATTGTTGAATATATAAATGGTTTTGTATTTTTTTTACTTAAGGATTTATACAAAAATTGTTAGAAAATTGTAAACATTAATTGTTTTGAATTCTTTTTAATTCAGGTTTCAGTTTTATAGTGTTTGGTTTGTTTAACAATGGTTAGTTCTTTAATCTAACTTTCTACCTGGTCCTCTACCTGTCTTTCAAGAATTTTTGAAAATCTATAAATGCATATCTCTACATTTGTTCAATTGCAGTTCTTGTAAATATGTAACTCAATATGTGCCTCGCCTTTTTATTATGTCTTTCTACTAACAGCAGAGCGTGGTTCACTGATGTTGAAATGAGCAGCTGGTAGATAGTGTGACTTTTTCTGTTTTTCATGTCTGCTATGGTTTTGAGTGGAAAGGTTATTTTTCTTCGGTTTTTGCGTTTTATGGAGCAGACAGGAGTCTCTGAAAGAGCTTTATGGAATCGCACTTTTTGAAGGTGACAAAAAGAAATACTGTATGGAAAGGAGCAGTCACAGCAATTTTTGCTGCTAAAGAATTAGAAAACATTTTGGAGCATAAACCAGCTGAAGGAAAATTGTGAAAGCGAAAAAGACATATGCTCTAATATTATCACTGTTAAGTGATGCTGTTCTTGCATCGCTTCAAGATGAAAATATTGCGCATAAAAATTGCAATAAATTACAAATAACCTATGATACGAAGTGCGTAGTGAATCAAATTTTGAATAGGAAGTGATTGAGAACTGTTAAGGAATGTTAGTCCAAGAGCTGTTAAGCATTTTAGGGAAGGTATTTGAGGCACCCTGAAAATTTGTGCAACACTTCTTTTGTAATGGCTGAATACAAAATCGAATATCTGGCTGAAGGATCGCGGCCCAAAAACTGTGCCAGACACGTGTCAAGTGCCATTTTTTTTTTTACTATCCAAAAAAGGTATTTGAGGCATGCTGAGATTGAGACAGAATAATATTTATACTTAGAAAAAAATATTTTGAAAACGACAGACACTTTAGTCGGCCCAAGAACTGTGCCAGACACGTGTCAAGTGCCATTTTTTGACTACCCAAAAAAAGCATTTGAGGCACGCTGAGATTGAGACAGAATAATATTTATGCTTAGAAAAAAATATTTTGAAATTGACAGACACTTTAGTCGGCACAAAAACTGTGCCAGACACGTGTCAAGTGCCATTTTTTGTCTGGCACAGTTTTTGGGCCACGATCCTTCAGCCAGACAGTCGATTTTGTATTCAGGCATTACAAAAGAAGTGTTGCACAAATTTTCAGGGTGCCTCAAATACCTACTCAAAAATGTTCAACAGCTCTCCTACTATGTCGTGCTGTGCCTATGAAAAAGTATATTAACGAAATAAATAAATTAATTTCGGATCTCAAACTTTCTAGAGCAGTAGTAAGTGAAACCGATCCGATTATTTATATTTTGATGTCGTTGCTTCAAAGATTTGAAAATTTTATGACTGTTTAGAAAATCAACGAATGCGATTTTGACATTGGATTTTATTACAGAAAGCTTGTTAAATGCTGAAGCGATTCTACTTTATTTAAAGAAAGAAAAGTGCATGTTAAGACAAATTGGAGGAAAGCAATGCAGTTTCTTTAAATTACATACCTATATGTGTAAAGTTATATTAAATTACAGCATACTTTAAATAACGTTTATTTATGCAATTTTAGATTTTAAAAATATATGTTATTATTCATACTACTAATTGTTAAAAACTTATCTCAAAAGAACTATCATTATGATGAAAGTTAATTCTCTTTCTTTTTATGATACAGGTTGTTCATAGAAAAACTATGCTGTAGAACTTGAATAAAGCAGGAACTTATTTAATGCAGTTGAAGTTTTTCAGTGTGCAGATCATATTGCGATGAAAAAATAACTGCCTATTCCCTTTGAAATTTTTTTAATTTCGTCACCGTATCCATTAACTATGATAACTGGATTTTATTTCATCACCTCTTTCAGTAATGCTTACCTTAAAATAGCTACATCTTAAATTTCATCATCTTTTCTTTACCGATTACTTTTTCTTTACACATCTGGATTCTGTTCACAGGATTATGTTCTTTATCTGTTCACAGGATTTTATTCAATAAGATCGGGCAGCAGTTCTCACAACTCACGATGTAGTGCCATCAATAACTTCGATGTAGAAACATCTATAATCAATAGTAATCATTTGATTACATCAAAAAGGTAAAACCTTTAGAACGAACATCATTATGATAGACACACAGCCAGGGAGAAGTTTACAACTCAAAAAACTCAGAAAATTCCGCTGAAGAATCGTGCGTAACTGCTTTTTACTTTCCAAGCGTAGGAATACAATTTTGACGTAGTACGCGCTCTAAACCAATTAAGATGCAAAGAAATCACGCCATAAAAAGAGTACTGACAGAGCGGGTTTTGTGATAATAATGCAAAAAGGAACACGGAATAAAGCGCGAGAATGTAAATCTCGTCTGGAATACAAATGAAAATGGCTACCAAAGAACATACTAAAATGCGAAAGATCGGAAATGGAACATTTCATTTAAGAATTCTAAAAGCGTAATAATTAAGTGAATTAGACAAGTGAGACATTAAACTAAAGGGAATTTAACAGAATTAATGATAGAGATTATTTAAGAATAAGGATTTTTAGTGAAAATAGATAAGTAATTTAGAATAGTACACGAAAATCGCGGAGATATATCTAATATTGTAACATATACATGTACATTACATACATATATATGTGTGTGTATATGACATATATAAATATATATATGTTATATATATGCATGCATGTGGCATAAAAGACGTAATCAATACGTATATAATGACTATATGGCACATGATGAGCGTTTCGAGTATATATATATATATATATATATATATATATATGACGCATGCATAAACTTTACGATGATGTTAGCGAGATTGTAACTGCAATTTTTGCATAATCAAATTTATAGGTGCCTCTATAACAAAGAAATACCATATTTTCTCTGCCCCAACTTGTTTGAATTACAGTCATATATAGATTTTTTATGGTAATCAATATCATAAAACATATATAATTTAATTACTTAATATCAGTATTTCTGTTTATCTTTCAATTTTTTTTTTATGTTGTGTAATCGAAAAAAATCACCTTCACCAGTGACTTCAATTTCGTAATGCGTATCAAATGAGATAAATTAATTTCATTCAGTATTTTCTATAGTTTAAAGAATATAAAAAGTACTGTGTATATTATAAGATATAATTCTAATACAAATTTTATTTTGATAAAGATTTGAAAATTTCAACAAAAATGTTTCTTTGGTAATTTTAATGCTTTTAACAAACAGCTAATTAAAAAAAAATTGTGATAGATCGATCATTCAGTTGTCTTCAATGTTCGCATTTATTGCAACAGGAAAACAGAGGTTCAACAAAAATTGAAGTCTGCGGGGCATTGCATTTTGATTCAGCAAAAATTTTTTTGGTATACCCTTGTTATAGCGGCCCCCAAGTTTTAATTGCGACGTATCACCGAAGTGTATTAACCCCTTGAGGGGCACCGGTATATATTATATACCACCTACGATTAATGAAGTTTCACACCAGAAAAATTTTATTAAATTTTACTTTTCTAACTTTGGTGGGAAAAAGGCCGTAAAATTGCTTTTACTTATTTGAAATGGAATTTTTCAAAGATTCCGGTGGGAATTCAGCATTTCACAAACGTAATTGCTTGCCCCTCAAGGGGTAAACGTTATAGATTTAAATGATTTTACAACATGCATAAGTGTGACTATGTGTGACATGAATAAGGGTTTACAACTTTACAAGTATGTCACAGTGTGACTTCAAAGCACTGTCGCTGTCGTCACAGAATCATGACAGTATTAAAGGCAATTTCGTCACAAATGACACATATTTCACAAATTGATCTCAATGTGACTTCAAAGCATTGTCGCTTTCGTCACAGACTCTTCACAAAGTTAATACCAAAATAGTTACAAATCACACAATCTTCACATATTTGTCACAGCGTGCCAGCTCTAAAACGGCCATAACGACTTCACATTCTAGTCAAAATGACTTCGCATCGACGTGACGTGATGTCTCCATGCCTTACGGGTATTTTTGTCGGTTATCAGATTTTTGTTTCGGATCAAATTTCGTGTTTTTTCAAATGGAACTTTCAAGTTTGGGTCGGGTTGCACATTTTGGATTATTTTTGTCGGGTTCAGATTTGGTTCGGGCCAGATTTATGGTTTTCTTCAAATGGAATTTTTAGATTCGTGTCGGGTTGCGTGTGTGCGAAAATTGTCTTGATCGGATCGGGTTATGTTCCTCTACTATATTTTTGTCGGTTTCAGATTTTTGGTTAGGGTCAGATTTCGGGTTTTTTTTCAAATGGAACGTTCTGGTTTGGGTCGGGTCGCATGTAGACTGAAATTATTTTGGCTTGTTCGGATCGGGTACGGTCTGTTGTAATTTATTTTTGGGGTTCGGGTTGGGTTAAATATTAATAAGCTTAAAAAAGTCACCCTGAAAAAAAATAAGTGGTCTGTTTTCAATTGGCCTAACGCTGTTTAGGCTCTTTGAAATAAGCCTGAAAAATATCAGGCTAATTGGAAAAAGAGAGATGGTTCTCCAATTAGCCCGGCTCTTTGCAAACAGCCTAGGCTCTTTGCAAAGAGCCTGATTTCGCAATTAGCCTACGACATATATACATTCATATCATAAACCAGTTATACTCAATAAAATTTCTTAAATATCGATATTTGATATAGGATAGAGTTCACAGGCCAACATTCTTTAACGTTTTTATATTATAATGAATAACAATTATAAAAATAAATATTAAACCGTATTAATTTTTAACAAATGTTATCAATTTAACCCTTATGTCCCGACGGTACATTAAAGTACCATTAAAATATTTTTTTTTATAAAATTCATTTAATACATCGATTAGCAATAATCAGGGCTCGTACGCTTCAGGGAATTTTTCAGGGCAAATATCAATATTTTTTTATAGAAAAATAAATCTAGGTTAAATGCGCGAAATTTCGCCCTATCTAAGAACAGATTTTCTATCAGAAAATACTGGTATCGAAGAATTTCCTGGTTGTGAAATTTCAGGACAAGTACGACCCTTGATAATAATACATTTTAGAGTGAGTTATAGATACTTTACTTTATCTTATTCCAAAAGCACTATTGGTTGAACAAAACAAGAAGTATTTTTAAACGAATGATTTCTTTTTCATTTACATCACGTCAGGTTTCTTGACGTTCAAAGATTGTGGGAAGGGGTGGGGGGATTTTTAATTCGGAATTATTCTTATATTTCTATTGCCAGAGCATTCTATTCGTACATTTACTAATTCTATAAAATACTAAAAAAATATTTTAAATAAAAGTTTTGAGTGCATTTATAAATACTAGGGGACCGTACCCGGGCTTCCCGGGTTAAAGAATATAGGAGAAAACATTTTTTATTATTGAAAACTAATAAATTTTTTATATGCAATAAATTTTTTAGAATGCCCAATTACATTAAAAAAAGCATTTTTCATATGGAAAATAGGAATTATACAATCAAATAAATTTTTGAAGTTTATCAATAGCAATATTTTCTTATTAGCCGCATGCTAAGAGTTATTTGCCAAGATTTTGCTACTTATGGCATCCTTTATTCTGATAATTTCAGAGCTTGTACATGTCTGGTAAATTTGTGTTTTATTTATATTATTTTATTTATTTATTCATAGGGATTTTTTTTATGGATATTAGCCGTAAGAAAATGATGAACTCTATTTTGTTTTAAGGGCAATCGGATTAATCTTTCGTAATCGAGCTCCGCGCGATATAGATAAATTAAAAAATATTTCATACTTTAAAATTGTTTTTAAAACCATAGACAATCAGTAAACTGAGATGAACTTTGCAAACAAATTCCATTTAAATAAAAAATCCTATTTGGTGGTCTAAAAATTGAAATTGTACGATTACAAATATGTTTGATTTGGTTTTTTCAATGTTATTCTTTTATTTGTTTATAAAAGAAGCATTAATTTCGTTAATTTTTCTTTCACAAATATGTTAGATTGGGGGTTGTTTTAATATTATTCTTTTATTTTTGTTTATAAAGGAAGTATTAATTTCGTTATGCATAAATAGTCAGAAACAAATGCTGAAAAATGTTTGTTGCTTTATTTGCAAAATGTTTATTATTATTATGTATTGAAACAGGCACGTGATAAGATAAACTTAAAAAAATCATGCTTAAAAATTATTTTAGAAAATATAATACATCAGTCAATGAATGCAGTTTTTAAAAATATTGAATTTGAAAGTAAATTTTTTTCCCTGTGCGACGAAAATCGAAAATGTACGATGGTTAGGAGATTAAAAAATTGCAGTAGCGAAAATTTCAAGATCGAAATTTGATCGTGAAGTGTCGCCAATCGCAAAATGACGTCAGCGTTACGCACAGATACGTTTGTTCTTTATAATACAGATAGATATTTAATCAATAAAATATAATAAAGATCAGTTATTAGGATGTGGTTATCAATTGAGGCTCTTATGCTTGGATTTCCGGAATGAAAACAGCAATTTTCACCTTCTCAAATTTTGCATACGCACTTCTCATATTCATACTCATCATTTTAAAAAATTTGTATTTTGTTTGATCATTTAAAAATCCTTTTAAAACAAAACTTGAAGTCACGATTGCCAGCAACATCTTTTATGTGAACAGACGCACTCTTTACTTGAGATTCTAATCTCAATTCCGGAGAGTAAAAATTTCCATTATTTATGTTCTTTAGACGCATTTGTGTTAAAATGTTTAGTTTTATCTAAAAAAGTGATCGTTTTCTTTTAAATATAACTTCATTTTCATTTAAATAAGCATTTCGCCTAGTGTCTGAAACTTAGTATCAGTACACATACAGAAGGAAAAACAATATAGAAAATTTATGAGGAAAAATGCGTGTTTTCAAAAGCAATATGTCATTTTCCGTTATTATGCCCCTAATATAATATTCTGCTCCTAATGGGATTTAGCGCCATTAAACCCTATAGAACAATTTTTATCAACAATTTTGAATTTTTATCAGAAAATAGCATGAATAAAGTTAAAAATACCTCATTATTTCTCTCTTGTCTGCAATAATGAAACCTATCTAATTTTCATCATTTTGAAGAAATTTCATAAAATGCTTTTAAAATTAAAATATAAAAGTGGGGATATTAAAAAAAAAAAAAAAAAAAAAAAAAAAAAAAAACAGATAGTGCGATCACATCTATAAAGTAAGATCCGTTTAAAAAAAAATATCAGTACAATTGGTTCAGCAGAAAGATCAGGGCAGATGACTAAAAAACACACTTGTGTTTTAAATATATAGATTATATAAAATTAAGAAAAATTAAATTAAGCAAATTATGTTATTTTGATAAAATTATAGTAGAATGTCCTAAAGAATAGCATTAAAATTTTATTATTCGAGAGAATTTTCGAAAAAAACTTCAGGAACGCCATATTATTTTAAACCACGAATTGTTTGTTTGCTTGTCTAACTCGTCGAAGCAAATCCATCCAGGCGAGAATCATCAATTTCTGTAATATAAATCGCAATTATTTATATGTAAACTTTCTTTTATAAAGACGCTCTAAATTTTTGTAAAACATTGCGTTTTATCAGTTTGTGATTTCGATTACATTATTTTCAAAAGTGAAGCCTTTTCACCTGTGAAAAATTTCAAAGCAGCTGGGCTGTGAAAATGACGCACTTCTACAAAACATAATTCAGGTTTAAGAATAATACACGCTTTTTTATAAAATGACGTCATTTGCATCCGATAAAGCAATCCACTTTTACAATACAGTCTTAAACTTCTTCTATATAAAAGTGTGCATATGACGTCATTATCACGGAATAACAGACAATATTCTTGACATAGCCCATATTTTAATTTCAACTTTGTTTTCAGGTTTTATGATAAAGTGGTAACAAAAAGATACAGTATCTCTTATTTTCGACTACTTTCCGTTTACTTTCAATGACTTTCAATAGAAATGAGGTACTTTTGTTGCCACGATAAGAAAAATGGTATTAAAAACTACAAAAAAATTAATATCTCAAAAATAAATAGAGATACAGCTTTCAAACAAACTGCATTTAAAAGAGCATTTTTTTCCTTATACGACGGTGTAAAAATTTAAAATATGCGATGTTTAGAAGTTTAAAAATTGGCAGTAGAGAAAATTGCAAAACCAAAATTTTATTTCAAATTTAAAAGTGTTGCCATTCGCAAAATGACGTATGCGTTACGCACAGATATGTTTGTCCTTTATAATATAGATAGCGCAACATCCCTATAAACAAAAAAATAATTAATTAACTTTAATTGGCAAAATCCTTCTAACATTTATTAAATGATTGTGTAAATCTTCTAATGTAGTTTAAAAAATTTACGAAAATTTCTTTAAAAGATTAAATTTTCCTGAATTTATAATTTGCGACATACAGAATTAAAATTTCATGTATTTATTAATTGTTTTATTACATTTAAATGTTAGTAATGTGAGTACACATAATTGATAAAAATCTAAACTTACATAATTACATTTTTTACGACATTCCCAGTATATTCTCATTTGTCAGATGAAACATGTATTTACTTTTTTATTATTTTTAAATGATGAAATGCCATCTGCGATAACTAGACTCAAAATAGTTTTTAGGTAAGTTTCCAAATCGCGAAGATATTTTGCAGTAAAGTACAAAACGTATGCTCTACTTAATTGTGTGGTTAAGTTTTTATTTTATTTTGTATTTAAAACAATTGTAAGTTCTCTCAAATCATTTTACCAAATAGTTACAAGTGTTGCCAAATCTGGCGATGTATTTTTATGGAGTAATTTCCACTTTCTTCCAGAAAGTTCTATGGGTTCTTTTGCTAGCTTGTTTGTTTACTCGTTTCTTTATTGATATACATTACGTGAATAAAAAAAATTACAATTCTATATTTCTTGTATAAATTCAGAATTTCTGAATAAAAAATCAGCCAAATTTTACAATACTATATCTATCTATCAGTATATTTCTTTTAAAAATAACTCTACAATCTGCAACTAAATTAGTTTATCGAGTATTTCAGGCATTGTAAAATCTTGATTTACTTTTTAAATTTGCCTTGTATACTACGAATTTCTGAACAAAACACATGGTCTACGAAAACTACCATTCCTAAATAAGGTAAGTTTTGAAACTCACGTCCACATTTATATTTCTTCACAAATTTTGATTATCTGTCCTATTTTTTGTACAGTGATAGCTCGGTTTTCGCCGATTATCCGTTCGAAAACAATCGGCGAAGTCCGAAACCGACGAAAACCGAGGGAATTATTTCCTTATGAAGCTATGTAAATCGAATTAATTCGATCTAAACACTCCAAAATATGTACCAAATGCACATTTTATAGAGAATAAATATAGTGTTTAGTATTAAAAACAATAAGAAATTAATACAGTTTTCTTGGGGTATCGTATAAAGGCACTATTTCTGGGGTCAGTTTTCTTTTTCATATTTTAGCAGAAGGACTATCTTCAAAATCAGAGGACCTATGCCGCTCAAAAAAGTGAATTGTTTCAGCCGCCTCTTTAAGATTTTGTAAAATGGGGCAATACATTATCATTAAACAATTTGCAGACACGGCTCGCAACGGATTTATCTGGATGATTTTTTCCACAAAGCCCTGTATAGAAGATGTCCTTAACAGGGCTCCCAAATGGTCCGCCAACTGAATACCAATAAATTTTAACAGAAAATTTTATGGTAGGTTTGCGCTAGAATTAACTTCGCGACTTCCCTACTTTCCCTACTAATTAACTTCCCTACACATGCCGCTAGCAATGTGTAAGGATAATACGCAAGGGAAAAAACGTTCGTCTGACATTAGCCTAACCACTCACCTCCAAACCGACGGACTTCCCAAAATCAATAATCGACTGCATCACATGTGTAGGGTCTGCTGGAGCTGGAAATTTTCTTTGATCCCATTATAGACCACTCGCATTAAATAAAAAATGCCGCAAAATACCCTGGAAATAAACGAATTTTTTTGCCTAGACGCGAGGGTGATGCACACACGACGAGAAATAACGCCATACTGAGCTGGAGAACGCGTGGTCGATCCCTTTGTTTATATAAAATGCAGCGATGTCACTAGGGTACACCGACGAAATCCGAGACAAATTTTTCGCGGAAAAAATCGACGAAAACGGAATCCGATGATAACCGAAGTCGATATTACTGTACAGCATAAAGTGAACTCGAAGGCGTATTAGCGAGTACCACTGTTATATAATTGCCAACGTTTACCATTTTTTTTTTCTGCTACTATTTCTAAATGGAAAAAATTGCCTTATTTAATCCTCAGTTTTCAACGATCAAAATTTTTCTGTTCAAATATAGTGGTAGGAAAAAAAGCGTAAAAGTTGGCAGCTATGCTGTTAAAAAATGGGGACCTCCATTCACAATCCAAATACCTATCACGTTCCAAATAAACAAAGGTTTTTGTATTTTGGGGCGTGGTAGTCTTATGTGTCCAAACCATACAATTCAAGATAAATGGTGGGTGGGTGTCCTCTTTTAACACTTTGTAGGCGAACGACATCTTCAGTCTTTGAACGGGAACGAAAAAATCCAGTTAATGCGTAAATGAATCATATCAAAAACCTGCTTTTGAATCACTGCTAGGCAAATGACAAGCACTAGGGTGTTTTTACTTTGGACAAATGTCCCTATGTTACGGCTATTTACAGTTCACTAGAAAAACAAAATTAACCTAATAACCTATCAGCAGTTTTTCCAAATATGGGGGATTTCTTTTCTTCAGAAATTTGGAAATTTAGCCAGAAAGTGTGACATAATAGTGAAATACAAGACGTGAATAAATTTAAAAAGCTTATTTTTTAGTTATGAAATTAGAATAATAATCTTGCAACTGAGATTGCAATCTTTCACTTTCAACGTTCCTTCCATTAAGAATTGTAATCAGAGTCTCCCGTCTGCAAAGCTTTGAGAACAACTAAATTAACATATTTCACTCAATACCATAGCTAAACAAATTTAGTTGAGGAAGAAGACCAGAAGTCAAATATGGCGGGAGAGTGCTTTAATATTCAATTGTAAAATTATCTATTCAATATAGTAAATATAGCTATATATAATTAAAAAGTATATATAATTAAAAAATTTAGTACACTATGTTCAGTATAAAATAATACTTTTAATATATTGTGTTTAATGTAGTGAAAATTTCTTTAACATGAAGTAACTAAACATTTTCGCAATTTTAACAAAAAAATATAGAATTCGTATCTTATATAATCCTTTGGAGCTTACCACATTTAGGTCGAAAGAAAAAACAACATATTTAAAAACAATTGGAATAATTATGATATTGTATTATTATACCTATTAGTGGAAACGCCCGTCTTAGCACGGTGGGCAGAAATCGTGGTTTCCCCTTAAAATTTTAAATAACTGATATAAAAAAAGTATTTATATGCTAATATTCTTTAACCCCTTAATTCTCGCTCCCGAGATATTCTCGGGCTGTGTCTTTTACACAAATTGTTTGATTCCCACCAGTTTTATAAAATAGTGAAATTGGCTATATTTTAGTATCGTTCACTGTCATTAAATAAGGTGAATATTTCTTTTTCATAAAAGTGGTGCTAATAAGCAATTTGAATTATTCAACCGTAATTTAATTCGAGCGTTAAGGGGTTAATCGAGCTATTTGGTTTAAAAATCATAAAAGAGTCAATAAAGTGAAATAAAGTTTTCAAACAATTTACATTTGAAGGTACACCCTCCCAATTCAACAAAATTCAAAATTATGTAATGTTGAGAAGTAATTAAGTTTATATAAAAAAAGGAAAATGGATTAATTATTTATCAAATCAATTTTTCCAAAATAAATTAAATATACAAACCTTAAACAAACAAACTAAAGACTATGTTTATTACATTAATACTCAGAAAATACAGTACTTTTATATTAGCTTGGCGATGTGATAAATCGCCAAATATTGTTCACATTATTCATATTGCATTAATCTCACTTATAATCTAAACCTTTAACCCATTTCAATTAAAAAGCATAACTTTTATTTAAAATACAAACATTCAAAATACATATATTGCATAAAATTAAAATACATGCCTTTCAACATAGCTGCCAAATTTTACGCTTTTTTCCTACCACTGTATTTAAACAGAGATAATTTGCCTTATTTAATCATCTGAGCAGGTACTGAACAGGTAATCAGCATTGAGGGGTTTCCTAGTTGATAACAGCTTAACACCCAGACTAGGAAATTGGAATGTTATTTTATGAGCCATTGGGATAAAGTTAAACTGTAGCAAAGCTACTAGAAGAGTAAAAAAAGTTAACAAGAGAAATTAAATGAGTTTAAGAAAGAAAGGAATAAAAATGAATTTTAAAGTTAAACTTAAGATAAAAGAAAGTTAACGATAAATCTTAATAAAATACAAGAATCTTAAAAATATAAAAAATCAAACTGTAGTTGTAGAACTACTAAAAGGAATTTAGAAAGTTAAAGTTAGTACTGTTCAGAGAAACTCTCACCAAGCATGGGCAAGAAAAGCTAGGGTGGCAAAGACCACATTATCCTTCAAAAAAAGGAACTAATCAGGGCCATACATTTTATTTTTATAAGTTTTACAATTTTTATGGTCTCTATAGATATAGAGAGTTTTTTTAAATAAAGTTATAAGAGAAAAATATATATGAGGCAAAAAATAGCGTGGTGCACTCAGATGTTACTGAGTGTCCATAATTATGGAAAACCGAGGCCGTTTCCGGTGGTGAGGTTCAAATGCGTCGTAATCCGGTAGCTCCGCTACGATTTCATTAGGGAGGTCAAAAACTTTTTCATAAAATTTTTTGGCTAATTCGTTTATGCGCTTACGCAATGTAGTAGTTTTTAGGTCTCTTCGAACCGTAGAGTTGCGAAGATAACGAGATGCTTTACGAACAGTACGCAGGTTGGAATTGTGCAATCGACTAAGGCTGTCCATAGTGGTGTTACAAGTGAAGCCCCAGAACGGACTGGCATAGGTTATGATGGGAATGATGCAAGAATTATAGAGAATTAATTTATTGTGAACTGACAAGGTTTTACTGTTAAGGAGAGGTTTTATAGAGTTAAAGACACCAGCGACTTTACCCCTAATGGAAAGAATGTGCTTTTTCCCAGTTAAGCGGCGGTCCAGAATGACCCCAAGATACTTAGCCTGGTCTGACCAAGGGATAATAGTGTTATTAATAATGATTCTGCTAGGAAATGTTAGTTTGCAAGAGAAATATACTGCAGTAGTTTTAGTTTCATTTATTACGACGCGCCAAAGCATACACCAGTTCATGAAGTCATCAATATGAGTCTGAAGGTACCTGTATAGAGTATACGGGTGGTGTGCTGAAGCATAAATACAGGTGTCATCCGCATAAAGAGCGAGGTGTGAGCGCAAGGAGCGTGGGATATCATTAAAGAAAATGTTAAATAAAAATGGGCCCAACACGCTCCCCTGGAGGATGCCCGCTAGGATAAGAAGAATAATAGAAAGAATGTTGTTTATGCGGACTTGAAAAGTGCGGTCACAAAGGTACGAATATATTAAATGTATAAGTCTGGGATGAAAACCGAGCTGAATTAGTTTGTAAATGAGGCCCACATGCCAGACCTTGTCAAATGCCTTTGCGACATCAAGAAAAATGGCAGCTGCGGGAATTTTCGCATTGAGTTTCTCGCTGAGAAACTCAACAACCCTAAGAAGCTGGTGTTGTGTCGAGGGTTTTGGGCGAAAGCCAAACTGCTCGGGCATGATATTTAATCATCGAAAACATAGGATTAAATAAGGGAAATTTTTCTGATTAAAAATAGTGGTAGGAAAAAAGCCTAAAAGTTGGCAGCTATGCATTTCACTCATTTTCTTTAAAATACAAAATAATAATAATAAATACTATAGCATTTTATTTCAACTTTAAAGAATTATTTCTAAATCACACACGCGAAAAAAATAACTGCTATTGCCGAAAAATCCTGTTACTGGCATGTTTTGCCCCCGGATAACATAAAAGTACCAAACATAGACTTGAGTTCTCTAAGAGTTCGTTTTTAAATTAAAAACTATTTTCATTTTATCATAGACAAATGACGTCAAATGCATATTAATACTACAGGACTTAAAATATTCAATACGCGATAGTTTTTAAATTTTTATTTATGAATTTTCAAATAAATAACTCACTACACTTTGTTTACATTTGTAAAATTAATCCCAATTTCTGAAATGTTCGTTTGTTTATATAGCTAATCTGTTGTTGGTAGAAAAATACATTTTTTTACCTTTCCAACGCAGTTTGTCTAACAATTTTTTGACAAATACTTTTCGAGCTATTAATGTTTTTCAGTAACTTCAAATGTTTCATTTTCCGAGATTAATCTATGGCACCGATTAACGAAAAAGACAGTCCTCAGCAACGATTAGCTTTTTATTAAAGATGATTCTCATGTAATAGGAATATAACTGATTATTGTACATATATTTCGATAGTTTCATAAGATTTTTTTATGAAAAATAAATTTGACTTACACAGCTTTATTTTATTTATTAGATGTTTGGATTACAAAATAAAAGCTTTTTTAAATTCAGTTTTAAATTCAATTGATAAAACATAAAACTTTCATTTTCTTTATAACTTTTGGCATACAAGTTGATTTTCTGAAAAAAAAAACGAACAAAAAAAAGACATATATATAGCATATGAATATTTTTTCCAATACTCGCTCAAATAAAAATCTTTTATAAAGTTTCTTAACCCCTTAACGCTCGAATTAAATTACGGTTGAATAATTCAAATTGCTTATTCTCACCACTTTTATGAAAAAAAAAATATTCACCTTATTTAATGACAGTAAAAACGATACCAAAATATACCCAATTTCTCTATTTTATAAAACTGATGGGAGTCAAACAATTTGAGTAAAAGACACAGCCCGAGAATATGACGGGAGCGAGAATTAACGGGTTAATATCTCCTAAATAATTTAATTGGATAACTTCGAAATAACCATTCTCACTTAAGTAGTCATACTTATTAATCACGAAAAATTTCAATTTACGTTAATTCTGGGTTAGGTTCGGTTTACATCACTTATTAACTTATACCAAACAATACTCTAATTATTATTTTCTTATTATGTTTATATCCAAAAAGCAATAAAACGCTTCTTATGGATTGCAGTAATGAAAAACCAATATCATACATATGCTACATTTATGTATTTGTATCGGAATCGGAATATGTTATTCAATATGGCTAGCCATTACGCTAACTGTTTTTATAAGTTTTCTTATTTTTTTTTTCTCTACAGAAACTTGTTACATATAATGCATCTAATTTTTTTCATAATTTTTGTACATTGAAATAATGATGTTTCATATAGATATTTTGAATTCGGGAAACAATTACTTTTTGTAGTTTTGCTTACCATGGTGTGTCCTTTTTATTTTGCAATTTAATGAAATTCAAATGAATAACAATTTTTGACTTTTTTAATCGCACATTTCTGTAATTAACCCATTCAGTACCATGGGATCAGTAGTGATGCTATGGCCCGCACAGGGCAAAATATCGATTATTATGTAATTATAAATACCATTTAAATTATAAATATCATTTTTTGATTATAAATACCAAGTATTTAATTATAAATACCATTTAAAATTATAATTTATTCCATTTATTATGAAATTATTTAAATATATATTGAATTAAAAAAATTGCAAAATTGCATTACAGATCTTTATTATATTGCTAGAAATATTCGTTTGAATAAAAAGCTTCTCAACATGGCATGCATGAATAAGTAGTAATTTTGCGTTTTTTGTCTACATTGTAGCACAGTCGGAAATGGAAGCCCGAAATGAATTTACACGTTGTTCGCGTATCGCCATCTAGGGAGGAAACGTCAATAAACTTCTCTAATTAATGATAATAAATTATGCATTGCATTGGAAAAAAGATTCCGTTTCTTATATATATTTTATGGTGTTCATACTGGAGGGTTCACTAAAACTTTTCCACCTGGGACCCATCCTGGGACCTTTTTCATAGGGGCGATGAATAAAATAAAATACAATGAAATTTAAAAAAAAACATACTTATTATAAAAAGTAATGGCTAGTTTGAATGAACAACTTTTTGGGCAATAATGTAATATGAAGTAGCTTGTGAATTACGCTTTTTAGCCGCTACTTTCCTTGAATATTAATTTGTAATTTCCTTGAATTATAACACAATTTGCAAGAGAAATGTAAATAGAATATCTGTCTTTGAAAATTGTGGCTTTAAAACAACGGAGATAATGACAGCCCACCTCATATAGACATGGTAGCAACTGGTGACTATTTTTCAATTATTTCGTACCAATTAAAAAAACAACTTCGATGTAAAGTTCTACAACAATTGCAAGAGATCTAAATTGAATACAAAAATACTCTTCTACAATATTAAATAAAGAAATATATCTCCTTGGAAGACCTGATTTCACATTTTATTGAAATAGCTAATTTTCGTGGAAAATTCAGTGTATGTTTTACTGAAATATATTACACATCATATTTTCAACGCTTGGTACTAATATAACCTAAAGCCTTAAAATTGTTGACACTAATATAAATGTTTAATATATTTCTGATAGGAACAATAGTAATACGCCTTCAATAATTGTCAACCTATCAAACATTCACTTTACAAGAATTGTATGGAATTATCAATGTTTTGGAACTGTTAAGGAATTGTCAAGTTGGAATATTTTACAATGAATTTTGATTTGAGGGGATGATCATTTTATAAGAAATCTTGTAGTATTTACACTCTCAGAATGATACAATTCACAGCAGTATATGAATAACCGGCATGATTATAAGATTTATGTACGAAATTAATATTTTCAAGAATCGGCGCTTAATGGTATGCAATCCTGCCGAAATATTTTAACTCCAAAAGGATATAGATTTTAGTGCTCGAAGTTCGGATATGCAAGGGTTTCCAATTTCCCCTACTATTATCGACCATCAAGTGATTCAGTTCTCCAACCTTTAACTTAGATGTTTACGGAACGCAAGTCATCAAACAATGACTTTAGTTGGCACCCTGCTATATCGTGATATTTTTTTTATCTAATGCATAGTTCAAATTTTATGATAAAATGGTTTATTTATCATATTATCTTATTTTACATTTATTTATATTATTTATTCATATTATAATGTATCATATGGTTTATTTTGAGAATATAACCGTTGTTGATTTTTTTAAACTAGTCGTTTTATTTATTAAAAAAAAAACTTTTTTGACTCTTTAGATATTTTGTATATTAGGACATGAGTTTCAAACCTCGCCTTATCCAAAATTTAAAAAAATCGTGTTTTCTCTATCAACCGATTCTATTGGCGAATCTGCATTAATAAAAAACCCAAGAAATCTGCAAAAGAACTAGCTTTATACTTAATTTCCGCCATTGTAAAATATTGATTTACTACCAATGAACCAGTGGTACTAATGGACAACCAATGGACGCAGTTAGAGGTTTTTCGCGATTTCACAAAATTTGATTTTCTGTATAAAGCGAGTTTTGAAACTCACGCCTTCAAATATATAATAAACATTTTGGTATACATATTTACATATATAAAAGTATTTTATTATAATGATAATGAGTGATTTTTCTCTGACATAGTTCCATATAAATTATTAGAGCATATCAGAAACTCATTCTACTCGTAAAGAGCACGTTGCACAAAAATTAGTTGAACAAGATTAATGCTTTTTTTGTGTATGGGTAAATAGCCAAACAACAGAGTATATATGATTATAAGTTAGTGAAGTATATAATGTTTATCATCCTTGCAAATGTTCGATGTAGATGCTCTTTGCTACTCTGCAAATATCACATCGGTAAATCAGTTGTTGCCATTGTTTTGTGAGAATGTTCAATTCGATCAAACAAATTGAAATACTGAATCAAGTTTACAATACAGGAAAGGATTTCGGAAGCGGCTTGCTCTAAACATGATTTTTAACAAAATTTCATAAACTAACGTTTAAGGGGTGCAGAGTCTGGGAATCAATGTGTCCATTTAATAATAAGTCGCCAGAAATCCGTACTGCAACTTCAGTATAATCCGTAAACAACCAAAACATGATCTTCAGCACAATCCTTAAACTTCGGATACACAAATAACAATCTGTCTTTTAATAGGTACCTTAAAAATTGTATTTCGCGAAATATTCAGTTAACACCTTGAGGGGCAAGTAATTGCGGTTTTTTTTTTGTTTTTTTTTTTGTTTTTTTTGTTTTTTTTTTTGACCAAAGTTAGAAAAGTAAAATGTAAATAAAATTTTCTGGTGCAAATCTTCATTAATAGTAGGTGGGATAAAATATATCCCACCGCCCCTCAAGGGGTTAAGAAATTGACCAAATACTTTGTGCCCGCCTTGTATTTACATATTGTTACACATCCCTGAAAAGCATTTTTTTATGTGTATTTAATAAAAAATCATGCTTTGAAATAAATGAAATTAAAATTATTAAGAGTTGCTCTTTCTTATATTAGAAGATGATTTTTGCCGTTTTAGAATAAGTTATAGAAACTCACACAAAATGAAGAAGAATGAAAACTCTTTATAATTATATAAATACATACGAATTCAAACCCGTTGAATTAGTCGAATGAAAATGTTTAAAAAAAACATATTGACGGAATTTATAGAAAAATAAAAATAATTACAATAATTAATCAATATCATATTGGCTTACCTAACTGCTAAGACAAATATTACTTTTAATAAAGTTTAATTTCAACTTTTCAAATTATTAAAAAAATAAACTTTATTCCTATAAGTAATCTGTAATATGCAATTAAAATAATGAAATTATGAAGTTAATAATTGAGGCTTTGATCTATGGTATTAAATAATGAAACATCAACAAACAAATTATAATTGCGCCATTATGACTCATTTATACTTTTTGTTTTCAACAAAATCTAAAAAAATAAATAAATAAATAAATAAATAAATAAATAAAAAATCTTTTTCACCGTCGTAAAGTTTACATGCATACATTTTTTATTCATATTCACAATTTTAAAAATATTTTAACGTGCAATAGGCTAATAATTATTAATAAGTGTATTCCCAAACTTAGGCCTAGGTCCAGATAGATTTTTCGCTGTTTAGCAAAACGACATTCACCAATCAGAAGCTTGCATTTTTGTAAAAAGCGGAAAGTTCGCAAAAATGCAGGCTTCTGATTGGTTAATCCAGTTTCGCGAAACAGCAAAAAATCTATATGGATCCCTGCCATGATGTCGTGTTTGCCATTTACAATTTTGTATGTAAACATTGGCACTTCTGACTTGAGGTTCTAATCTGAGTGTCGGCGAAATCTAGAAATTTGCTTTCAAACGCATTCGTAGTAAAATATTTAGTTTTATCAAAGAAAATATACATTTCATTTATTAAATGACATCATTTTCACCCACTGAAGACCTCTGAGATTAGCGGCTCAATCTCAGTATCAGTAGAATGAAAATAATTTTGAAATGTAACAAACAGCTTTATCAGTAAAAATACGATATTTTAAATCGTGACGCCATTTTATATTCAAAAGTTTTTTAAAAAAAGTTATTTTTAATTGTAATACGAATTTTTAATTGTAATACAAAAATGGTATCCGTAATGATATGGTAATTCCCACCGTTACAATTAAAATGTAAAAATAGGATTGTTTTAAAAAATAGCGAATGCGGGCATATCTACAAATAAAGTGCTTTGATTTAAAAAAATACGTAATAATTATCAAAATCAATTCAGTAGAAAGCTTAGGCCAGATAACTAAAAAATCCGCCTTGTCTTTAAATTATTTACATTCTCTCTACATAAAAAAATTTATAAAGAAAAATAACTTTGACACCAGATATTTTAAGCAGACACATTTATTATAAATTAAAAAAAAATTCTATTTCATAATTTCAGCTTCAGCTAAAATATTTTTTAAATATAGAATCAATACATTTGATTCTAATATAAATGTGCAGCACCATCTTCTAATCTCTTCATGTCACAGTAAGACATGATTTTTGTTACGTTAAACCAGGGGTATCAAACTGTGGACCGCCAAATACCACTAAAATTTTAAAGAAATTGTCTACAAGTTGAATCGCAGAAATTCGTCGTTTAGATAAGGCAAGGATAACTATAAAATTTTAGTGGTATCAGGCGGGCCACAGTTTGACACCCCTGCGTTAAACTATATATTCAGTTTATTAATTTGATTCTGTCTAAGATTGCATAAGTGTGTTTTCTGTTTTTGGTAGTTTATTTTAAGACAGAAGAATTAGATAATAAATTTTCTTTCAAAGAAGTCATTTTCAGTACAGTCAATCAGGGTAACTTTGATCCGCATTTTCTCTATTTTCATATGCCACACTCTTATTTGACGAATATTGTCGCAACTAGGGGCATAAAAGAGAAGAAATGATCCTAAATTATTGTTTGACTATAAACAATTAAGGAATAATAAGATTAAAAGCAATAAAAAATGGATTTTTAGCCTGGTTCAAAGTTACCCAGCCATTTAGGGTAACTTTGCACCATATGATAAATTTTTATATAAAAGAATTAATTATAAAAAAAAAAGTATTGTAGTCAGGATAACTTTAAACCCCCAAAAATGTTTTCAGATATGTAAAGACTGCGAATTTACATTTCCCAACATCACAAGGTTTGTACAATTTATGATATTACAACAAATATCAGGCATAAGAAAAGTGGAAGAAGAGAACCATGAACATTTAGAAATAAAAAAAAAACCTGTTTATTGTTCATATAAAACATAAAAATGCAGTGACAAACAATTTTCAATGTTTTAACACTATAATATATCCATAGTTACACTAATACATACAAGTACTAGCATTGTTCAAACAAGAATAAAAAACGTCGAACGTATGAAATGTCAAATTTGAGTGGCTCCGCCCCTAATTACGCCTCTAAATGAATTTTATGTATTTTACACATATTTGTAAAAATATTTACATGTCATATCTAATGCACACTTTCGTCATTTATATAAAATATACGTGCAAATATGGGAAATTTTCGACAGTAGCACCTATAATCAGTAGATTATAAACATCAGTGTAACTTTGAGCCTGCTCAAAGTTACCCTGAAAATGCGGTAAAATGCTAGTGCTTTCTTATTTTACATTTTATTAACTATTAATAAATAAATAATCGCAAAATATTAACACATTTACAACATTTAGATAATAATGTGCCTGATAAATGAGTATATTGTTACTTACTATGAAAATTTAATGGGATTACAACAACTTCAAAACAGCATTCAAAATTAGCTTGAAAACAGTACTTCACAAAAATGGTTAGATGATGCAGTTAATATTGCATAATGTTGCTAATTTCTTTTCTAAAATAAAGAGTTGAAATCCCAGTTTAGAACTTTGCCAACAGAGCACAGTTCTGGAGTTTATCCTTTAGAGTAAAAAATATTGAAAAATAGGAGGTGGTGCAAAGTTACACCCCGTGGTTCAAAGTTACCCTGATTGACTATATAGCATGTATATATGCATAACTTTGTGTCACTTTTTTGAAAAAAATTTCAATTTGCTACCACCGTTACTTTGATGCAAATTATCGTATAAAGATGTTTTAGGTACAAATCGATTAGTAATATTGTACACTAACAAAAAGTATAATTAAAAATTATACTGGGGATCGTCTACATTTAGGAATTGTTCCAAGCTTTAACTTTTTCAACTCTAACATCCAATCGTGAAATAGTATTTGGATTCTTAGAAAAAATTTTATATTCGGATACAAAATAAGATGTCATCCGGTCAACTCTTTCGGTCAAGTAGTTTACGAATTATACAGGTTTAAATTTTAGAATTCGTAATGTTATTATATTTTGCAATCGATTCGATAAAGATTGAAAAGAGGGTAGCTCTTTAAGAATAAACTGAAAACTGCTTGTCAGAATGAGCTGTTATTTTGTATTCGCTTTTTTTACACTTATACAAATTGCTTTCCGTTAAAGAATTCATAGGTTATAGTCAGGAGGCATAATTATGACGATTTTTTACATTTTCAACAATTTTTTTTTTTTTTTTTGCTTATTTCTATTTGGAAAAGTGGTGTTTTTAGTACATAGGACGTAACTTTGATCCTTAAATAACACCTTTTAAAAGCTTTAATTCTCATAGCTGTTTTTTTTAAGTTAAAAGGATGGTTATGATTACCCCACCAAAAACTCACTATCACATAAGTTTGGGGTAATTAAAACCACTAATGGGGAAATTATGACCACTATATCTTCTCTTTATACTTGCCAATACACATTTGTTTGGGGTAATTGTGACCACTTTGAACTCCAAAGTGACAAATCCGTTTATCAAAAATTTTATAGACTTAGTTTGAATTTGCTTTTGGATCTCAAAAAGGCTTCAGAATAGTATTAAAGAATATCTAAGATGAAATATACATTATGAGGTTAATATCTAAACTTGAAACAAAATTTTAGCATACACAGTTTTTTCCAACATGCCAGCGGTCATAATAACCCCCTAGTCATCATTACCCCAACTAACACTACATTTATTATATTTTTTTAGAATATTTCACAATATTTTGAAATTAATTTTCGAAACAAATATCAATTGTAACCTATGAAGTTGTGTAACACATATCGATTCCTAGGAATTTCAAATATGCGAATATAAAATTAAACCTCTTCCCCTAAAACGTTCCTGATTTACACTTCAAAACAAATACTCGCTTTTTAATCTGTGCTGGAATTTAAAAAAAAATTAACATTAGATGGTTCAAACTTTAAATGAACATAATTCTTAAAAAATAAGATTGAATGACTTCCCTCCTGGTTTCCTTCAGAAAAATGTACCTAAGCATTGAAATACTAATTGAAAATTAGGTGTTAATTAAAAAAAAGGTTTAAGTATAAAACACTTTCTATAGCTAGAGACACTAGCAAAATTGAAATATTGCATCAAATATTAGATGTTATTGATAATCGGTTCGTACCAGTCCCATTTTATAGGAAGAGACAGAATTTGTAATGGAGCGTTTTCTTTTTTTTTGTTTCTGCAGATTGTACATTCAGTATATAAAGGAAAAAAGGCTGCTTTTATTTGCAGATTGTTTACAATAAAATCACAGAAAGATGCATTCTTTTCAGAATATTAATGTAATCGTTGAAATGGGAGTAGTCTGCATTTTAAAAATTGATAATATATTTTCTTTTTATCTTGACACTTAATTTAGACACTATATTTGAGTTCCCTGGATAAATTCGCACTTAGAAACGTATTTTATATGCATATTTAAAAATATTTTTACATTTGTAAAAGAGAGTATATTACGGGTATAATTATTTTTACAGTTACAAAAGAGACTATATTACGGCTGTAAATATTTGTAAAAATATAAAATAGAGTATAAATATAAATTTATAAAAAAAGAAATAATTTACAACATGATCTCGCAAAGAAACTTCCAAAAATTCAAAGGTAACACCAGTAAAATGATAAAAGTTATATATGTATAAATAAACTAAAGGTACTATACAGGTCTGTTAAAATACCATAAATATATTTTGTGATATGTGATATCCAGTTTCGTTTACCTTATATTGTTTGAACTGTTGTAGAATGTGGTACGTGAAAACATTCGAGATGTGAAATTACGCTATATCTTAAAAACTAATGATGGACTAAACTGTAAACTTAGACAGTCAAGTTTTTGACGATAGTCATTCTGTTTATGTAAATTTTAATACGCGTCATAATTCATCCTTTTTTAACATGAATTTATAAAAATTTTACTTTTAATAATTAAAATAACAATTTTCTGTAAAAAGAAATAGCATTTAACAGATCTTTGGGCGCATCCCGTGTATCCTAATGAAAGCAAAAAATGTCCATTGTTTGATTTTCGGGAAGTCAAATATTAAAGTTTGTCATGAGAATTTAACATTTTTATCTTAATTAGTGATCTCTATTGACTCCATGAAGATTTAACAAAAATACCTAAACTGTGTACTTTTCTCGACTGACTCAAATAAAGTGTCAAAGTGTTTGTTATACTTTAAAAAATCCAAGTTGATGCAGCTTTTAATATGTTAACGACCCCTATTTCGAAAACTGCATCCATTTTCTCAAAAAGACGTTATATGGAGTCTAATGACAATTTGGTTTAGTTTCATCATAAATGCTCTGCGAATAAAGGCTAGATTTTGCTCTAGCCTTATTAAAGTTTGTACCATGAGTTTAGAAACACCCTGTATATTAACTTAATTACCTAACAATACAATAACTATGACAGTTAATCAGTTTTTCAATACGTGTTTCATTATTCGTTTAATTCAGGGGTGTCAAACTGTGGCCCGCCAAATACCACTAAAATTTTAAAGAAATTGTCTACAAGTTGAATCGCAGAAATTCGTCGTTTAGATAAGGCAAAGATAACTATAAAATTTTAGTGGTATCCGGCGGGCCACAGTTTGACACCCCTGGTTTAATTCTTTGAGGAGTTATTTATCATTTAATTAGTTTTTATTTAAATAATTTTATTTCATTTAATATTAAAATATTGTTTTTTAATATTGGCACTTATTCGAATACATTTCAATCCATATTCATGTTGTTTTCAAGATAAAGAAATAAAAAATATTATTTACAGAAAATATTAGCATTAACGTGTATATATACCGATACATCATGAAAGTGCTAGCATAGGTAATAGAATAACATTCTATTTTTCTAAGCTATCATTGTAGACAACTTATTTACAAGAACTAAAAAACTATAAGTTAAACATTTTAAATACGTACCCCCGCACCCACGCTTTAAATTATATTAAAGAATCTTCATATTTATTCTGGTATATAAAAATATTTTAGAATGTATTACTTAACAAATTTTGTACGTACGCAAAAATTACTTGAATACTAGGTTTGTGCACTGACACAAAATTTGCGGCTGTCATAGGCGGATTATTTTCAGCGTTTATACGAACTCTTAAATATTCGTACCAATAACTATTTTAAATTTTTTCTGCATTATTTTTCTGAGATTAAATAAGCCAAAGAAAACTTTGGAAAATATTGGTGTCTAAATTCAGGGGATGGTACAAACGCTTAAAAAAACTGCTTACGACAGACGCCATTTTATTTGTCAGCGCTCAGGCCTACTGTTCACTGGGCGGTGGTCGTCTTTAAAATTAGTGGACGAAAAACAGATTGAATACCATTATTTAATAGTGGTTATCTTCGTATTATGTAATTGCAAAACAGTATTAGGAATTCTTCTGCTGTAAAAGACAAAGAAATCCATTTTGAAATACTGGTATTGACTTATTATTCACTTCTCCTCTCGAATTCACGGGTCGACCTGCATGCGTATAGTATACTGTAATATGTGTATACTGTGAGTATATACTATAACATTTTATTGGCAGGCAATTTAAGGGGTCTTGTACCTTTTAAATGCGTCAAAAAATAACGAAAAACATCAAAGTTGGAATTTGTCTAGCTTCAAAACCTTTTTATGTGTAAATATGAAATTTTGGATGTTAATTAAACAGATTGTGCTTTATAATATGCTACCATTAGAAATTTGTTGGCCTTTTACAGAATTTGTGTATTGTCGAAATCAAAATAGCTCTTTTTTTTACCCCGTAAGTCATTACGCGCATGATATCTTGAGAAAAAATGTATGGATTATCATGAAATTTGGTAAATATACTAAACAAATATGTGTGTTTACAATGATCTACTTTTAAGTATTTATAATGGTAATATTTTTAGTTATAACTATTTTTATTCATTAAAAATTAAATTTTTTTATTTTTTTTTTACGAAAATATTTTTTTTATATAGTTAATAAAATAATTTTAACCTAAGAGTAGATCATTTTAAACACACATATATTTTTAGTATCTTTACCAAATTTCATGTCAATCCATACATATTTTCTCAAGATATCATGCGCGCAATGACTTGTGGGATAAAAAAAAGTGCTATTTTGATTTCAACAATACACAAATTCTGTAAAGGGTTAATAAATTTCTAATGGTAGCATATTACAAAGCACAATCTGTTTAATCAATATCCAATATTTCATGTTTATACATAAAAAAAGGCTTTGAAGATAGACTAATTCAAACTTTGAAGTGTTTCGTTAATTTTCGACGCGTTTAAAAGGTACAAGACCCCTTAATGAGAATTGACTTTTATGTTACCCCTATCAATAAATAATAATCTTTGTCTAATACAGTTGCAAAAATCTGATATTAAAAGGACAGATTTTTAAAAATAGCGGTCAGAAAAAGTTTGAAAGTTATCAGCTATGCAAACACGGGTATACTCCTCACCACTCGACAATGTGTTAACCAGAACGATTATACTTAGAGCGAGCACAGTACACGTTAATTTTGTTAGTGCTTACTAGTGCCACTTTCCTCTCCTGCGGTGAGTTCTCAAAATAGAAGTTCGTATCCCACCAAATGAATCATGGAGCTACGAATGATGATAAATTCACATATGCTCAAAATGGTGAAGCTTCAACTGTAACCGGTTTTACAGTGGCTCATTACGCCTAGGCAAACTTCCACCAGTAAATTTGAATAGAAATTATCTCCTTATTTAAACGCCTTATTAATGCAGAATTTAAGTCATAATTAGGGGCAAAAACAGATATTTATTTTTACTGGTTTAAGTTTACTTTGGCTGTAGTCAGTTTCTGAGTTTCCACTATATTATGACAACCGAAACAACCTCTTGTGTGTGTCGGAGAAAAAGATTATATTACCCCGGTCAACCCCTACCAGTAAAAATGAATAGACGTTTTAACCATACATATCAGAGAAATTTTGCATTAATAAGCCGCTAAAATATGGCAAAATTTTCTATTCAAAAACTACTGGTGGAAGTTTGCTTCAGCAGTAATCAGAGACTGTCAACCTCCTCAGTTACTTCAGTCGCAACTGGTAGAATATACATTATATGTCTCCTCTTTATTCGCAACTCCATTAACACTAGAAAGACGGTGAGCGGTCATTTTGACCGCTACCGAATGGATCTGGTTCAGTTCGAACCATAATTTTTTTTTATAAAATAAGTTTAAAAGGTAAAAAGAAAAAAAGGGTAAAATAAATAAGTTAAACAATTTCAAATAAAAATTCTGGTCTAAAATATTTTTTATAAAACTTGAGTAAAATATCCCGTCTTTCTAGTGTTAAATAGACACCTACTAGTAATTCAAAAGTTTCGTTATTAGTAGTTTAGCTCCATCCCACTTACTGTCTCTTCAAAAACGTTTGCTTTAAATTCAGAATCAACTACAGTAAAACCTCCCTAAATCGACCACGTTCCGTTCTAAAAAAAAATTGGTCGCTCCGAGAGGTGGTCTCTTAATGGAGGTCATGTTTAAATCTAGATTTTAATTGTTGAAAAAAGATAACAATTAATGTTACTAAAATTTATTTTTCACATTAGGAAAAAATATCAAAATTTAAGTACTAAAACAAAAGTTAATTACATAAGTTAATTACTGCAGAGTTTAAAAAAGGAATACATTGACGTTTGCTTTGATTTTACGGTTTTATCTTCTATAACTTTTATTTCCAAGTCCTTTCGAAGTTCAGTAAATAAATGCAATTTTTTTTGGACGGGAACAAATGATGACGATTACATTAATTTATCTACTTCTTTGAGAATTTCATGACAGAATAGGGTAGGGGAGTTTATAGACCGTCATTCTTAATTTGTCATCAGAGTTAAATGCACTGCCTAAAAAGGCACAGAGGTGTTTAAACACTTAAAAGTTTCGGAAATAAATAAAAAAATTAAACTTAGTTTAGAAGTTTGATGAATCATGCGCTCTGCGTAATTATTATTCTAATAAAACCTTCTTCAAGCGACCAGGGAAAAACAGAATTTGTTTTATTTTCTTCAAAGAAATGGGTCGCTCATAGAGGGAGTTTACCTGGGGTGGTTTCTGAATAGAGGTGAAATTAGCATTGAAAGAATGGTCGTTCAGGGAGGTGGTCGCTTAATGGAGGTGGTCGCTTAATGGAGGTGGTCGCACAGGGAGGTTTCACTGTATTTTCAACAAGAGAAATTTCTTCCATTCATCTGCTCAGGCCAATTCGTTGCGATTCAGTTCTCGTCTTTTGTGTATGTGTAATTCCATCAAATGGATGGTAATTTTGCATTTTCTATGTTATGCCATTCGTAAAAAATATACAGAATAGCAATATTGCTACAAATATCCTCTAAAAAAGGTAAAATTTAGAAATATTACAAGTTATATTATATGTTATCATTATCAAACATATGCTAAAAATTTCATTGGTAATTTTGTTTTACTTTTTTTTTTTAGAAAATCAATCATCTTGTTAAGCAAAAATAAGAGTTAGAACTTTCTGGTGGGAATTCGGAATGTCTAATTAAAAACTCAGCCAGATATCAGGTCGTATGCTGCGTACGTCCTTGTCGGAAATCACCAAAATAGCATGACATACGCTACGTAAAGTCATAGAGCGCAAGAGGTTAATATTTAAAATATGTTTCTGCATAGTGGCGCATTATCCGAATGCAATTTACTCATATTTATGGTGTTCCTTAAAATAAATAAATGCAAAGTGTTATTTATAATAAAGGCGGTATGACAAATTTAATGTAAAAAAGTACATAAGAGATCACACTATGATTTTTAAAATTTCTATAAAAATGATTATGTCTTTGAACAAAACTTAACTATAAAGATGTCATAAAAACTTAGAAATTGATTAATGATGATTGATTGGATTTTTAGTTAATTAAATGATTTAAAATCCATTGCTCTTTTTACCACGTGCGCTGGAAAGATGTGCAACGCACGTAGCTGATTTTGGTAATTAGTTGCATAACTACCAAATTCTCTACCTATGTTTTTGAATAGTAACCTCCCTCTTTTTTAACGGCTAACTTGCCTGTCATCAAATTGTACCGAGAATACTATTTAAAAAAAACGGCGGACCTAGACTTGGCAGGTATGCAACTAAAACACTCGACGAACATGGTCGTCTTTCCAAATAAAGTGATTATTAAATAAATACGATGAAGCAAATAAATTTCAAAGCTATTTGTCCGGAAACTCTTTTAACACGTTCGCTGCCAAAGCTATAAAGTAAGAATTTTCAAATTTCTTCTTGAAAGTTGTTTGCCACCACAAATTCAGATGGTAAATTTCGCTTTACTAATACAGCGAAATTTCTGCCAATAAATAAGGCAATTTTTTAAATTCTAAAATAATGGTGAGAAAGTAAGTAATAAATTAAAGCCACGAATGTTAAAGCTATGAGTATACTCGTAGTTGGAAGTCAACGTGTTAATAGTTTTCTTTATATGTGTATAGGAAAATTTTTATTTTTTTCCACTTTTTTTAAAAAGAATTATCTACTCCATATTTTAGTATCGCAAAGGTGGAAAAAAATGCTCGAAGATTATTTTGGGGGATTATTTTAGAATTATTCAATTTATTTCTCCTTCTCTTTACAACCTTGCTTGATTACGGGACAAGAATGCAGATTATTTGTTTTTATATTCAATCGCAACACAATTAAAAAAAAATATGGTAGATTTCTCTATATTATCTTAGTTTAAATGCAAGACATAAATTATTTTTCAAAACGTGTCGCAAACAGAAAAATAAAATTATTTTTCAAAACGTGTCGCAAACAGAAAAATATAGTCACCACGTGGACATATACGTATCCTTACCCTGTAATCAATGTATTAACATTAGATTGATAAAGCCGTCTTTGAAACGACTTATTTACTAGAATTGTTCTTGTTCTGAACTTGAAATTGAAGTTGTCGTTCCTAATTTTAAATTGTTTGAAAAAATTTATTTATTTATTCTGGTAAAAAAAAAAAAAAAAAAAAAAAATACACTGTGGCATTTAATTTTTACGTGTAGGATATTTACTATATATACTTGAGTATAAGTTTACCCCAAGATATAAGAAAAGAAACGATACCAGTATTTAATAATTGTTATTTTCGTTTTATTTAATTAAATAAAAAAAATGAAATCTACTAAATGGGATGAAAAAATCCATTCAAATATACTGCTATTTACCAGTTTTTCTCTCGAATCAGTACATACATTAACACTTTCTTGATGGTCAATTTAATATAAAATAGCTTTTCTGTTAAAATTGTCCATTAACAAATCTCTTCGTCTTATCTTATATAATCGCATAAATGTACGATTCAATCAAAAGATCATCATTAAAAAATAGTGGTAAAATATGTTTAAAAGTAGGCAACTGTGCAAACACGATTATACTCGTCACCAGTCAACAATGTGCTAATACATCAGTGTCAGCTGACTAGAACTTGGTATTTCGAATATATGTAATTGCACCCTTAATTAATTTTACATTTTATGTATTTCATTATTTATAAAAAATATATATACAGAATATTGTTATTTATTCTGCGATGCATGCCCACACTTTCAATAGAAATAGTACCATTATTGTTTTCGTTTAACTGTATTATAAATTAAAGATTATCCAAGGACAGGATTATCCTCGCAGCGTTCGTAAAATTTTCGCACTTTGCTACCAGTATTTTACATAAAAATTCTTCGTTGTATAACCCTTTAACATCTATAATAGAGTTATACAATAAATATTATTGTTTTAAAATAGTGGTAGAAAATTGTGAAAATTTTAGGAACACTGCGAACCCTGAAGAAGGCTCTAATGAATCATTGCACTGGAAAAATTATATGATTTAATTTTCTCGATTAAATCGGGATACATTCTAGACACAGAACTACTTGTCAAATCTTCAGATTTTAGTCAATTAGTTTAATTTGTTTTAAAACGTCAACACAATTTACTCTATTAAATATGTAGTTGTTGTGTGCAAACAGTCACAGAGTGACATTTATCTTTCAGCTGACGAATTTAACTAAAAACGCATCACATTGTGAACATCTTAACCTATCGGGGTTACTATGTTTTTTGAAAAAACGAATCATCAGATTCTATAATAGCTAAAATTAATAACATATGTATTTTTGTTATTAATAATAAATTAAAATCAATAAACTTTTTTGTTGTCATACAGTCATTTATCAAATCATTAATTTTATTAAATACTTAAATTAAATAACACACTTTTGAATACTAGATTGATCATTCCGCTAATTAAAACAAATATTGCTTTTCACCCACCAGTGGACTGCGAAGTTGGGGAATCACTGCTCTAAATTATTGTAAGTAAATCTGAAGCAATGTAAAAAAACACATTCATTTATCCCTTTCTTTGGCAAATAATTATATTTCTATAATGATGAATTAACCACACAGCCGCGAAAAACGCTCATATTGCGTTTCACATACTCTATACAATTCCGCTGGACACGCTATTTCCGCGCTCCAGTGTTGCCAATGGTTTAAATTTTTAAAATTCAGATTGCTTGATTCCCACCACTTTTTTAAAAGCGTATAATTCGATTTATTCTCTCAGTATTTAATCTGTAATTAGGTAAAGTGACTATTTCTACTTCAAAAAAGTGGTAGGAATCAAACAAGCTGAATTTTTAAAAAGTAACTCACTGGCAACGCTGAAAAATACGCCGTTGTTTTATTCAAGAAAATGAAAAAGTCGCCAGCGGCTGGAGGGTTAATACAAGAAATGTTGATACAATTAATTTGAAAATATGAAAGTTCAATTCTGGTGAAAGTTCAATTCAAAGTAGCTGAGGAGGTTGTCTCAAGATGGAGGTTAATATTTTAATCAGTTCAACAGTTTTTGATTACCGCCTAATCAGACTTCCACCAGCAAGTTTTGAATAGAAAATTTCACCTTATTTTAGCGGCTTATTTGTGTACAACTCTTCTCACAAATATGGTAAAAATTTCTATTAGTTTACTGGTGGAAGTTGGCCCCAGTATCTCTTTTACTAGCAGAAACAGGAGGCTGTTTAGATTGACTTACTATGGTGGAAACGCAGGCATGAATACATCCGAAGTAAACAGTCACCAGTAAAAATAAATATATGTTCTTGTCCGTAACTATGACTGAAATTCTGCGTAAGGTGTTTAACCCCTTAACGCTCCAATTAAATTACGGTTGAAAAATTCAAATTGCTTATTGGCACCACTTTTATGAAAAAGAAATATTCACTTTATTTAATGGCAGGAAAAACGACACTAAAATATAGCCAATTTCACTATTTTATAAAACTGTTGGGAATCAAATAATTTGAGCAAAAGACACAGCCCGAGAATATGACGGGAGCGAGAATTAAGGGGTTAACCCGGGAGAACTCGCTAGTGAGAATGCCCAATTGCTTTTCGTTTACTTTACATTCATATAATATCAACTTATTTTGGTTGGCTTAGTACTTTTATTCACAAAATAGGTAAAATAATAGTAAAAACATTTTGAAATTTTAATTAAAATGAAAAATGATTTAAATAAGAGTCTTAAAAAAGTACGACTGTGAGAGAAAATCTCATGCAGCGAGTTCTCCCGGGTTAAATAAAGAGAAAATTTCAATTCAAAGGGCATAGCCGGATAAGCATTGGAAACATGCCTTTCAATCAAATTTCCTGATTTTTTTCCCAGATGTGGCTACATATCTGACAATATATTTCCCCTATTATCACCCTATAAATATTGATATTTAATGGGATAAAAAAGTTTTCTCGATTTTATAGAAAACGGATTTTCTCAAAAACTGCTGCACGGAATTTCATGCCATTAATTGAGGATATATAGATACCAAAGATGCATAACTGGTAAATTTTGTATAATTTTCTGTTTATAAAAACTGTGTGAAATAGCGAAATGAAAATTAAAAAAAAATAAAAATCATATCTTATGTTTATCCGAAAATTACCATTTTCTTGTAAGAAATTCCCCATGTGTGCCCGTATATTCCATATAAATGCCGAAAGTTTGCGTTGGGTACTACATATAAATATTTACAAAAATGTATATTAAAATTATTGAAACTCATTTTAAGGCGTTATTTGGGGCGGAGCTACTCAACTTTCACACCCGAAGAATTTTTCGAATAAACAGTTACAGACTAGCTGGATTTTAAATTTTAATGAACACTTGAGCAACATTCTCAACGCTGTCGATATCAAAATGAACATGAATTTGAAAAACATGGCTTATATGCTTAATGGAAACTAAAATACATCAGTTGACATATTGTCTGCTCTCTTTAATCACAGTTCCATGCTTTAACGCTTTCACAACGAACATTTTTACACTTCTTTTAATTCTTCTACCCCAGCTGAAATCAATTTTTTCCTAACGTAATTTTTAAATTATTTCATCACCCGAAATTTGAGATATGATAAGGGAAAATTTTCCATCCTAATATACTGGTTTTCAAATTCATATGTTGTTTGCTTTAAGTGGCAAATAAACACCAATCGTTGTTAATATTTATTTCAAAAGAAATAGATCTATAAAAAGTAATTAGAAAAGAATCATATATAGTACAAATATACTATAATTAAATTCGAAATTTAAACAGCATGTTTCTGAAATTTAATTTTATGTATTATAAAAATATCTTGAAATATGGAAATCCTTTTTTATTGCCAATGTTTACTTTTTTTACAGTTTTGTTCGTTTTTTCTGCTTATTGAAAATAATATCCACTGAAAAATAACTCGACATAGTTTATGTAAAAGGAACTGCAACCCATTTAATAACATAATACAGTTCTCTTTTTAATACCAGGTTTTCATTGAATAAGAACACTTTATCTTTCCGTTTTATTGAGTTTAAAATTTTCACTTAATTAATGTTTGACAAACTAAATGAATCGCCTGTATAAATGTTCTGTATTGAGAAATTTTAGTGAATTAACTGGCATTTTGAGACATTTTATTTACAGGTAAGAGCAACTATTTTATTACATACTTGCAAAACACACGACTTTCCACGCGTAGTTGTTTAAATACCAACTGGTATTTGTGTGCCTTTTAAATGAATTATGAATTTATTAATTAATAAATATTATGTAAAATTCCAAAGAAATCGTAATTTAGAATATTTGTAGAAAGTTTTCAGCTCAATTCACATTTTTTAAGTTCGAATTTTAGTAAATATCATCCTTAGCGTTCATTTGTATCTTAAAATTAATCTCCATGCCAAATTTCAAGTTTATAGTACTTTCAGTATGGCAAAAATAGTAAGTTTAGAATTTTCTTTTTCTCCTGAAACCCTTTTAAATTTCAAAGTTTTTAAGACATTGTTCTGTGCGTGTGTTTGCCTCTTAAAAGTCTCCATGCCAAATTCCAAGTTTGTATCCTTACTAATTCCATATAAATCGTAATTTAGAGCGTTTTCAGAAAGCATTTTGCTCATTTCCCCTTTTAATTTTCGATTTTTTTTAACTGTCCTATGCGAATATTTACGCGTCGAAACTATCAGTCATATCAAATTTCAAGTTTTCTTCCCTAACAATTCCATCGAAATCGCAATTTAGAACGTTTTGCACCAATTCCACCATTTTAAATTTCGATTTCTTTTTAGAAACCATTATTAGCGAGCATTTCTATCTGAAAACTAACCGCCATACAAATTTAAATTTTCTTTTTGCTTCAGTATCATAAAACTCTTATGTTTCTAAGATTTTTTTTCTCGACCACCATTTTAATTTTCGAATTTTTTTAAAAATCTGTTCGGTGTGTGTATTTTCGTTTTAAGATGGCAGCCTCCAAATTTCAATGCTTTAAACTTACCAATTCCATCGAAATAGTAATTTAGAAAGTTTTTCGCCCATTCCACATTTTTTAATTTAAATTTTTCTTTAAAACCGTTCTGTGCGAGAGCATTTCTGGCTTAAAAATATAACTGTCATGTCAAATCTCAAGTTTCTATCCATAACAATTCTACAGAAACCATAATGTGGAATGATTTTAGAACAATTTTCGCTCATTTCAAGAGTTCTACAATTCGAATTTTTCAGCAACCATTTGTAAAGAGCATTTGTATTTTAAAGGTAACATCCATGCCAAATTTCTAGCTTCTAGTACCTTCAGTATCACAAAAATGTTAATTTAGAACTTTTTTTCTCGTGCACCATTTAAAATGTTGATTTTTAAAAGATCTGTTCGATGCGTGTATTTTCGTCTTAAAAGGTAGCAGCAATGTCAAATTTCAAGTTTTTAATCTTAGCAATTCCGTAAAAATTGTAATTTAGAATGCTTTTAGAACGCTTTTTGCTCATTCTAACCTTTTAAATTTCGAATATTTTTTAACTTGTATGCTTGTATTTTCGTCTTAAAAGGTAGCAGCAATGTCAAATTTAAAATTTCTATTTTTAACAATTCCATAAAAATCGCAATTTTGATCCTTTTTAGAACACTTTTTTGCATTTCACCCTTTTTTTATTATTTTTTTTTGAAATATTGCTTAGAGAACATCCACATTTTATAAGCAACTGCCATGCCAAATTTCAAGCTTGTAGCTACTTGAATACCACAAAAATCGCATTTTAGAAAGTGTTTTGCTTTTGCATCACATTTAGGGATAGAGAGATAATTTTTTTTTTAGAAACCATTATCAGCGAGCATTTCTATCTGAAAACTAACCGCCATACAAATTTAAATTTTCTTTTTGCTTCAGTATCACAGAACTCTTATGTTTCTAAGATTTTTTTTTCTCGACCACCATTTTAATTTTCGAATTTTTTTCAAAAATGTGTTCGGTGTGTGTATTTTCGTTTTAAGATGACAGCCTCCAAATTTCAATGTTTTAAACTTACCAATACCATAGAAATAGTAATTTAGAAAGTTTTTCGCCCATTCCACATTTTTAAATTTAAATTTTCCTTTAAAACCGTTCTGTGAGAAAGCATTTGTGGCTTAAATGTATAACTGTCATGTCAAATCTCAAGTTTCTATCCATAACAATTCTATACAAACCATAATGTAGAATGATTTTAGAACAATTTTCGCTCATTTCAAGAGTTCTACATTTCAAATTTTTCAGAAACCATTTGTATTTTAAAGGTAACAGTTATGCCAAAGTTCTAGCTTCTAGTACCTTTAGTATCACAAAAATCTTAATTTAGAACTTTTTTTCTCGTGCACCATTTAAAATTTGGTTTTTTAAAAGATCTGTTCGATGCGTGCAGTTTCGTCTTAAAAGGTAGCAGCAATGTTAAATTTCAAGTTTTCAATCTTAGCAATTCCGTAAAAATTGTAATTTAGAATTCTTTTAGAACGATTTTTGCGCATTCTAACATTTTAAATTTCGAATATTTTTTTAACTTGTATGCGTGTATTTTCGTCTTAAAAGGTAGCAGCAATGTCAAATTTCAAATTTCTATTTTTAACAATTCCATAAAAATCGCAATTTTGATCCTTTTTAGAACACTTTTGTGCATTTCACCCTTTTTTTATTATTTTTTTTAGAAATATTGCTTAGAGAACATCCACACTTTATAAGCAACTGCCATGCCAAATTTCAAGCTTCTAGCTACTTGAATACCACAAAAATCGCATTTTAGAAAGTGTTTTGCTTTTGCATCACATTTAGGGATAGAGAGAGAATTTTTTTTTAGAAACCATTATCAGCGAGCATTTCTATCTGAAAACTAACCGCCATACAAATTTAAATTTTCTTTTTGCTTCAGTATCACAGAACTCTTATGTTTCTAAGATTTTTTTTTCTCGACCACCATTTTAATTTTCGAATTTTTTTCAAAAATCTGTTCGGTGTGTGTATTTTCGTTTTAAGATGGCAGCCTCCAAATTTCAATGTTTTAAACTTACCAATTCCATAGAAATAGTAATTTAGAAAGTTTCTTGCAGATTCCACATTTTTTAATTTAAATTTTCCTTTAAAACCGTTCTGTGAGAGAGCATTTTTGGCTTAAAAGTATAACTGTCATGTCAAATCTCAAGTTTCTATCCATAACAATTCTATAGAAACCATAATGTAGAATGATTTTAGAACAATTTTCGCTCATTTCAAGAGTTCTACATTTCGAATTTTTCAGAAACCTTTTGTATTCTAAAGGTAACAGCTATGCCAAATTTCTAGCTTCTAGTACCTTTAGTATCACAAAAATCTTAATTTAGAACTTTTTTTCTCGTGCACCATTTAAAATGTTGGTTTTTTAAAAGATCTGTTCGATGCGTGCAGTTTCGTCTTAAAAGGTAGCAGCAATGTCAAATTTCAAGTTTTTAATCTTAGCAATTCCGTAAAAATTGTAATTTAGAATTCTTTTAGAACGATTTTTGCGCATAATAACATTTTAAATTTCGAATATTTTTTTAACTTGTATGCGTGTATTTTCGTCTTAAAAGGTAGCAGCAATGTCAAATTTCAAATTTCTATTTTTAACAATTCCAAAAAAATCGTAGTTTTGATCCTTTTTAGAACACTTTTGTGCATTTCACCATTTCTTTTATTTTTTATTTTTTAGAAATATTGCTTAGAGAACATCCGCATTTTATAAGCAACTGCCATGCCAAATTTCAAGCTTCTAGCTACTTGAATACCACAAAAATCGCATTTTAGAAAGTGTTTTGCTTTTGAATCACATTTAGGGATAGTGGCATCGATACAAAATGTAGCCTATGTTGGAGCAGGGACTGTCACCATCTATTTCTTACCATTATTTAAAAATCTGTTCGGTAGTTCCAGAGATTACTCCTACAAACAAACAAACAAACGTTACTTTTTGTAATATCAGTATAGATTTTTTTTATAGAAATTTAAACATTTGGAATGTTATTTTTCATACATTCACTGGAATGCTTACTTTATCTCAAATTATTGGAGTAAATATATGTGCTGTGTCTGCGCACTGATTTAAAGCTGGTATTGTTAATTAACAAGATTCATGCAATGACTACTATGTTACTGAATGCTTAAATAAATATTTTACACACATTTTCAAATGTACTTTTGAAAGAATGATTCATGAAGAATTAGATTAAAATATGATACAAGAGTTGATACGTTCAAACATGCTTAAAGAATTTTACGTTAACGAGTTTGTTAAGCAATAATTTCATTATTTGTTTTAGAATGAACTAAACCAGATCAGTAACGTTTCCTTTTAAAATTAAAACAGTTTAAATTTTGTTCTAAACTGCTAAATTGCATGTTCTGTGCAACAGTAATGCAAGTAGATACTTTTGCTTATTTCTTCTTATAATGGTAAGTGACATCATTAAAAAAATATTTCAATATGAAAGCAAATTACTATTGTTTGTAGTTAAGTCACTCCCGACGTTCCATAATTTAGCCCCATAATTCTCGCTTCTGTGATATTCACGGGCTATGTCTTTTATTCAGATTGTTTGATTCCTACCAGTTTTATAAAATAGTGTAATTGGCTTTATTATGGTATAATTTTACCTGTCATAAAATAAGGTGGATGTTTCTGTTTCAAAAAAGTGGTGCCAATACGCAATTTGAATTTTTAAACTGTAATTTAATGCGACCGTTAAGGGGTTAAATTTTAAATCTAAAACATATAAAGGGCAAATTACTCTTATCTAAAAATTCTACCTAACAAAAACGTTTATATTTTCTACGGAGAACTATCCACTTTTTTATACTAGCAGTATCGGCAGAAAAACTAATTACATTAATTGTAATCTCTGAAATAAAAAGCTTTTTAAGTCAGGGGAAAAGACTGTTGGGTACTATAGGTATGACTACATATGTTCAAATATGGTAATTGGAATTTCGTATTCGAGTATTTAAATAATGAACGTATTTCTGAATTTTATATAGTATTAGCTCGTATTTTTTAATAAAGGCTATTGGAAGGAACTCTCAGATAATTAATCGCAATTAAAAATTTAGTTTATCAGCATGCCTAGGCAATAATAATTCGGAAATCGATTATGAAATTTTGTTTAATTCTTTTCGGCTATAATTAAAAATTAAATCATTAAGTTGCTTTCACACTTAGTTTCACCAGCTATTTGCTATCAACTAATCTATTTTCGTCACAACCTTTTTAATGCTTCAAACGCTTCGTGGTAAAATTTCCATTGAATTGTTGTATTTACGTGATTAAATAAATAATTTATTTCAATTGAGCGATGCACTTCACACAAAAAACAAAATATCCAAAGCTTAATTAGTGTATCAAATATTATATTAATTATAATTTATTAAAGATAATAAATTATTTAATGAATGAAAATACAGGTTGTCCACTCTCAACAGCGCCTTATGGCTGATTCTTAAACCGTTAAGTATAGAGGTATAGACATATCGTTAAAATTTAAAAATGTGTTATTTGAGGTGAAGCAACATTTTAAAAGCGATTTGGGTCAATAAAATATTTCCTAAAAAATTCCGAAATTTAAATTTTATACCGCCTCTGGTCCTGTAAAATATATATCTTTAGTAAAAATATCCTATTACACTGCGAAATAAGTCACATTCTCCTACGATTAAAACTTGCCGAGTAATAGCTCTTTAAAGTTGAAACATATTTTTGCTGCGATGTAAGGGTCATTCACAAATTTACTAGAAATACTATAAATAATGATCAGATATAAATAAAAAATAGTAGTTTAGTGTAAAATTAGCATTACAATATAAATTTAAAATCTATTTTCAATCTGCCGTATTAAAAAATAGATAAAGCTTGTATTAAAAAAGAACAGAAATTTTGTTAAAGGAAATGATGAAAAGCAATAGTCACTGTTCTTTACAAAATGATACATGTTTTTTAAATGGTATTAGATTGTCTGATCTAAAACTTAATTAATAAAAATGAAAATTAACTCAAAACTTGCTCTGAGTAACTCCCTTGGGATGTAGCACAGAAATGTTCTCCTGAAATAAATCTTTCTAATACTTTAAACACTTTTTGTACGATCCCTCGAAGCATTGACCAATTCATCTGTTCTCTGATGCAGTAAATCGGCATAAGTCTTGCAATTCAAAGTTTCATAACTCGGTTAATTTTGGTGTTAGTGAATGGCACATTTTTTGTCTTACTCATTAGTGAAATAGGAAATATTTACTAAATATCATTTATAGGAGAGAGGGACCATATTAAAGTTTAAATTTCGCAACTTTTTGAGAAATGTTTTTATTTATCAAAACGACTTTCAAAATAATTTCTTGCCTGATTAACCCTTTCCGGCGCAGTGTGTCCAGGACGGGACACACCTAATTTTGATTCCAACCTTGCAAATGGCACCAAGAATATTTAACAAAATTTTGATTTTACAGTGAAAGTTTAATTTAAGCAATTTTTAATTTCTAAAAGAAATCGTTTGCAATTTCCGGTGTCAGTCAATATTTTCTCATTTTGCGAATAGAATTTGTCTGCGCCGGAAAGGGTTAAAAACCTTTTTGTAAGTCGTACTATATATCTATAACTAACGGTTTAGAAAGTAGTCATTGGACATCGTGGAGAGTGAACAACTTGTACATGGATAATACTACGTTGAGTATCGAAAAACACAACTAAAGTTGTGAAATGTAATGTAATTTTAAACTATTTCACAATAAATTTATGTTACAGCATGCTTCTAATAAAAAATTAAAACAAGATTCTTACGCAAGGAATCATTTTTGGATAACTATATCACTCACCCGCAAGAAAAGTGACACAACTTATCTATAACTAACGGTTTAGAAAGTAGTCATTGGACATCGTGGAGAGTGAACAACTTGTACATGGATAATACTACGTTGAGTATCGAAAAACACAACTAAAGTTGTGAAATGTAATGTAATTTTAAACTATTTCACAATAAATTTATGTTACAGCATGCTTCTAATAAAAAATTAAAACAAGATTATTACGCAAGGAATCATTTTTGGATAACTATATCACTCACCCGCAAGAAAAGTGACACAACTCGACAAAAGTAAATTTCACAGGAGAAGCAACAGAACATTTCCACGATTTTACTGTAACATGAAATTATAGAACTTAGCTCTGCATACAGAAATAAAAACGTGCATAAAAACGTAAAACCCTTAAAAATGAAGAGGTAGGATCAGGTTTGGAGGGTTTGGTAATTTTACCTCGCCACACAATTCAATAAAATATGCAGAACGATTTTATCCATTCAAAATATATCATAACTCTAATAACTAAAAGCTCGAAAATTTTAATATGAATAAGTTTATTATAACCAAGAAAAGCCTTGGTTCAGATCACATATAGCGGTGATCACTCGCTTCCAGAATTTTTATTACATCTACATTAAAAACAAACTGAAAAATAGTAAAGCAAAATAGGGTTGCAATATTTCTTGGCGATGATTAATTTTCGCCAAGTCAAACAGAAAAAAAGGGAGTTTTATCAGGGTGCTTTCATTTTTACCAAAATCTTCGAAAATATTTTTTTCACGTTATATAAGAACAGAAAATATTACAGACTCTGCTAGGAATAGCTGAAAGATTTATAATCTGAAGGAAAAAAAATGGACAAAAACTTCTGATCTGAAATAATCCTGCTCTACTCCTTGGATAATCTAAACACCCTACCAAAACCTTGTCTTGCACCTTGTCTACAAATATAGTGATAACAAAAAATCTGTAAAAGTTGGCAGTTATTGCAAATTTCGTATGTGCCTAAATACGATACTTCACGTTGCTTTACGCCTGAAATAATTTCTTGTATAATAGCTTGTGAACTAATTCTAGAACAAATTTTTAAACTTCTAAAGTATTGGACCATCAGTTAGTCCAACATAATATTAGGGCACTCATGTATGGCAAAATGTATAAAAAAAATTAAATATATGGTTAAGAATGAATAATTCTTTTTTATACGAAAAAACTTAAGCCTAATTACAAAAACAATGTGCAACAAAATCTATAACACTATTTGTCACAGATGACAATTAATGGAACATAACGAATCTCGGTGTTCTACAGACAAAAGTTTGGATTTTTCTAAAAGTTATGCTCTTTTGCACATTGTTTAAGGTCAGAAGATTTAGAATCTTTCATAGCACAATATAAATTATGCAGTGCCACATACATCCATCATTTAGAAATTCGTTTTCCGAATTTACTTTAAATTAACGTCTGTTTGCACAATATCAGAGAATCAACAACCTCACCACAGAACTTTTAACGTTTAATTTTTTCTAAGCCGTCACTATGGACAACCTAGCTACCAGAATTTAATGCAAATTTAATAATAATAGTATTTACCTGATGAAAGAATTAATATTAAATAATATTTATTTTATTTTATTCTGGTGCAAATGTTTTTATAATTTTATTTTCTGTGACTTTTATGCGTACTCGTATATGATAATTAAATAGAGGTAATTTCTTATATATAAAGAACTGAAATCGTATATTGTGATTTATTTCAATGAGCTATTTTAAATGTATTTATAAAAAATCGTTAATGTTGGATGTGCTTTTTATACTCTTAAAAATGCTGTTAATTTTCATTGCATGGATATTTGCTTACTATGACGTATTTTTTTATAATTTAATGTTTTTAAAGCATCATTCCATAAAAAATAAACTTCCTAATTTAAGAAAAAGTTTCAGAATCTATGTATGATGCAGTATTTCTGTTCATATTTATTCGTATGTTGAGAAATTAAATATAAAAATAATACAGAATAGAAATGCAGAAAGAAACAGACTAACTTAAGGGCATGATTATTGTTGCATCCATGGTTTATAGGCGTGCACTTCTTCAATTTATAAGTAGTTTTCGTTGCATGGCAACCGACTTTAATTTGTTGTGGTTCTAAAAGAGTCATCCATGCGAGAGTTGGCTAGTTCTTGTTTGTAAAATAAATAACTTTTTTATATAAATGGATAATCCTTTAAAATTTTAGATTAATAATTTTTGTAGCATTTTTCAGCTTAGCCTGTTTTATTATAAGTGATTAACATACATATTTTTATAGTATTATTATTTGACAAAATAAATCTTTTGATTGTTGGCACGTCATGTTCGCGTAAGGTATTTTTAAAAAGTGGTACGAGAATGTGAAAAGATTAGCCATACCTGCTCTATATTTTAATTTTAAAATTTTCTCATTAACTAGCATTTAACCACAGAAGAAAAAAAATAATGTGTTTACAAATGTACTGCCATTACACATACACACTAATGCGACAAAATGTAAAAGTGGAAAAATTCTAATGTACCTTTGGAAAATTTTGATAAAATTTATCGAAGCATTACTGGTTTTCTTATTACAAAATGTGCCATATGTATGCAGATGATACAATCCACTGCTATAAATTGAGTACATTTGTTTTGAAATTACCGAAGGAATACTCAAGTTTACTCATCAGTACTATAAAAAATTAATAATAACATAACAATAATATACAACATTATATGATTTGTCATGATAAAACTTTAAAAGAATTTTAACATATTTGTTACATAATTATTTAAATTTAAAAATGCGAATAATTATTAATGGCGTATAAAAAAGTGAATATTTAAACTAGGAAAAATAGTATTAAAATTAAACTTAAAATAATTATAAGTAACATTTATCAAATACAAAATTTAATTTAATACCTGATCTGAAATAAAAAATGCAATATAATTTACACACACACACACACACACACACACACACAAAAAAAAAAAAAAAAAAAAAAAAAAAAAAAAAAAAAAAACATTCCATTAACATATGGAAATTGCTCTAGTAATCGAGAAGTCAGTACTATTTTCATATTTTGAACGAAAAGATTCCATAAATTCTAGTAAATTTTCACCGATTTCTGAGATGGAGGATTTTTTGCTTTATACTTTTTTTTTATTTTAAAACTGATCACTCTAAGTACAGGGCTACATTTAATACAAGTGATAAGTGTGATCTCAGATCGCACAGACGGTTTCGTTTAATATCTCTTTTAAAACACTTTATCCTAATTAGTAAATCAAAATTTTTAATTTATCACTATTTACATAAATGGCAGAACCATTCTATTTAATTTTAATACAATTAAGAACATACTTTTAGACCAAATTAAAAATATTCAATTAAAGTTATTTAAATAAAATTAAAAAATCCGAATATTTTTAAATTCACCAATTTCAAAAATTTATCGGAAGTATAAATAAAATATAAATTTTTTAAAGAAAAAATTGTTTAAAATATATTTAAAATTCTGAAATAATTTCGAAAAAAAAAATCCATATTAATTCTTTCACTTTCCAAACACTCACTAGATGCCTTCAAAAAGGATGTTAACATTTATTAAAATTTCAAAAATCCCTAAAATGGCTAAAAAATACGAAATTTCTTTTAATTAAATCCATCGGACAATTAAACGTAAAAAAAATTAAAATTTCATTTTTCGCCGATATGCTTCGAACCTGATAACCTTTTGGTTAGAAATAACACATTTTATCACAGGATTATCGAGTTCACGAATAGATTGTTGAAATTAAGAATGCGTTTTGAAATAGCCAATATGGTGGGATATCATTACATTAATTTAATTTAATTAAAAAAACACAACTTTTTCAACATTTTATGATTTGGACTATGAAAGGGGGTATTTAGCTCTATGTAAAAAAAAATCAAGTCAAGTTTGTGATTTAAATCGTTTCCGATTACGAGCGCTGTATCGGACAGACAAAGAAGCGAGACTATAAGGGTTTTGTGAGATGAACGAAACCCTAAACAGGAACTGTACTTCATATTTGTAATTCAAATTTGTAATTCTGCCATCGTTCCTCTTCTTCATTGAATTTAATTTAAGCCAAAAATTTCCTTAATTAAAAGAAGATTTTTGAACGGTTGAACTGTTTAGGCGTTTCTTGGACATTGTAGTTGACGCCAACTTTAAATCAAATGTAATAATTACATCTAAAAATGAAAGAAAAAAGATAAAATGTTCACTTGTTAAAAACAAATTTTTATTATTCGAAATAACATGATAGAAATAAGTGTGAAATAATAAGGTACTTGTACACAATATGGACAGTGCTCTCAATATGGACATCCCTAATATCTTTAAAAGTAATAATTTTGATCGAGAGATGGCGCTACATGTCCATGAAGAAAAGCAGTTGAAAAGACAATTAAGCCTGGAAAGTGCAAAAAAGCGTGCTGTTCGCCATTTCGAAGGAAACTTGTTGTTTCGTGGTGTGCTGATCGTAATTACAGGTAAGTTTACATTCTTATTAGATATGGTAAAATTACTTTAAATATTGAAAAGAGGAATGTTTTAGAAAGCTGATAAAACATATTTTCGATTGGTATTGCATATATTGCTTAAAAATGTTTTCTTTGTTTACTTATTACCAGAATTAGTAAAACTATGCTCGATTCCTAATATCGACACCTTATGTTCAGTTTGGAAATACAGCAAGTGAATCTTCAGATTCACTTGCTGTATCCTCCAATCCTCTAAGAAATTTCCTCCAAGAAAAAAAAATCCTCCAGAAAGCCTTTCCAGAAAAATCAAAAGAAGACTCCCCTCAGTAGGGCATCTGTTGGCGAAATTGCAGGAACCAGCGGTATGACTTCCTCAACAAAGGAGAGCTGGTACTGCTTCTTATGCAGTATATATGCTATTGCAGGCATGCGGCTATGCATCACATGCGGTAGATATGTCCATGAGGACTGTGTGGGACTTACCGCCCATGATGAAGAAGTTTTTATTTGTCCATCATGTGAGGACTGAGTAATAACAGATGTAAATGCTGCAGGAAGATGCAATAAAGCTGAGCAAAACCAACTATATTATTTCATAATATTTTGTAGTAACTGAGTTGCTTTGCATGGGTCTTCGAAGAGCCACATCGGAAAATGACCTCTCCCCCTTCTAAAGTGCATGGTCTGAAGATGCTTACTTTGCCCCTCCCCCACCTCCCCCGCAATACTTTAAGAAATATTTCTTTTATCTCCTCTCCTCTAAAATCCCTTGGAAGAGTGGCTCTTCCATACATACTGTGTAGTAGGTCAATAAGGAGCCACCTGTGCCTAATATTTATATGCATGTCCATAATAGGGACAGGTGGTTCTTTATATGAACACTTGTAAATATTTTTTGTTTTTATCATTTAAATTAAACCAGAATAATTACATGGTCGCTAATTTTAATAATGATAGTCAACAGTCCAGGGATAATTGTCATATATTTTTGGTGTCCTATAACGTGTACACGGGGGTGAAAACAATCAATTTCCCTTAGGGTGTCCATATTGGGTACAGGTACCTTAGTTAATATTTTATATATTAAATTACAACTTTTATTATACATATATATAGAGATGCACGGTGTCCCTGCTAAATTGTTAAAAAAAAAACAAAAAAAAACGCTGAGAGGTAGGATACACATAGAGGACTCGGAATCACATAGGAATGCCGGGTCGGAAACGCCTTCCTGACCCAGTAAGGTCATTGACAATGTTGCCAGTGGGCTACTTTTTTAAAATTCAGATTTCTAGATTTGCACCACTTTCCTGAAATGGTAAACTCCCCCTTCTTTTCGCTTTAATTAATATGTCATTGAACAAGGCAAATTTTACTATTTCAAAAAACTGGTGCCAATCAAGAAATCTGAATTTAATAAAGGTAGGCCACTGCCAACACTGGGCATTAAAAAGGTTGGATCGTACAAAGCTGATCTTTGGCTCTGGTAGAGTTGCCAGTGGGCTACCTTGTTTGTAATCCGATTTCTTAATTGGCAAAACTATTTTCAAAATGGTAAAATTCCCCTTGTTTAACGACACATTGATTATGTTGAAAAAAAGGGAATTTTACCACTTGAAAAAAGTGGTGTCAATCAAGAAATCGGAATTAAAAAAACGTACCTCACTGCCAACAATGTCAATGCTCTTACTGGGTCAGGAAGGCGTTTCGGACCTGGCATTCCTATGAGATTCTGTGTCCTCTAGGTGTACCCTGCCTCCCCTCGAAGTTTGTAACATCTTAGCAGGGACACCCCGTATATATAATTGTTTGTGAAAAGCTTAAAATAAATGTACGTTTAGCCAGGAAAAGCCTGATATTATATTTAATCAATGTTGAAGAATGTGGTCTTTTGCCACATTCTTCAACATTCTTTTGTCTGGTGTAAAATACATTTATAACCAATGCGAAAAGTAATGCATTTCATTAAATATTGTGTCTGGTTTAAATTATAATTATTCAACTTGAAAAAAAAATCGAAACGTTGGCAGCTATGATAACCGATCATTTGTGACTCTCATATTTCAATTAATATTTTAGAAAAGCATACAAGAAAATTATGTGTATACTACTACTAAAAATATTATTATATGTAAATTTAAGATTGATGGAACAGGGTGAAAGTTTTGCACAAAATTTAATTTTAATAATTAGTTAGTAACTAACTAATCAAACAATTCGCTCTAATTGACGTCAGTAATTTTTGATAGGTATCCGCACAGTATCTATTAAATATAATATTCTACCACGTATGTTGCCGAATGAATAAATCCGGAAAATAAAATTACCTTTTCAAAATGCCATCTAATGGAATAAGTTACAGCCCTTCCAACTGTATAAGTGAGAAGTTGAAACATTGAAGGAAATGTCAAAAGAAACTGGCAAACGTTGAAAACTGTAGCGATAAACAAAAGATCAAAGGTTACACTGCGGGTTATTGAAAATATTCGATAAGAAAAGATCTCAGATAGTAAAATTATTTTTAAAACCGTACGAATAAAGCTAAAAGTTGTTATAAAAATTGTTTTTGTTTTCTAATTCTATCTTTCCATCTAAATAACTTTAAGAGTTGGAACAGATTAGGAAATACAGAAAACTCTGTCTAAGTCGGAATTGGGAATATTTTTCTTCGTAAACAATATTCCGCTGTACACAAGATTGACTCAAATGATAATAAAAGATTTTGTTTTATAAAATTCCAATTAAAAAAATATGAGCGAGTTTATATCTCTTATTATAAGCTGTGTTCAATACTTGGAGTTTTCCAAAAAGTCTTATAACAAAAATTTTTAACAGAAATTTTTTATTTTATATTTAAATCTCAATTGCTGCAGCTACCTAGCTTCAATGCATTCTCTGTGACATTTTTTTCGATTAAATAAGAAAAGAAACTACTGAAGATTTTCGAGGATAATACTTGTATTGTGTATTACTAGAAATAAAATAAAAGTAACACAACAAACACAGAACTTTCGAACCACTGATGGTTTCGTTAGCCTTGGCCGAAAGTGTTCGATGCTGGCCCGCTGTCATTGAAAGTTACGGGTCCGTAAAAAAAATGTCACGCCGGACACAATAAGGCCACAAGAAAATTGGCCGTAAATGCAAGAAGTTGCCCACAATCGTGCCATTAATTTTTTACTTAAAATGATACATAGCCTCAAACTGGCCACATTTATTCTTTTAATGGCCACTAAAAATAATGGATAGACAGAAGCTCGCCTTAGTCCAGCCATTTGTATTTGCAATAATTAAATTTAGCCCAAAGATGCCCGCAAAAGTGCCACTGTCATGGCATAAAGATTATTTAAGCGTAAATTCAAAGTTTGTTGCATAAAAAATACTTGTTGAAAAAATGTTTAAACGATAAAGTGTTTTTACATGAACAACTAATATATTATTAATCATTTAGTTACACTTCTAAAAAAATTATAAATTTATTTATCTCGAATATTTTCAAAAATTTCCAAAATACAATACTTGACATAGTGAATTTATTAATTTGATTCAATTATGCTTTTAAAAAATGTATATGTGATGCCATTTTTAAATAATTTTATTTCATATACATTTTTTAAATAATAATTGAAAAAAAATTAATAAATTCACTATGCAAAGCACTGCATTTCGAAAATCTTTGAAAAAGTTCAAGATAAATAAATATATAATTTTTTTTTAAATGTACCTAAATAGTTATTAATATATTGTTTTTCATGCAAAAACACTTAATCATTTAAATGAACTTTCAACAAGTATTTTTATAGATCAAATTTTGAATTTACGCTTAAACAATTTATATAATCTTAATATATGTGTTTTTTAATTTACATTTAATTATGTGTTTTATTTATATTAAAAGAATGTGTTTGTGAATATATATACATTTCTTTCATTTTATCTGGTTTTTTAACTTATTAATAAGTCTGTTAGCAGTATATTATTGTTTATTAAAGCAAATCATAATCTGAAACACAATGAATATTTTTGCATCATTTAAATATTTCAAACTTTTACATTTAGATTTTCCCTTCACACCTTAAGAGGTTACCCCACTCACGCAAAAACACTCGCTCTCTAATGTTTATCCTAAGGGGGAAATTAAAAAAAAAATATCTCGTTTGAATTTAATATTTTATAATATTTTTTGCATTGGTAGCTGAGGTCTGCCTCTATAAAGACAGGCTTTTTTTACTAGGATACTTTAGTCACTAAACAAAATCGAAAAAGTTAAAAAAGTCTTTGTAAAGGTCAATCTCAATTATTAATGCGAAAAAAGAAAAAAAAATCAAATGCGAACGAAATATTTAAAATAATTTTTTTCCCATAGGATTAACATTAGAAAGCAGATGTTTTCGCGTATGAGTGATCTAGCACCAATAGTCAAACTTTACAATATGTTACTTTAATCTTTCAAAAACTATGAAAATTATTCGCAGTAATTTAAAATTTCATCACTATTTTAACAATTTTTTTCTAAAAAAAAGATGCGTATTTTATCCTTATAGTAAAAATAAACTTTACTTAAATTAAACTATTCCAGCTTTCGCAAAATTTTTTATTACATACATGATCAGAAACTGACAATCATTACTTCGAAAAGGTGATAAAATTAGAAACTTTAAATGAAAAATTAGTAAAATACCCTCACTATTTCACATTTTACACAAAATTTTAATATAATGGAGAATAGGTGAATTACGTAATATATATTTACTAAAATTAGAATATAATAAAATTAATTAAAAAATACTTGTGATTTCATAAAAGCTAATATATTTTTATATTTTCTTATCAAACAGTCGTAAAAATATAGAGTGATGCAAAAAAAAAAAAAAAACAATAAAAAAATTTACTTATTTTCTGTCCGATATTCTTTAATCATACGCACTGTATCAAGAATATTATAAAGCAAATATCTCTCTGCGTTTGATAAAATTACTTGTGGATTTATAATAATTAGTATGTAACTATTTTTACACCCTACAACACTTTAATATGAATTGATGCAAAATATATATATATATATCAGATTATAATCATGTAATACTTTAATAAATCAACATATACTATAGACTTAAAGACTTACTAGCGTAGATCATGCTCTGTAAGCAACCTTTCTTTTGAATGCAAACTATAATCTTTGCTACAACTACAAGGAGTGAATGACAAAGCAGATTCAAAGTAGTCATGTGATGAATTTCTCCGAAATGCCTCCAGGCAACCCTGACCTTGAAGAGCTCCCTCTCATTCCCCCAATGTCTTTGCGAAATGTTTTTACTTTTTAGAGGGTGGATTTCTCTATACTGAAGAAAGCTGAAAAAATGAAAGGGTGCAAAAATATTTAGGAGGATATTTTTAATAGTTGTTATCAGTTTTTATTATAATAAATTAAAATATTTTTTTTTGCCTTCAAACATATTTTTTTCATATTTATTTCTTTTGTTGCTTGGATTTTGTTTTCCTCTGTTTTTGAACGATAACGAAAGTTTTTATGACATTTCAAAATGTAATGGAGGGGGGGGGGGGGGGAGAATATACTATTAAAATTATTTTAACAATCAAAATTTAATAAAAATAACTAGTTTCTTTGGGTTCACAATTATTTTTCTAAGAAATTAAGTAACTTCTTAACAAAATAAATATGAATTATATCTTATAAAATATTGATAATAAATATCTTGTAGGATATAATCCATATTTATTAAAACAATTTCATTCAGTGTTTCGTTTTCAGAAAACATATCGTTTAACCTTTAGGTGGTTCTCAAATCGCCTGTTCAACAATACGAAACGTTCTGATACAATTTCTGACTCAATTTTAAACGTAAAGGCATAAAATTGGCAAGCTTAACTACTGGAGGGATTTTGAATTGGAATGAGTTTTCCATTTTCTGATAAATAAATTATATATAAAATTATAAGCAATTGTTGTCACGTGGCAACCGTTTTTTCTTCTGTCTCGAGTTCGAAAAATCGTGTCAAAATGCCTACTTTAACTGTATTTTCTGAAAGAATTTTTGCATTTAGCAAAAAATGGAAAACGCTTTTCGATTGCATAGTTTTTCAGTAACAGCACCTGCTATTTCATGCGTTTCCGAAAAAAAAAAAATAAATATGTGTCAGAAAGTAGACGATCTTTGGATCTGAGAACATTCTTAACAAATATCTTCGATACTTACACTTTAAATCACATTTCAAATTATATGAGAAATTCCTGGCAGCCAGTCTATAATTATGAATTGTATTTTATTAAAAGATTATTCAGATTGGAATTTTTTTGACGGTTAAAGATTTTTTTCTTTAAAAGAAAACTTTTTGATTATGTATTCAGAATGACATATTTTGCTTTTGTATGTTAGGGAAAATGGTTTTCCATTGAAATTGATAATAAATATTGTTATAATTTTTCATATTGTTCAACTGAATATTTCTTATTTTTTTTTACATTTTACATTTCTATTTACAAAAAAGGAGGAATTTATAAAAAGTGTACTCTATTTCATTCCAGTGTGCTTAGAAAAAACATACATAAATATATTTTAAGATGTAATTTGTAGACAAGAACATTTTATTTGTAATTTATTAGAATGCGTAAAAAAAGTAAGTCTTTTAATATATATTTTAGTGCATAAAAATAAATTTTGCACCTTATTGAATACTTTCACCGAAACATAGATTTTGAATAAGGAAAATTATGTTGAAAAATTGAAGAAAAAGAATTTTTCTATTTATTTAAATCAATATATCAAGCAGATTAAACTGGCCCCGTTATTTTCACCCGATTCTGGTTTTTTATATACTAGCCGGAATTTTTACTTCAGTGGTTCATGGGCAGGAAAACAGCACTCGTTTTCTCCACACTCGCCCGTTATCAGTTAGACGATGGCTACCGGATGTAATGGCTCATCAGTTAATATAAAACGGTGGTTTGATACAAATGGCCGAAATTCTGTTTGGCCCCAAAACTTCCAGAATGCGGCCAGATTTTTAGTGTTTGCTGGGATCTTATTTGTGATAATTACGTATCATTATTTATATACAAGCATAAACGTATTACGGTTGCAAAGGCTTTAAATTAAATTATATATTACGAGTCTGGAGCTTCAATCATTATGCTCTTCGATTTGGCATTAAAATAAGCTACTATATACAGGAGCTAAAGTTTTGTAACAATATCCGGGTTGTGTTGGTAAGTGTTTCATGATCTATGGTTAATTTATGATTCCATAATCTAGGTTTCGTAATTTATTCTAATCCACGATTTTTGTTTCATTTGACCGACTTTCAACGAAGGTTTAACGAATGTTTATCAGTTCGTTTGTATCCTTTTTCCCCTTTATGTACCGGGTGTACTTAAATGGATTGACTGTTTTTAAAGTTTAATTACTTGCAAATGGTGGCAGTTATTAAAAGAATTCTTGCAGGAGGGTTATAGTAGAATTTGAAATGTCAAAAAATGTGGCTCCAGCTGGATTGACGAGCTAAGTTTGATATTTTTGTTTTATTTGGTAGGTTTTGACATGTAGATTCCAAATATCTTAGGGGCCTTTTTCTTCCACATTTTTGAGGTGATTTTCAACATGGCGTCCAAGATGGCTGCCATTTATGACTTCTTTAATATTTGTGCAATATTACTGACAAGTATGTCAAATTATATATTTTTAGTGTCAAAAAATACAAATCTCCAAACAAAACAGGTGTAAATTGAGTTTTTCAAGTTTTGTTTAGCGATAACATGCAAATAAAGCACAAGAAATATGAAATATATTAGTTTTTTTATTAACCAATTATACACAAGCAAAATATTTAAATGAAATAACATAAATAATTGAATATATTTAACAGACTTATTAAAAGCAGCATTTATATGTATATACGGTACTGGGATGTTACATACCCTCTTCTGAATCACTACTGTAACTGTTGCTATATTGATAGTCCTTTGTATTGTTATAGTCACTGCATTTGCAAAGGGCAGAACAAACCAGAGAATTTTTAAGCAAGAATATTTCCCAACTGTACATGTTCTCTTACATCCACATTTCAGAAGTTCAATAACTCCTTTCGACACAGTTAACTCTAGGTATTTGACTAGAGAAGTTGCTCCTTCGCCATTTATTTCCCAAACATTACCAATAAGTGGGGCTATTGTTGGTCGTGTTTTAAGCAACTTATTGGTAAAATATTATTCTCCCCTTAGTGTATCGCTTTTTCATTTTTATAATGATCTCGGTGAAATCATTTGCGGAATCTTCACGAGTTTTCTGGCAGGTGTTTATCATTCCATCAGACACACCTTTTTTTTTATCGGAGAAGTCATCGAGGAGGCTAATGATTCAAGTATGGGAGAACAATTATATTGCTCTATTTCTGCAATAAATGAACTTTTGTGAGATCTACTGAATGTTTTTTATTTAATTTTTTTCATTGTATGTCAAACTGACAATTTAGCGGGATCCCTCTGTAGTCTCTCTCTTACAAATTCTTCTAATTCCAATTGTATTTTTTGTCACGATTCAGAATATCATCCTTCCTGGATTCTGGAACCTTCATAGATGATGCAATATTCATTAATGTGATATTATCTTAGAAAGGGTTTCCTTCACAGTGATCATGAATACTCCTCTTGATGATGCCGGCATTATAAAAGATTCTTAGCGACATGGAGGTCTGAAGTTGATAGTGCTTCCTGGGATGTTTAGAGACTTCATTTGGCCAGTACCTTTGAAAAAAAACTTGAGACAACACGCAATATTTATGGTGTACACAAGAAAAACCCTTCGAGAGAACTTTCATTCTGAGTTAAACCAATAACTCCATCAATGTTCTTTAGGTCTTTGATTTTTTGCTCCAAGTTCTGGTCTCCAAATAATTTCGTAAACGGCATAATGGATTTTAATACAGTAAAACTACTGGATCCAAGAGCATTCCATACTTCTGGATATTTCGTTGTAAGGTACTTCATCTGTGCTATGTATACTAGAATGTGTCTTGTATAATGAAATAAGCCATGAACAAAATATTACTTGATTTGTTCCTCTATTGATGCAACATGCAATGCCCAATCTCCCTGCCGAGTAGCACGAACAAAACGCAACAAAGATCCAAATTGGTTCATATACTGTATACGGAACTTTCCCATATCACCACGGCATTATATGTGGAAGTCAAACTTTTCAAGTACTGCTTTTATCTCTTCAAACACAGTTGCAATTTCAACTTCACAATTGTACAATTTCTTATATAGTTAGTTGCATTTTTCTTAGCAGGGAAATAATCTCTGTAGAATATGGTAATGTTTTAAAGGTAAGATTTTAGCATGGAGCGATTCAAAATAAATATGAAGTTCTTACACTTGGAGCAGCCACTTTTGATTGCCAGTAGATAATTGAATTTTCAGATCACGTTCATACAAGTATATATCCACCGTCATTATAACTTTAGCTGCTTGTCTCTGAACTAAAGATGCAATTTCTTCAGACTTTCTTTCCACATGCACATAACTGTGTAAAGTGCACTATTGTTTGTTGGTGTCAGTCTCATTAATGGTGTCACTGCAGCACTATTTGTTTTATATTCTTCTTCCCATTCTCTTGTATCTGAAGTAGGATATAATTTTAAGAAGTCCATGTGGGAACTTTTTGACTGCAGTTTTTTTTTCTAACTTTATTTGGCCGTGACATGACTCAGGCACTTGTTTTTGGAAATAAAACTTCCATTGTGTCACCATGATGTGTATGACAGGAAATAAACCATGCTAAATCACTAAATTTGTATTTCTTCATAATATCAATGCCACAGTCTAACGTAAAATTAGTGAAAGTTTCTGCTAAAGATTTAGCACTTTCAACACCATCACCCATTTCCGATGAGGACGTTGAAGGACGACCCTTTGTTTTTGGAAATAAAACTTCCATTGTATCACCACGGTGTGACTAACAGGTAAAGAACCATGCTAAATCACTAATTTTATACTTCTTGATAATACTAGGTTGAGCAAAAAGTTCTGGGAAATTTGTGAAAATTGCGTTGTTATGCGCAAATTAACAACAAAAGCAACAAGGACTATTCTTCAAAGTAGATCATCATAGTCCACAGACTTTCTGCAATCGTTCTGCCAGATTCCGGATTTGCTGGAAGTACCATGGCGTCTCCTTGGAATCGAAAAACTCTTGACATGCTTCTTCAACTTCATTAAAGGATTGAAATCGACGGCACTTGAAAAAATGTTGCATTGATCGAAAGAGGCCATAATCGGATTCCTGAACACCTATATCACTAGTACTCCTATATACGATACAAATTCTGGTAACTATTAGATTAAAAATGTCCCAGAACGTTTTGCTCAACCTAATATCAATGTCACTGTCTGACGTAAAATTAATAAAAGTTATTACTAAAGATTTAGCATTTTCACCACCATCAACATCTCCGATGAGGGCGCTGAATGACGACCCTTTTTTGCTGCCATGGGTGAAAATTTATGAAATCGTTTTTGAGCCCTCTGGAGTTTTTGAACATGTGCAATTTCATTGTAGCAGGAAATATGATATCGGGACAAAAAGTACTCATCTTTTGACAGTTTACTTATTCGTTCACATTGTGGAGCTAACTTTGACACTAAATTTAACTTTCTCCGTAGCATATTCTTTCAGTTTTTCGAGATTGTCTGTTCTAGATTTTTGACATAATTATCCACCTTTCCAGCAAACTAAGCAATTCTTTGTGTATTCATAAATTTTTAAGTCTCTAGTATGAGTAAGTATCTTCCAGGGAACACATAGTTTTCACATTTCAACAAAAGAGAAAACATGAATATTGGAAATTTTGTTAATAAATTTATAAACAAGTAATAGATAACTCAATTTACGTCAATTTTGATTGTACATTTGCATTTCTGTACCCCAAAAGCCCCTAGACTACTTGATGCGTACGAACCCTGTGACACGAAAGATAGAGAAACCTTACGACGGGTCTCAGGTATAAGCTTTTAGATCAATGGCCTCGATCCAGATAGATATTGCGCTGTTAGCGAAGCGAAATAGATCAATCAGAAAAATTGCTTACAATGAAAAGTTCGTCAAAAATGCAGGCGTCTGATCTGTCAATCTCGTTTCTCTAACACTGTAAAATCTATCTGGATTCAGGCCATTCCCATATAGCATTTTTAGTTTGCAGAAAATTTGCAGAAGCCTTTCTTTGAAAACCTGCAAAGTTGCAGCAAGCTCAGCATGACAAGACTGAATGTTCATAACAAGACAGCAGCAAGATAACGAAACGCCGAAGTCACCACATTTTGAACTTGCAGCTAACTTGTCGTGCAAGTTAAATTCATGCTGTATCAAATTTACTGCCAATTAACGGCAAACAAGTAATCAAATATACTGCAAAGTAGTAATCTTTCTATGCCACATTAACTGTTTACAACTGTTACACTATAAGTTTAACCGCTTCGAAGGGGTCTATAGACCTAACCAAGCCTATTGATGCATTGTTTTTACCACCATAAACAAGTTAGCGTAAAATATTTGTACTTTCCAATGCGAGCCTTTTTTGGTATTTAATAAGTATAGCGTTTAAAAAAGCGGTGCCAACCGAATAAAATGTCTGCCATTTCTGCATATCTGCTGATTGTCTATTCAGAAAATTTTTGGTGTTATTTAAAATTATTTACAATTATTTCAATGAATATCTACAATTTTTTTTTAACAGAGAAATAAAATAACTGAACAAATATATTGATTTTATTTTGTTTCCTCATTCAGATGTACTTCAATATTTGACGGTTTATTAAGAATATGATTTTATATTTTTAATATGATTTTTTAAAGTCTGGAATTCTTGATTTTTAATTAGAATAAGTGTCTACGTAGAATGTTCTTTCGGAAATCATTTTTTTTCTTGTTTACTATTTTTATATAATGCAATTTAATTATATAAATATAATTTTAAGTGCTAATCTTTGCATGTTTATATATTTAATGAAAAGTAAAGATAAAATAAATAAATAATAATAATAACAAACTAAAAAAAGTAAATTAGATCTTTTATAGGTCATAAAATTAAGCTAATTTTAAAATTTATTTATCTTTATTTACATAAATAAGCAACTATTTTTCACAGTGAAACAAATGTATCGTTTTTTCCGAGCTTTTTAACTTTTGAATTTTTTTAATCTTGGATTCTTATGATTATTGTAAGAATAACTACTGTCTTTGTGCTTAAAAATAAGTTCTAAAAAGATATTGAATTTCTGAAAACAGTTATTACGTAGGTAATAATTACAAAACCAGAAATTGGAAATAAAAAAAGCCGTATTACGAATTTTAAAAAGGGTATTAAAAAATGATGAACTATTCGAAATACTTTCATACAGAAACAAAAATAAAATACTATAATTATTTACGCATTTATATCACGTGTTTTAATTTATTTATCTGTGAAAAATAGTATATTATTTATTGAAATAACTGTAAATAATTTGAAATAACAACAAAAATTTTTTGGTCTATAGACATATAAATATGCGTATTTTTTATTATTATTATTATTATTTATTTATTTATTTATTGCTTTTCATTATATATTTAAACATGCAAAATTTCGTAGTTAAGAAAGCACTTATATGCTACAAAACACACATACAATTCATATTTTTCGTAAATTTCAATTATTATACGTATTTTTTCAATTGCGATGCAAAAACGATTGACAATAATTTTCGTCCGAAAAACAAGTCCGAGCGGTTTGCACTTTAAGGCGCTCATATATTTCTGTACTAACTATACACTATCGATACACAAATGTTCATCACATTCGGTGACACCAACCTCGGACCCTCTTTTTCCTAGATGTTTTGTTTTATCTTACGATAATACAGTAGCGATCAAAAGTATTTTGACCAAGATAATAATTGAGTTAAATAAAAACAATAATAAAATACAAAAATTAATCATTTATTTTACTTAACTATTTTGTCAAAATACTTTTGAGCGCTACTGTTTTACTTCATAACACCTTTATCCATTTAACCCTTTCAAGAGTGATGGTATATATCTTATGCCACTTTTTTTTCAAAACTAATTTGTTCGTGAATTATGGTGGCAAACAATCATTTCAGTAACATAATTACATCTCCCCTGAAAGGGTTAATAAATGAATTTTTCAGAAATATGTGGCATAACATGTTCTTCATTAGACTCTTCAATTGATTTCCCATATTAATTCGAACGCTTTTGAAATTAGCCTATTGTTGTAACTTTACATCAATTGTAAAGATTGCAATTTCAGTTGACTCATTTTTAAACTCGTATACAACGGTTTACAGTTGCAAAATACGGAAGCTTTCTGATAAAAGTCAAATTCTAGAATTTGTGAAGCGTTAAGTGTTAAATAATAGCTTGAGTTTTGGAAGAGCTATTGTCTTCATTCTAAAAATCCTTCATGAAAGAATGTTTCGTACGAATTCTACAAGCATTACATTCGTACTTAAAAATTAAGAAAATAGAAACTCTTGCACACGTAATAAATGCCATTTTGAAATTTTCTTAAAATAAGTAATTGCTGCGCCAGAAAAGGTGGACGTATTCTTTTAGTATTTCATTTACACCAATATGAATTCTTAGGATAGCTATTTCTTTGATACTTTATTTATGAAGCTTTTCAGTAAAACATGATCTTCAAGTTGGTAAAGTTTAATAAAACACATATTTTTTAATGATGCTATAAAGAATGCGGCAGTCTTTGTTATACCACGACTCGTTAAATTCCTCATTTTGATGTATTGCTCTCTTACCGCGTCTCCTTTCCATAAGTAAAGTTATGAAAAGCTCCACTAAAACTGTACTATTTAACCTCTTTGCGAAGGGCGCCCTTTACAGATGTTTTAATATTTTCTGTCCGAAAACTCAAAATACAAATTTTTGCCTGAATATATTGAATATGATACAAATTTTTCACTAAAATGTTGCGATTAAGGAAAAGACAAAATTACTATTTGAATTTACTGGAAAAAATTATCAAGCATTCTGAGCACCTTGTGGAAATTAAAAGTTGTGTACAGCGTGAATATTAAAATTACATTTGTCAAACAGCAGTCTTAGTGTGTGTTGAGCCGGTTAGGTAGGCTAAAATATTATAACACGAAGTCCATTTCCTGACATTAAGCAACGTCCAGAATTTAATTAACTCTTCGGTTGGTTATGATAAATTGAAATTAGAGTAACTGTTCGAACAGTTACAAAAACCAACTGTTTTTCGACTGATATTGAATTCAGGTCAAACAATTATAAAAATCAATATGAAATAGACCATACTAATATTTCTAGTTACTAAAACTTTACAATTGCGCTAATAAAATTATACCCAATTGTTTATACGAAGACATAGTGTAAGCAACACTTTTTGTATAAGAAATCTATTAAGAGGAGTTTTTTCGGATAAGGAATAATTTTCAGGGCATTATCCAGAATTTGTTTTCGATTTAGAAACCAATTCCTAAAAGATCAATATACTTTTGATAAAAAATGTTTTACATCAAATATTACCTATTATGCAAATGCAACTTTCTCAATTTATGTTTAATCTGCATTTTAAATATGATTTCTTGACGTAAATTTCAGTTTTCAATAATGTTGAATTAATTTTATTATGTATGTATTATTATATGTGTATTTAAATAATGTTATAAGTCTTTCTAACTGTACATTAACTTTGAATTTCTTTTTCCTTCAAGATAACGAAAGATTTGATGCAATATAAATGTAACACATCAAGTAGCTACCTATTTCATATTTTGAAGAGTGTTAATGTTGCAGCTATAAACAAATTTTTTCATAAATTAAGAAAATATGCTTTATACATACTTGTCAATTTTCCCTATTTTTGAATACTACTTTTCTGTATGTAAATATTTTCTTGTATATAATTGCAGAATTTTGCGATTAAACAAAGCGAATTAAACATTAATTAATTAAAGAATTTCTGGCAGTCAAATATCGGAACTATGTTTATAGCTAGCTAGTGCTACAATTTCTTGTCACAACTGTCTCAGATTAAAAATAGTCGCTTTATTTAATTTCAGAAAGTGGCGATTGAATAAAACAAACATTACTATTCGGAAATAGTGCACGAATGAGGTCGTTGTACGTTTCCATTTGTGGTTATCTTATATTTTCCTAGCTTAAGAAACATTTGTATCTTTGTACAGTGTATTTTCAGAGTTTCCTTGCATTACCTGTTGAAAAAAGGAATTTTTGCTTTATTTTACAACAATACGGCGAGTTCTTAAAAAGATTAAAAAAAAACTTTTCTACGTTTAAGTTTTTCCTTTTTCAGAAATGCACGAGACGTTTGTAAAAAATGCTTGCTTGAAAATAATATTTTCTATAAAAAAAGTGTTTACAGAAAATTTTCCGGATAAAAACGAGTACGAAATAATATCCTCTAAAATATAAATATAGTTTTTATTTTATTTTATTTATTTATTTTTTAAAACATAAATTCATTGTATTGAAATAAGCACTCAATGGGCGCAATTAATATCAAAATTGGGTGTTTGCATGAAAATGTAAAAGTTGTGCCGAGTTCTGGAGTTTCTTTTTTGCTGGGTTGTCAAACTCATATAAACAATGTAGTTTTCAGCATAGACATGTTTATTTAATTAAGTGACTGATTCCCACTTAATGAAGAAAATGTGTTATAACGATTATGAAACATCAGATATAAAATTATGCCAGTAGAGATAAATTATTATACATATTTAAGGATATTACTTAACCCTCTGTCTACCAGAAGGGTCCAATGGACCCGACATGTACATTCAAAATATTTATTCAAACCAGAAATTTCTTCAAAACAAACTAAATATATAAATGAGACAATAATAAGTTAAATAAACAAATTAAATAGTTTTAAGTAAAAATTCTGGTGTAGAATGTTTTTATAAAACTTGAGTAAAATTTCCGGTAGTTCTAGGGTTAAGATTTCACTAATGAATAAATTAATGTTATACAGATATTTTTGATTTTTGTCTGTTTCTAAAATTGTTCGGTATAGAATTTGAAATAATGTGGCTTTTAAAGCTTGCTCGTCTTTCAAATTATAACTAAAGAATAAACTTATGTTTCGATTTTCACGAAACTTTGTATATTCCCTTCTGTCATGAAGTACACTTTCTACTATAATATTATTTCATCTCTAACCGCCTAATGACGCAGCTAGATTGTGCTTGATTAAAAAATCTTCCATACACACATGCGTTAAAATTTATATTTTTTGCTATTTAATAATGTTTTATATTTTTTCTGTTAGATTCTTTTTGCATTTTCGTCAATATAAAAAATAAAAAATACCTCTTGCACAGCCTTCACTCTTGGTTTGAACTCGGGCTTGAAATTTCCATGGTATTCGAATATATTTTAATAATGTAGTCATGTCAATTTTCTTCCACATCTATTGGGCGACTTTCAGTATTGTCAATGTTCGTGGTCTAAAAGAATAATAAATTAAAGCTTTAAGAAATATCAAGTAAACGAAATAAAATTCGCTCTATTTTCAGCTAAGTAGTTTAGAACAGATGATTGAATACGAAATTTCATTTTTATATTGTAAAGACACCAATAAAGTTTATCTTCATATAGATATAGTCTCCAGACATATTTCCAAATCTACTTCAGAATGCTTATAAAAAAAATCATAAACGGTAACAAATTGTGTCACAAATGACCAAATACAGATACGTTTTCGTTAGATGAACACCAGTCGCAATTTTGGGACAAATGTGATAAATTGCTTATTTCTTGTTGACTAGGGTAAGGACCCCGTTGATTATATATCTCCACTTATAAATTATTTTTCGTTTCACAATTTCCTTTCTTATGAATAGACGGTTTCAAAAGAATTCGATTTAATAGTTTTTAGTTTGGCAAATGCCAAATGATGAGTGCTCTGGGATAATATTCTTTGAATTTTCGAAACACCGTTGTTGGTGCTGTTCCTAAAGATATACACATCTAGATCTCATTTCAAAATTTACACCTTCTTCAACAATTTGTACAGTTTTCAATTGCTACTAAAATTTAATAGTAAATATTCTGTACTTTAATTGCCAAAATATAATGAGCCAGTTCACCGTGTGAGGCTTTCACACTCCAACTTTTGAGTTTTATCTTCTGATACATGTTTCATTAATATATAATGAACTGCAATTTGTTTTATTCGAACAACATGTTTTAACAAAATATGATGTACTATGTCAAAAGCATTTCCAAAAACCTTTCGTATTTCCCATTCATCTTTGTACGTTTTGTATGTGTATAGAAAAGTAGATGTTGACATCCTAAATAACATGTATGATGATACTTCACCTAAAAGTATAACAAAAACTAATTATGCAATGTCAGAAACGTTTGGAAAAAACCTATACAATGTATACCTGTATGATATTTCATTCATCGTTGTACGCTGCATATTAGTTAAATTCTGCACCCGAGGCAAGATTTTGCGCAAAAAATCCTATATCACAATACCTCATTCATTGATGAACGCTATGCATTAATTGATGAAAAGTAATCTTGGCAACAGATATAATATATTTGATTTAATCACTAATTAAGGAAAAATTGTTATTAAATTGTTGTGATAACAAAAATGTACACTTTGGCATATAGCTATACTTTAATAACTGCTGTTCGTTTTATATATTTATGGTGTAAGCACGTCCTATGATTTCCATGAACGTTCTGTGAATAACAATTTAGTGAATTTGATAACATCACTGACATGAAAATAATCTCAGTTATTTTCATCAGTGTTAAATCATGAATCAATCACCAACCCTTCGTTGACTCTGTAATGAAATATTATTAGTTTTCATTAATTGTGAATTTCCTGTATGCTTTGTACTCTATTTATGATTTTGTTTTTATTAAACTACATGTATTTCACGAGGATTACTATCTTCTATACAAATTAATTTCCTCGTGTACTCGTAATGCTTGTAAAAGGATGTCTGTGCTTGCTTTTTTTGACAAATTAAAACAAAATATGATATAAATCAAGATCTTATGTTCGTTAACTTCTTCATAACGATCTTATACACGAAAACATCATATAATGTTATATTCTAAAACAATCTTCTTAGAAATGTGCCTTTTTTATTTTAATTCTTTTATTAACATATAAACTTCATTTGAAGTTCAATAATGATTCTGAAATACAGCAATAGATCGCTGCACTAATTTCTAGTATTCAGTTTTCAAGAATTCAGTTGAAAAATCGCCATTACTAAAATCATTTTTACTCTGCAAGGAAGGCGATATTCACAAAGCATTTCTACTCTTTGATTTAAACAAGAACGTGAGAAAAGTGTTTTGTTTGTTTTACTTTTTAATCTGTGTTAATATATTAAAGGTTTAAATCTATATTATAATTAAAAATTTCGTCCGTGTGTAACGATGACGTCATATCGACAGTGGAAACAATATAAGTAATCCAATTTCCTCTTTTCGCTAATTTAATTGCTTCTAAACATCGCATAATTAAACTTTTTGCGCCGAAAAATAAGGCAAAAATGTAGTAGTTTAGTTAGAAAATGCAACACAGCAGGAAATTCACCTGAAGCAATTTCTGCCAATAGACGGAAATGCCCATGAATTTTCTTGTACAAAACTATATATTCACTAAAGATTTTTCTACAGGTCACATATTAAGCTAAAATTTAATTCAGGCAGAAACGCTTAAAACTGCTGAAATCTCACATACAGATGACAATGTACCCAGTTCTTTGTGTAGCCCTGTATATAAGTTCATTTACATGCTACAAACAGATCTTAGTATAATAAATACAATTAAACTGGAAAATGCATAAATAACTATAAGACCCATGCTCATATCTCAGTAATGACTGCAAATTCTTTTGTGTATATTGGTGTCCCTGTATATAATCTACAGAATTTATACACACCACGTAGCAGGTAAAAAAGTGTTAAACACAAAAACTCTTGAGTTTTTACAGGATCGAAGAAGTGAAAAAACGTACTTTCAAAAGCATTTTCTTTGATAACTAAATCTCAATTTGCTGATTTTTTATGGTTTTTTCAATAATTTTCAAGGAACCATAACTGTAAACTCACTTCCATTAATCATCGCCAATAGCCAATACTGTATCGGAAATATTTTTGTGCCCCAGTAAATGAGCGATAAATACTATTCACATCATATTCTACAGCAGGTATCCCGTAATAAACCCCGGTAATGTATATAAGTTTCATTATGTTTTAAATAGTTTAACAAAATTAAAATACTCTGCAAACAGTTTTTACCAGTAGAACATTATGTAATGTATTTCTTTTACGTGACCCTTAAATGAATGAACAATCTCCATAGTCTGCAAACGGCATGTTTTAGTCCACCTGAAAAATTTATAGAAATTTCATTATGTATGAAATATTGTAACATAAAATACACCGCAAACCATTTTTCCTCCTGCACCATAATGAATAACACTTTTGAATTTTCCTCTAAGCGGACTGTAAATATGAGGCACTTCATTTTAAATATCGAACACGTCATATTAAACATAAAGAACATTTGACACTTTTCAACTATGTTTGAAAGTTTTTAAAATGTTTTTTAGTTGTATTTTGTACAGTGGACAATGTGTTCTATGATGAGGAAATCCCGGGATGAATCCTCCCCTTACAAAAATAGTTCATAGAGCTGTATAGATTTCTATAGAATTCTTTACAAGCTCTATATAGAATACTGTTTCCATAGAGTTTTGAAGAGTTCTATAGAATACTTTTCTAATTACTATAGAAGTTCTATAGAAGTTCTATAGACTAATGATTCTATAGATTTTTTAAAATAAAAATACATATTTTTTGGTCTTTTAAAAGTTATGTGTACTAATTTATCTATCTATTATATATATTTAAATTTAAAATAATAATTAATTAATTTAAAATTTATAATATAATAATTAATTTTGTAATACAGTTTAATATAATAGTACTCCATAGTTTTAATATGATTATAATTCAACTCATAATTCTAATACATTGTGATTCAATAGTTAATATAACATCGTTGCCAACCTCCCTATTTCTTTAATACCAGTAATTTTATCCAGAAATACTTGCTTTAAACAATCGCGCAATTTCTGGAATTAAATAAAGCGAACATTTCTGTAAGATTTTACTGGTATGCAAAAAATCTGGTGGTCGGGTGAATTACACTCATTTAAGTTATGGTTAATTAATATATTGGTTTATTATTCATTAATATGTCGTTTAATTTCATAATCATTTATTAATTTGCTGTTAATTTCATAAAAACATTCATCTAATTAAATAAACTTTATTCAGTAATGATAATTCATCTAATTTAATAAAGTTTATTCACTAATGTTAATTATTGTTCAAATAATTTTATCTGAAGTAAAAAAAAAAAATATTTAAACAATTACGTTTCAAGTTTAACAAATAATAGTCTATAAAACTTTTAAATACTTTTTCAAGTCTATATTAAAATAAGAGTTATTTTTATCACCCCGCGTCCGATGCCGTCAGATTAAAGAATTTTAACAAATAGTCCAGGCAATAGAGACCTTATAGGGACTCTAACTAGAAAAATTGATGGTAGTTTTGGAAAAAGGCTTACTATATGCTTTTTGGGTAGCTGGATCCGAATTTTTAACTTCCCACCAAAATTTCCCCCAGCAACCCATCCCCCCAAATTTTTGTAAAATGCCCCCAAAAAAGTTTTTTTTATAAAAAAAAAATAATTTTTTTTTAAATTGTTTTAGGGAAAAATATCTAGTAATTCAGAAAGTAGATAAAATTTGCAACAAATAAGATACATGACATTATGGCGTAGGATGAATGGGGAGGGCGGGGTCTACCTCAGAACATGCGCTGTTTTGCAGTGCGGACTAAGTTGCGCAATTTCACTTAACCACTCACATCGTTTACATTCGCCCTCCCGTCTCCCCTCTGAACTTTCCCTATAAGGTTTATTTTAAGTTTTTTGTGTTTCTGAATCCGAATTTTTAACTCCCCCCCCGAACCCCCCTAAAATAGTTATTTTTAAATTAAATTTCTTATTGTTTTAGGGGGAAAGTATGTAGAGATTTAGAAAGTAGACAAAATTTGCAACAAATAGGATACATGGCATTATGACGTAGGATGAACGGGGAGGGGACGGTCTGTCTCTGCACATGCACTGCGGCGCTACGTGCACTAAGTTATGCAAGTCCATGCAACAGGGGATTTTACCTGGCAAAATTAATACTAGTTCTGGATTTCGACTCACTTTATGTTTTTCGGGGTCGTTGATTCCGAATTCGTAGCTTCCCACAAAAATTTCACCCGGCAACCGCTCCGAAAAATCGATTTTTTGAAAAAAATTGGTTTTTGAGAACAGCGCGCAGGGAATGTTCCGAGGCAGCCAACTCCTCTATCCGTTTATCCTGCGTGATAATGTCATATATCCTATTTGTTGCAAATTCTGTCTACTTTCTGAATTTCTACATACTTTTCCCCTAAAACAATTAAAAAAAATTATTTAAAAAATCTATTTTGGTGGTTGCGGGTGGGGGGAATTTTGGGGGGGGGAGATAAAAATTCGGAATCAGTGACCCAAAAAACTTAAAGTAAACCTTATAGGGAAAGTTCGGAGGGGAGACGGGAGGACGAATGTAAACGATGTGAGGGGTTAAGTGAAATTGCGCAATTTAGTGCACGCAGCACCGCGGCGCATGTTCCGAGGCAGATCCCCCCATCTCCATTCATACTACGTCATAATGCCATATATCTTATTTATTACAAATTTTGTCTACTTTCTGAATTTCTAGATACTTTCCCCCTAAAACAATAAAAAAAAAATGATTTTTTTAATAAAAACTTTTTTTTGTGGGGGGGGGGGGGTATTTTACCAAAATTTGGAGAAGTTGCCGGGGGCAATTTTGGTGGAAAGTTACAAATTCGGATTCAGCGAACCAAAAAACACAAAGTAAGCCGATTTTCAGAACGACCATTAATTTTGCCACGTAAAATCCTCTATTGCTTGGACTAAAAAATCTGAAATGAATATCTTAACACGATTTAAGCTGTGAAGCTCATCTGAAACAGCAAATAATATAACACCACTATCAACAACAAAATAAATAAGTAAATGAATAAATAAATAATTTTTTGATTTTAAAGGACTTTTTTTCGCCTTAAATCTGGTTTTCTAAGTTACAAATGATTTCGGTTTTCATAATTTACATAATTGAGAATGGGACAGCGTAAAAAATATATAAAATTTCTATACAATACAATAATTTTTATACAAGTTTTATGATTAGGAACGCAAATCACAAAAGAAACAAACTTGACCCAGGTCAAAATTCTTGCTAGTACCAGCATCAAAAATATGCTAGTTATTGCTATGTATTGCTTTTTCTGCTAGATTTTCATGCGAGTATATGCTTTACAGTGCTAGCCAGCATCACATGCTATATAGCCAGCTTACACAGCAATATCATGACAAGCTATATACAAGCATTTGATGGTTGTTTGCTGTTCAAGCTTCTTCCAAAGCGTGGAGAGGTAGGTACCTTTACGTGCTATTATATGCTTTTTTATGCTTGCCAGCATAATATGCTATGCAGCCAGCTCAGAGAGAAATAGCATGACAAGCTATGTACAAGCATTTTATGGGTTTATTTGCTGTCAAAGCATGGAGAGGTAGTTACATTTACATGCTATTATATGCTTTTTTATGCTTGCAAGAATAACATGCTATGCAGCCAGCTTAGGAAGAAATAGCATGACAAGCTATGTACAAGCATTTGATGCTTGTTTGTTGTTTAAGCTTCTTCCAAAGCATGGAGAGGTAGGTACCTTAACATGCTATTATATCCTTTTTATGCTTGCCAGCATAATATGCTATGCAGCCAGCTCAGAGAGAAATAGCATGACAAGCTATGTACAAGCATTTTATGGGTTTATTTGCTGTCAAAGCATGGAGAGGTAGTTACATTTACATGCTATTATATGCTTTTTTATGCTTGCAAGAATAACATGCTATGCAGCCAGCTTAGGAAGAAATAGCATGACAAGCTATGTACAAGCATTTTATGTTTGTTTGCTGTTTAAGCTTCTTCTAAAGTATGGAGAGGTAGGTACCTTAACGTGCTATTATATGATATTTTATGCTTACCCGCATAATATTCTATGCAGCAAGCTTATTGAGAAATATCATGACAAGCTATGTATAAGCATGTTATGCTTATTTGCTCTTCAAGCTTCTTACAAAGCATGGTAAAAGTAGGTACCTTAATGTGCTATTATATGCTTTATTATGCTTGGCAGCATAATATGCTATGCAGCCAGCTTATTGATAAATAGCATGACAAGCTATGTACAAGCATGTAATGCTTATTTGCTGTTTAAGCTTCTTCCAAAGCATGGAGAGGTAGGTACCTTAACATGCTATTATATCCGTTTTTATGCTTGCCAGCATAATATGCTATGCAGCCAGCTCAGAGAGAAATAGCATGACAAGCTATGTACAAGCATTTCATGGGTTTATTTGCTGTTAAAGCATGGAGAGGTAGCTACATTTACATGCTATTATATGCTTTTTATGCTTGCCAGCATAATATGCTATGCAGCCAGCTTAGGAAGAAATAGTATGACAAGCTATGTACAAGCATTTTATGCTTGTTTGCTGTTTAAGCTTCTTCGAAAGTATGGAGAGGTAGATACCTTAACGTGGTATTATATGTTTTTTTATGCTTGCCCGCATAATATGCTATGCAGCCAGCTCAGAGAGAAATAGCATGACAAGCTATGTGCAAGCATTTTATGTGTTTATTTGCTGTCAAAGCAAGGAGAGGTTACCTTTACATGCTATTATATGCTTGCCAGCATAATATGGTATGCAACCAGCTATAATAAAAAACAGCATGACGTACTATGTACCAGTAAGATGTGCTAATTTACTACACAAGTCTCTTACCAGTAATGATGAGGTAGGTACTTAAATGAATCATTGTGTTCTTGTTAATGCTTGGTAGCATCAAATGTTTATTTATTTATTTATTTATTTTTTTAGTTACTCGAAAAGTATAAATTTGACTATGTTTTTGAAAATAGAAGAAAAGGAAATTTTAATTATAAATGAAATTAATTTTTCAAATCCGGGGAGGGACAATAACTCTCTTCCACCTCCTTCCCCCCCCCCCCCCCCCTAACAGAAAATTCTTAGTTTCTCTTTTATTTTAAGCTGAGAGAAAAGATTAAATTTCAATATCTTTTTCAAAATCAGAGAAAAAAATTAGTTAAATTTCAAATTCGATAGAGGCTTAATGGATAACCTAAGACCTTACCGGAATATTCAGGAGTTTGCGTTATGGAGGTTTCACTGTACATTGCAATTTTGCAAGATGTAAAATATAACTTCTAATTTTTTATTAACTTTTATGGGGGTAGGTTAAATTATGTGAGCGATTTAACTTCTATGACAGTCTTCTAGGAGAGCCCCCCCCCCCCACACACACACACCACCGCCTATAAAGGAATTTTACTCGAAAAAAATGCGGTATGACTTTAAAAAACGGAGAAAAAGAAAATTGTGTTCAGTAAAATCAAAAATCCGGGCTGGCTCTCTCCTAATTGAATAATGTCTTAAATCGCCCATTTGAGATTAGTTTTATACATCCAAATATCAAAAGAAACAGAACTAAAAATTAATTTCCAAAGCGGATATAGAAGAATAACCTCCCCAACGGAAAAATTTTAAACTGATCTTCCTCTTACTGTTAAATTATTTTAGGTTACTTGTAAATTATAAATTTTCTATATCTTTAAAAATGGGAGAAATATAAAATTTTGTTTATTAAATTTCAAATGCTGGGATGGGGGGGGGGGTCACAGCCACCCGGATTAAACACTTCCCCTTGAACACGTTTGAGATAATTTTTTAACTCAAAAACTTAAAAAAAATTAACAAATAATTTCCATGGTAGACTTAAAGGGAACCCCCCCCCCCACCCCGAATCGGAAGAAAATTCATAGCTGCACTTTCTCATAGTATTTAATTCTTTTAAGTTTCTTGAAAAGATTAAATTTACAGTGTTTATTAAAATCAGAGAAAAAATATTAGTTTGTTAAATTTAAAAATCCAGGGGCGGTAGATTTCCTTTTTGATCCACCACAACATAAATTCAATACTGTCTTCGTCCAACCGTTTTAGATAAAATCTAAACACATAAATCTAATAAAAAACTGAAAATTAATTCCTATAAAGGATTTATTGGGAAAAAGCGCCCACCTCAGTTTAGATAAAATTTTAACACATAAATATTAAAAAAAAAAAAAAAAAAACTGAAAATTAATTTCCATGATGGATTTTTTGGAAAAAGCGCCTTCCCTCCACTACCCCATTCTCTTAGTGTTTAACTAATTTAATTATACAAAAAAAAAAAAAAAAAATCCTTGCTTTTCAAAAAGAGAATTTAGTCGGTTAAATTTCAAAACTAAAGGAGCACTGTTACAGTTAAGAAATAAGTTCATAGCAATCGAATTGAAAATATGTACAATTGACCCCCCCCCCCCCTCCAATAAGGACTAAAGTTTTAAAATCTTAACCCCAACCTGAAATTGATAAATTATATCCTATATACACTTCAAAATCGTTAATTTTTCTCCAACAAATAATTATGACCATGTTCAAACCATTCATTGCAAAGAAAATTCCACTAATGAATTATAATAATCAAGCCATATTCTAATTATACATTAAACATAGAAAAAACCCTAATAATAAATTAACCTTATTAATTGGAACTTGGAGGTTAACAGCATCGATAAATTCACCCTCTATCTTATAAAAATATCAACACACAGCAGAATCGGCTCTTCACTCATTACCCGCTTTTAAAACCGTTTACAAACACGATCCCAGTAGCGAAGTCAGTAGAGCATCGTGTTCCCAAACCGGTGGTAGTGAGCTCTGTCCTCGTCGAAGGGGAAAAAAAAACCGACATAAGTTTCCCCTAAAAAAATATAGGTGCTTCAGAAATTCTCCAAAGATGGCGCCACCACACTTTTTTTGCAGACTTTTTCTAACTGGGAGAACAGCAAAAATAATAATAATAATAATAATAATAATAAAAGCAAGTGATGCTGGAAACATAATGCTAGAATAACAAAAATTAAAAGCAAGTGATGCAAGAAATGTAATGCAAGCATAGCAAAAATTAAAAGCAAGTGATGCTAGAAAAGCAAAAATTAAAAGCAACTGATGGTAGAAATGTAATGATAGAATAGCAACAAAAAAAAGTATATGTTGCTTAGAATTACTGCTAGAATAGCAGAAATTACAAGCAAGTGGTGGTCTTGATTGCTATTAGGCCAGCAACATATTCAAGCAACACAAGCTGGAATATGTATGCTTGCCAAGCAATAAAGTGTTGCAATACACACCATGACATGCTGGTAATTATGGTGGAACCAGCAAATGTGTTATGGTAGTTTATGCTAGTTTACTTTGCTGGGATACAGCATTTGATGCTTGTCTAGCAAACAAATACCAGCATGAATTTCGACCTGGGGAAATAGTGTAATGATATCTTAAAATCTGCAAGCGGCAGTAGAATGCACTAAAAGTACCGGTTTACGTACGATCACGGAAGCCAATCAGCATCGAGCGCGGTTAGTACTTATGAGGGAAGACCACATAGAATCACCTGCGTGTTGGCGCTATTCGAATTTTTAAAATAATATATTCGAATATTTTTACGAAATATTTTATAGAGTATATTTGAATATTTTATAGAAATTTTATAGATAATTTTATTGAACTTCTACAGATACTTCTATAGATTTTGGTGAAACTAGCTTATAGAAAAACGGTTCATAATTCTATAGGATTCTATAACACTTTTTCTATAAAAAAATTTTTGTGGAATTCGATATGCATAGCTGCCAACTTTTACGTTTTTTGGCTACCACTAAAATTTTAAGGAGATTTTCGCCTTCTTTAATCATGAGATTTCGACGATTAAATGAGACAATATTTTTTATAAAATTTTAGTGGTATCAAAAAAGCGTAAAGGTTGGCAGCTATGTATATGTCATTTTTGTAAGGGTCTGGTTATAACAAAAAACAATCGTTTTCAATTCATTATAATAATGGTTTTTAGTGCTTATAAATGCGATATATGAGCTATTTTGTGTTTATTAATAAATGATTTAGTTATATTATTGGTTTCCAAATCCATTTTATATATATATATTTTTACATTCATTTAACAATAATTTATACGTCACAAAGTTAAAAGATTTTTGTTTGAAGTAGTTTTCAGCGGATTAATCGTGCAAAAATTTTCAGATAAAATGCTTTACTTTGCGCGAATCTTGTTCTGTAATATTCAATGTTGTGCAAATTTAATAAAATAAAATTTTTTAAATAGGAATTCACGTATGTGACGCGGTAAAATATTTTCTTTCACCCAATTATGCAAAATTCTAAAGATTGCAACTTATGCTTTGGGGGTAACGAACATACGTTTAAATTCATTCCATTTAATAAGAAACGTTATTTGTGAAAACATGATTTTAAAACTCCATTCTATAACGCTGAAATTTGCAACCATTCGCGAATATACAAAATATCAGCTACAATTAGGATAGCAAATATTTTATAATTCATTCAACTATACACCGAAGAGCCATTACATTATAACCACCTGTTTAATACGACATAGGACCACATTTCACCCTCATAATCGCCAACACGCGACCTAGTATCAACACGACAAAGTTCTTATAGGTAGTCTGAGGTATCTAGTACCAATCGCACACCAACTGCTCCCTGAAATTCTCGCATATCGCGAGGTGGTAGCATTGCAGTACGAATTGGGATTTCCAGGTGGAACTACAAATGTTCTTTTGGATTCATGTCAGGTGAATTTGGATTCCAGAACATGACTTGAAACTTACTAGAATGCTCCTCTAACTACTCCCTAACTATTCCACCCGAATGACATGGTGCATTATTATATTGGTAAGTGCAATAACCCGCCGGAAACATTATTTTCATTAATAGGTGCACTTGGTCTGCAACGATGTTCAGGTAGCGCACAGACGTCAGGGATTGTTTTATGGGGATTACGGGTCCTAATGTGCTCGATAAAAACATCGCCCACACGATAATATAACCGCCGCAGTCTTCTTTCCGACCAACTGTGCATCCAGGAGCCAGGGTTAATGTTGGAAATCGGCATGTTCGCACGCGCCCGTCGATGTGATGGACCAGAAAACATGATTCGTCGGACCATGCAACTTTCTTCCATTATTCTATGGTCCAATTCCGATGTTCATTAGCCCGTTGTAGGTGCTGCTGGCGATGACCTGCTGTCAGCGCAGGAACGCGCTTAGGCCCCCAGCTGCGTAGGCCTATACGCAACAGTACACGCGGCACTGTGTGTTGAAAAACACTGTCGGGGTCACCACTGTTGTAGCTGTTGGTGATTTTGGCTGTTGGAACTCTTCTGTCACGACGAATAGAGCGTAACAATCTCCGCTCCCCACTGGATTCAATGCGCCGCGGGCGACACACTGTTCGCTGGAGACTTGTCATTTCACCATCCATACACCACTTTCGGTACGTGCTCACAATGACTGCACATGCACAGCCCACCAAACGCGTCGTTTCCGATATCGATGTTTCCAGTCGCTGAGCCATAACTATTTGACCTTTATCAAAGTCTGATAAATCTGCTGCTTTTCCCATTAAGTCGCCAATCACGCTATGTTTTTAAATACAATGCATGGGAGCTTTATATACCCCAATATCTACCGCGCACGCGCCATGGCTTTGTTTCTGAGCGAGCTCATTGTTATAGATGGAGGGTGGTCATAATGTAATGGCTCTTCGGTGTAAATAATTGCATGTATAGTTACTGACTGCTTTGAAAAATGATCCTGGTTAATATTAATTAATAAAATATATAAATGTTATAAAGCAAAAGCATTTCCATGAGTAGCGCTGCCTCCCTGTTGAAAATGCCAAAGACCTGGCCAAAAGTGTGTTTTTATAGCAGTTTTATTAATATCTAAACAACGTAAAACATTAATTTTTACATTGTAGAGTAAAAAAGATATATGTTCTTTCAAATGAAATATGTTTGAAAACTGTCTGTTAATTTTCCAATTTTTTTAGTCTGTAAAATGATTTTGAAGCATGAGTATTTCTTAAATCGACTGGCTACCCTGTTATAGGAGATTAAGACGTTTATGTTGAAAACAACGTAAGTAATTCTGGATTTATGTGTTATCGCCTTAATGTTCTATAATAATTAAATAAATGTAATAATAAAATGAATTAAATCTTCGCAATTAAATAAATGCAATTTAACCCTTTATGTCCTGAAGGGACTTTTAAGTCCAATTAACGAAAATGCAATATAAAATTTATTTAATTCATCTACTAATAAATGTATACAACACTTTTCATACAAAATACTTTGCTTCATCACGTTTAGTAATCACAGCGAAACAGTCGAAGCTAAATATGTTTAATGTGGTTAAATTCTCGACCATTTACACGAATTTAGCTTTTCTCTTATTAAAAAATGTTCTATGAAGAATTTGCAACTACAAAAAACTTCTCGGTTACAGATAGGATCAAAATACATTTATTAGCCTTCGGTACGCTATTTTTTTCTCCCACCTATTAAAATGTCGTCTTCAAAAAATAATGTTTCGTTGTATAATCCAGCCCTAAAACAAATAAGATGTATCATTGTACCGTTAAATACTCTACTGTAATTTTTTGAACTTCTAAGCATCGAACATTTTCAATTTTTATACCGTGGTATTGGGAAAAAATGTACTTTTAAATGCAATTTGTTTGAAAACTGCTACTGAATCTATTTTTCAGATATTAATTTCTTTCTAGTTTTTAGAACCTTTTGTTTTTTATTGGCAACACAAGTACTCCATTTATGTCAAAAGTAAAGGAAAAATACTTAGAAAATAGTAATTATATCTTTTTGTTGCCTGTCTCCCATAACAACTGAAAAAAAAATTGTAATTAAAATACGAGCTATTTTGAAAAAAATATGTAAATAAAGGATTTCTGATAGAACATGGAGACATTATAAACTATATTTAATTTTAAGTATATATATTAATATTAGAAACAAATGAAGACATATGAATTATTAGATAGCCGAATTTTTTTGTCGAGTTTCTTTAATGATGACATCTTTTTTCTTGGATTTGTGTATTATTTAACGATAGTGACGTCATATGCATGCTTTACTGTAGATGTTGTTCAAGATTAGATCGTAAATGGTGAATTCTTCCTCCGGATGCAAATGACATCATTTTATATAAAATAAAAGCATACGTTTTAAGTGGTAAAATTGAAATATGTTTTGTACTATCTATATTTATGTACAGTCTTATAAAAAAAAGTAAACACCCCCCTAACTCCTCAACAAATTATCGTAGATGAAAGTTACTGGTACCGAACGATTGGAAATAAAGTCTGCTTTTAAATGATGTATATAAAATTTGCTTAGGGGCCATCTACATATTAAAACGAATCCAAACTTCATTTTTTTTCAATGACAATACCCAATTTTAACAAGATATTTCAAATCTTCGGTTCAAATTATGCCTAGACACCGAATTTTAAGTCATTAGAATGATAAGTTTTTGAATTGTAAACATTCAAAATTTAGTGCTTCTAATGTTAAATTACATTTTCATATTTTTATTAATATCTCCAAAAATTATGCTCCTAATGTGCTAATTTTTTGTGTAACAATAATACTAATATACCCAAACATAAATACTCTGAAATTGCAATTTTTATAATTTTATGATATGAATTATGAATTATGAAATTAATATTAAAAAAAATTATGAATTGCAACCTACAATTTTTTTGATGGATTTAGATTTATTAAGTCCTGCTTAATGTAAATCCAAAATTTCACATTTTTCTTCCAAGTAGTTTTCAAATAATGCTTAAAAAACGGTAAAATGATGGTTTAAGGGGACGTCTATAATAGAAGTGACTAGATATTTTGAAATTTCTTCTGCTGTATTGTAATCTAGCAGGCTTCATTGACTTCTTAAGGTGCCTTGATCAAGATGGAGGCTCTCACGGTTAATAATTGATTTCCGAACTTCAATTTGGATGCAGCCCTTAAAATACGCTCGTTTTAAAATAATTAATTTCTCGGAAACTTATGGTACGAATTGCATAAAAATTTGTTTTTAGGCTAATTGAAGGATGTAGAGTTCATTTATGATGTCAGAATTATGTACTGCTATTGAAAAAAACAAAGTTATGGTTCGTTTTAATATGTAGATGGCCCTTTAAGCAAATTTTATCTATATAATTTAAAAGTAGACTTTATTTCCAATCGTTCGGTACCAGTAATTTTCTTCTACGATAATTTGTTGAGGAGTTAGTGGGGGGTGTTTACTTTTTTTTCTACGACTGTACATATATGTATTTTTTTCAATGGGGTGGGGGGGTGACACTAAATTCTGAAAAAGGAGAATTCCTGTTTTCTAGTTTACATTGTTCTTGTAAGACTGGTGAGGTTTCCACAACAGTATTTTTTTTAAATTATTCTTGTAAATATTTTACAAAAAACTCTAACTACCGATATATTAAATCAATTATTTTTAATCTATCTAAAAATCTAATTGTTAATATGTAAGTCGTTTTGAATATCTTCAGACATTAACGAACGTAATTATTGAAGAGGAGCAAATTTCCGATTTATAAATCGGGACGTAAAGGGTTAAAAAACGAACAACGCTTTTGACAGATATATACTCAAGCAGCATGTTTTAAAAACAGAAATATTGAGAACCCCAAAAGTTGTTATAAATAGAGAAACGTTTTGTAATTTATCGCTGGGTTGCGGTCAATAAGTAAGTACCAAGTGAAACTTACACCATGTGCAAAATTACTTAAGAGATGACACATTATTTAAAAAATGTTAAATTATTTTAATACCTTAGAACTTTCAACTATAAAAAACCATAGTCTTTTTCAGAGGAATATAAGAAATACAACAGTTATTGACGCCTAACTTTCAAAATCCACGTAGATGGTGAAGAAAGAAGTGAAAGTGGAAGTTAAATTATACATCCGGAAACATTGCGAAAATAAAACATGGATATAGGGAAGTGGAAAATTACACGTTTTATCATTCTTTAAGTAAACTGATCCAAATTCTGGGTATGTTGTAGGATAAAACGTCATTACAAACAGTATTTTCATTACTGTTTTATTGTTTCATTATGTGTTTCATACTGTATTATTCATTATTTTTTGCAATGACGTTTTATCCTTAAAAAGGTATATTTTTAAGTATTAAGTATTTTCATTACTGTTTCATTGTTTCATTATGTGTTTCATTACTGTATTATTCATTACTGTTTGCAATGACGTTTTATCCTACAACATAACCAGAATTTGGCTCAGTTTACTTAAAGAATGATAAAACGTATAATTTTCCACTACCCTATATCCATGTTTTATTTTCGCAATGTTTCCGGATCTATAACTTAACTTCCACTTTCACTCCTTTCGTTCCCATCTACGTGAATTTTGAAAATTAGATGTCAATAACAATTGTGTTTCTTATATTTCTCTGAAGAAGACTATGTTTTTATAGTTGAAAGTTCTAAGGTATTAAAATAATTTAACATTTTTAAATACTGTGTCATCTTTTAAGTAATTTTGCACATAGTGCAAGTTTAACTTTAACTTTTAAAGATGAATTAAGCATTTCTATTTATTTATTTACTGAAGAAAGTACCAATTATACTTTCCGGTACAGTTGGTGGTTAATTTCAGAAAATATACTATATATAAAAAATATCTATCGGTGTTAAAAACTATTTTTATCTACAGGGTGTCCATAATTAAACGACCTTACTTTAAAGTTGTTCACACACAAAACTATTATACATAAAGTTGTGAAATTTTGTGAAAGACATAAGAAAGGGATGGGAATTTAAGTAAAAACAAAAGGTTCAAAATTTCGCCACCAGAGGCGATTTTTAATACATTACACATTTATCATTACGATAGTTAAGAAATTTTATTTACAGGATGTCCATAATTAAACGACCCTATTTTAAAGTTGTCTATAGACGAAACTGTTGTTCGGAAGGTTGCGAAATTTTGTGGAGGACATAATAAAGGTATGGGAATTTGTTTCAGCGAAAAAAAATAGGAGGCCGTTTTTTAACGAATTAAAAATTTAGCATACATTTACGATAGTTTAAGAAATTTTGTTATAATCAAACATGTTCTGTATGACAGTCATTTTCGGATACCATATGGAATAGTAAGGTTGCATGTTCCCCAGTTGACCGCGGTGTTTTCTGTTAAATGCTAGTAACATATCATAAATGCTATCTTTAGAATAAGGTTAAGTTAATAAATAACATTTCTAAACTATCGTAATGCTAAATGTTTCTATTAAAAATATCCCTCTGGTGACGAAATTTTGCACTATATTTTTCTTTGCTTATACAAATTCTCATCCCTTGATTATGTCTTTCACAAAATTTCAAAACTTTATGAACAATAATTTTGTCTGTAGGCAACTTTGAAATAGGGTCGTTTAATTATGGTATTTAATTATGGACACCCTGTATATTTCCCTTGCAGATGTTTTCAAAGTGTATGTGAATTTTGTTTTTAAGAAAACGATGCAAGACACTTAAAAAATAGTCATCTGTGGCAGCCCTGTGTATATTTTCGTTCGTGTTTGTTGTATTGGGCGATTGCACCGTCACGTATTGGACAATTAGACTAAATTTTCATGAATACATTTGCAATTATGAAACATTCATTTAAGGTTTTTTTTTTAATAGCTGACCCAGAGTAAGTACTCTACTTATGTGATATTATCAGAAAAAAAAATCACGTTTTTAATGAAAAAAAAATAATGAATTAGAGCTGTCACGTGCGGGACACAATATTGGACACGACTTTTCATATGCTTTGTTTCTAACAAGAAATCCCCTGATTATGCTGTGTTTATGGAGCTGAAAATTTTTTTAGTAAAACTTCAGACTCCTTATTAACTATTTATTCATAAAAAGTGGGGAAGGATTGTACTTTGGGCCGATATATTAAGAAAGAGAAACAACGTATAAAGGCAAAAAAATGTGTTTAGAAAGCATACAGCTGTTTCAAAACCTCTAAAGTGTCATGGCAAGTTTGTATGGCATTTAAAAAAAAATATATCATTACATTTTTTTAGTATTTTTTTCTGGATAAAGATTACTTTCGTAATTTAAAATGATCCATTTTCCAAAATTTAGATCTTCATTGGGAATTAAGATTGTTCAATTGTTTGTTTCATTTTTTTTTTTTTTTTGACAGGCAGTAGTTGTGACAAACTGTGTTCCTTTCCTTGTGTTCAGTGATATGCAAGCTTGATATTAATTTGATTTTAGTTACGTTTTTCCAAGGATTTTACTTATGTACTCTTTCTTAAATTTCTTCTTTTCGAATGTAGAATATTTTGGTGCTCGGTGAAGGCGGGACCGCTAAGTAAGAAAAATCGTTTGCCGATTGAACTGCGTGCATTTCGTTCTTTTGCTACACAAATGTTTTTATGTTACCACCTTCCCCATCAACTACTTCTTTTCCATGTCAATAATATTTCCTCCATTCTTTTCACTGAAAAGGAATTTTGCCATGGATTTACGTTTAAACTTAGAGGATGGTCCATCACTTCATGTAATTTCTTTATGTGGATGATTTTTCTCTAAAACTTTGCTTGATAAACAAATTAGGTTAAAGTAAAAATAGTATTTTTGCCTTTATTTGTGGTACACTGTAAAAAACCACTGTAGATTTGCCAGAATAAACTCGTTCATAGTGAAAATGATGCATCTTTCTTTGGTTTCCTGACCATGGTAACATGGAAAATACAATAGTTACGTAAAATTAACAGCACAATGTGCTGGCAATTTGGGCGCATTTTTTTACAGCACAAACTGTTGGCGTCCAAATTGCCAGCACATTGTGCTGTTAATTTTACGCAACGACTGTATTTTCCATGTTAATATAGTCAGGAAACCAAAGAAAAATACAGCACATTCACTGTGATCGAGTTTGTGCGTGAGATGAACAGTACCTTGTACTGTAAAAATGTCGTTTTTAGGTAGATTTCGTATGAAATACTACCTATTGGCGTCGTTCCTACGTTGGAATTTCTGAAAAATTTTTGCAGATCTACACCGATCATGACCCCTAAAGCCCAAAACCACCCTCAGTAAAAAACTTTATCTATCTATCTATGTATATATATCACTTTCTTCTGGACACGATAACTTCCACAATTCTGCACCAATCTCTTCCAAACTGATACATAAAATAAGGGGCATAAAATCTCGTTTAAGTTCGTTAATAGGCAAAATCGGACCAAGGGGATGGAAATAGGGAGGGGTTTTGTGAAAATAGAAACCCCCCCCCCATAACTTCTTAATTTTTGTACATATAAAATCAGTTTAAGGTTTTTATTACTTCTAAAAATAGGGCCAAAAATTTATGTATCACAGATTTTTAATAAAGTTAAAAATGGGCTGAAGGGGCGCAAAAAATAGGGTTTTTGGGAGAAAAAAATTCATAACGTCGTCAATTCTCAAGATATCAAATCCAATTAATTTTATCATGAATTTCCTTAACATTATCTACAACTTTTATATTCACAAGTTTTTGATAGGACCAATTCGTACCGCAAAACAAAAAAAAAAAAATAAATAAAAACGAAAACAAAAAGGGCGTTTGAAGAAGAAAAAAAATCCATAACTCCGTCAATTCAAAAGATATAAAATCCCCATGAATTTATGATATATCTTCTTAATATTGTCTACAACATCTATATAGACAAGTTTTGGATAGGACCAATTCTTACAGCAAAAACAAAAAAAAAAAATACATAGCGGTTGAAGAAAAAAATCATCTCAGTAAGGGTGTATTTAAATCCAAACTGCCTATTTTCTGAATCATTTTACAATTCATTTTTGCTCTCAAAGGCTTCCAATTGGTACCTTTTCTTACTCAGAAACTATATAATGTATAACTATACTAATGTGAAACTATATAATTGTCAATTTTTTTATAGAGGCAGAATATATTTTAAAACATGCTGTCAAAGTGGGCCTTTTGAACCGAATTTCCCAAAGCGGATTGTGTTGGAAAATTCATTGCACTAAAGGAGTATTCAAATCCAAACTGCTTATTTTCTGACTCATTTTTAAATTCATTTTTTCTCTCAAACGCATCCAATTGGCAGATTCGCTTATTCAGAAACTGTATAATGTACCGTAATGATCGATTTTTTGACAGAGGCAGAATATATTTCAAAAAATGATGTCAAAGTGGGCATTTTGAACAGAATTTCCCGAAGCAATTGTGTTAGAAAAGAAAACTATTGTCTTACTGAGAAAATAATTGTTTATATATCAAGTTTTAATTAATTGAACGAAAATTAAAAACACAGGTCGCTTATAAATCTCTTCAAAAATCACGTCAATAAGTTTCATATTTTTCCTATTAAAAATGAATCTGGAGTTATGCCAGAAAATTTTGAGTTGTTGAGCATGGAAAACTATTTTTTTTTAATACCGCCCTACCATGATTCGGATAAAACCAGTTATTATATAAAAATGAAATAAAAACTCGTCAAAAGCGGTCAGATAAAATTATTAAAGTGGGTTTATCTCTAATCGTGATTTGATTTTTGTTTGTGAAATTAGTGTACTTAATTTAGAAATCTGCCTCCGCCTGTAGGCTTCGCCGGCAGGGATTTTTTTTGTTTTTTGTTTTTTTTTAGTTTTTTACAGTGTAGTTAAACATATAGAATAAGTCAGATAGTTACCAATGAAGCAAAGATGCAGCAGTGAATTAAAAACGCACTTACCCTCCACCACAAGACACTTTTTTCTTCATTCTGATACTCGAAGGAAAATGACATTCCGAAATGAATTTTCAACATTCTTATTTGTTTATTCTTATTCATTTCAAATTTCATATATTGGGTTCTTTTAACATTTAAATGATTCATCATTTTAGTCATATTTTCCGTTATTGTATCATATTCATTGCTAATTTGAGAACTTAGGTGTGTTCAGTTGAGTTTTGCCATCCATATTTTCCCATGTTTTTTCACAAAATAAATTTATTTGAATCACTAGGAATTGTAAATAGTTTTCCATCACAGCTTTTTAGTAAACTAAAGAACATTCTAAATATATTATTAATATTACATATATATATACATATATATTTTAATACCATTCATGTTCATTATTGGAAATATTTTTATTTAAAATTCGGCACAGGTGGCCTCACGTGTGAGACAGCATAAAATACTGTTTTATCAATTTATAAACTGATATTATTCAAAAATTTATTTGGGAAAACTTTGTACATAAAAGATTCTTTGTAAGCCAGAACCATTTAAAAATATAATTCTTTGTTCAGTACCAATTAAAAAAAAACTTCTTATTCTGTTACGCGTGGGACATAAATTTACTGCAAATGTAATTGGTAATAACCTAACTGATATTACCGTAAAATTCTTAAAACAAGGCATAAAATGGAAAAAAAAAATGCTCGCATATAATAAACTCTAACAGCAAAAATCTGAAAGTCAAAAACAAAACAAACTTAGGGGCGGTCCATAAATGATGTCACATTTTTTTCAATATTTTTGACCCCCCTTCCCCGCCTCTTTGTCACAAAGTGTCACACTTCACCATACCCCTAACCCCCTTGCCACATGTCACGCTATATTACATAAACATATACTTGCAGTTCAGGAACAAAGCACTACGTTATAGATCATATTTCAAACTTTATTTTTAAACTTTAACGACGTGTTTTAACGACATTTGTGACCATAACAATAAAAATGACTCATGTACTTATTTTGTATGAAATAAGATTAAGGTTTATAATAAAAACGTAATTAATATACAATAGTAATAAAATATTAATACGAAAGAGCAGCTGAAAACAGTCGTATTTTGGAATTTAATATATTTGGCTTTAAACTTACTTTATGAAACAAAATACTCTAATTTCAAAATAACTTCAAAATTTAATCTGCTGATTTTTAATACTTTTAATTTAACCAAAATGTGTGATGTCACATTTCTTCTTACCCCTTCCCTCCCCCTTGTCACAAACTGTCACAATTTCACGAATCCCCTTCCGCCCTTCCAAGCGTGACATCATTGTGGAAGGCCCCTTAGGTTGTTTTGAAGTCAATGGGTTGTAGTCGCATGGTAACTCAGCTGATGGCGGCAATCTTTGAAGCACGGCTGCCACTCCCTAAAAGTGAAATATTGAAAAATCTATCTTAGATATGTATTATTTGAACTTTGAAAAATAATTTCAGTAACTCATATAATTATTTTTACAATATTTTTCTCAGCCGAAAAATGTCTTGTTTTTCCTGTAATGGCAAATTATATTTTCGTATATTAAGAATTTTTGTTTTTTAAAGGGTATACAATCATATTCATAATATGCTGTGCTTTCGTTTCAATTTATAAAAACAGTTTATGAACACAATATTGGTTACAACTGTTTATAATAACACCTATCTACTACATTGGATCTATTTGGCCATTAGTATTCCGGTTAAAATATAATCACTGCCAACATTAGAAATCTGCCTCATATAAAACTTTATAAGCACAACAGGACAAAATACATTTTTTATAATAAAAATTAAAAAGTATTTTTTAATCTTATGGCACTAAATGAATTTAATTTACGATATTTTAATTTACATACACCTATCGACTACATTGGATCTATTTGGCTCATTAGTATTCCGGTTAAAATATAATCGCTGCGAACATTAGAAATATGCCTCATATAAAGCTTTATAAGCACAACAGGACAAAATACATCTTTTATAATAAAAATTAAAAAGTACTTTTTAATCTTATGGCACTAAATGAATTTAATTTACGATATTTTAATTTACATTAATTTAATTTACGAACCTAGTTTAATTATTTATTAACCTTAGCATGAATTTAATTTATTTATTAACACTAAGAAATCTTCCGCGTAAATTAAATTTCCCTATAAAGCAGTATTTTTTAAAATCTTGCTTTCATTTTCTTTTAATTTAATTTATTTGACATTTTGTAAATTACATATTTTCCTACATTAATACCCAGTTGTAAGAAGGTAAAAAATAACAAATCTTTTGTTTACAGATTGCAATTTATTTGCGTTTCTATCCTCCAGTTATTTTTCATCTTACGTTTGCTCTTGAAAGTGTTACTTAAAAAAAAAAAAATAATAATAATAACCGACTTTCTTAGATTTACTTTTCAGACAAAATATCAGGTTTCGGATGATAGTTTGTGCAAATATATTCTGTCGGCGATAGTATACATAGCGAAGTTTAGTTTCGTTTGTCATAGGAAAATAAAGGCTAGAAATGTGACAAAAATGCTTATCTTCTTCTAGAGATGTTTATTTCTATTTGCAAAACGTCTAACTCATATAAAATACGATCAAATAGTAAAAATCTTGTGTCTGTTGGAATGACATGAGAAAGTAGCTTCTCAAAAAGGAATATAATATTGATATGTTAGTTTTTAGTGGTTTTCCGAGCATTAGATTCAGATTTTCTTAATATTACTATTGTTTTATAAATAAATGGAAAAGATTTTGTTATGAAGCTAATTAATAACAAGTGGATTCAGCAATTACAGTTGTGTTTATGATTAAAAATAGTACAGATAGTTTGAAGCTGTTCCTGTACACACTGATAAAAATTTCGCCGTTGGATTACTCAAAAAGCTTATCAGCACAAAATCCTGCATTTTCCTATGATATTACAGTATGTAACGTTATTTATTTATACTCTATTAGGCCATAAATTACTGTAACTTTCAAGAAAGTATCTGACTGTAAATCACAGTAACTTTCAAAAACGTATCTCACCGTAATTCACAGTAATATATAGATTGTAAATAAATGTATATGACCGTATATGACATTTTTTTTAGTATCAATTATTATTTTGTTTGAATTTTCATTAGAGGTCATATATATGTAAGTAATAAGTCTTGGATTCTTTTTCATGCATTTTAATAAAGGTTCTTGGTTATAGTACAGAGAATTATTTACACGATTATTTTAGAAAAGACAAGTCATGCCGTCTATTTAACGGATGCTCAGCTAATGGTGACACAATACTTTTTCGTCACTATTTATACCAAAATAATAGCCAAGTTTGCTACACTTTAACGAAGAAATTCTGTTGAACAACCAGTTCTGGCATGATAAAACTATTGATAAGCTTGCTCCAATTTCATACTACTCTAGGTGCATTTATTATAAAGAGATTTTCTGAGTCGGGCTGTTTCTATCGGCCTATAACTTTATTGCTGTTGCTAAGTGCCTAGCGAACCCATTAAGTACCTTTCAATAAATATATGAGAACTGAAAATAAGTTATGTTAATAAATGCGTACTACAACTAAAAACGCACTTTCAGCAATTACCGGTCATAGCCAATAATGTAATCTATTCATTTTGTGTTTCTCTCCGAATGAACGATGAATGTTATGCACAACCGAATCTAATATCAAAAACATGTCGCAGTGCACCTCAGTGATCCCTTTTCACTTCATTATGTTTGAAGTATCGTAACATCATTAAAATATACAGCAAAGAATTTTGCCCCAAATATCATAATGTAATGTAATCCATTTGTATTTAAGTAATAAGAGTTATATGTTATAACAGGAGCCGGAGTTGTGTGAAGGCGTCGTGATTTTAGATATATTTATGTGATGCGCGGAATTTACAAGGATTCGGAACTATTATCCACCATCTGTCCGTGTTCTATCTCTCGTACATATATCCAGATTACGATGTAAACGAACGATAAATGTTATTTTTTGCTATACTTTGCTATGCGAACATTTCATGGTAAACCTCAGTATCTTAAACAATTACATGGGAACTAATGAGCACATTGCATTTGGTTGGGGCAATAAGTTAAAATAACTTGTGGCATGTTACTAGAATTGACAATAGCAAATTATAAATAATATGGCTAATTGAATTTTTAAGTGAATATGAATACCATTAAATTAAAAAAAAAGTGTCCAAACAACATTTGCTCTAAATAAGGGTCCTATGTACAAAACACTAACCATAAGATACAGCACTTTGGCAGTGAACTGAAATCTCTCAATAAAATGGCAGATTTTTATTTACTTCTACATTCGGAACAATAAAGTATTCAGATTCGTTTCTATTTCTTTCTCTCTGCTTCCCTTCATCGGTCTTCGATCAATTAAATTAAGAAATAAGAATCCCTCCCATTTACAGATGAAACAACATTTTCATGGCAAATGCATAATTTAAGTTTTATGTTTTATGTCATTTTTGATTATATAATGATTTTACGTGCTATTTTGTTTCTTCCTTTTTACTTACTTACATGCAAAGTGTCAACTTAAAACCATATTCACGCCGATATAGCTAATGTTGACGCACAATACCGTACTAGAACCCGATTACAGAAAAATAGCTCCAAAATCTAATGAAAGAATTTTTTCTAAATAGTCTTTCAACATGTGTGTAAATTAAAACCCATCATATCATTTAAAAAATAGATCACATTCTAGTTAAATTGAAAATTCTATTTTCATTTATTTTTTTCTATTTTAAAAAGAATTTTCAAAAGAATTTTTCTTGTAGTTACACATGCATGTTAAAGTAGATCAGAAAAAAAAATTATATAAGTTAACTTTTATATATAAGCATAATAAAATAAAAGATTATATATTTTCATCTTCACTTTCTTGTGCTAAAACAATCTAGAAAACAACTCACCCTGCAAAAAAAAAATAAAATAAAATAAAAAATAAAATAAAATAAAATAAAATAAAATAAAATAAAATAAAATAAAATAAAAATAAAAATAAATAAATAAATAATAATAATAATAATAAATTTTTATTAACTTTCTGTTGAAACTAGTACCTGGGTTTTGATAAGAACCGAATCAAGCTATTTAATCGGATCATAGACGATATGATTAGAGCAGGTATACGAAAGCAGAGTGCTTGCTCACAAAATGAGGAAATTCAGCATTTAGGATTTAATTTTCTAAATGGACTTTTCTAGCCCTAAATATCGCTAAATGTATTCTTTTAACATTAACAATAATAAATATATGCATTATTGTTAATGCTGAAAAAAAATTGGATCGGCATTAATTCCCTTGTGTGTTTGACATAATAAAGGGACTATGAATTGTGACCCTTGTGATTAAAATATTTTAAAATAGAAGTCGTCAACATATTAAAAATTGTACCAATTTTAATTTTGCATAAATGGCAACATTCAATTTTAACACTCCATCTGGGTTCCTTCAATCAAATAAACCGGAAAGTATGTAGTTTATGATTTTCTTCTAAAGATATCCATAACGTTCTTTGGAATTATATACAAACAATTATTTGTTGTAGTGCGTTCTTCTTCACCGTAAAATTTCTATGGGATTTTAAAATATCATGTATATTAAAAATGATAGAGCCAAACCTTTTTTCATTTTTCAGTTGCGTTGTAGCTCTGTTGTGAGGAGGTCGTGTGTGATGTTAGCTCCTTCGTATGATATATTTTCGCAGTTTTGAATGGCAGGTGGGGCGGTTCGTGTGAATAGTTTCATCTCTATTTGAGCTGTAGCATGGCGTCGATGGAAGATACGAGTTATATGGCGGATGTTATTGAAAACATCGCAAATGGAATGTTAGTCAGCAATTTTAAGGAACAATTTGAAAATATTTCGTCCAATTTCGAGGACTATTCTAAAAAAATACTGGCTGATTTTTACACCTTTGTGCATAGATACATTTTGGACCTGAAAGCTAAAGATGGTTACACTACTTCACCTACCGATCAAGAGGAGGTAAGAAGAACCTGCTTTGATGCTTTCTCTTTGCTAAAGGAGCCTACTATTGATAATTTGTTAAACTCTGCTATTTTTAGTTTTTTCTGTTCTATTCAGCATAAGAAAGCACCTAACTTAATCATTAATGACACTAACCTTAAAAATGAATTATTCAATGCCGTCAAAAAGGGGATTAAGCGTCCCTTGTCAGAGGAGAGTTCTACTATCCCTCTTGCAAATAAATTAAAAAATATTGCAAATGAAGTTAATTTAAGCGAAAATGTTGACATGGAGCAATCCAATTTTAATGTTAGTTCCGTCCAGGAACCCGGTAACTCTAAAAAACCTACTAATCCTTTCTATATCGAAATCGACCAAAATTGGGCGACGCTAGCTCAACAAATTATCGAGGTAAATTCTGAAAAACCCAAAATAGCTCTAAAAGGAGAAGTCGTTCAATGTGATTCTGATAATGACTACAAACAAACGCAAAGGTGGCTAAATCAAAAAACAATAAAATATACTACCCTTGACCCCAGAGAGTTAAGACCGAAGAAAATATGCATTAGGGGCCTCCCCTGTTATACAGATGTTAAACTAATAGAAGAAAGCCTTCGCGAGCATGGGTTTGCAGTCACCAGGACTGCCATGCTTAAAAATAGAAAGACAGGGCATTCCATGCCAATCTATATGTTAAATGTCATACCACGAAAAAACGTTGAGGAAATCTACAAAATCAACGTGATCCACTATATTTCTGTTAAAATCGAAGCCTTTACTTCCAAAAATAAATCTACACAATGCTATCAGTGTCAAGGGTATGGGCATGCCTCAGAGGTGTGCGGCTATGACGCCAAATGTGTGAAAAGTGGTGAATTACACTTAAGCACTGCTTGTGAGCACAAAGGCAGAATTAAACCCACATACGCTAATTTGGCCTTGGACATCCCGCGAATTTCCGCGGGTGTGCGCGTACAAACTTGAAAATAAACATAACAGAAAAACTACACGTAATAGCGTCAGCAATCTCTCCTCAGAAACCCAAATTCTTGCCGAAATTTTTAAAGATTATAACTACACTAAAAACCTTCGACTAATGAACCCTCAACCAGTACTAGCATGTTAAATTCCGAAATTAATGTTAGTGAAAACTCAAATACCCTTTCTTCTCCTACTACTGAAAATACTAATAATACTCAAAATCTGAAAATTCCCTTAAATTACTCTAATGATATTAAAGATATACTTACCACCTTCAATGACATAAAAGAAGTTTTTCAAATTACAAAATTTTTAAGCTGCATCAAAAACATTTCAACTCAAACCAAAATAATTGATAACCCCATGCAAAAAGTAATGGTCATCATTAACGAATTCGACAAACTTGCTAACCTTCTCAACTTAAATGAAGAATAACTTCCTTCCCCGCTAAACTTTTTCTTTTGCATTGTCTTTCTGTATTTTGTGTGTTAAAAAAAACAACCTTTTAAACTGCTTTTTGTATTGCTTTTCAAGTATTTATTATGTCTTACCTTTTTTGCCTTAATTTCATTAACATGGTATCCTTGTATCCCCTATTTTCTTCGAGTTACCAGACTGGTCGGGTCCGTCCTCTTTTCCCCTTGTTCCCCTATACTTCTTGTGTTTTTTTCAGTACTGTTAGTCTGAACTCTCCTCATTGTTGATTTTTATTATCGTTTTTTATTCTCTATTGTGCATTAACTTATAAACTTTAATCACTTTTTTTAAGTAAATATATAATTATTTTTTGTTCTAAACTTTCGTACTTTGCTTTGCATTTATTGTGTTAAACTAATGTATGGTCTCTGAATTCAGTCTTTTTTTTTATGCTGGGGTTTCCTGGTAACTTTTTCGACTGTCATGGACATTTATTTTGGATCATATGGAACATTTTTTTTCTTTCCCTTATTGCTATACTAACAATTTTTTAATTGTTTTTTCTTCTGTACTTTTATTTTTTACTTGTGGCCACCAGCCGCGTATAAACTTAATTTTTTTCTAAAGCTCCCAATGTATTGAAACACGCAATATTTCCAGCCCGGAGGTGCAGTTGCAACGCAACTAGGGACTCCAAGGACACTGCTCACATTGTTCCATTGTTCTATTAGAGCCAAAGAGACTCTCTTTTGCAGAGGTTTCACAATTATGAAAATGTCCCAATTAAAAAGTCGTAGAGATGGGAAACCTCTCCCTCTTTACTTACTGGAACTACCTAAAAATGCTACCTCTTAGGAGATTTTAATGTTAATGCTTTTTTTAGCTTAAGGGTTGAAGTTGAAAAATTTCGCCCCTCTAAAAAAGCAACTCAATGTCATCGCTGTCAAAAGTTCTTCCACGTAAGTGCGAACTGTCATTTAAATCCCAAATGTGTGGGATGTGGTGGTCCCCACCTGTCCCCAGACTGCCAAATTAAAAAAGATGTCGCTACTGCTAAAGAAAATTCTACCGAAATCATTAAACATCCTCCTAAATGCGCTAACTGCTCTTTAGAGCACCCTTCATCTTATAAGGGTTGTTCGCAATTTCCTCTGAAACCCCAATTTAAAAAATCTTATGCTAAAGTAGTTGGTGAAAGTAAAAAAGAAAAAAATTCTGCCAAAAAATCCCAGAGACAGTCTGATGACGGTCAACTTACCAACCGTCAATAAAATTCCTTCAATGCCCAAGGCTCCGCCTCCCACTCAGCAGCTTTATGAGTTGCAGGAATTTTCAGGTTCTATCAATACGATAGTTGAAATCCTATCTAAAATCAAAGAAGAACTAAATGTAAGTTTGTTTAACGAAATCCCAGTTAAACTCAACAGTGTCTTAGAAGAGATACAATCTGAAAATAATCCAATAACTAAAATTCTCGCCTTCAGCGAGATAATCGACAGTAACTTTTACTTCTCTAGTAGCGAGTCATACGTTCGCTTATGGCCCCCTACCCTTAATTTTAAATTTTCTTTCTTTTATTTTTGTCATTTAAATGTATGGTCACTGAAAAGTGTCTTTTTTTGGTATGGTTTTTGACTTGGCTTGCAACATTTCGGCTTCATGAACTTTGAACAACTCTTTTCTAACTCTATCGATCGATTTTCTACTGCGGACTTCATGTAACAGTGAAGCCCCGCCCCTATTTTCGTATTGGCTGCCTAACTGGCCACTTACTTAAATAGACTTTTCCTCTCTCTTTCTCTCATTCAGTCTTTGACTCTCGGCGGTGCTGGGGGTTATCGACACTCATAGTAGCTTTTCGCTACACTTAGACTAACATTTCCTGTTTTTTCTATGATGTGCTATACACAAACTCATCTACAGGGTGTGGATTTGATCTTCAAATAGGTAGCCCCTGGAACTGCACCGCTGTTCACTGTTAAGTTAAAATACTAGCAGGCGTTGCCCGGTACATAGTATGCCCACTAAAGTTCCTTGCCACCCACTTATCTTCGGAACAGCTGCAGCTATATTCATAAAAGTGGTGTCTAGGTATAGTAAAGTAGCCATTCGCTACTGAACGAAACCACTTAAGCGCCATCTGGAGGAAAACTGCGGAGAACGAAATCTACCTCGAAAATGAAAAGAGATAATGAAAAAAAAGTAATTTACAAAGTTGTAGGTCATCATCGATGTAGTACGAAAAAACACCTTTTTGACATTGATGCGAAGAATAGAACGATTAAAACGCACATTTGTTTCTTCGTGATTTTCTATACTGTAACGTGACAAAACCATCTTTTAAAGAAATAAACGGTTAAGTGCGAGTATTACTCGCGCTCAGAGGGTTCCGTACAATAAATATATGAATTATTAACTATATTATTAAAAAATCGTTACTAAAAGAAAAATAAGACTTTCTAAAAAACTACACAACGTAGGGTTTTATGGGTATACCGTAAAAGTTCAAAGAGGTAGGAAGCCTAAATAATATCAAATATTGCTATTCTGTTTAACACTTACAGTGGTGGAAAATTGGCGCAAAGGAGGAGCCTATTGACACCACTAATATTTTATGGTATTCTTCATGTTAATAAAAACTGTCATAAGATAAGACGAAAAATTCTACTAAAATTTAGTGGTGTCAATAGGCTCCTCCTCTGCGCCAATTTTCCACCACTGCACTTATTGAAATCTTATCCTAATCTGTTTATGATGAAGTTAATTCGGCACTGACAATAAAAGTAGTGCATACTTAAACTTCATTTGACATTTCATAAAACTAAATTCAGCGTCTTAATAATCTTTTCTTTTTACAGTGTAGCTAAAACAAATCCCTTGTTTAAAATTTAAACTTGGCATTTTACAAAGCGCGCTTTCCAAGGAGGTCGCGAATTAGCAACGCCACCTTGCTCCATGCCGCGTTTCTCCAGATAGATTTTTAATTAAATTTTAAAGACACGGAGACTTATTGAGAGCTACTCAATGCAAACTAGTCGCGAATACCATAGTAGTTATGTGATTAATTCTAATTAAATTAGTCTGTTTTTAACAATTTGACGTTTATTGCTTTCATACTGCTGCTGGATATTGTATTACACAAATATATGACATTAGAAGCTGTTATCTAGGCTTTAAAAGCCGATGGTACATATAGTACGCCACCCCTGTCATTATGTATGTCCAAACCGTCCGTCTTTTTAAGGGTAATTATTTCGGCTAATTACCGACGATTTTTTTCAAAAATAATCATCAACAATCCTTTTATAGTTCTGCTAAGATAGGTACCTCCAGAGCTTCTCAATACCTATAATTTTTTTCATAATTTTAGTAAGAGTAGATTCAGAAATAGATGGGGGGGGGGGACATATTTTTGCACTAAATTTTCGTCGATATCTCTGAAAATATAATGCCTAAACTTTAAAAAAATGCATTTTTGAGTACAGCGTTACGAAAGCTTTCACACGATACTCCAAACAATATATAAAGAAAAAGATTTTTATTTAAGTAACTTAATTTTACATTTTTTAAAACCCTTTACATTTTTCATGAAAATATTTATAAATGTTTAATAATCTGTAAATATGTGGATCAATAATCTTTATTACTTCCCCCAACTGAACTTTTGAACTTCCCACGTGCCATAATTTACTAGTAAAATGTCTGTCAGAGACGGACAGACAAACACTAGTGTGATTTTATAATGGTTCCGTTTTTACTTTTTAAGTTCGGAACCCTAAAAAGCAACTAGTCATAACAATATACCTTTATTTGAGATGTTCAAACTCCTCACCGACGGTTTCAGTGCACATTTGTATGCACATTTGTCCGAAAGATAATCATTTCTCCTTCCGTTCAAGTTTCGTGAAGTCACAGCAGGGCTCGCACCGTTCCTAAAATTTTCGTACTTTGCTACCAGTATTTTAATTAAGAATTCTTCGTGGTATATTCTTTTGACATCTATAATAGAATTATACAACTAAGATTATCGTTTTAATTTAGTGGTAGAAAAGTACGAAAATTTTAGGAACGCTGCGAGCCCTGGTCACAGTGTTGGAAATGACGGAAAAACAAATGCTTGTTTTAACCGTTCTATTATTCGCATTAATATCCACAGGGTATCTTTTCGTACTAAATCGATGAAGATCTACAACTTTGTAAATTACTTTTTTCCCTATTTCTTTCCAGTTTCGAGATAGGAATGCTAACTCTGAAGTTCTCTACCAGGTGGCGCTGTAGGGGTTTTCCTTCTGTAACGCATGGCTATTTTACTATACCTAGACATCACTTTTATGAATATACAGCAGCCGTTCAGAAATTCAAGAAGGTGGCAAGGAAATTTAGTGGGCATACGGTATGTAAGTTCATATTGTGGAAAGACTTTGAAACTTTTATGGGGTAACGGGACCAGGGGGGTCTATGTTCCACACGCGTTCATATTTTTTCATATCGGATATCAGGTCCTGTTTGAAAAAGTGTAAACAACTTAAATAAATTTAAACCAGGCAAATCATGTAAATTATATGTCAATAAACAGCGTTGTAAGGGTAACCTTTGCTGTCAATGTGTCTAAAAAAGCACTAAAAGGGAAAATATTAGATTTATTTATACCAAAAACATAAAACTTAAGGTAGTACTTATGTACTTTATATAGATAATAAGTATAAAAGTCACATGGGTATTTTAAGGAAAAAAATAGCAAGGTAAATCTATAAGCAAATGGCTACGTAAGTACTTAAGTACTTTATCCAGGGGTCGCATTATACAGGGAAAATTTTATTGTTCCTACCAGAACCCTTACAGAAAGGTGCGATGAAGATATTATTTACTAGAACCCTGACAGAAAGGTGCGATGAAGATATTATTTTCAAAATAGTGGTAGGAACGATAAAAGTTTCCCTATAGAATGCGAACCCTGTGTATAGTACAATTTCAAGGTCTGACTATCTCGCTTTCAGGGGCATCGTACTTGCATTCGTAAAATGCTGAAATAATTTAATGACACCAATATTTACAAGAGAAGCTATCTAAAAACAAGTAAAAGTATATTTTCGCTTACTTAATAAAGCTGAAATTTTCATTATAAAATACAGGTGCCAATGTGGCAATTAGGAATTAAAATTAAGTGATGCCATAACGGCATCACGGCCTCTCAAGGGGCCAAGAAATTTGGTTTGATACCACTCAATATGCTTTTTTTCATTTCATTACATAATTTTAATAAGGTATTCTATCATTTTATTTATTGTGAGCAAAAAACAATGGAGAAATTTACTTGCCGTAGTAAGAGAAACACAAAAAAATTATTTAAAACTATTGCGGTAACTGGATCCAGCATGGACCTGTTACCCCGGATACATGTCCCAGTTACCCCATTCTTGAAAAATTTATGGGGTAACTGGGACACCGGGCTTACATTTGAAGCATGAAGTAAATATGTATAGATACCTAATAATATTAATGTAGTTATATGTCTATTCTTTAAGAAAAATGATTGTTTAATAAAAGTATCATACTTACAGTATTTTAATAATCAGCCGAGGAAGTTCAACCATATAGACGTTGTTTTTAAAGAAAGAAACATAAATATTTGACAACCAATCACAGCAAAGTGAGAGTTATGATTGAGTTGATACACGTTGTTTTAGGAAGTAGAGATTAAGGGGCATTGTTCACAAAAGCTAAAACTTAAAAAACACCAACAGTTTTTTATAAAATAGCCTATGGCCCAGTTACCTCGTGGTTCCAGTTACCCCAACTAACCTTACATATTCTGACAACAATGTTAAGCATATATAAAAGAACAATATTTAAGCTATATTTTATAAAGTTCTCATTCAAAAAGTTAGAAAATTCAGCCGGTGGGACCTGGTGAGACACCTAAAAATTGTGCTTGTTGTAGTCAGGATAACTCATGACAGCTTTATCTGACATTAAAAAAATGTTTTTTTTTCTGTTAGTGTATAATTATAGTTCGCCATTGAACAAAGGATTGAAAAAAAAATGAAATTTGAATTTTTGGCAGAGTTGTATGCAAAACAGTACACTTTTTTGTACAATTTACACGACGTATACCTTTGGAAAAATAGTTGTAATTAAAAAAACAAAAAATTCTTCTTTGAATCCTATTTTGAAGATGTGCGCAAAGTTTCACTAAGATCGATGCATTAGTACTTTTTGAGAAATCGTGTCCACCGACTTCAGAAATAGAGTTTTTAGAAAAAGCGATTAAAGCTTTAAGTTGGATTTAAATATATAAACTTACATAGAATCGTCAATTACAGTTCCATAGAGCAAACATCCTGCTGCAGATTCAATGTTCAGGGCATCGTTGTGTTCCTGCCTAAGACGAATTCTTGCTTCTCGAGTCACAGACTGACCTTTTTTTTCAGCTATGAGTTATGATATGTTCTTTCCCTTTCCGGACGTAGTGGCTATTTCCACCAAGTTTGATATTCACATCGACTCCAATTCAGGAGCAAGTGCTACTTTCGCATCGTACGGAGTATCCAGAGTTTATTTGGTGTTCCACATTCGCAAATAAAATCCTTTCCAAACACAATAATTTAATCTAATAAATCTGTACCCAAGGGTGTTCATCTAAAATATTTAAAATAAGTGATGCTTAGAAAGTGAGAGAAGCAAGCGAGAGAGACAAACAAACAATAGCTAAATAGCTGCCTCAATATATCTGCGTCGCTCCCTGCCGGTCCAGCCTAATTCCTAAAGGTTCTCTCGCCTAGACTTTTACTCTGATTGACTTGAAACTTTGGGAAAATATTGTAGATATATTGGACTATTATATAAAAAAATAATTAAACAATGTATTTTTTGAAATTGTCAAACCCTTCTCTCCTTTTAAGCAGGATAACAACCTTCGCAAAATTTCGTCTTTGTCATTTTCATGAATAGTTAACCATTTGATATGGGTATATTTTTATCAAGATCTTCTCTTTCACCTTTTTATGGTACAGTTCTTTTGGCGTACCAGGTTATGTTTATAAATGTATAGATGGAATCCTCTATGCGTGTATTAAAAGAATGTGCCTGAAAACTTTCCTTTATATTGAAAAAATATATTTTTGTCACTATTATTTATTCGAATTTTGTAACTTTATAAGTACAATTTAAATTATCTTAAAAATGCACAGTGAAATGATATGTATTTGACATTAGTCATTCACCGCAGTGTAGAATTTTTTAAAGCCTATATGAACTATGACTTTTGCCTCGAATGATCCATCTTATGCACGGAAACATATATTACAAACAGGACATAACACTTTTTATTTCTTCAGTTTACATATATCTTCTTTTTCTGTATAAAAGGAGACAACCGAGATACAGCAAATTCATATGACGAGCGCAATTACATACATGCTTTACCCGGGAATCGAACACGGGACATCAGCGTGGCAGCGGCCTCTGGTACCGACCAAGCGTCTTCTAAAGGAGACTGTTTTTCGTTCTTTCTTACCGAAGTCCAAATCAACCGTAGTAAATATGTGTAAAGTGTAAAATAATATCTTGCTTTAATAAATTTAGTTCAGTTTTTGTACAAAAAGAGATAGAAATCCAACTTTATGTAAAATAAATAACTTAAAAAAAAATTAGTAATTTTAGTTAAAAAACAAGTTAATGACAATTATTTAATACAAAAACAAAAATTACTCACCAGAAACAAAATGTGAAAATAAATGCTAGGACTTGCGTAATTTACACGAGAGTAACTTCTTGCCCTTCTTTGCCGTAGTTAAACAAATTATCTTTTTATTATAGTATTGTCCTAGTTACCGAGGCACACGAACTACTCAGATTTTTGATGGTGGTATGTTTTCTTTCCTTTCATCATTGTCACTATCACACATGTTTTTTTATCTATAAATAACCAAAGTTATACCAAAATTGCTTTTGCGTAAATAATGTACAAAATGAGTTTCGTTTCTGCCTGGTCAATTGGTGATAAATCCGCTAGTAGATAGTTTTAACATTAATTACAAATAAAAATTGATTAGATAAACGAAATTTTCCTCATTAAACGGTTATACATCTTAAACGAATGATTAACGAGAGTTCACTGTATTTAGTATGGACTAAGCAAACAATGTTAAATTAATTATTTCGTTTGCATTACATTCATTTTCAACTCTTTAACCCCTTAACCCTTTCAGGGGCAAGGCATTTCTGCTCTAAAAATGTTCAAATATTTAATTCATACCGCAATTTAAGAACAAATTTATTTGAAAATGATCAAAAGCATTTTTTCACGTGTATTATGAGATCGAATGTGTACTAAAAAAATTCTGGTAACATTTGTGAATTTCAGCATTAAAATTAACCGTTTGCAGACTGCAAACGGCGCCCCTCAAGGGGTTAATACTCGCTCCCGTCACATTCACGGGCTGTGTCTTTTACTCAGATTGTTTGAGTCCCACCAGTTTTTTAAAATAGTGAAATTGGATATATTTTTGCATCGTTTTTACTGTCATTAAATAAGGTAAATATTTCTTTTTCATAAAAGTGGTGCCAATAAGCAATTTGAATTATTCAACCGTAAATTAATTCGAGCATTAAGGGGTTAAAACGAGATGATTTAAATTTTCTAATTTAGGATGCTTTGCGATGGGTGTGCATATTTTAAATTTACATATATTTGTACTTTAGGATTTATAATTCTACAAATAAAAAACTGAATATCTGAGATAAACATCTCTTTTAACCCTTTGCACTCCTATGTCGAGTCTGAATGGACATCCTCTTTCTTTTCAAAATTTGTTTTTGGCGGCAACACTAATAAAGGAAAATAAAAATTGTGTTATTTATTTAGAGCATTTTTGAAATTGTGTAATTCAAGGAAACTTCTTTTTAAAAAGTGTTGTCAACCGAATAAAATTTGTGTAAGAGACAATCGAGTCGAAAGGTCTAAAGGTTAAACATATTTTTTTATTTATATAAGTTTACTGTCTACAAATAGTGTCAATGGAAATCTCATGACGACCGTGGATCCCAATTTCTGGAGTTGTCAGATTAAATGCGTGTAGTGGGGACTTAGCTCATAGATGGAACTTGCTTGTCAAAATGAACTACTGGTTTGCGAAGTTTTGTTATCCTGCTTAACCCTAGAACTACCGGAAATTTTACTCAAGTTTTATAAAAACATTCTACACCAGAATTTTTACTTAAAACTATTTAATTTGTTTATTTAACTTATTATTGTCTGATTTATACATTTAGTTTGTTTTGAAGAAATTTCTGGTTTGAATAGATATTTTGAATATACATGTCGGGTCCATTGGACCCTTCTGGTAGACAGAGGGTTAAAGGGGAGAGGGGTTTGACAATTTCAAAAAATACATTGTTTAATTATTTTTTTATATAATAGTCCAATATATCTACAATATTTTCCCAAAGTTTCAAGTCAATCAGAGTAAAAGTCTAGGCGAGAGAACCTTTGGGAATTCTCCTAATTAGGCTGGACCGACAGGGGGCGACGTAGATATATTGAGGCAGCTATTTAGCTATTGTTTGTTTGTCTCTCTCGCTTGCTTCTCTCACTTTCTAAACATCACTTATTTTAAATATTTTAGATGAACCCCCTTCGGTACAGATTTATTAGATAAAATTATTGTGTTTGGAAAGGATTTTATTTGCGGATGTGGAACCCCAAATAAACTCTGGATACTCCGTAAGATGCGAAAGTAAGACTTGCTCCTGAATTGGAGCCCGATGTGAATATCAAACTTGGCGGAAATAGCCACTACGTGCGGAAAGGGAAAGAACATATCATAACTCATAGCTGAGAAAAAAGATCAGTCTGGGACTCTAGAAGCAAGAATTCGTCTTAGGCAGGAACACAACGATGCCCTGAACGTTTCATCTGCAGCAGGATGTTTGCTCTATGGAACTGGAATTGACGATTCTATGTAAGTTTATATATTTAAATCCAACTTAAAACTTTAATCGCTTTTCATAAAAACACTATTTTTGAAGTCGGTGGACACGATTTCTCAAAAAGTACTAATGCACCGATATTAGTGAAACTTTGCGCGCATCTTCAAAATAGGATTCAAAGAAGACTTTTTTGTTTTTTGAATTACAACTATTTTTACAAAGGTATACGTCGTGTAAATTGTACAAAAAAGTGTACTGTTTTGCATACAACTCTGCCAAAAATTCAAATTTCATTTTTTTTTCAATCCTTTGTTCAATGGCGAACTATAATTATACACTAACAGAAAAAAAATATTTTTTAAATGCCAGATACAGCTGTCATGAGTTATCCTGACTACAACAAGCACAATTTTTAGGTGTCTCACCAGGTCCCACCGGCTGAATTTTCTAACTTTTTGAATGAGAACTTTATAAAATATAGCTTAAATATTGTTCTTTTATATATGCTTAACATAACATTGTTGTCAGAATATGTAAGGTTAGTTGGGGTAACTGGAACCACGAGGTAACTGGGCCATAGGCTATTTTATAAAAAAAACTGTTGGTGTTTTTTAAGTTTTAGCTTTTGTGAACAATGCCCCTTAATCTCTACTTCCTAAAACAACGTGTATCAACTGAATCATAACTCTCACTTTGCTGTGATTGGTTGTCAAAAATTTATGTTACTTTCTTTAAAAACAACGTCTATATGGTTGAACTTCCTCGGCTGATTATTAAAATACTGTAAGTATGATACTTTTATTAAACAATCATTTTTCTTAAAGATTAGACATATAACTACATTAATATTATTAGGTATCTATACATATTTACTTCATGCTTCAAATGTAAGCCCGGTGTCCCAGTTACCCCATAAATTTTTCAAGAATGGGGTAACTGGACCACACAGGGGTCGCATTCTATAGGGAAACTTTTATCGTTCCTACCACTAATTTGAAAATAATATCTTCATTGCACCTTTCTGTAAGGGTTCTGGCAGGAACAATAAAATTTTCCCTATATAATGCGACCCCTAGATAAAGTACTTAAGTACTTACGAAGCCATTTGTTCATAGATTTACCTTGCTATTTTTTTCCTTAAAATACCCATGTGACTTTTATACTTATTATCTATATAAAGTACATAAGTACTTCCTTAAGTTTTATGTTTTTGGTATAAATAAATCTAATATTTTCACTTTTGGTGCTTTTTTTAGACACATTGACAGCAACGGTTTCCCTTACAACGCTGTTTATTGACATATAATTTACATGATCTGCCTGGTTTAAATTTTTAAAGTTGTTTACACTTTTTCAAACAGGACTTGATATCCGATATGAAAAAATATGAACGCGTGTGGAACATAGACCCCACTGGTCCAGTTACCCCATTTTTGAGGGCAACTGGACCCATGAGGAAAGTAAGATGAAATATGCATATTTTTATATTTTTAAATATTAAAATGTAATTTTGAGCATTTCTGTCTGATAGAGGGAACCTAACTGAACACATTTACAGAATTTCAGACTTAAATTCAAATGAACATTAGTTTTTTGAAGCTGAATTGTCAGAAGCTCCAGAGTCATATTGTAAAATCGTGGGCTGAATCCAAAACAGCCGAGACACTTGGCATCGTTCAATTTGGCGAGGCGATAAATGGATCTTTGTTGTTACCAGTTCGTTTCGTAAATTCTTTTCACGCCTACAGTGGTCTGATCTTGAATTTGGATTGGTTGAATGGGATTGGTTGATTTCTTGTGTATTGGATTGCTACGCCCACTTTTGACAACTCTACTCCGCATGTTTTGTATATTGTGTACAACGAGATGTAGAAGGAAGACGTTTTGTAATTGTAAAATTAAATGCGGTAAGGCAAAAGTTTCTAATTGTTAATATTTTTTGTTGTTTTAGTTGTAAAATTTTAAAGTTAAAGTACCTGTGTAATTTAGTTTGAAATTGGGAGTATTTGTTCATTTGTTTTGCTGGAAAGTTAAATGAAGTTTATAGACGACTGGAAATTTACTAAATTATGGCAATTCAACATTTTATAGAGTTGGTTTTCAAGAAAGGAGATGTTTGTTAAGGTATGTTAATAATTTTATGGATTTTTGATTATAGTTTTTTATATTTGCCGTTTATTGTATATTTCTCATATATGATGGCCTTACGAGTTTTGTACATTTTGATATTGCTACGCAGCGAGACCTGCTGAATTTTGAGATTGCTACACACGGAGAACTGCTGAATCGAGTGATGTTTTTTTCGGTTAATGAACGCGAAGCGTTCATACAATGTTCATTGATTGCCGCTTTAACGAGTTTCCTGCGTTTTTCAGATTGCTGCAGAACTAGGTTGCTGTATTCAGTGATATATATTATTTTTTTATGAACGCGAAGCGTTCATACTTCTTTAAATTAGAAATGAATTGTTCAATGTTTACTCTGATATAGTCACATACTTCACAATATTAAATGACGCCATGATTTTTTCGAAAGTTGTTGAGAAATGAAAATTTTAATCATTAAATCGTTTCTCTGATTTGGAAATTTAACATTTTATGTTGAAATCGTTTGTTTTATTTTGAATATCATAAAAATCATCTTCTCTGTGTTTTCTAATACATCGTAATTTATAAATGTTGTATTTCCCATGATTCCAGGGTGATGACGTAGTAAAAAACAGTCTGGAAGCATTCAGGAAAGTGGACCAATACGTTAGTTTTCAGGTTGCCGCATTTTAGATTGGCGTATGTGAAGTATTTGGCGCTTGTCAGAAAAGTCGCCAAATGGGGTGTCTCGGCTGTTCTGGGAATCTGCCATGTTCCTACTTATGTCGGTTTAGAAAATATATTTTAACAGAATATGCTACAAATATACATTAATTATAATTGATTTAAGTTAAGAAATCCACATTGTTATTTAACTCTAGAACTCCCGGAAATTTTACTCAAGTTTCATAAAAATATTTCACTTTAGAATTTTTATTTAAAATTATTTAACTCATTTTTTAACGTAATTTTGCGTCCCTTTAATTTAACTTATTTTAGGATTTTTTTTTTTTTTTTTTTTTTTTTTTTTTTTTTTTTTTTTTTTACTCCAGTGGACAAATCATGTGGTCCGAGTCGAATCGACTCCTTCCGGCCGATCTAGTGTTCAAAGCCCCTTTAAATCATACAAATCCCTCTCTACTTCATTTGCATCCATGAAAAACTGTTAGCAAGAAACTACTGGGACACCACGCCCACTCACATTAATTTCACTCTAACATTTTATACTCATTTATTATACGTAAATATATTTTATCCACGTGTTTTTATATGCTTTAATTCATTCATGTGTTTGATAAAACTGTGTATGAACTTTACACAAGTTAGAAGTGACTAACAAGGAAGGTCTCCATACGGGCATACTCAGAAAAATCGGAAAAAAAATTACAGAATGTTCTTCTCATATGCATATATATGTTTATAAATTTTTATTTTGGCGGAACCCCGATACAGCGTCCGTAAAAGAATAACGAAATTTTCGATTATTTGGAGATTTATCCCCGGTTGGCTCTGAAAAAAAAAAATACGCTTTTATGTAGGAAAAAACTTTTTATGTTGAATTTGTTTAATTTAAATAACTTTAGTTTTGTCATTTTTAATTTGTTTAACTATAGTTTTGTCATTTTTCATTTGTTTAACTATAGTTTTGTCATTTTTAGTTTGTTTTAACAATAGTTTGTCATATATATTTATATGTATTTATAATATAATTTAAATATCATATTTTACTATCTAAAACAAAATTTAAATTGATTTAAATTATTTCAAGCTCAAAAATAAGGCAGATAGAATACTGTCGATTTGATTTTGTTGCTATGGAAACGACTTCGTCTTCGACATGTAAATGTATTATGGCAATCAAATGTCAGCAGACTATAACTTAAAATAGATATTTGCAACTTGCAATGCATAGAAAATATTTTTACAGTGATAAAATTAAATAACTGCAGCAACAAGCAACATATGTAATATAAAAAATATATAATAAGCTCTTTCATTGATTAAGTTTAAGTTCATTAAAAACCATGCATTCTAAAAAATACTTAATAAACAATTTTCAGATGCATTAAAAACGTTTGCTTTTGGCGAGGAAAAATCCTGCTCGCCAAATCGCGTGTCACTTTCGTATTTTTGCGCCAAATACTCGAAAGTATTTAAATTTTTTTACAGACTTTCTACTGAAATTCCGCCGTTAAATTGGACTGATCCCTTAATACATACATGAGTAGTTTCACTAGCATTTTTTGTTCAACATATTCTGTTCAACATATTCAGTTCAACATATTCAGTTCAACATATTCCCTGTAAGGAGACCTTCCTTGTAAGTGTTTTAGCTCCCTGTAAAATTGTACTTTTCAGTTCAAAACCCCATTAATTCTGTTCGATTCTTGAGAGATTTGGATACAGGAAATTTTGATGGTAGAGTATAAATATAAAATCATATGTGGCAGACAGTTTTAAAATATTTTAATTAGTTTCAGAAAAAAAAAACATTTCTGAAAAGTGGACAAATTCTTAAAAAATGCCATTGCTCTAAAGTAAAACATTTTAGTCGAAGAAAAAAACTGTGTGATATAAACTATTTTGCATAATCCAGTGAATATGGATTCCAAATTTCTTCAATATCGATCGGGGTGTTTCTGAGGAAACGGGTTTCAAAGTTCGCATATTTCCCATAGGATTGCTCCCAGTCTTGTCTTCTCTTAAGCATTTCAAATCTGTCGATTTTAATTACTTTTGTGTAAGGTGCATACATTCCTCACAATTTCCAAAGCGTTACTCTGAAATATTTGCCTAACATATTTTCTTTTGATTAAAAAACTTCATGAGATTTAATCACAAGATTTTTAATATTTTTCTGCGATTACTCCAGGCGAAATATTCTATTCGAAAATTTTATTAGAATTTTACGCGCCTTGCATGCCATAAATGTTTCGTCTATATATATTAGATTATTATAAATGAAGATTACTGATTGATAGATTAAAGAATAATGATAGAGATGAAGATACCTTGTTATAGATGAAGAGTAACATTTGAAGATGTTCTTAAAACATTTTAAATGTGCTTACTTTTATATATTAGATTATTGTAAATTAAGACTACTGATAGATCGAATATTACTCATGGAGAATACATTACCTTGTTATAGATGAAGAGTAACGTTTAAAGATGTTCTTAAAATTTTTAAATGTGCTTACTGTCCTATCACAATTTGTCATAGAACTTTCCGCTTTATTTTATCGCTGAAACGTTACAAATTCTGCTATGCAACCCGACGATCATGAATTTTGCTGTTTAAATATAATTAGAAAATTTCTAACCAATTATAGTGGTGGTAGACACTTTGTAAATGTTAAAGAGTGTATGCACCATATGCATATAATAAATATACTTAATGTAATTTAATAAAAGACGGACGTCGGGAAAATTGAAGTTAGAACATTATCTGTATGAAATAAAGTAATGGTTTGTATTAGAACAGTTTTACATGAGAATGATAATAAATCAAAGTCTTTTTAATTTTTTTAAAATTTCTCTTTTTTAATACGCTTATAAGCGGGAGGAAAAATGGTATTAGAAAGCATCAGAAATTAGAATCAAAAAGGGTGCAGTTTGCCTTTATATTTCCAAGGTAAAATGTTCTTTATTTAATGGTTGTTTACTCATATTTTATCATTTCACACAGATGCTTCGCTTCTATTCCGTCTACACTACATAAATTAAGTACAGAGTAAGGATAGATGGTATTTAAGGTAGGAGAGTAAATACTACTAGTAATGCATTGGAACCTGGATTTCTGGATTGATGCGTTTCTAAAAAACTGAGATAGTAGAGCCTGTTTCGTAGCTATGATCACAGTCTCAGAAGTAAAAACATTGATTTTACACCTATATAATAGAATCATTTTCAAAAAACGATGTGGATTATGACTTTGAAGATTTATGACAGTTATTTTCAATCATTACTATTAATTTGAAAGAATGATGAGATGTCTTCAATTGTTTTCTAAATTTAAAACAAGCATATTTGAAACTAGATATGTTCAATTATTCCCCGGTAGAACAAAAATCGCTCGTTTAAAAATTAGAACATGTCTCTTTTTTGTGCATGATCGGGTGATTTCATGCGATTATTCTTCGCTTACCAGAATGTCTTCGATTGATCCGTATTTTGAAAAAAATACTGCTGTTTTTCAAAATTTACATCTTAGGCACAGAATAAACTCCATCTGCTTACCAAGCTTTGTCAGCAATTACTTCTTGTTAATTTGGGTTTGGCTTGATCCCAATCACGACAAAGGCCATTCCATCAATTATTTTTTTGCGATATCTTTAATGATTTAGACAATGTATGCATATTTGCATTTTGACGATGCTTTTTTACAACTTTTGGACTTATGACTGATTTTTTATAAAGTTTCGTCACTCTCCCGAGCCCGCCATTTTTTTAATGCCTCTAGTGCATTTTAGCAAATTTTAAGATTTGACTGAGTAGTATTTTCTTTTCTCTTATTTATTGTTTTATTTTTTACTTAGTCCTACTCGTTCATGTTCTTTTCATCTTTTCCCTAACCCCCGATTTCACCCTACCTATTCATAAGTTTGCCACCGAGATGATTGATTTAAATGTTCCGCTAAAGTGTTTTCTCGTAGTTTCTTATTATTGAACATTTTTATTTTTTATTTTTTTAGAGGAGGACAGTTGGGATTGTCTGTTTGGCAGCTAGAAGCAGTCATATCAGTGTGTTTTTCTTCGATCCCTGTTTCAAAAAATTAATGGCAAACATAGATGAAGAATAATTTCTCAAACTTTATACAGCACACTTTATATATGCAAATAGCTAATAAATATAATGTCATGTTAAATTTGAGTAGCCTTCAATAATGTAGTGACTTATGAAGAGGGGATATTTAAATTTGGTACAGCTAAAGGAGATTTCTTTATGAATATCTTTAAATTTTCGATACATGTGATTTAATAATAATAAGGATAGAGAAAGCAACTTTATACAATATACATGTAATTTAGTATATTTATCGATATTAGAAAGAAAGAAAAACACTCAATATACAATAAATCCATTTAGGACATAGAACTATATTTTTACACTGCAAGTAGAACTGGATGTTGAACAAGCTTCGGAAAACCTTTTATGAAATATTAGATCTATAATTTTACATTTACTATTTTAAGGTGCTTTAAAATTATTTTGAAATTTATTTTCTAAGTAAAGATTTAAAGTTACTTCGAGCTTATTTTAGTTCTAAATTACTGAAATAAGATGTGACTAACTGGTGTATCACGAAAAAAATTAAAATCAACTATTAGGACAAACGACATCTATAAACGATTATTTAAAAAGCTTTTATACAAATCATTCGATTATGCCCATCACTATAACAACAGAGTTCAGAGAAATAATAGAGGGGAGGGGGAATTGTGTTGGTTTGGTGTAGAGATAAAAATGCAAAAGTGAAACCAGACACAATTAGGCCTAAATCAGTGTTGTTAATGGGCTACTTTTTTATAACCCAATTTCGTGATTGGCACAACTTTTTTGTAACGGTAAAATTCCTCATGTTTTCGCCTCAATTAATATGTCATTAAATAAGATGAATTGCACCATTTCAAAAAGTGGTGTTAATCAAGATATCTGAATTTACAAAAAGTAGCCCACTGGCCCAAATTATTTGCAGTTGCCTTTGAAAACCTCTTCTTGCTGAATTGGGACATTCTTCCCGGTGCTTGTCTTGTTTCGGACGAATCATATGAGAGATAACATGCTTCATACTGCAAGCCGTTTTGAAGGTACACTGCATGTCTAATATACCCTGAACTCTGTGACTATAACAGAGGTGTTGCCAGCAAATTACTTGGTTTTATGTCATCCAAGAAGACGACATGATTACAAGAATTTTTTTAAAATTAATCTGAATACTGGTAACAGACGACGCGCTTAGATTTATCATTAAACAAATATTTCATATATTTTCCGGTGTGACTGTTAAAATTTTTTGAATTTCAATAATGCATTCAAGTCTAACCATAATAAATAAATAGAATGTTCGAAATTGTTTAAAAAATGTCTTTCACTGGGTTAATCAATTAAATAGATATATTGTTCAGACTATATACTGATGAAACGATCTTTTAAGGTGACCGTGGACCTTTATTTGAGCAAAAGTCGACCCCAAAATTGACATTTCTTTTTGTGTGTATTATTATTCTCCAATTTCTACTACGTCATTCGTGGAAAACCAGAAGCAGATGTGATTATTTTACGCAAACTTACAAGTGTTTTATTTTGTTCACAAACAATTTTTTGGCCTTTTAATATATAGGGTAAGTCAAAATGAATATAGCGATTACAAACGGCTATAACTATTTAATGGAAAATAATTTATCGATAAGATTAACACATAATACAGACGGAACTTCAAAATTTTGTATACATATGTCACAGATGTTCTATGTGACTTCCCTTGGTCACACGGACAACATTTAGGCGATAGTCCATTTCACGCCACACATTCTGAAGCATTTGTTTAGTCACCGATGCAAGCGCATTACAAATGCGTACCTTGAGTTCTTCAATTGTGTTGGGCATGGGAGGCACTCTTTCTTTCACAAAACCCCATAGAAAAACATCGGCCATTCTTACCGTCATAATTGACCACTAATGAGACGGCCGCAATGAACAGGTTTCTTGTCGTTGCAATGTTTTAAATCGCGCATGCGTAGGCTTCCGCTTCACTGCACCTGAGCCTTATATAAAGAAATTTTGAAGTTCCGTACATTCTGTGTAAATCTTATCGATAAATTCTTTTCCATTAAATAGTTATAGCCGTTTGTAATCGCTATATTCATTTTGACTTACCCTGTACTTTAAATCTGTTTTTCTCAATACTCACTTTTCATTTTTTTTAATTTTTGAAATGCTGCTTGCTACTTAATTTTTGATTAAGATTCATGAAACTGATAAGTAAGAATCCTGATATTACTTAAAAAGAAACTGTGCATGCATTTTAAAATTTGACTTAATTAAGAAAATTAAATTTGATTTTTAACTTATTATAAGGGAGAATTTTCATGAAAAAAGATATGGAATTTTAGGGAAATATCTCTAAAAAATTAACTATTGAAGGGATTAAAAAATCGATACACATATTTGTTTGTAATAGAGTGTTACGTGATTAAATCAAAAATAGAGGAAATATAAAAAAATTAAGGCGCAAGGAGCATTTTAAAGTTTCTTTTAAAAATTTTAAAAGATCTTAAAATTATAATAAGTTTCGAAGTTTCTTTTAAGGTGCTCTATATACTTATGATGAAATGCATATTTGCACAAAATTTCAAATCGCTATTATGAAAATGAAAAGAAAACTTTTTAAACGTCCTCCGTCCCCTTAACCAAATTAGCTTAACTTAATATTAATTTTATGTTCAACATAAAAAAAAGTGTTTTTTTTTTTTGCTGGCAGTTTTTAGTTGATTGCTAAAGTACGATATCCTACGATTAATATAATCTGATTCCACTATATTTTTCTTTTCCATTTGCTTTCTGAAAAATATTTGCACGTGCGTTAAACCAGCAATACGTTACTTTCCATTAATATAGCAAATAAATGTTCTGTATTATTTAAAAATTGCAAAAATAAGTCACTGAACTGAGTTACAGTTTTCAAACAAATTTCATTCCAGCGCACATTTTTTTACCAGTTCAATGGTGTAAACGTGAAATTATGCGCTATTTAAGAGTAAAGTATGAGCGATAAAATAAGAAAACATTAAATTAAAAACAAAAATAAAAAACTCGACTGCGTAAAAATCAAACTAATTAGTTATTTCTCATCAATGCGAAACCATTTTTTATATTACTTACCTATTTTTTTTATTTACTTGTATTGATGACTTTTAAGTTGTGTTTAATTGTTAGTTCATATCTATAAACACTGTTTTGATGAGGCCTATATAGATGTCTATGATGGTTAGAGTTGCAGTAAAGCTACAGATCCTTCCTAGACAACTTCCATGTAGTGTAATATTTAAACGGAGCATCTGACTGTAAAATAGTCAATGAAATATCGTCTTCATTTTGAAAGACATATCCAATGATATGCCCCACAATCGGGTGCGTTAAACAATTTTTCGTCTCTACCGCCATTTTGAATTTATAAAAACAAAACCTACCCTATAACATTTGGACGGTTAAGACGAATCGATAGAGACCTCATTCATTAAAATCCATCCAGCCGTTGGGATGTTTCGAGGGTATAAAGAAATCCACATACCCAGATACGCGTCAAGCACATAATCCTTCTTCGCAGTCGATAATAAACGCTTTTTGGCAGCCGTCCAAAAGCTGCCTACATATTTTTGAAAAGCCGCAATGAATGAATGAAATGGTAATTTCGCTCTAAAAATTATAAATTTTCAAATTTGTCCCTCCTAATTTTCCTTGCGAATAATTTAAGTGTTTTTTTATCTACTTACAGATACAGGTTATTTGTTACACAACTTTTTCTTTGTCTACTGTGTGGAATTCCGTTGCTCAGAAAGTGTATTGTGCTGTCTCGTAATGAATGATGTTTTGAGATATTGGTGTGTAAATTTGAAAGGCATGCAAAATTGATTGTTTATGCTGTGTTTTACCGTATTTCCTCACGTGTGAGACACGGTTTTTATACAAAAAATATGCTTAGAAATTGGGAGCATTTGTGATAAGCTAGTATTTAATACTATCTGCAGACCACCGCTGTGGAGCTTCCCATCTTGTTACATCATCATTCGCGTCTCTATATATGACGTTCGACGACAGTTTTCTTTTTCAATATATGAAGTAATAAAATATCATTTTTGTAAATATTACTCTACAAGAATTATAATCATAAATTTCTAATACAATAAAATCTTTTAAAAAATCTTTTTTCCTATTTTGTATTAAATATATTTTTTTCCTGCAAACAAACAAACAAAAAAATAATAATAATCATAAAGGGCTACAGACAAAAATTCTTAAGCATTATCGTTTGTAGACGTGAATTAAGATATGTTATTGCATTACCAAGATATGTTTGAAGAATAAAATTGAATTCATATGAACGGCTGCTCGAAAAGAAAGGATACATTACTGTTTATGAATGTTAATTTCATGATGTACGTTTTTAGTTTTCTGATGCATTTGAAATTAATTTAATTTTAAAATATTATATTATGTGATGTATATAAAAATGAGTAGATGTTTTAGAAGTCTACAGAAATATTTCGAATGCTTTATAACCAATATGACCGGTGTAAAGTGAATTTTGATCCGAGTTATGCATTTTCGAATTTGTTTATTTAGATAACTGCGTTTATTATATCAAAAGAAGTGTTGGTAACTGCTTCATAATACACATGATTTTTCATTCTTCTTTAAAATTAAAAGAAAATGCACAAGTCCTCTGAATTCGAAAAATGAACGCTACAAAAAGGATAAAATAAAAAATATATATACATAAAAAAATAACTTTAAAATATGAGATATTTTTAGCAAGATTTTTTTTTAAATTTGTTAACGGAAGTAATTTTAGACACATCCTCTAATTAGTACCGAAACTAAAGATAATTTTGTTTCCGAGTTGTTACTTTAAAATCTTTTATTTGTTTACATAATTATTTTTTCTAATGTCAAGGATAATAAATGTCTGGGACTTTATGTAATTCCTCTGAGATTCAATATTCCAGTTTTTTGTCATGTTATTTTTTTTTAATTATTTAGTATGCACAAGTAAAAATTGGAATAGAGTTTCTTGGGTATTATATTTATATTTAATTTCGCAAACTGATGCTTTTTTCTGACATTAAGTGACAATATTTGGTAATTATTATCTGAAAATACCTGACATTTAGTTTCACATATCGGCGTTTTTACATGAATTGACTGACATTATCTGTCATTTGAATAAATATCTATATGTTTTTTATTTTAAGAATATTACTGAGTTCCATACCTTTCAATTATTGTTTCAGTTTATTTTTTAATTTAACAAAAGTAATAAATCACAATTAGTTAAATCTAACATTACAAGGTGAACTGAGAAATATAAAATTAACTATATAAAAATAAAGTAACTACATATCTGTAACTATAAATAAACGTTAAGGACATTTTATTCAGACTTAGTGGCAAGATTTATTAGATTACGTTTTGTAATTAAATTTTATTTTGTATTTGATATAGAACAATTCTTTATTTTTGCAGATTTATATTTTGCAATGTTATAAAAAAAAAATTCATTCAACATTAAACGTACACTGGGACATTTTTAGACATCAATACACTTCTTCAAAGAAACAAATGTTTAAAAAATTCATTAAAAAAATATCGTCAAAATAAATCTTAAGATCTAGAAAAGTTTTCACTTTAAAGGAATAAAAACACGATTTCGCCGAAATCGACAAGATTTTTTTTTCACTCGTCTAACTAGCAATAGGTTGCAGCTATAGGAGAACAGTAAGGGCGCATATGGACATGCTCAGACTGTGCTCAGACAGACGTTTTTGGCTAAACTATCACTAGACGTTTTTGGCAAACCTATATCACAGAACTTGCTAATATTTACATTTTGACATTTGAAGTCCACCGAAGTGGAATGCTTTGGGGCGTATAGCTACTATGGCTGTCGCCTCGAATGATCCTTATTATACAGAAACAACAACAATTCACAACAATTTTTATTTTCCATTACATATATTATATTACAACAATGGGACATTCACAATTACATCCATGTCTTACCCGAGGATTCGAACCCGGCCCCCCGCCGTGTCAGTAACTGTCGCTACCGACCACGCCACTGGGCGACACTAATATTTATACGGATGACTTTGATGAGAGAAATAAACAAGCATTAGCTTTGCAGGTTCGGTATAGCGGTTAATAGCAGGTTCGGTAAGATTTTTGGCGATTGTTTTTCAAAAATCATCTCAACCTATCAAATTTTATGTTTCGAATACCACCGCTCTCATTAACAGGTACCATTGTTGGTATAAGTTGAACTTCTTCAAACGAATATCGCAAAGTTGATGCTATAGTACAGAATCTAGAACCAATTGTGTGGAAATCGGCTATCTCAGTAATAACTTAAATTGAATTTTGTAACTTAAAGTCATAAAGAAGAGATAGGGGTGGAATGTCCTTTCCGTAGAGAATTCCGTTTAAAAGCGGCATCAACATGACCGGCCCTACTCATGTAAATGTTTCCAGATTTCACTCGTTATCGCTTGCTTGGCAATTTGAAAATTTTTGCCGGTCGTGAAAAAAAATATATAAAAATACTCAGCATCCACATTATGCATGTGAAGTAGTGCAAAAATAGAAACGAAGTAAAACAAAGCAACTTAAAATCTGTTTTAAATTAGTAAAAGAAGATTCTCACGGTAATTTGTTTATTTTCCTTTCGCAAACATATGTTAGCCTTTGGCGGTAAAAGTCACGTGACTATTATAAACACGTGACTATTATGTTGGTTCCCCTTTAAGATTACCAAAGCACTCTCCACCCCTATCTCTGCTCTATGCTTAAAGTGAGACACTGAAATATTGAATTCCTTAAATGTCTAATGATGCTGGAATCCAAAGAATCGATCGCAAAGACATCTAACGGATACTTTCTAAAACTGTAAAACAATTAACAGTCCAAGGTCGGGATCCAGATATTGTTTTCTGCCGTTACAGAACCGAGATTAACCAATCTGAAAATTTGCTTACTTAAAACAAGGAAAAGTTTGCAAAAATCGGGCTTCTGATTGGTCAATCTCTTTTCACTAACAGCGCAAAATCTATCTGGGTTATAGCGCCTAGAATATATAGTGTGGAAATGGAGGATATTCCATTTACGTTTTGATCACGTGGTCAAGGTAAAAACTTCTAGCGTAAAGAAGGGAAGGCTCCGTAGACGTGTAATATAATCCCCGCTAGCCAATGAAACAGTTCATGAGGCAAAGCCGTAGTATCTTCCCTTCTTATCAGTTATAAGTTCTTTGGGTAAATTACCGGTATCACGTGCCTTTTTTCAGCCTCGAACCCAGATTTGGAATATCCTCCATTGGCTATCCCTGTAATACTTTAAAAAGTGCTAAAATATTGTATCCCTTAATTGTGCAAAAATGCTGCTTTAATATACAGATCGCAGCGATATCTGCTGGATATTTTCTACAACTGCTAAATATTGCTAATCTATACAATGTAATACGAAAATCAAATAGACGTCGCTGCGATCGACACTTGGGATTTTAGCAATATCGTCGCACATTTAAGGGATACAAATTTTTAGCGTTGTTTGGATAGCATATTTCCACACTAGGTATTCTAGACGCTGTAATCTGGTTATCGGCCTAGATCACAGAGCTTAGAAAAATATAGAAAGGTGTGTCTTCGTTTGTCGCGAAGCTAAAAATGCAACCATGAAACCGATTGCAATTCGGCCCAAACACTTATGTCTCCACAGTTCTGCGTGTAGAATAAATAGCGTGGAAATCGGCTATCCAAACAGTGATAAACATTTGAATTCCTTAAATGTGCCTGACGAAATCTTAAAAGTTGATCGCAGTGACATCTGTGGGATATTTTCAATTTATAAATAATTGTCGTCGTTTTACAGCATCTAGAACATGGGGCTATGAAGATTAAAAGGAGATGACATATCAATCTAGCACTGTGGAGAGCATTGAAGCCGAAAGACGAGTTCTTTTCCCCTCTCCGGCGTTCGCCATATTTCATTTTGACTGTAGTTGAGTTGCGGAGCGAGAAGAAACTGGTTCACAGTGCAGCTCACCACGGTCAAATATGGCGGAAGCAGATGGGTAGGAACAGCTTCATATGAAGCCATTTATGTCATCCCCTAAGCTAACGAGGAAGACAGGCTACCGCGGTGCATTCCTTATGTCTTTTTATACTGACCGCTAAATTCACGTGATGATCGATTACACCAATGAGGGTGTGCGAAAAGAGCTTCACGTCACACTTACAGTTAAAAATCTGTAGCTAGTGCTGCATCGTCATTCCACCGCTTTTATAGAAAACGATTACTTGACGATAGTATGGAGCATTCTCATCGGTCAGAATAGAGATATTCTTTAAAAGCGATGGAGTGACGATGCAACAAATGTTGCAGATTTTTAACAGTGTAGCGGTCTGTAAAAAAAGACACCTAAGATATAGCGCCTAGAATATACAGTGTGAAAATCGGCTATTCCTATAATACTTAAAAAAGCACTAAAATATTTTATCCCTTAAATGTCCAATGATACTGCTGCAATATGCAGATCGCAGCGACATCTGCAGGATATTTTTTACAACTGCAAGAAATTGTTAGTCTATACAATGTAATACTAGTAATACGAAAATCCCACAGTTGTCGCTGCGATCGACACTTGGGACTTTAGCAGTATCGTCGCACATTTAAGGGATACAAATTTTTAGCACTGTTTAGATAGCATATTTCCACACTACACTGTTAAAAATATCGTGAAAAATTACCCCTGTTTTTAAAGGCTATCTATTTTCTGACCAATGAGAACGATCTATAGGTGTTTATGTAGCGTTCTCATTGGTCAGAAAATAGATAGCCTTTATAAACAGAGGTAATTTTTCACGATATTTTTAACAGTGTAGGTATTATAGGCGCTGTACCTAAGATACACAACGGTAGCCTGCCTTTTTCGTTAGCCTCGTGTCGTCTCATTTAATCTTCATAGATCCGTGGTCTGGACTAGCAATCATCTTGCTGTGTTAGAAAATATCCTACAGATGCCACTGTGATCGAATCTTTGGTTTTTAGTATCGTTGGACATTTAAGGGCTTCAATTATAGCGCCTAGAATATATAGTGTGGAAATCGGTTATCCCTGTAATACTTAAAAAAGCGCTAAAATATTGTACCCTTAAATGTGCAACGATACTACTGCAATATGCAGATCGCAGCGACATCCGCAGGATATTTTCTACAACTGCAAAAAATTGCTAGCCTATACAATGTAATACTAGTAATGCAAAAATCCCGCAGATTTCGCTGCGATCGACACTTGAAATTTTAGTAGTATCGTCGCACGTTTAAGGGATACTAATTTTTAGCACTGTTTGGATAGCATATTTCCACACTAGGTATTCTAGGCGCTGTACTTCAATGTTTTAGCACTTTTCGAAGTGTTATTGCGATATCCGATTTCCACATTATTTATTCTAGACGCTGTACCCTCGCACTATAGAGGATATTCCATCTTCGTTTTGATCACGTGATCAAGGTAAAAACTTCTAGCGTAAAGAAGGGAAGGCTCCATAGACGTAATGAAAAACCCTCGCCAGCCAGTGAAACAGTTCATGCGGAAAGCAGTAGTAGCCTCCCTTCTTATCAGTTAGAAGTTCTTTGGATAAATTATTGGTATCACATGACTTTTTTCAGCCTCGAACACAGATTTGGAATAAAGTCCATTGTATAGCTCAGAGTACATGTCACAACATTTCATTGTTTGAAACGTTTCTGGACAAAAGTGAATCGCTTTTGATCTTGGTAAGGGTGCCATTATTGCCAATCTAATGCTTGTTAACTTTCCGAACTTGAACTCCTCCAGGCGAATATCTCCATTTTCTGGGATAGAAAATGTCTAGGTTTGCCATTCTTTGGACAAACACGTTTGTGAAAATACAGTTTGTGCATCGTACACTGTTAAAAACATCGTAAAAAATTACCTCTGGTTTTAAAGGTTATTAATTTTCTGAAAATGAGAAAGCTGTATGAACGCCTATGGGGCGTTCTAATGGAGGATATACCAAATCTGGGTTCGAGGCTGAAAAAAGTCACGTGAAAGCGGTAATTTGCCCAAAGAACTTATAACTTATAAGAAGGGAAGATACTACTGCTTTGCCTCATGAACTGTTTCATTGGCTACCGGGGATTTATATTACACATCTACGGAGCCTTCCCTTCTTTACGCTAGAAGTTTTTACCTTGACCACGTGATCAAAACGTAAATGGAATATCCTCCATTGGTCAGATAATAGATAGCCTTTAAAAACAGAAGTAATGGAGGACATTCCAAATCTGGGTTCGAGGCTGAAAAAAGTCATGTGATACCGGTAATTTACCCAAAGAACTTACAACTGATAAGAAGGGAAGATACTACTGCTTTGCCTCATGAACTGTTTCATTGGCTAGCGGGGATTTATATTACACGTCTACGGAGCCTTCCCTTCTTTACGCTGGAAGTTTTTACCTTGACCACGTGATCAAAACGTAAATGGAATATCCTCCATTTTTCACGATATTTTTAACAGTGTATGTCTCCCGTCACTACTCCCGTATAGAGGCAGATTAATATCATTGGGGTTTGAGAACAAAATAGTGAAATGTATTCTTGCTATGAAAACAACGACATTTCGATATCGAAATTTATAACAACAGCGTTCTGAATCTAGCACGATATGTAAGAAAGGTGTTGTTGCCACGGTTGCCAACTTTCTTCTATATCGAGATTTAAGGACTGCGTCGAGAATGGAGGATTTCCATCTATGTCATGATCACGTGGTCAAGGCAAAAACTTCTAGCGTAAAGAAGGGAAAGCTCCGTAGACGCAATGTAAATCTCCGCCAGCCAATGAAACAGTTCATGGAGAAAGCAGTACTAGCTTCCCTTCTTATCTGTTACAAGTTCTTTGGGTAAATTACCAGTATCACGTGACTTTTTTCAGCCTCGGACCCATATTTGGAATATAGTCCATTAAGCCCTCTGTTCTGGTGTAATGGAGGATATTCCATTTACGTCTTGATCACGTGGTCAAGGTAAAACTTCTAGCGTAAAGAAGGGAAGGCTCCGTAGACGTGTAATATAAATCCCCGCTAGCCATTGAAACAGTTCATGAGGCAAAGCAGTAGTATCTTCCCTTCTTATAAGTTATAAGTTCTTTGGGCAAATTACCGGTATCACGTGACTTTTTTCAGCCTCGAACCCAGATTTGGAATATCCTCCATTCAAGACAAAATATGGAATGAGAATCTGGAATGGGATCAGACAACAATTACAGTGACATTGTAGCTTTTGTGTTGTGAAAAAATTAACTCACCTTGCGATACTCGAAATCTGTTAATGTTATACTAAAGATCAAATTAATGAGATTTCAATTTATATTGCAAATATATTATTTCCTGATGTAAGGATCTAAATTGAAAAGAGCAACTAATACAGCCATCGCTACAGAGATATGTGAGTTCTAATATTTTGAAAATACCCATTAAGATAATTAAAAATTTGTTTTTTCATAATTTAATATTACATTTTGCATATTCATATTTTTGTTATGTGGTCGATTTACGTTATAAAGTGGAAGTTCAATATTAATGTTTTAAATTTTAAAATGTGTGTGTACGAACTATGATTCTTTTTGGCTTAGATGTGTTATTATCCCTCCATCCGCCATCTTGGATTTTTTTCTTGCGTGAAAACTCCTTTACCGCCAAGTAGTAAATGTCGCCAATGGTTAAATATTGTTGATAGATTAATATAATATTAAAAAACTGGAATATAATAATTATAACTACTAAATTCAAAAACAGTTTTTAATTCACGCCCAAAAAAAATCCAAGATGGAGGATGGAGGGATAATAGCACATCTGTTCCATATGACAATTAAAATGCTATAAACACGTATTTCAGGTATGGGTTGAATTTTAACGGCCGATTTATCAACTCGAGGGATATAGGCCCAGTGGCGGAGTCTCTTCGTGGGGTCTTTCAAACGGAACCTAACCCGTATTTACGCATGGAAATCCATGGTTCGAAGAAAAACACGAAAACTCCGAAAGATTAGGCCGACGGGCACGATTGGGTTCTAACCTAGCACCTCCCGTCTACCAGCTTCGACAGCCGAACCTCTCGGCCATTGGTGGGCCGTATTTCAGGTATGAAACATAAATGAGCTTTTATATTTCTGCTGGAGTTTTAGAACAACTAATTCTAAACGCCCTAAGATTTTCCGATAAACCGTGGTGAGAACTTTAAGCATGTTTATATAAAGAGGTATATATCTTTTTTTTTTTATTCATACGAAGTCTACTCTGGTATTTCCGAAATTTGTACGTTTTACACTGGATAATCTAATTAACTAAATCAATACCGTTTCTAACAAATTTAGAACATCAGTATGCGTGTTTAGACCACAAGGATTATTTTCCAAAAGTTACATTTTTAATAATTTTAATTAAAAATCACCTTTCCATCTCGTTCATTATCGTGTTAAAATATTTGTGCATGTCTCAATCTCTGTGCAATTCTCATGTGTGAAAAATTTTAAACATGTAGACTGACGGAAGTAAAATAAACTATTTCGGGAAAGTAGGATAATGCCGCTGCTCACTTAAGGAAAAACATGAATAGCTATTCAAATTTACACAAAGAATCAATATTTTATTAACGCAGTATAAATCCAAAGCAAAAGGAACAATTTGCAATCAACTAATTTGCATAAAAAGTTTAGGATTTGTTTTTATATTTTTATTTAATTAACCATCGATTGAGCGGTAATGCCTGACATGGTAGGGTAAAGGCACTCAAAGTTTGAATACAACATTTAAGTCCGAGAAATGTCACATATGTAGTTGTGTGGTCTAATCGCACTAAAACAGACTTTATGCGACCACTTTCCACATATTGTGCAGTGAAACTACAACCCACCTTGCCGGAATGGGTTAAAGAGCTAAGCATTTGTTCGTAGTTTTCATAATTTAGCACTCCTGTACAGTGTTGGCAGTAGGCTTTTTTTTAAATTCGGGTTATTTTTATTGTCACCACTTTTTTGAAATCGTAAAATTCGCATTGCTTAATGGCATATTAATGAAGGTGAAAGTTAGAAGTTTACTAATTAAAAAAGTGGTGTCAACCAAGAAATTTGAATTTAAAAAAAGTAGTACACTAGAAAAACTGCTTCTGGAATTCTCCGTGAGCGGCATTACCCTTCATAGCCATGTTGGATTTTAATGCTTTATATTTGGTGTCACAACGCACTACAAAAAATATATAAAAGCATGAACGTACAGCTAAATGTATATATTTTGTAGGCATAATGAATGAAGTAACATTTGAAAATAAGAATGTACTGTCGTGGAAAAAAAGTAAGCACCCCTTACAAACTCCTCAACAAATTATCCTAGAAAAAATTTATTGGTACCGAACGGTTGGAAATAAAGTCTGCTTTTGTTCTTTAAGCAAGGTTATTCCTTCATGAAAATTTTATTCTCTTCAACACTAAAAAAATAAAATACCAGTCAAACATTCTGGAGTATTTTGATATCTGACAAATTTTCCCATCAAACGAATATGCTACTAAATCAAGAGAAAATTACACCATACTAAAATATTAATGATTTTCCAGCTCCGTATAAATTCTAGGGACGGCATTATATCAACCAAAACATTGTAATACCCTCGTAAATATAAACCAAGTACAGTCGTAGAAAAAAAAAAAAAAAGGTAAACACCCCCTACTAACTCCTCGACAAATTATCGTAGAAGAAAGTTACTGATACCGAACGATTGGAAATAAAGTCTAGTTTTAAATGATGTATATAAAAATTGCTTAGGGGACCATCTACATATTAAAACGAAACCAAACTTTTTTTTTTTTCGATAGCAATACCCAATTTTCACAAACTATTTCAAATCTTCGGTTCAAACTATGCTTAGTTACAAAATTTCAAGTCATTTGAATGATAAGTTTTTGGATTATAAAGATTCAAAATTGAGTGCTTCTAATGTTAAATTACATTTCATATTTTCATTAATATCTCCTCAAATTATACTCCTAATGTGCTAATTTTTTTGAGTAGCAATAATGCTAAAATACCCAAACATAAATACGTTGAATTTGCAATTTTTATACTTTATGAATTATGAAATTAATACTCGAAAAAATTATGAATTGCAATCTACAGTTTTTTTGATGAATTTAGATTTATTAAGTCCTTTATGGAAATCCAAAATTTCACATTTTTCTTCCAAGTAGTTTTCAAACTATGCTTAACACGTTGAGTGCCACGGTGACTGATAATGAAGCTAAAAAAATTACAATGTTTTAAGTAATTATTAATAAAGTATAATCCTGTAATAAATAAAAGATAAGTACATTTTAAATAAATTTTCCGAAATTACTTAAAACAATATATATTTTTTGGTTTTATATCATATTTTAGGCCTTCGGTCATAGGTGAAAGTCGCGTTCTAAACGGAAAGTTCAGTATCAGTCACCGATGACTGACGTGGCGCTTAACATGTTATAAAACGGCAAAATAATGGTTTCAGGGGCCGTCTATAATAAGTGAGTAGATATTTTGAAATTTCTTAGGCTATCCTGTAATCTAGCAGTCTTCAATGACATCTTGATCGGAGCTTAAGATGCCTTGATCAAGAAATGCTTTGATCTCTCGGTCAACAATCGAGTACCGAATTTCAATTTGGATACAGCCCCTAAAATACGCTCGTTTTAAAATAATTTCTCGTAAACTTATCGTACGAATGGCATAAAAATTTGTTTTTAGGCTAATTGAAAGATGTAGAGTTTATTTATGCTATCAGAATTGTGTACTGCTATTTTAAAGAACAAAGTTATGGTTCGTTTTAATATGTAGATGGCCCCTAAGCAATTTTTATATACATAATTTAAAAGTAGGCTTTATTACAAATCGTCTGTACCAGTAACTTTCTCCTACGATATTTTTTTGCAGAGTTAGTAAGGGGTGTTTATTTTTTTTTCCCACGACTGTACGCAGTTGGTCCCTATAATGATTCATCTTTTTTTTTTTTTTTTTTTTTTTACACACTTTAAACTTTAAACTCTTTCCTTTGTCATTATACAGTGTGTCCAATCTGAACGGTGTCCAGTAGTTAATTCCCAAATCGCTTGCCATAGACATATAATTCCAATTAGAAAAACGTTTTAAATGAGGTAAAGAAATATTTTTAAATGATTTGGGTCAATAAAAACAATAAAAAAAAAACGAAATTTACATTTTTATACGGTCCCTCGGTCCTACAAGTTATATTTAATAATTTTTTCCTATTAGACTGACAAGTAAGGCAAATACGTCCCGTTTATATAACACTGAAATTGACCGACTTATGAAACTTTAAAAATGCATAACTTACACAACTTTTCTGGAACTGAAAACCGATGAGTTTCGAAATGCTTTGAGGGGTCATATACCAAGTGCTTAAAGTATTCCAAGAACTTATTCAATGTGTATGTGCGCTTTCAAAAAATCATACCAGCGTAATGATTGGGTTAACTTTTATTAAATTTCAGATTGATTGAAATAATTGTATTTTAACATATGTTTTATTTTATAAGGATTTGAGACTGTTTCTTTTCATGATTTCTTTTAACAAAAATTGTTATTTTTAAATGATTAAATTTTTATTTTTAAATTATGTTATTTGTAAGTTTTTATTTAACTTCAACGGTCGTATGTATGCTTTTCCAGTTCAAAATTTGTACTCTCATTTTAACTCACTTTCAACTATCCAATCGAGATTAAATTTTATACTGACGTAAGTCCGATAGAAATCTCATAGTATGATTTCCGTGGTTACCATTTATACTTGTTTTACAGGAAAACACAAATTTCGGATCGATTACCGCCAAGAAGTTTAAGAATAAGTTTTAGATTAGATAACACAAGTCTACGATGGTTGTGTTTTTTTTTAACTTTGATGTATTTTTTAGCACTGAATCCGAAAATTATCTTAATTTTTAATCAGCATGTCTGGATTTTTCGCAAATCATAAATTGTTAAAGTTAAAAAAAAAGTTAAAAAATAACAAAAATCGGATACTATAAAATAGAGGAGATGACGGAATTGTTTAACTTTTGATAATTGATTTCTATGCGCTTTTTAGCACTGAATCTGAAACTGCCTTCATTTTTAAGCACCAATTTTTTTTTTTTTTTTTTTTTTTTTTTTTTTTTTTTTCAAATCGCAAATTCAAAGTTAAAATATAGTGAAAATCTGTTGCTATAAAACAGATGAAAATTTTTTTATTTAATTTCATTTTATTTAAATCAATAATTTTTCTAAATTTTTTGGCTTATACTAGGATTCTTACAGCTAAACAGTTGAGGGGTCTGATGAGGAGGGGGGGAGGAGATTCAATTTTATCTTAGAATTTTTTAACTTTGAAATTTTCAATTTTCGAAAAATCCTGACATGATGGTTAAAAATGAAGGGCATTTACGGATTCAGGGGTAAAAAATACATAAAATTCAATTATGAAAAGTTAATACACAATGACATTTATTTTATAGTATCAAATTTTCGCTATTTTTTCTTTTTTTAACTTTAAAATTTACGATTTGCAAAATATCTTTACGTGATAGTAAAAAAAAGTAAGGTAAATGTCAGATTCAGCGGTACAGAATACATAAGAATCAATTATCAAAAGCTGAAACTGTTAATTTTCATAATTTATTTAACAAGAATTCTGTTTTTGTTATATGTTTATTATAAATTGTATATTTTGCATTAATATGTAAGAATGATTAAAGATTTCAAATTTATATCGCAATGTTAATTTCAATCATATTTTTAATATATCTGACGAAATTATATTTCTACTAAATTTGTGAATGACCCCTAATTTGCAGAAAAAAAATATGCTCCAACTTTAAGCAGTTATCACTCGGTTAATTTTAATAGTAGAATTACGGGACTTTTTTTTTTGTCTTACTTGTCAGTGTAACAGGAAAAGTTTACTAAATATAACTTATAGGACCAGGGGACTGTATAAAAGTTTAAATTACGCAATTTTTTAAGAAATATTTTAACCCAAATTGCTTTTAAAATATTTCTTTACCTGATTTAAAACATTTTTGTCATTGGAAGTATATCTCTATGGCTAACGGTTTAGGAATTCGCCAATCGACACCCTGTATAAATGTCTGATGATATAGGGGGCTTTTATTGATCGATCGTTAGCTGCTTCTAGCCAGGCAGGAAGCTTACCGGTGCGAAAGTTGGTTGGTTGATTTTGTGACGGCCGATTATCTGCACTAGGGATATAGGCCAGAGGGGGAGTGCCCTTCGTGGGGGTCTTTCTAAGGGAACCTAACCCGTATTAACGCATGGAAATCCATGGTTCGAAGAAAACCACGAAAACTCCGAACGATTAGGTCGACGGGCGCGATTGGGATCGAACCCAGCACTTCCCGTCTACCAGTTTCGAGAGCAGAACCTCTCAGCCACTGGTGGGGCTACCGGTGCGAAAGAGCACAGTTAAATGAAGCGAAAGTTTATGACCTTGTTCATGATAATGTTGATGAAGTGAAAGATCCTGAAGTGGAAGTTTATGCTGTCCCACAGTTAAAAAAATTGTACTCATAATATATTATTTAAAACTGACTATAAATATTATGTTTATTTAATTACACTACACAACATATTTCTAAAACATAAAAATAATCACTTTCATATTTTTTTCCTAAAGATGCAGATTTTTGCATCTAGTTAGAAGAAAAAAATAGCTGTCCCTCTTCTGTAATATTTTTTCACTTCATTTTTCGCATTAAAAGGAAAGTAATTGGGTCATTTAATGAGATAAATCATTATTATTTTAAATTTCTGACATTATTCCCGCAAAAAAAAAAAAAAGAAAAAAAAAAGAAAAATTAAAGAAAATCTACAAAACATTTTGTCCCTCATATTTTGTCAAGTCTGTTACCAAGCTACAATTTCATGAAATAAAGGTTGACAATTTCACCAAGAAATGGCAGCACATTTGCAATATAAACACTTATACTAGTTAAATATTTACTTGTAGCCATTTTCTTTTGCAGTTGAAAAACAACAGTGTAGTGGAGTAAAGTATTTTTTATAAAGGTGAGTATTTTTATTCAATGTCAAGTCTGTTACCTAATTTTTTATGTTAAAAATATAAGTTTAGTACTTTCTTTTGCTTGAATATTATTATCTAGTTAATATATTAAAGATTTTGTTTTGTTTCTTAGTGTTAATAATTAGCATGTAGGTTTTGGAAGATATTTTTCTGTTAATGTCAAGTCTGTTACCAGTCAAGTCTGTTACCATGTTACTGGTAATTTTGAGAAAAACAGTGTATAAAAATTATACCAAAAGCTAAAGTGCTTAATTAATTATATTTACAGACACATCTAACTTATACATTATCACTTATTTCATTTTTAATGTGAAATTTAAAAGTAATTTTTTTTAATGTTTTTTCTGAATTGTATGCATTTATTGAAAATGACCCTCAAAGTCATTGGAAGCTCGTGGATAAGAAAGATCCCCCCCTCGCTCCAATAGAGGGATAACATATATTAATTGGATTTTGTGCTGATAATAAAAAGTGCTTACATGATAGTTACAGGTTAAGGGCAAAACGAATTGAATTAAATTGTAGATATTATATTCTATGTATCTGATGCGGAAAGATAAAACAATATTCATGCCGATTAAACATGTGAGAAACACTATTTTCGAATAGTAAAGTTTGCATTTGTTAATCACGATTGCTATGGTTAAACTATGATATATAATTTTTACATGATATTGGTATAGAGGCTGCCAATGTATGTTGTCAGAAAATATATCCAAGCTGAAAAAATTAAGAACACTTGTCTGTGGTATTTTGTATTATAATTCAACACCATGTCCGTGAGAAATACTAACTTTACACTGATGATGGCAAAGATCTGATCAATAAATTTCGCTTTTGCAACTTGATAAATTTCTAAACATCGTGCATTTTCGATCTTTATGCCGCCGAATAGAAAATGAAAGAACATTCAAAATATAACTTTATTAAAAATTGTATTTAAAGTTATGGATTTTTCTATAGGTTTTTAAATTTACACGTATGAATATTTTTAAATCTGCATGCAAAAAAATTACTAAGTATTAAGCGATTTGCACTTATAACAATGTAAATAATTTAGGAATTATTCGTTTCTAAATGTTTCATAAATAAATTGCCAAATTAGATCAAAACATCATATGCGAATAAATAAATCACGAATTTACGATTTGGTGTATCGAACTAACATATTTGAACAGTGAAATAAACATAATTTAAAAGGGTTCTATAAATAGAGAATTGTATCGCAATTAACTATTAGCATGCGACTATTGCGAAAGTACATAAAATGCATTTGATGTAGTTGGACTGTTTGAGAAAATAGACTATGTATAAAAAAAATTCTGAGATGATAATGAAAATCTTTTTTTCATTTTATATTTGTTCACTTGTCTGCTTATCGGCCCTCTTAAAAATAAAATTTGCCGGTTTTTATATACTATTATCTTTTCTATTATTTTTCATCGTTAGAGTATTCGGGTAGTCGAGTAGTCGGGCTCTAATTAGATAAAGTGGCAAGGCGCGGACACCATATACGCATCTACCTGTACTATAACATTTCCTTAAAATCTACAAATTAAAATTATTTATAGAGACAAACTATCATAAAATACTGACCAGTTCTATTTCTTCTTACAGTTCTGAAATTTGAAGATTGAATTCTAATTAAAATATTTAAAATATTCTCAGGCATTCTTTATGTGCAACCTTTCACGCACTTTTCCTCAATATACTATTTGCTAACAGCACCACAACATATTGAAACGTATTTTGTGCATTGTATTTAAAAATATGAGCGTAAAAACATTCCTGTTAAAGAATGATACTAAATTTTGTTTGTAAAAGAAAAAATATTGCCACACGATTTTTTAAAAATAGATAATTGTAAAAAACCTATATAAAATTGCATGAAAAGGCTGGAACTCGGTGAAAATGTTTATTTGTGCAACACATTAAACTTTTCCAATTCACTAAAATCAATTTCTTTTTCTTTAAAGTTTCTTTGTTTAAAACAAATTTGGTCAGGCAACATACATAAAATATTAATTTTTTATGGAGGGAATATTTTGAAATATTAATTTGTATGCAAATATTTCTACCGAACTATTTGAAAAGTATTTTTCATCCTAAATTATCACAGAAAAATATTAGCAATTCTGGTGATTAGATAAGGCGATTAAAATTTTAACTGTTTAATCATCAAATAGAAATTTTCTGAAATAATGGTGTTCATATTCCTTGGAAATTCTTAGAAGCATATGTATCTTGTTTTTGTTCTCTAAGGCTTTTAAAGCATTGAGCATTTATGCGTAAAACAGTGTGTTAGTCAAGAAAAATTATGTTGTTAAACCTTAATAAAAAAGAAAAGTGCCCAGCTAAACTGATGGCATTGAGCTCACAGACTATTCACACTAATTGTATATTATACTCTTATTTTAAAGAATAATGCCACTGAAAAAAAATAAGTGAAGGGGAATTAGCCCCCGTTTCCCCCTTTATACTTAACCAGTGAACCTCCAAATCTAATCAGGAAAGCTCCTTTCATAATAAACCGGTATACCAAATTTGGAGCAAATCGAATAATCTTGAAAAAAAAACATTTATCTAAATTAAGGTGGTGGACTAACCCTTTATCCTTAACCAATGAATCGCCAATACGAATCAGAGAAGCTCCTTAACATAATAAACCGGTATACCAACTTCGGAGCAAATCGAATCATTCTGCATGAAAAACCCATTTATCTAAATTAAGAGGGGCGGGCTAACCTCCCTTTTCCCCCTTTACCCTTAACCAATGAACCCCTAAAACTAATCAGGGAAGTTCCTTAACATAATAAACCGGTATACCAAATTCGGAGCAAATCGAATCATTCTGCATGAAAAACACATTTATCTGAATTAAGGCGGGTGGACTAACCCTGTCCCCCCCCCCCTTTATCCTTAACCAATGAACCCCAAAACTAATCAGGGAAGTTCCTTAACATAATAAACCGGTATACCAAATTCGGAGCAAATCGAATCATTCTGCATGAAAAACACATTTATCTGAATTAAGGGGGGTGGACTAACCCCGTTTTTCCCCTTTTATCCTTAACCAATGAACTCCCAAAACTAATCGGGGAAGTTCCTTAACATAATAAACCGGTATACCAAATTCGGAGCAAATCGAATCATTCTGCATGAAAAACCCATTTATCTGAATTAAGGGGGAGTGGACTAACCCCGTTTTTCCCCCCTTTATCCTTAACCAATGAACTCCCAAAAAGTAATCAGGGAAGTTCCTTAACATAATAATCCGGTATACCAAATTCGGAGCAAATCGAATGATTCTGCATGAAAAACCCATTTATCTGAATTAAGGGGGTGGACTAACCCCCCTTTTCCTCCTTTATCCTTAACCAATGAACCCCCAAAACTAATCAGGGAAGTTCCTTAACATAATAAACCGCTATACCAAATTCTGAGCAAATCGAATCATTCTGCATGAAAAACACATTTATCGGAATTAAGGGGGTGGACTAACCTCGTTTTTCCCTCTTTATCCTTAACCAATGAACTCCCAAAACTAATCAGTTAAGTTCCTTAACATAATAAACCGGTATACCAAATTCGGAGCAAATCGAATCATTCTGCATGAAAAACCCATTTAACTGAATTAAGGGAGTGGGGTGTGGACTAACCCCGTTTTTCCCCCTTTATCCTTAACCAATGAACTCCCAAAACTAATCAGGGAAGTTCCTTAACATAATAAACCGGTATACCAAATTCGGAGCAAATCGAATGATTCTACATGAAAAACCCATTTATCTGAATTAAGGGGGTGGACTAACCCCCCTTTTCCCCCTTTATCCTTAACCAATGAACCCCCAAAACTAATCAGGGAAGTTCCTTAACATAATAAACCGCTATACCAAATTCTGAGCAAATCGAATCATTCTGCATGAAAAACACATTTATCGGAATTAAGGGGGTGGACTAACGCCGTTTTTCCCTCTTTATCCTTAACCAATGAACTCCCAAAACTAATCAGGGAAGTTCCTTAACATAATAAACCGGTATACCAAATTCGGAGCAAATCGAATCATTCTGCATGAAAAACCCATTTAACTGAATTAAGGGGGTAGTGTGTGGACTAACCCCGTTTTCCCCCCTTTATGCTTAACCAATGAACTCCCAAAACTAATCAGGGAAGCGCCTTATCACAGTGAACCTAGGAAAAAATTTTGAAGCAAATCGGATGTTTCTATCAAGAGTTATCGCGTTACGTACATACGTACATACATACATACATACATACATACAGAACGGGCGGGCACATTAGCTCTCAGGCTTTGATAGCCTGTTCTAATTATATCCCTTTTAAATTTGTCCGGTTTCAATTTTTGATTTGTTTTTTTCAACCATGCTTTCGCTAGAGAGTCTCACTCGGGACGTTGTTGGGGACGTACGAATCTTGCTTCCGCAAAAGAGTCGGACTAGAGTAGAAGAACAAAGGGCTGCGGACGAAGATGGGCCACTTGCCGCTGCGGTCATGTGAATAATAAGCTAGAAGTAGCTAGGAGTCGTTTGGTAGCTTTATTGGTCCCGAGCGCAACCCTTTTTGCTTTTCGGTGTCTTTAATTTTTGTAATTTCCCTTTTAAATTTGTCCGGTTTCAATTTTGATTTTTTTCTTCAATCTGGCTTTCGCTAAAGAGTCATTCATTTGGGACGTGGCTGGGGACCTACGAATCTTGCTTCCGCAAAAGCGTCTGAGTAGAGTAGAAGAAGAATAAAGGGCTGCGGACGAAGATGTGCCGCTCGCCGCGGCGGTTGTGAGCGACGTGAGAGAAAGGAAAGCACTTGTCTGTATTTTACGAGGATCTAGTCTATAGTTGCAATCGATTTTGGGATGAAATCTCTGTTTATTTTTCTTGAAATATGTAATAAAACTTCGCCGCGGCGAGCGGCCAATCTTCTTCCGCAGCCCTTTAATTCTTCCACTTACTCCGACTCTTTTGCGGAAGCAAGATTCGTAGGTCCCAGGCCACGTCCCGAGTGAAAGACTCTCTAGCGAAAGCCAGATTGAAAAAAAAATCAAAAATTGAAACCGGACAAATTTAAAAAAGAAATTATACAAATTAAAGACACCAAAATGCGGGAATAATTAGGCTCAGCGCAATAAAGCTACAAACGACTCCTAGCTACTTCGAGCTCATTATTAGTACCTGTCGAGTAATCTTGAGTACACTCAGCGAGTCTACTGTCGACAAGATTCTGTTGAGGAAGTTCGATGGAATCATCTACAACCAGAGGTACTTCTTCCTCCCAGTCAAATACCGAATCATCAGTAGTGTAAGATACTCAAACGTAGATTAAACCTCCTAGCTACTTCGAGCTCATTATTAGTACCTGTCGAGTAATCTTGAGTACAATCAGCGAGTCTACTGTCGACAAGATTCTGTTGAGGAAGTTCGATGGAATCATCTACAACCAGAGGTACTTCTTCCTCCCAGTCAAATACCGAATCATCAGTAGTGTAAGATACTCAAACGTAGATTAAACATGTAGAAGCTTTATTTTAATGTGTTGCACCAAATTTAGAATTAAGGCAAGTAATGATGGTTGAACGTTTTACTAAATTTTAATACTATGTTAAATTATGTAATCACTTTAGGTATTTTGTATGGATTTTCAATAAGGATAACTTGTACGAAAAACAAAATGTATGTTTCACACGTATTTGGTAGAATATTCGTCTCAATTTTATTATCATTTTAAACAATGTGAAAGCGGTCTTTTAGATTTCATGTTTAGTATGTGACAAATTTTTCTGTTATTCAGATTTTAACAAGTTTATTTAAAAATTCTTCGAATCACAAATATGTGGCAGTAAATAGTATGTCAGTTTAAACAAATTCATAACCTGCCAGCCGTGATGTTATGACTTCTTGTAATTTATATTTGGAAAAATTTAAATTTAATAGGATAATATAAAATTCCTTATTTTATACGTGCTCTGAACTAGTGGAGATCGAGGGGAAAGTGATCATCCTGACAAAACTCTGCTACAAATTATACTATAAACGTAACTAGTACCATTCGATTAGTAATAATGTCTACTATTTAATACTGCAAATAACATGCTAATAACATTTGTTTAGGTGTCGTCTACATATGGGTCCTTCTCCCAAAAGTGTTCATTTTCAATACAAAGTTTTCCCGTAAAAAAATCTTGTTTTTCAAGACAAATGTTATCGTTTTTAGAAACTTATCACTTACTGTAAGTAAAAATCGGCAATGACCCATATACATTATACTTATTTTTTTTAGAAATATAATTTTTTCATTAGCATTATAAACGGAGGTGGACTTCATGATACATTTATGTTTGTGTAGGGAGACAAAGCATAAAAAACTATTCTGTTAGATATATAACTCAGGAGCAATTCTATATAACAATGCATAGTGAATTTATTTTGAATGCATATAAAAAACACTAATTCATCTCCCATCTGGAGTTTCTTTTCATCGCCCATCTTTTATATGTTATTCAATTCTTCTCTTTTAAAGTTTTGAAACAATCTTTTTTGATTTACACTCATTGTAAATTCTTGTTAAGCATTTTTCTCTGAAGTATACATTTTCAAATTTAAGAGATTCACGGAAGGTGGGGAAAATGTTCAAAATATTAACCTACATATTTATTTTTTGAGAAATATTTGTTGTTCTTTAATTCAACATCTGTTGATATAATTACCGAAGCAATATATATATATATCTATTAGCAATATATATCTTAGTGTTGAATTAGTCACTTTGACTTTTCAGTTCACGGATGTGAGAATCTCCAATAACCATAGTTGCTTTTTTTTAACAAAATGTAATACCTGACTATAAAAACAAATTTCTGACTTATAATTTAACAACAGCAAACATACTGGCTAACTTTGGCATCATGGGAAAGAAAATTTGATGATATGTTTGCCATTTTTAACATGAAAATGCTTCTTAATGCTTGATTCATGGAGGTGAGAATTTTTTGTGAGACACTTTTTTCCGTACTCAGAAAGCAAACAAAAATACAAAGAAAGTAATTAACTATGCGAAGTTACTTTGATCTTGTGATTGTAGTAGCTAGAATAATAATTATTTAACTATTGTGTTGTCAATTAAATAAGTAACCAAACATTTTTCTTAGTAACATTGGGTGTGTGGCATGACACGCTGAGATCTCACATACTGTGTAATAAGAAATACAAAATATAAAGTAATTATAGAAAACGTATGCACACAACTCATTTATTCTTGTTTAACTTTCAATAGGAAACAAAGTAATTCAAAAAAGTCCTTCCGGCCAGTGCCGGGAGGAAGAGGTAGCTTTCATATTCCTTATTTTAAAAAATCCAACTTATATTATTCAAACACACGAAGCTCAATTTAGTGGAAGCCGAATATAGGAGATTCAATACTAATTTTTATCAATACTAAATCATTATGAATGAGAATTTCGCGAAATTAGTCAGCTTTATCCAAGCTGCTTTTATTTAAAGTAACTTATATTTGGCTGCCAAATTCGGCGATTTCTTAAAGTGCCTGCCATTTTAAGACAACATGGTGGATGAGGCTAACCAGTGAACTTGGTTGAAACCTTAGTAATTGCTGTGCACATGCTCACTCACATCGGAATCGACTGATATATACGAGTGCTGTCGCAGGCAAAAAATCAGATTTTTCAAAATGTCAGCCACATTAGATATTGAAATTGCTATGTCTGAGCCATTTTTTAAGATAAAGACAAACAAAAAATGCTCCTGAATCCTTATATCAAGGCCAAATACTTAAGAAAGAAACATTTTTCAATTTCTAATTTTTTTGCACCTCACTTTAAATATAATTTTTTTTTTAATTTAATGGCCGCCATTTTAAAACAAGATGGCTGATGAAGCTGGCCAGCGAACTTGGTCGAGATATTGATGTATACTATCCACATGCCTTCTTACATTGAAATAGGCGAATACGTGTGTTATCGCGTGACAAATACAAGATCGTTTTAAAATGTTAGCCATAATAGAAATTGAAAGTGCTATAATTCAACCATTTTTAAGATATAAACAAAAGAACAAATTTTCAGAAACAAAAACTGCTCCGGAATCTTTGTATCAAGGCCAAACACATAAAAAAATCTTTTTCATTTTCCAATTTTTAAATACCTTATTTTAAATTTAAAATTTATTTTTTTTAATTGCAACCCTTTTGAAACAAGATGGCGAATGAAGCTGACCAACGAACTCGGTCGAGACATTGGTATGTACTACGTACAGACCAAGTTACATCCAAATCGGTTCATAAATACGCTTGTTATAGCGTGACAAAAATGAGGTCGTTTTAAAATGTCAGCCACAATAGAAATTCAAAATGCTATAACTTAACCATTTTTTTAGATATAGACGAAACAAAAACTGTTCCGGAATCTTTGTATTAAGGTCAAACACATATGAAAAATATCTTTTTCATTTTCCAATTTTTTGGTATCTCATTTTAAATTTTTAAATTTTTTAAATTTTTTAAATGGCCGCCATTTTGAAACAAGATGTCGGATGAAGCTGGACAACGAACTCGGTCGAGATATTTGTATGTACTATGTACACACCAAGGTACATCCAAATCGGTTTATAAATACGGCCGTTATCACGTGACAAAAATCAGGACGTTTCAAAATGTCAGTCACGCTAGAAATTCAAAATGTTATAACTCAACCATTTTTTAAGATATAGACGAAATAAAAACTGCTCCCGAATCTTTTTATCAAGGTCAAACACATAAGAAAAAATATTTTTTCAATTTTAAATTTTTTGGTACCACATTTCAAATTTAAATTTTTTTTAAAAATTTAAATGGCCGCCATTTTAAAACAAGATGGCGGATAAAGCTGGCCAACGAACTCGGTCGAGACATTGGTATGTACTATGTATAAACGAAGTTACCTCCAAATCGGTTCATAAATACTCCTTTTATCGCGTGACAAAATTCAGGACGTTTCAAAATGTCAGCCACGCTAGAAATTCAAAATGCTATAACTCAGCCATTTTGTAAGATATAGACGAAACAAAAACTGCTCCGGAATCTTTGTATAAAGGTAAAATACATAAGAAAAAAATATTTTTCCATTTTTAATTTTTTGGTACTACATTTCAAATTTAAATTTTCTAAAATTTTTTAAATGGCCGCCATTTTGAAACAAAATGGCGGATGAAGCTGGCCAACTAACTCGGTCGAGACTTTGGTATGCACTATGTACACACCGAATTACATCCAAATCGGTTCATAAATACGAGAGTTACAGTGTGACATAGGTCAGATATATATATATATATATATATATATATATATCAATTTTGAACGGAGGGTGGTTTCGGGGTCTGGGGGTCATGATCGATGAAAATATACCAAAATTTTTTGAAATCGCTTTCCTCCGAACGGCTGCAATCGGTAGCTTTTTGTAATGAAAGCTACCTAATTGTTCATGTCAGATACTGAAAAAGACTTTGGGACTGGAATGGTAGACATTTTAGAGAATGGCCCATTTAGAAATTACACCAAACTTGATAATTTTCAATAGTAAAACATTTTTGTTACATCATATTTGAATCCTTTGTTAATTTTATTGTAAGATATCAAACGGAAAGTTTTTCAGTCAAGTAGTTTAGAAATTAAAATTTTGGGAATCCTAGTGTTAATTTTCTTTTAATAGTTGCAAAATAGATTACAATTTAAGCATAACCTAAATGCTTGTCAGGATGAACAGTAATTTTCGATTTCATGTTTTATCCTTCTAAAAATAGATTTCTGTTTAAAAAATTGCAGGTTGCAATTTATATATATATATATATATATATATATATTATGAAACTTTTACAAAAAATTTCAAAATATAATTTTAAAAAATGCAAACTAAAGTATTTTTAAACCCGCTTACTTTTAACCATTTAAATGAATGGTATTCCCGAATCAAATTCCATGATAGTAATGGCGGAAATCTACGCACAGAAAAATTTAGTTTTTTGTTCATAGTTATTTAATATATAAAACAAATTGTTTCCATTAACCGATGTTTCATATAAGTAGCATACATTGCAGTATTTTTATATGTTTGTCACGTTACAATATTGGTAGATAGCATTTTTTAGTTTTTCGCACTTTTACAAAAACAGATATCCCTTTCCTATAAGTACTATAGTGCAGGCAATTCTGTTGAAGAATTAAGAAAAAAATATTATGAAGTAAACTTTTTTATAAAAATAATCTATAAAAGTAAAACTAATTTTTACAACTATCGATTTTTAAAGTGCATGTATGTGTATGATGGGGACAGGACTCAAATTTCATGGCACATGATAATAACAGTGTTAATCTGTAAGTGAATTTTTAGAATGGTTAAATACATTATACTTTATAATAGCTAGAAATCAACAAAAAAGTTTTATTTTGCATGTACTCTAATATCATGAATTTATGCGATATTAAAATTGCCTAAGTATTTTTCGTAGACCCGAGTGATGCGACAATTTTGTATTAGGTTATTTTTAGAATAAACATTCATAACATTTGTTTCTAATAAATATATTGAGTATATTTATATAGTAAGTAATGTAGTATAGTAAAAATACGTAAGTAAAGCATGCGATCGATGATAATTGATTTCTAAAATTACCAGACTAAATCTGTTTGCATCAACGCTCTATATTTACTTTTTCTGCAGACCATTGTAAGGAAATTATCTGCAGAGGAGGAAGATTACATATCGAAATTGAATCAAGCTTCAAACATTAAGTAGTTTTGACATTTAGATTTTTCGATATATTTTACCATCGGATACCACACCCTGAAGAAATTCAGACAGTTTAAGAATAATACAGACTTAATTATTTGAAACTCTCATGTTAAATTCATTTTTAATTTTTGCAAAAACAATATGCAATGTAGTTTTTGTTTTTAGCTTAAGTAAAATTCGAAAATTATTTGGAGGAATTAGCTATAAGTTCGATTTCGCATATTTTAAGATACTTCTGTTAAAACATTCTTGTTTTAAAATTCTGAATTTTCTTCGAATAAATATTATACATAATAGATTTCGAAATTTATATTTGAAAAACAATATGAATTTAAATCTTTTAATATTTTAACAGAAATAGATTTCTATAAGCTTAAAAGAAGCAAATCGAAAGTTAAATATCATTGCGCCATTCACTAATTGAGTTACGCTTTGAAAAAAGTACTTATAGTGCAATCTATTTTACAACGCTTAAAAATTAATTTATTAGGAGTTCCAAATTTTAAATATACATAATTACCAATGTAGGAGAAAGGGGGAATGGTAAAACCAGGAACCATACATTTGTTGATGAATAATTCCAACCTACCACTCAAAGTACTGCAAGTAAAGGCATTACTATAATCTTAAACATCAAGGCTATTGAAAGATATAAGATAAGAGTTAAGGTTAGGTAGGGTTAAGAGATAGGTATGATAGGGTTAAATCAGCTATAGGCATCATAGGGAAACTCCTTTCAAATTGTGCGAATTGACCATGCATCTCTACTTGGCGCATCGTACAAAAGTTGGTGGCAATTCATATATGAATCTTATCTGTACTCATCATTGTCGGTCAAAGGCAGGCAATTTTCCTGCTCAGAAGAAAAGACCTCCCTACCTTTTCTTGTCATTCTTCCCTTGCAATCTTCCTCTTGACTGTAGATTTTTTGTTAATGTGAAATTGATCGTATTTTATATTTTAATAGTAATCTAACAATTTATTTTATAAATATTTAAATCATGTGTTTCTTAGTATATATTTTCAAACAAAAATCCGTAATGTTTCAGGAAATATTGAATGTAAGATATACGTAAAGAATAGCAATCGAAGAAAAAGAGTATTGATAAAAATTTTAATAATGCTTACTTGACCATATACAAAATTGTTTTATCCTTATACAACCATATGTAGTGGTTTGGTATCGTCATTTCTTGAAAGGTGACTCGTTTGGCATTCTTAAAAAACGAGTCTGGACGTCACATTTTCTTTAGCCAGCTGACTGGAAGGAGGCGGTACTTCGTCATGTTTTCTGGTAAAAGTAGGCGACGGTTCTTGCAGCTCTGAGACATAAATATGTCGGCAACGTACGCCTGTAAAGAGAGAGAAAATAGTCTTTGTTTACATTTTATGCATATTAAGCTTCAAATAGTACCATAGGATATATTTTCCTCCAGTTCATGTTTAAGGTATCTGCCTAAGTTCGGACGACTTTTTTTTAAAGGTACAACATAGAATAAAAACACATTTCGGTGAAATGTAATACAGAAGGATGCGAAAACTCAAAATTGTAGCAATGTCGTCAAAACATTTTAAAATATTAAAGGTTTTTGCAAATTTTGTTATCAAAATTACATACTTACGCATGATAGGTACACTCAATTCAAATAAATATATTTCAATTTCCTTTGTACTACTTACTACTACTACACTGGTCTTCAAACGTAAAGGTAGAGGGAGTGGATGATTTCGATTGCACACGTTTTGTCAAATATCTACCAACATTATTGGCGAATTGTTTTTGAACTTCTAGGATGTAAAGAACATGTTTGATTTTATATTTCTCGGTGAAGATTTTTTGGGGGGTACAATTAGGGGGCTAATAATAAATTTAATAATAAAGTAATATTTGCGATCACCTGTGTAACAGAAAAGGCTAGAAATGGTTTGTCACTGTGGCAAATGACTGTTTTTGTCCTGTTCATTGTTTGTATGCATTTGTGTAAGCATAGCATTAATGTTCGTGAAGATGTTAACGTTTTTGTGAAAAATTCAAAAGTTTTTTTTGTTTATAGCATACAGAGTTTCAACGAAATTTAACACAACTTTCCGAAAACTTGCCAAAGAATAGTAGCAACAGTATACTGCAATTAAAACATGCATCTATTAAATATTTGATGAGATAAGGGTATTTTTATGAGATAATAGTTAACTGCGCATGCGCGGAAGATTTCAAAGTTTTTATTTCATAATTTGGTAGTAAGTATTTTGGGGAAATTTCTATAAAAAGTTCAGTCAAATGTTGTGAAAACTTAGAAAGATATAGTGAGCTGACTGAAAAGTTGTGGAAAATCCCTTATAATAAAGCTATTTTTAGGAAGCAACTCACTATATCGACCCTATCTTTGTGAATTTTCGCGATATTTGACTGGACTAAATAGCTGACTAAATAAGTTGCCCTAAATAGCTGGCTACAAAATTATATAATAAAAATATTAGGATCTTCCACGCATGCGCAGTTAAATTATTTCATAGAAATGCCCATATCTCATCAAATATTCAATATATTCATGTTTCAATTGCAGTATACTGTTACTACTGTTCTTTGTCAGGTTTTTGGAAAGTTGTGTTAAATTTGGTTGAAAACTCTGTATGCTATAAACAAAAAACTTTTGAATTTTTCACAAAAACGTTAACATCTTCACGAATATGAGTGTTATGCTTACACACAAATGCATACAAACGTTGAACAGGACCCAAATAGTCATTTACCACAGTGACAAACCATTTCCAACCTTTTCTGTTACATAGGTGATCGCAAATATTATTTTATTATTAAACTTATTATTAGTCTCCTAATTGTACCCCCCGATAAATATAAAATCAAACATGTTCTTTACATCCTTTAAGTTCAAGAACAATTCGCCAATAATATTGGTGGATATTCGACAAAACGTGTACAATCAGAAGCATCCAGTCTCTGTACCTTAACTTTTGGAGGCCAGTGTATTACACTTACCGGAGAGAAGTTTTGCAATATCTTCAAAATTAACTGAAGACACTTATTATTAAAAATTATTTTTTATGTATGAGTACCTAGAAGAAAATAATTACATTATCACACAGAGCTTAGAATATAGTGAGTAATATGGAAAAAATTCTGAGAAAATTTCACTCAAATAAGTTTATAACATTTTATGTAATGAAGTTATCGTGCATGGAAATAACGGAAAAATTGCTTTTTCACAAACCGTATTTTAATACTTATCTTTTATCTATAAAATTTATCTAGAAGTCTCAGTTAAGGTGTAATAGTATTTTTATTAAAAAATAAGGAAATCATGCATAGAAATTTTCTTTAGATTTCTACTGGTCTTTCTGTTCAGTTTTGTTATTTGACTCATTAATTTCCTGTTTATTAAATTGACCACAACTCCTCTTCTAGCAATCATAGGAATAAAATAAATTAGATTTGGAATCATAAAAGATTGCTCTTTAAGAAAAAAAAAGAAAATTCGATAATTTTCACCAAAAACGGCCATTTTAATGTAGGTAGATACCATAATACATAACAATTTATAAACTAATGTGAACTATATCCTTCCACCATACCTTGTCTTTTAAAGCTACCCAAAAACTTTTTTGCGAGTTACTTTCTTTCATTGTAGTTTTTACTTTCTTCTACCTTCAATAGAAGAAAGTTTTGTAATCGAATTTTTTTTCAACTTCCGGTTTTCGACGGATTTACACGTTTTAGGGGTCGAAGATCCCCAAAAACATGTTTATAGAAAATGTCTCTCTGTCTGTGTCTGTCGCCATTGTACCATCAAAAAGTGTATGAAGTTATGCACAGAAATGAACCAAAATTTAAAAATGTTTTTACCCATGGTAAGACTGTTCTCCCTGAATTTGGAAAAATTCCGTTGTAAGGGGGTGGGGGGGGCTATAATAGTAATTTTTGTGCCATTCATAATATTGTACCATCGAAAAGTGTATGAAGTTATGCATAGAATTGAACCAAATCTTTTGCTTATGTTTTTGGGCCATGGCAAGAAGGTCCTCCCTGAATTTGGAAATATTCTGCCAAAAGGGGGCACTATAATAGTAATTTTTGTATAATTTTCTTGATTTTTTGTAGTTCTATTGTACACCGATGATTGCTCGTAATTCGACGGGAATTTCCCATCCTGATAAGCCGACTATTCACGAACAGCTGATATAGACTGAAGAAGAAATTTAAGAGGAAAGTCAAAGTTGGTATAGTATTAAACTAATAAAAATGAAATATTGATATTTGTAACAACATTTTGAAATATTAAATTGTATGACAAGGTAGAAAGTTTTGGGATTGGCATATCCAACTGGTTATGTTTTAGGAGTTTGGAGTCATATTGAGTTCCACGGTATCTTTTTATGTAAGACAATTAATGTACCTGGAGATTTTTTATTTGAAAATAAGAAATGGGGTTTTAAAAATAATTTCTGTATAAAAAATATTAATAATAATAAAAAAATGCCCAGCCCTATTTTCTTGACCCAGTGCCCAGCCCTATTTTCTTGACCATAGGGACCCAAGTTTCTTTTCAGCGTATGTACTGGTCAATTGGTCAGCGTAACGCGGAACACCCATTGTTTAGTTCTCAAGCAAGACTGGCACTCATTTTATCGACCCAGAATGGATAAAAGATTCAGTGAACCTACCCTGTCAATTTGCGTAGAATTTATTTTAAGATTTAAAGAAAACAAATCTGCATAAAATCAACGAATGCAAATATAGAAAGGTTTACAAATTACATCAGAACACGCTTATAAAAATACTAGAGAATAACGGATCTGAAAGAGTTATTTTTATAGCACTTTTGACATTGTTTTAGCAGTGACAATATTTTTTAAAAACATAATGAAACAATTAAAATGAAAATTTTATTCCAAAATTGGACATTTAATTAATCGCATCATGAATTCAAACTGTAAATACACTGAACAGCAAAATAATACAGGACATTTTTTGATTGAACACGTTTTGTCGAGTATCTGGTGAAATAATTTATTTCTTTTGGAACTTCGGAAGCATAAATAAAATATTTAACTTCTCACCGAAGGTCTGATGTCGAGGGCAAATAGGCAACTTGAAGAAAAATACTTGGGATCATCCTGTAAAATGAAATTATTCAAAATGATCTGTAGGTGCAACACATGTTTATATTAATATTCTACAACATTTGTGTAAGAATAGCAAGAACATATGTGGGGATATAAATGTTTAATTTCAAGAAATTTTCGGATGCTTTTTGGTTACAGCGTGTATAGTTTTTAACTGAATTCAACGCCATTTACAGAAAACTTTATAAAGTACAGTAGTAACAATAGACAATTAGAATATAAATGAAGTATCGGCTTCTGCATGAAACAATTTTTAACTGCGCATGCACGAACGATACCAATGATTTCTTCTTTTTTTCTTGGTTTGGTAATCAACTCTGCATAGTAAGTCATTTAATAAGACCAGTTAAAAAATACCATGTACGCTAATGGCGACTGGTGCATGTAAAATCTGTCGTGGGTGAAAAGGCCTCCATGTTACCTATGAATTATAGCTCTGGAGATCTCTTTCCAGGTTGAGGTCTCGTCATCTGACCAAGGTTCTAAATTACGCGATCTAATTGAGAAGTAATGTGCAAGTGTCAAACAACAAGATATAATGTTAAGTAATCGGCATAACAAAGCTTAAAATTAAGCAGCAACTACTGCCGATAGGGTGACGATCTATGCGAACTATCATATTTATTGGCGCAACGCGGCGATTAGGCGGTCACCTGCCCCGATACCAGGTATGAAACCCGTTCAGCTGGGGCAACCCCGCAGGTAAGGACCTGGTTATTGATTAAAAAGAAAGACCATTTGAAATGGTGAAAATTCAGAAAGATATCTGCGATGGAGCGAGCTGAATTTCAGTTGCTTTCTTAGAGTATCTGGATCACGGATATTTCCAAAATTCTCATTTTTTTATTTATTTTTTTATTTCATTATTGATGCTGTTTTTCTTCTAGAAAAGCAATCAAAACGAGCCTATCCCCCCCCCCCCCAAAAAAAAATGAAAATTGAAGTTTCCGTTTGAAAGCTACAAGTTGTCATTCATTGATTACCAACCCCTTTGTTGGAAATCATTTAATAAAAAGTGACAATTTGCAAAATCTTAAAATATTGAAAATAACATGGAATATTAAATAAAATTGTTAAACTTTAATGAAATCAAATCTTTTTGAAATCCTTTTTATATTCTTTTATTTTTTTATTTATTTTATTTATTTATTTATTTATTTATTTATTTTTTTTTTTTTTTGCTTTATGTAAGGTATTAAATCTCGGGGTGAACGTGTTATAGGGTTGACGTAACAAACACGCATTGATTCTTAATTGCCTGCTGTATAGAAATATAAAATAATACTGAATGAGCCATCAAAAATATAAATTTAAGACAAATATTTAATTTCTTACCATAGACCCTTCGTCAATGGTGTCGATGCTTAGCACTGTTACAAGAAACCTGACTTTTGTAGCCTTACCTACGAGAAATATCAGTTTCCATTAATTAAAAATATTTGTTTGATTCGGACGTTTAAATTTGTATAATTGTACATTACAGTATTACATGCATTATTTATTAAATGTGGATTTAGATACCTCTATGTTTTGGTGGCTGTAAGTTGTCAAAGTCTTTGTAATCTTGAGGCAGTATGGAATCAAATTCTAAGCTCTGCAAACTGGAAAGCAAAAATTGCATAAATTTAAAAAACAAGACATAAAAATAATATTTGTTTACTTTTCATTTTACGCTTATAATTTTCAATAAAATGTATCCAGTATCATTTTATTTTTAAAAACATCATCAAACAAAATTTTTATTTTTGTCACTTTACGTTGTATCTTTTATAAACTTACGGCACCGTGAGGTTCATTATTTAGGAATTTGTGAATATTAGAATGAGAGAAGCAATGCGGTGAGAAGAAGAGTACGAAAATTTATCAAAGTATCCTTTATATTCGATATTGAATATTCTATTAAATTTTTTCTCTTTGATTTAAAGTTTTTCAATAATAGCAGCACAAAATACTGAAAATACGCGTTTTTGTTTGTTAATTTATTGGTATATATTTAAATATATAACTACTCATAAGTTTTTTTGGGGGGTGGTTGGGGGGGGGGGGTAGTCCTTTTTCTCTCTGTGTTTTTAATCAGCCAGCACTAACTGTTATAAACATTGACCAATTTTTAGGCATTATGAATATGTTATCCAGTACTACTTATATCATATCGTGCATTGTTTTTTTAGAGATACACACAGAAAATTTTAATATTATCGCTTATTGTGTGTCAAAATGAGCGATATTAACAACATTGGATTAAAAGTACTACATCGAGTCATGTAATTTGATTCTATCTGTATCCAATCGAACCCCAGGTTCCGATAGAGTCGGTTCTGGTATTTTCCGTTGGAGTCTTTTTAAAATCGGCTTTATTTTGAATTTTTGGGTACGGGAAAGGTATAAAATGTAGCAATCTCGGACTCTCATGTGGGAAGCAATAAAGAGCTTCCACTAAAACAATGTGATTACCCCGAATTCGGATTTTTCCCTTCAAATATACTTGTTATATGTCAACAACTCAAAACAAATTACAGGAAGAAATGTAGTCTTTCTCAGGCTTTTTGGTGCATGCTCTAACATGTGAAACAAAGAATTTTAAATATTGTGTTATTAAAATGTATATTTATGTTCGTTACACGTTTAGCATAGGGAAGTAGTTTTGTTTTATGAATCTTTTTGTCATGAAATGATTTTTACGTTCATTTATAACTTTTTTTACATTGTTTATTTCTATAAGAAATGTGTCATTCTAGATACATTTTATTAAAAATTATAAGCGTAAAATGAAAAGTAAACTAATATTATTTTTTATATCTTGTATTTTAAATTTGCGTATTACAAATTTTGATTTATGTTTTAAATTTACTTTAAGGGGATTCCTCGCGCACTTGAAAACACACGTTCCGTAATGTTAATTTTATGGGCAGGTTATTTTCGAATTTCACGATTCAATATGAATATTTTTGAACGATTTTTTTTTTTTACATAAGCAAACACATGCTCCGTAATGTTAATCCTATGGGCAGGTTATTTTCCAAATTCTCGTTTCAATTTGAATATTTTTAAACAATTTTTTGCATAGGATAGCTGAGCTCAAACTTTAATATGACTCTTTTTTACTTTTTCGATTTTGGTTGCAGATTTTTTTAAAAAAAGGTACTTTCAGTTTTGAAACCGGTTTGGAAACAGAAAGTACCTTTAAAAAAAAAAATTACAACCAAAATCGAAAAAGTAAAAAAGAGTCATATTAAAGATTGAGCTCAGCTATCCTATGCAAAAAAATCGTTTAAAAATATTCAAATTGAAACGAGAAATTGGAAAATAACCTGCCCATAGGATTAACATTACGGAGCATGTTTTCAAGTGCGCAAAGAATATCTTAAGTAAACCAATACTAGTTTATAAAATTTACGACAAAAATATTTCACATTTTCTTCCTTGAAATATTTGTGTTTTGTATTTTTTTCTCATGTTAGATAAAGAGGATTATTTTTATTCTCCAATAATTCTGATTAACGTGATTCTCGTATCGTACATAATTCAACAAGTACAAAGTCCATCTTCGAAAACTAAATGTGTATGTTACAGCTTTACTCCTTGTCTGTTACTTTAGGGTATATACTTCCCAGCGTATGTTATTATTTGTAAATCTCACAACACAAACACAGACATAATTAACGCTAAACAATCATCGTTTCTATTATTTACATGGAGCTAATTTGAACATGATCGAAACATTCTAATTTTATGCATTTTACTCAAAGTACAAGAAATAGAATACTCCCTATCCGCTTAAGAGGGTTTGAAACTCTTAAACTAAAATAATAATAATAATTATTCTTTTTAAAGAAAGAAATATCATTAACTAATATTTCCGGAACAAATTAAAACAAAATGACTGGAATATTTTCAAAGACATAACTGTTTAATTATTTAATTAACCATTAAAATTGTTTTTCAAAAAATGTGATGTCAAGTCATTCAATACAAGGTAGTTAAGAAAAAACTCTTCAATATTTTTTCATGAAATTTTCAGGATATAAAGTGTATGGTAGCATCTATAAAACGAAACTAAATGTTTCGGATTTATTTGGTGAAGAAAAAACTTTTCTTCGTATTTGTATTGCTATTTTTTTTTAATGCAGGCAATATAGCTTTGTTTTCAAAACTTAAAAATTCTATAAAGCTTTTTGTATGTTCAGTGTAAGCACATGATTTTAAAGTATAAAAGATCCCGATAATTTTATTTTGCACGCAGTAATTCTTTTGCAACCACGCGCACAACCTGTGATTCCAATTTTCCACCCGACAAGATTAAAAAAACCCTATAAAAACTAATTTACCCCCCTTTTGATAAGGGAAAGTCGTGAAATGAAAGAAGAGATGCGTATCTGTTATTATATTAAAAAAAAATATTTTTCTAATATACTCTTTTTAAGATATAAAATGACAAACATGGTCAATGTTTTCTAATTTTGGACATTTCAAGAGTCTTAGTTGATTCGGTACTTTCTGTGGAGTATTTTTTTTAGTGTTTATAATATTGTAATCACATATTTCTGAAACTCCATGTTTTAATTATATTATATATCCTTTGAAACATTTACAAATGTAAGAACTTTAAATCCTTTATTCACGGGACAAACAGAATAATGTAAAGAAAAAGCCTTTGTTTGCATGAATGTTTTTAATTAACTTTGTTTCGTACTTCTGAAATCACATAGATTTAAATAGGATAATTTTACTTTATTAATTATCCCTTTCTATAATTAATTGATTAAATAATATTTAGTTTTATTTAAAACATGTTTCTCAATTCAAAATGATAACTGGAACAAATAATTTATCGTCTCTAGCGTTGAAAACTCTCCCTCGCAAGTATTTATGATTTTGGTTCACATGAAATCAACAGTATTTTCATGGATAAAAATTTAAGAAATTCTTCCTCTTTTTTATATTTCGTTATAATTTTTATTTATATTTTATTCCTTTCGGAATCATAATGGCGAAGTGTAGACTATCCTTATTATTTTGTCTATCTATGCCCATAACAAGGGATTGTGAAAATTCTTGTGTAACGTAATTATGAGGCAGATGTTCAGTTATATTAATTTATGGAGTGTATCTATAAATTCAAATTTATCCATATGTTACTATTAACGTATATTCCCCGATTTCTGTTCTCTTGCCAAAGTCGGCATGCCAAGAAATAAAAAGAATTTACGGCTGTGATTTTTATTCACTCTTTCGCTGACCACCTTTCTATTAACTATGTAAAATAACTTTCTCGGGTGCAACCCGTAAACATCTTGCCTGGATACCTAGCTAATTGTAAACTCAAAAATGATCAATAAAATTGCATTAATGAAAATTCTCATACAAGATTGTTTTTAGAGCATGTGAATTATTTTTATTTTATTACAAAGCAAGAATAAATTGCCATTCGTGGCATGCAACGTGATTAAAAAAACACTGTAGTACTAATGAATGTTTTTAGTTAACTGGGTTTCGTACTAATGAATGTTTTTAGTTAACTGGGTTTCGTACTCATGAATGTTTTTAGTTAACTGGGTTTCGTACTCATGAATGTTTTTAGTTAACTGGGTTTCGTGCTCATGAATGTTTTTAGTTAACTGGGTTTCGTGCTCATGAATGTTTTTAGTTAACTGGGTTTCGTGCTCATGAATGTTTTTAGTTAACTGGGTTTCGTGCTCATGAATGTTTTTAGTTAACTGGGTTTCGTGCTCATGAATGTTTTTAGTTAACTGGCTTTCGTGCTCATGAATGTTTTTAGTTAACTGGGTTTCGTACTCCTGAATGTTTTTAGTTAACTAGCTTTCGTACTCCTGAATGTTTTTAGTTAACTGGCTTTCGTACTCCTGAATGTTTTTAGTTAACTGGCTTTCGTACTCATGAATGTTTTTAGTTAACTGGCTTTCGTACTCATGAATGTTTTTAGTTAACTGGCTTTCGTACTCATGAATGTTTTTAGTTAACTGGCTTTCGTACTCATGAATGTTTTTAGTTAACTGGCTTTCGTACTCATGAATGTTTTTAGTTAACTGGCTTTCGTACTCATGAATGTTTTTAGTTAACTGGCTTTCGTACTCATGAATGTTTTTAGTTAACTGGCTTTCGTACTCATGAATGCTATAGTAAGCTCCATGTCGTATTCATAAAAGTTTTTAGATAACTGTGTCGTGTGCAAAATTAGTAGACCTTATTGCTGTTAAAGATAATTTTTATATTATGTACACATTTTTAAGTATTGAAGATTAAAAAAAAAAAGTAACACGATTTTATTTTCATTATATTCGAATGTAAATAACAATAACAAATGCGTACTTACGTTCTGACTACCGTAAATATACAAGCTTGTAAATTCCACATTAAGGCAGGAGTATGCGATGCATGCATCTTTTCCTTCCAACCACTGTTAGCACATCTTATTTTCACACATTTAAACCTAGGATATAAAGAAGATTTAATAAAAACAATAATTAAAGCCAAATTTACATGCCTTGTATATTCTGAAACAAGAAAAGAAATAGGAATTTATTAAACAAAAAAGCAGATAAAAATTATCTGGAAGATCCTTTTAAACTTCGGTTTAGGTGGTTACTGTTCAATTATAGAGGGACATATGTAATCGCAATAATTTTACTTAAGAAATTCTTTTAATGTGCAAAAAATGTATTTTTGATAACTATTTGGAAATGCACAAATCTAATTATATGAAAGCACAATAATGAATCTCCATTTATTATGAATGTATTGGGATCTTAAAAGCCTACGCTAGAAAGCCAAAGGTACTTGCAAGTTAATGCTTGACCTATGGTAGCCTTTTCTTTTTTTAATTTCTCGCTTGCATTTTAATATTTTTTTATAATTTATAAGTTTTTTTTTTTTTTTTTTTTTTTTTTTAAATAGGATACTTTTTAGATTTTAGTTCAGATTTTTTGTAAGGACACATCATAAGCTTATTTTGCCATAAGTGAGTTATATGTATATTTAAAATAAAGCTGCAAGTTCTGTTGTAAAATTGTAAAACCAACATTTTAATAGAATGATCAGTGATGGGAGAGAAATTATTAAAGAATGAATCGGTAAATGTTAAAATATCTCTTTCTTGCACATAACTGGAACAATAATTTATATATTTTATGACATTTTATCTTATATGCTAAGAAAACTTAACTCACATGCATATTTTGGATAAATGTTTCGAAATATTAATCATGAATTAATAATGTAATAATTAAATTATCACTATTGGGATCCTCATTGTCGAGAATCTCAGAATATAAATTTTCGTTCCCTTCCCACCACAAGTTCTCAGATACTGAGAAAATATATAAAATAGGCAACTTTAACGGGCAATACTTTAAAGTTCTAACTCTTTTTTCACCTGTTAAATATGTGCTAAATACAGATAGACAATGATATATTGCGGATTTCCTGTTGAGAATTATTACTTATGTTATCAAATAAAATCAAATAAAAGTTATATCATTATTTTTTTATACATTCAATCTCGTGTTTAATACAAGAACGGCTGAATCGAGAGTACTGTTAAAACGAGCATGTTGCATGACATAAAGGGTTCATAATTAAAATTATATTAAGATTTTCATTCTTTTTACGAGCTACATAAGCAAGCTCACGTCTAATACGAGCATAACATCTTTTCATTTTAATGTGATTTCGGGTGATAAGTAGGGTTGAATTAGGAAAAATCTCCTTTTCTTATCGCACACTGTTATCACTTTGCAATGATATTTAAACATTACAACTGTATCTCAAAACCTAGTAACTTATCAGTTTTACCAGACAGAATCGAGACATTTAAAAAGACCTCACCTCACCTCATCTAAAGGAAATACCAAGAAGGTTTGAAAGAATGAACTAAAGAAAACTAAGCCATTGAAAAGAAGGAACATAGAACAAAATCTTTACTTATTTCTTTAAATTCGCACGCTGGGTCATATTAACCACTTTTATGCATGACTATCATAGCACCCATAAAATGAAAAGGGAAGTATAACCAATAGCTCGAAAATTGCAGTGATCCTTGCAATATTATTAGATTTTAAGGGAAAAGTGGGATCATTGTCTATACGTCTTTCATTTTACTATTACCAATAAACAAAGCACTTAATAACAGTACAGGTACCCACCGACTTACGTAAGTAATGCGTTCCGTAAACTTTTGCGTAAGTCGAATTTGAAATTCCTTATGTAAAATTTCATCAAAAACTGCAATATTTATTATATATTTATATAATATATACATTATTTACAGAGTATAATTTTATAAATAAAGTAGCATGCAGCAGTCTTTACTTGGATATAAACTATAAAATTTTGAAAAAATAAAAAAAACAAACTGAAAGAGCACGTTTCAAATAAAGTATCTCGTGGAATATGGGATTTATAAATTTAACATTGATGAATTAACTTATATCACTTTTGAATCTACGTCAAACGAACAGCTCTCAAGCTGGAAGAAAAAATACACTCGTTCCTCTTCACCGAAACTTTATAATTAGGTTTCGTTATGATTTGAATTCAGCTACAGTCAATCGGGGCGCTACTTTGTTACTTGCGTCTACTGCCCGTACTTTGGTCCATCCCATAAAAAAATATATTATTCTTTGTATTTAACAAACGATACAGGATAATTTGGAGTTTTGGGCCTTAAAAAATATTTTATACCCTACTATACGGTATTTGAATAGTTTCGGGGTAATTTAATTTTTTAAGTTGCAACACTGGATGCGTTTGTAAATCACTATTTTCGTGTGCAAATTTTAACTCTCCAAACTTTCTGTAGTGAAACAATCTGGCTAAGAGCTACATATTAGGTACGTGTCAAAATATTACCTTTTAGTAACCTGTAACCCATGTGTGATCATACATTTTCCTTTAACTTTTTATTTTGACAGGAAATGTATACGTTTTCATAAAGCTAACATGAAAACTAGCATTTCGGGGTTACTTTGTACCAGACCTTTTTTGGTCCGAAAATAACCCCAGTTACTTAAAAATGCCTTTTATAGGGGAGACCAGGGGAATGGCGCTACTCGGGGTTATAGTGCCACCCCGCTTAGTTTAAAAACTAACGGCAGTTTGGGTAGTGAATGCGCCTGCACTATAGTGACCAACAATAGAAACAGTGCCTAGAGTGAGAGTGATTTTGTTGTACGTCGTTTGTTTATTCTAGTGAAAAATTTAGTTTTCATCTAGTTGCTCCTTATTTTGGAGCTTCAAATGAGTAGAGGCAAACACCTTTTATTATAACATTAGGTACTTAACATATATTACCCGTAATCTACATGCATTCGCCGACATTTTGATGCAATTTGTTGAACAAGATGAGTTCTTCTTTCGGCTTTGCTGGGGGGTTTCCTTTATATTGTCCTCTCGGGGTAATGCCGCCACCATAGCAAAGGGTGACTTTTGCAGTTTGAGTTAAATTGTGAGCTTAGCACATTAATAAATCTAGCTTAAGGAACATTGCAATTATTCATTATTCTGCTAAATTATTGCTTTCTAAATATTTTCAGTAGGTTATGTGTTTCCCAGTAACCATTTTATGTATTTACTAGTTCATTAAAGAGCGGCGTCATTACCCCGCTGCAGTGGCGGAATTACCCCAATATTCAGGGTAATCCCGCCTCTGTACAGAGGTTGAAAGATTTTTTTTTTTTATGTGTGCTTACTTTACAGATATGATTACGGTTAAATTTATACAGATACTAAAGATCATGATTCAGCATTAGAATTTTTACTATTAAAAAATAAATATGTTTGTGTTTCAGATGAAAAAATTTAAATTCTCTTAAGGTGTCGCTATTACCCCGGTCTCCCCTTCAACCAAATCTGTTAAAACATGTTTTAAGTAAGATTTTTTTTTTTCAAATGTTACATTAATTGTTTTTGTTCCAGTTGCTGAGGATAACATGACGAAAACTGCTTCTCGTTTCTTTAATATGAACAATTGGTTAATTGCGTTTAAATGAAAAAAAAAAAAAAAAAAAAAAAAAAAAAATGTTTATCGAGTTTGCAGTGTTAATTTATTAGCAAATGCTATTTCAAAGGGGTTTCAATAAAAATTTATTCATTTTCATATGAAATGTATTCATTTTATATGAAACTATGTGAATGGACTAAGGAAGCCCCCAGCAGGGGCTACTTTGTTCAAAAACTTTAAAAATAGTTTTAAAAAAATTATCTTTAAATCATACAGTTTGCTTCATTGTTTCATGTTAATTGTTTACAACTCCATTTGGAAGCTGAATAATGACATATCAGCAGCGTGCGAAGAGAAAACTGAGCCCGTGGCAAAATTTCAATTTGGCGTCCACCAACTTTTCTATGTGACAGGTGTCAAAAATTTAAAAAGTGCAGAAACAGAAACAAATTTTACGGAATACATATTTCGTGTTTATTTTTAAACTTAAGGTTTAATCTTAATTCAGAAATTTCAAAAAACTAAATAACGCAAGAGAAACTTGCACTTAATATTTTGGCAAAATGGATCTGGAAATGGGTGTAGAAAATATATATCTAACAGTACAGTATAACAATTTGGAACCCTTTTATATTCCAAGAAAAAAACCCCATGCTATTCTGAGAGTATTTGTTTTTGTCACAAGCACAGATTCAGAAAAGATACGTTTAACAAAAGAGATTAAGACAAAGACCCAAAATAAGTTTTGAAATGAAAGAAGTCCTTATTCATAAATGTGTATTTCGGTGGAGGGAGAGGCGTAAATGACAATGCAATATCTGTTAAACGAAAAATGTACGTACTTCCCCTGTGACAAATGTTCCAATATGTAAATATACAATTTTTTTTTCAAAAAAGGAGAAAAAAGAGGTTTGTAGTATAAATTTGGCGCCCCTCACTTTCCGCGCCCGGGGCGGCTGTCCCCTTGGCCCCCCGCTTCGCATGGCCCTGTCACATATAGTATTTTTCAATAATGGAAATGTGAGTGGAGCCAGCTAAAAGAGGCCGAAAGTTTTGTATATCCCAATTAAAAATATAACTATACCTAATATATAAAACTATATAATTGTTGTGGTTTTTATCTACATATTTTATTTATATAACAGTTATCAGAAGTATTCAAACGCGTATCAAACGTGCTAGTATGTTCATAAATGTAATTTTCGAAATTTCTTACGTAAGTGCGAATTTAGGTAAGTCGAGGATGCCTGTAATTAGTTTAATTATGTGTATGACTTCAAGAGTTTTATTATCATTAACGGGTATTACGACTAGCTGTTAATACAAGAGCTTTCATTATTCCCTTGTATCTGATATTAATGAAGTTCGATTTATTTAGCTACATTATCACTTAGTCTCGAAAATGTGTTTCTTGATGTTAACAGTAACCACACTTGTACAATTATTTTACGTGTTTTTGAAGTTAGCGCAACAAATTGTTTTATTAAAGATAAATGTTTTACGAGAAATTAAATAAGAAAGAAATATAGGGGTGTATATTGAAATTAACAAAGATTGTGTAAAAACAAGTATATATTTCCCCACTCAAGAAATTTTGATGATAATGATGTTATAAAAAATATAAGACAATTAAAAATAAAATACACGTATACTAAAAGCGATTACCTTAACTATGAAGATTTTACTGTGGTCGGCATTTTTAATATTTTTTAAACATTTAGCGGGCAAATTCAGTTACTGCATATGTGAATCAACTTAAAAAACTGCTTTTGAATCACTTGTCAAATGAAAAGTGAGAGGGTGTTTATTTGTGGAAAAAAGTCACTATCATCTTCTGAAAATTCAAGATCACTGCTAGAATAAACTGATAATTTATCGGCAGAGTTAATCGAATCTGGCATATTTTTTCGGAAATTACGCATTCTCACCAGAATATTTGAATTGTTATTTTAGTTTTACACCAGTGGTTCCCAACGTTAGTCGTACGCCTCACAATAGGGAAATTTCATTTTTTAGGGCGGTGGGTGTGGGGGAACAGGTATTTCGCTTTTTGTTTATGGGTATATGTACGATATGTAGAAATAAAATAATTTTTACTTAAACAACTGTATAATTTTCTTGGGTTTCATTTTAATTTTTTTAAATAGTTTATTTTCGACTATTTATTGAAAATTCCCATTTTCGTTCGTTTTGCTGTCTGTCACATGAATAAGCTTTTATATGTGAAAATACATAAGAGTTATCTTAAACTAACTGTCTTCAACACATTTAATCTACAAAAATACGTGAAATAGCTGGATGAAGTTGCAAAACTTTATAAAATGCAAAGATACCAAATGTGGATCAGAAAACAAAATGGGTAAATGTGTTTAAAGTGGTGTAAGGGCCATTTATAGCAAAACACTATTGTTAGTTAAAGCTATATCTTATAACAAATTAACAAATAAAAATGTTTTTAAATCAATTCACAATAAATACCTATTAATATCAGTATAAATTTCTGTCTAGTACATTAATTTGGTCAACGATCTTTCAAATGAGTTTATTTTCAAACTGACAATCTAACAATAAAATAAAATGGACAGCACCCACTTTCAAAATCAAGGTTGAAATACATCATTTTTTATGGCTGTAGTGCAGGCCTCATACGAGTAAACATATACATATGTATATATTATGACATGTACCTTAAATTTTAAAGTCACTCTATAGACGGGGGTTATGATGGTCTTGTGTAAAATCATATTTGTATTATTTTTAATGAAATCTTTGTGTGCCCTGTGCCCAACAATGTCATTATTTCTTAATGAATTATTATAATGTTATGAAATGTATAGACACCTCTTAATGGTATAAACCCGAATTAGTATGGTCTCATTGCTTTTTTACAGTTATGTTAGAAACATATTCGTGACAGAACAATTGCCTCTTTGACAAGCTAAAATTAAGGGAAATTATTTCTTGTTGTTAAAGTTCCTTTTGGCTCCCACCATATAAATTTTATACCGCGTTTAAATACTAACATAAGAAATGGACGTTTTTGAGTCGGGGGGGGGAGGGGGCAAAGTCATTTTAGAGATGCTTGGAAGCTAATTAAAGGTTGGGAATCACTGGTTTACAAAATAATTCGTATTTCATGTACGTCATTAAAAAAACGAAATTCAAAAGTTTCTGGTGTGAATTCGAAATAATAACCCTGCAATTGAGCTGTCTCTCGCTTTCAATGTTTGTTCTATTCAGGACTGTGATCAATCTCAAGCCTGCACAGTGCATAAAAATCTTTAATAAATAAAGTAATTTCGTACACACAATAACGGTGACATTCTTAAGATCTATAATGATTAAATATTTTCGCATAAAATTCGCAAAAATTGTTGTCAAAACTATTTTTTTTGTTCATAAAAGTATTCTCCATTAGAAATATTATAAATCCAAAATAATCTTTAGAACTGTTCGAATTCTTACATAAAATATTTGGCAAAGCGTAGTGCGAGGCTATTTTCTCAGAATTCTTCTGAAAAGACAAAAACGCTAAATCGAGTAAAAAGTCATAAAAACAGAAATAAACGCAAAAAACATTTCTCCTTCTCATGCCTCATCATTACCTTTTTATCGTAAACTATTCATGTTAGCCTAACTATAAAACTACGTAAACAATTTCCCACACAATGCATAAAAATAGATACATAGTGATATTCTGGGAACCTAATCCAAAAAGTCTGCAGTACTTAACCTGATATTTTTTGAAGTTTCATATGTTATCAGAAAACTCATGTTAATATACTGGAAACTAGGCATGTATGCAGAATTCCCCTTCTTGTCGTTGACAGCTTATCGTATAAAATAAAACAAGAAAACAAAACTTAAATCGCGCAGAAACTTTTTTTCTCGTATCGAAAGACTTATCCGAAAGGTACACAATAAAAAAAATTGTACTCCAGAAATGCATTTTTAAAATTTATCTACATATTTACTTCTGCTAGATAACAATTCCAATCCTTTTTTGTAACAGAAATATTACAATGTTCTCAAACGAACTTGGCTATTAATATTTTATATTGTTAGGTATTTTATTTGCTGAAACTTGAGTCGAAATTCTGGTGTTTAATTATGAAGCACCTTACGTATTTAACTTTGACTATATTTTATAACTAATATTAAATAAATAGACAAAGAAGCGAAATTTAAAAAACAAACTCAAAATGACCTGCTCTTTTTTCTTATCGTTCCTCTGTACATTTCTTTAAAATATATTCGTTCAATAAATTTAAAAATATCTTAACTGTTTAATTGCTTTTCTAACTTTTGTCTACATCTTTTTCTTAGATAACAATATAAACCCTTTATCGTAAGAATTACAAAAGTACATATTTTAAAATAGCTTTAACTGCGCATGCAGTGCAATCTTCTGTATTGATAAATATATTAGTTTGCCAAACATAAATGTTAAAATTAAACAGTTTAATTGTGAAGCACTTCAGAATATTACATTTTTCCTATATAGCCGAACTAAATTGATTTACGATTATAAAAAAATAGTTCTAAAATTAAAATTACAAACAAAGCGAAACCACTGGTAGAACTTTGTTTCGCTTCTCAAATAACAATTTCGAATTTTTTTTTTCTTGGATGAATGTAAAAATACTTAAAAGAATATTTGATATAATATTCTTATTCGCTTTTCTAAAATTTTTTCAAATATGTTCTTTCCCAAGTAACGTTTCAGATACTTTGCGGTAAATTATTAAAATAGTTTATCTGAAATTTTAATTAAACCATTTATGTTGCTAAATATTTCGTTTATTGAAACATAAGAGTGAAAATTACCCTGATTAATTACAAAAAACTTCAGAATATTGCTCTTTGGCTATATAGCTTAAGATTTGTAAATGTTCTTTTAAGGTTAGAAAATAAATAAGTTAATAAGCAAAATTAGAAAACAAAAGAGAAAAGAAACAACTTTTTCGCCTTTCGAAAATCGTTCATTAATCAGCACTTAATTAAAAAAAATATTCGAACGGTAGAAATTTTCTTAAGTTCTTCTAAATATTTTTTTCATAAGATGATAATTTAAATAATTTGTAGGAAAATGTTTTTTTTTTAATTGAACTGGGATATTATATTTGATTTTTAAACCGTTGAATAATTCATTTGAACTTAAGTGTCGAAAATTCTCACTTAAACTATGAATTACTTAATGTTACATTTCTGCAGTATAGACTAGGTTTTTTTAACGCCTACTAAATCTCTAATAATAAAGGCATTTTTTCTATTCTGTTTTCTGAGAACTTGTCTGCCTGCATATCTACATCTTTTGCACAAGGATGTACCTACATGTCAGAAATTAAGCATCTTGCAGTCAGTTTTTATTACATTTATTTTATTTTACTTTTTACGGGATTTGTATGAGTGTTTTTCGTGATCTGAGAAAAATTTTTACGCATTAGTAAAAATTATTCGGCTCAATATATCAGCTCAATATATTAATATTTGTTCTCTTGGCGTTTCAACAGCAGTTTTTTGAATTTTTTACTATTTTTTAAGAGACTTTTTTTTTTACTCTGACGACTTTGTTTTAAATTAAAAGATATCCATTTGAAATATTAGCCACTCAATCTTATACTACATCCCTCCATGAACAAATCATTCGGGAGTCTATTAAAAATATCAAAAATAACTAAATCTGTCTACCTCTTTTTATAATGAAAGTAATATCGATGGATTGTTTCGGCAGCGGAATGACGATCTTCAAAAAATTAAAACTAGCCGCTTGAATCTCTCTATTCTAAAAAAAAGTAACTACCGCTGTCACCGCCGCCGCCGCCGGTTTTGAATTTTTTGTCACCGGAGGTCTTTCTTCGTTAATATTAAGAAAAATAATGCATACAAAAATATGAAAATCGGTGGTTTTATACAGAAATGTTTGATAAACACGCTGATGCAGACAGTTTTCAAATCGAAGAATTATTTTAAGAGATATTTAATGCTAAAGTTGGACAAAATCGTTCCACTAAAAAAGTTTTATAGCAGCAAAAACTATACATGGCAGTGTAATAATTTTTAGATCATTTTATGCGTTAGAATTTGCCGGAGTGCAGATTGCATTAATTTTTTTATTTTGGCTCATTTTTTCAGGTTTTATTTCTATTTTAAATTCAAATTTTCAGCATTTCTAGAGATATTTTTTACAGATTTCAGAAAATTGCACTAATTTAAACTGTTGCCAACTGTATAATAAGTGCAAGCAATAATGTTTGCTTCAAATTGAAAATTTATTTACACGTGACTATTATAAGCAGGAAAAAAACTTTCAAATTAGAATTAAATAATTACATATAAAAAGCAGGAACTTATTAAAAATTACGTCATAAAAAGTATACGCGTGAATTTTAAAAGAGAAAGAATATTGTAAAATAATAAATTCATTAACATGCGTTAGAAGTCTTAGGAGAAATTACGTCATACTTACGTCACATTATAGCTATTACATAAAATGAACACAAAATAAAATTGCAAAAATGTTTAAATTTAGAAATTGCGCTAGACATTTATTTAATATTTTGAGAGGATATTTTGAACTATTTTTGTTAGGAAAGCGCAAATAATGTTTCATTGCTAACAAAAGTACTTTCACGTGATTATTTAAAAGAGAAAGAATAGCTTGGTAAAAATTACGTCAGATTAAAAACGATTAATTTAAAATGTCTCATTTAAAAGAACTTTCTTTTCACTTTGTTAAAAAATACCAGGAGACAAAGACTCTGTTTACTTAATTCCTTTTATATTAGCTTATTTTGAAATGTTGTTACACGTGTCTACGTCATCAAGTTATTTTTATTTCGTCGTTTTATTTGTATTTTTATTAATGTTGTACGAATTTATTTGTTCTTTCGTTATTTAAAATAAAAATTATGTCAATTTGTATAATTTGGCGAGTGGTTTGGCGATTTATATAATTTGGCGAAATTGGTCGACGAGATAATCAAGTAGCACCGCAGCGGATTTGGCGTTAAAATTCCCCAATCAAAGAGAAATGAATAGAAATTCGTTTATAGGGAGATCGCCACTGTTTTTTAAATTATAATTCACTCTTTCGAAATCTTTTTAAAGACGATCAAATTAGGGTGCATTTAGAGCCTGCGGTGTCTGGACGGGGGTTGGCGAGCGTAGCTCGTAGGGGGCCGACCCCCCTAGTATTAATTAAAAAACTAAACCAGTTTCTATACCGAGGAATTAACTTAAAATTAACAACCATTTTTCGGATGTGATCTGGACAGGAATTAACTTATGTATTTTCGCATGAGACAGCAGGACATATCATGATTAAAAATCATTTTTTGCTGGCTGAAAAGACTAAATATCCAAAGCTTTAAAGGCAAAAAAAATATTTTTTTTAATTACGTGATGAAAATCAAATTAATAACCGGAAAACCAATTGTCCTATCTAAACATTTTTTTGATATTTTAGATTAAAATTACCAAAATTCAATGTTCGTATGGAAAAACCCACTGCGTCGGAGAAGCCTTCCAGCGTGTACGCTGCCAGTGATAATACGGAATACAATCCCATGTTTATTTCGAAAGCTGTTTGTTTCATTCGACATTCGTTTGCACAATCTTCTCCCTTTTTAAAGTTAAAGAAACGAAATTTGGAAAATAAAAGCGCTGTGTCAGACGTTTTTTCATTTCTCGAAAAATCTTTCTGTTTAATAAATGGAAAAATAATTAATTAAAAAATATTTCTATAACCTGTATTGTGTTTTTTAATATTTATTCGAAATATTTTTCTCAAAGATAAAAAATTAAACCCACTGAAGTAAATTAGAGAAATAATTAAATGCACTTTTATTGATTTTTTAAAGCTTATCTGTATATTTCCTTCCCCATAAGAACAATTGAACCCTCAATTGGAAGAAGGGAATAAACGCCACTTTTTGACAAATTCATTTTTTTACACTTTTACATTCTTTAGACGTAGGGCTTAATTGTGTGCTCGAAGAAAATAACAAAAACCTTTCGCGTCGTATAGATTCATGGGGCCATAAAAATAGTTAGTTAGAAGAAGGAAACAAATCCTTCCTTTATTCCCTTCTTACAACTATCAACTGTACGAGTATAGAAATAGTGTTTCTTTTTGCCTGTTTTCATTTTCGATAAACAAAAACGCATCGCTATCGGTGGGGTACGCGATACTAGAGATCTAATAGCTGCCATTTTAGAGCGCGTTCAGCAGACCTTACCAAAGTTACTGGTCAAGTGTAGGGCAGTATGAAATTTAAATCAAGACGAATTGTGACGTCAGCTACAATTCAACAATGGCACTAACTAAAGCTATCCTGTTGAACTATAGCTGACGTCACGATTCGTCTTGATATTTATTTCATACTGCGTTACAATTGGTCGGTAACTTTGGTAGCTTTGGTAAGGCCTACAGATCATGGCTACAAGCAGACGTTTGCTCGACTTACGAAGAACTCGATGCAAAAATATGATGCAAAAATCTCTCAATGAGAGTGCGAAGAGAGTGGCGGTTGCGGAAAAAATGATACATCTTAAACGTGATAAAATGTCTTATAATAAACAAAGAAATTTTGGTCTTGTGCCAGGAAAGAGAAAATGTAGGAGGCATTGTATTTGATTGCATGCAAAATCTACCCATTCTTAAGATCCCAGTTCAAGAGATGGTTTTATTTAAAAAAAACTATGGCTGTATGTGTTTTGTGTTCACGACTGAAAGACGAACTCAGGTGATTTCTACAATTACAATGAGGATGAAGCTAAACGGGGCCCGGATGGAGCATGCAGTTTACTGTGGAAAACTACACAGAACATGGATCCCTCTGTCAAAGAACTGCACGTTTTTAGCGGTGCTTACGGGGGACAAAATAGAAATAACACATTTATAAGATTCTTTATCACTCTTGTTGAAATGAATCGTTTTGAGAAAATATATCGATACTTTCCTGTGCGCGGCCATTCGTTTTTACAATGTGACAGCAATTTCGGGACCGCTAAAAGACTCATTAGGAGGAGGAAAGAATTTACGTTTCAAATTAATATCTTAATTTGTCAGCAAATATCAGAGGTTCTTCAGTTAAACCCATTACTTCTAACGATATACTTGATTTTAACAACTCATGGCAGCGATGTTTCAAGTAAAGCTGTAAGTCATTAGACAATGCAAGAACATTGAAGATTTCGCAATATAGAAGCTTTGAGTATAGTTCAAGCCATAAAGGGTACTTGACATGTTCCGAATTTACCGATGGTTTCATTAAAGCTACATTTTTGCTCCAAAAACCTTCTATAAAACCGAAAATACCAGAAACTCCGGGATATGTTACTAACATACCCATAAATGAGAAAAAAATGAACGACATACAAAAAATAATCCAATATATTCCTGACGAATTCAAAGATTTTTACGATATTATTCTGACCTGGCCAACTACAAGATCCGAAAGGGAAGAAATAGATGAATAATAGTGTCCTTACATTTTTCTAATAAATAAAAATTTTTTGTCATTATATTGTTTATTATTTCAAATTATTCTGTATATAGTATATAATAAATTGGAAGAAAGGAATAAATCCAACACATTTACATATACAAATATAAATGAATTTTATACATTTCAGTCAGCTCTATTAGTAAATAAATCAGAATTTATATTTTCTTCATTATTATTGATATCACATGAGCCTATAAGTTGAAGCCCCACCAGTGGCCGAGAGGTTCTGCTCTCGAAGCTGGTAGACGGGAAGTGCTGGGTTCGATCCCAATCGCGCCCGTCGGCCTAATCGTTCGGAGTTTTCGTGGTTTTCTTCGAGCCGTGGATCTTCCATGCGTTAATACGGATTAGGTTCCCTTAGAAAGACCCCCACGGAGGGCAGTCCCCCCGGGCCTATATCCCTCGTGTAGATAATTGGCCGTCAAAAATCAACCCAACCCTATAAGTTGAAAGTAAAAAGTTATAAAGTTTTTTTAAGTATCTCCATTCTTATTTATTGGATTTATTCCCTTCTTCCAATTGGTGGTTCAATTTCCGTTCTGTGTACTAAAAATAATGCAGTGTTAGATGTTTTCAAACTTAACCCCTTCCGGGCGAGCGTCTTTTACAGATGTCTTAATCTTTTTTCACCGGTTTTTCGAAACAGATATCTTTGCCGGATTGAATCGAGAAAATGGTCAGATTTAATAAGGCAAAATTTGAAATAAAAATATACTGGTGAGAATAATCACGGAATCTGAGCATCTTACACGGCACGTATACCGGTTGCTCGTCCCCAAGGGGTTAACTTGGAATTGAATGATTAATGTTTCTAAATATATTATTTTCTGAAGCTTAAGAATCGAAATTGGGCAGTTTATTTTTGAAGAACTTTAGAATGTTAATTTTTTGCCATGTAGCCTAACCAGATTTTTTTTTTAACAATTGAAAAAGGTAAAACAGGGAAATTGGAACAAAAAAATCGTAAAACAAAATTGTCCATTCTTCTTCAACAGAACTTCTACTCTTAAAAAGCTTTTACTTAAAAAATAAGACAATTAGAAGAATACGTTTTTGAAAACTCTTATAATTGCTTTTATGGAGTTATTCTAATATTAACTAACCCAAGAGAGCAGTTAAAATACTCTGTAATAAAATAGAGGGAAAACTTTATTAGATTCTTTAGAAATCTAAAAGATTTATTTAATGTTATCTATTGGGGGTTTCAGTGAATTTAAGTATCTCAGTTTAATTAAAAATATTATTCTACAGATTCGGAATAAATAAATATTCAAAGATATTAAATTATTCTCAGACAAAACTGCGATCGAAATTTGGCTTTTTGAAAGATTTTTTAAAATAAATTAAAGAAAGTTATTAACATTTAAGAAAAGATAATACAAAACATAAAACAAAACTATCGCACCTTATTTTATAATAAATTTTATGAATTGGAATTAATGTTTTAATGTTCTTCAAAGTTTCTTAGTAAATTATGAAACTATTTAAATTATACATATATTTTTTACAATATAATAGAAAGTTATGTCAAGTATAAAAATAAATATCTTTAAACGAAAGTATAACAGAACAATCAAAATTAATAAAAAGAGAGAAGTTTATAAGCTTCATGGGAATTCTTTATAATTTCTAGAAAATAAAGTTTTAATAATTGATTTTTATGAAGTCCAGAACTAAAATCAAAGCACTTGTTTACATGAAGCGTATATTTTTTTTGATTTCGTTTAATCAATTTAAGGTTATTTTTTTGTTTTATAAAGTGTAATTTTTTCCGTGCTCTAACAAATCGATACCTGGACTGAAAGGACTTATTTAGTCCTTTACCTCCAAATACCTTTGTCTAATTTTTGTGGACTTAATTTCAATTATCAGAACACCAGCTATAATAATTAATAATATATAACTGTTTTATCTACAGTCGACCAAAATAAGAGGAAAGCACTATGTATTTTAATTATTGAATTGTCCGTGGAAAAAAAATGGAATTTGATCAGAAGTTGTCTGTTTTTATTTTGTTTTTAAATAAGCTTACGTGTGCAAACGGAACTCATATTTGATTTTTTTCAGGTAGATTTTAAGAAGTCATCAAGTCAAACAGTTTTGAAATATGAATTCCTAATGTAACATTCTTTTTAAGCGCTGTAAAAGAGATTAATGCAGGTACTTTTTACAGCAGAAATTATACGGCTCAGCGTAATGAGATGTGAAGTTGGATTCGTATGTATTGAAGCTTCTGGATATCGATTCCTGTTTTTATGAAATCGTAAGGCACAAATCACTTATTTTATTTCGAAAACATTCAATGTTTTGAAAGAAAAAAAATATGAATATTAACATTGGATTTTTATTCAAACCGTTTTTATAAAATTTTCAAGCATGCTAATCCAAATTACAGGTTATTCCGTCAAATAGTTCAATAAGTGTGCTTAAAAACTACTCGAATTGTAATCTGATTTTTAACAATTAAACAGTAATTTCACGTTAGGAGTTCAAAAATTTAAACCTTCATAATTTCTAAACTGCTTGACCGAATGACTTCCCGTTTGGTAACGTACGATAAAATTTACCGAAATACCATATGTAGTCTATATTGGGCTTTCATATAGATAATTTCAGAGTTTGGTATAATTTCTTTCGAAAAAAAAAAACCCTTAAACTAATTTTACTTACAAAAATTGAAACAACACAAAAAAATTTATGATTTTTTAAGATAATTTAGGGATAAAGAGATTTGAGGTGTTTATTTCTTTTTGTCTGGCTGTGTATGTAAAATTTGTATCTGCATGAAAGAAACATAATTCTCCATCTGTTTGCATATACGTGGGTCGTAAATAAAATATAAAATAGCGGCAACATAAACAGAAAACATTTTTTAATGAATTTGCAATGTTCATTACTTTTCTTCAATATATTGAACAGAAAATGTCACTCTACCTTTTTCCAAATGTCTAGAAGCCGTAGGATAGCGTTGGAAAGATGATTTTTGTTGCCAGAGCCCTACCGCTCGGAGCACATATGGCAGATCAGGAAATTGGATGTCTCAGAGGGGCTTCTTTAACTTAGATTACATGTCGAAATTACAAGGACTCATGTTAGGTGAATACGGGGGATGTTGCAAGACCTCCCAATGCCTCCCAAAAAACTTAAACATTTGCGCCGCATAGTCTGTATAGCCTAGATGGTGCTGTAGAAATCGGCAGTAGTAGTATTCCGTATTGAGTTTGTCCTGCTGGCACATCATACGTAAGAATAGCACCCCACAGTCGTATGCCATTATAAGCTTAAAGTCATCCGATTGTGTTTCTGGAGAAATTTCTGTGTACGTAGCGAACCTGAGATATGCCATTCGTTCAATTGAAGCTTTAATTCAGGCTCGTACCATGTCTTGTAAATGGCGACAATACGCACCAGAAATGTGTTTCCGTCATTGTAGTATTTATCATGGTGGACACCAGCCGATGATACCGGTGAAATTTCTGTACGTAGGTGAGTCGACAAGGAAATCCAGCGGGGCAAAGTTTTCCTCATGTTAAGACATTTATTTATTATGTGCCGCATCGTTTGATGACTAAGGCCAACTTCTACAAATAATTTCTGGACAATCCGTAGACGATCTATAAGAAGACCACTAACGATGCCAGTCTCATCTTTAGGATTGAAAGGACCGATCGGTGAGGTAAAAGTCCACATTCTAAATTCAGACACACACGAAACGGTTTGACACATCGTGCATCCGTCCTATATGGTAATGCATTCTCGCCACTGTCTTCGTGTAATCTTCGATAACATACAGATGTACTTTTACCACTAGTAACCTCGATTTTAATCCACGACCGCCGATCACCTTTTGTAAACATCCTTTAGTGATGTTATAAACATCAATATCCACTTCAACGCAAGACCGCAACTTCCCTTTCTAACTGGATAGACTGGTTTATGCAATCTATACATATAAAACAGTGCCACCTCACTCAAGAACTATTCTCTTGAAGGACTATTCACTTGTGCGATTATTTAATGACTATAAACCAAAGAAAGGTACACTTGATCAATAGATTGTACACTGGATTTAAAGAAGTGGAGCCATACAGAAAGCAATGTGCAAGTAGTTAATAAGAAAACAAAATGAATATTTCGAAGAACCATGACAAAAAAATGATTGTAAATCTGTTACATAAGTTAACCATTTTCTACATCTGCTTTACAGATAATGATCAATGATTTGCCTTATTCTAAAAGAAATTTTCTTTTAAAAAATAATTTTATTCAAAATATTTTACGAAAAATTTTTAGTCAAGATTTTTTACGATATTCTTTATTAATGTTGCTTGCTTTATACTTTATTCAATATTTATAACGTAGCTATATTTAACTTTTTCCGAATTATAATTTTTATAAGTTTGATATACACAAACTTTCTAAATTAATTTATTGAGTTTAACTGTCAAAGCAATTTATTATGTAATATTAATATGTTCGTGATCATATTTTTTTAATCATTTTATAAAATAGTTTAGTCTATGAGTAGTTTTTGAGAAATCCATGATTGAATAAAAAAAGTGGGCAAATAGTGACAACAGTAAGGAGAAGGTAAATATTTTTCGCTAGCTACCAGAAATTTTTATTGCATACCAATTTTATTTTCAATTTTTAAAGCCCTGCGCAAATGTAACGAAAAGAAACATGTATTTATAATCCAAATATAGTGCTCTATTTTGAAATATTGTTTCATCTTTAAAAAATTCTTTGAAGGCATGTCTCCCCTTCCAACATAAAAGAGAGACTATATTTATTTTCCTTAAAAAAATGTGAAATGTTATTCAAATTTTATAAAATCTATTTTTGAGTAATGTTTGCACATAATTTTTCAAAAATGTATTTTATAGCAGTAGATATTCGCGTTATCGGGAAGTTGGAACAAATAATTTATAGCAACTGTTTCTTACTTAAAGGTTTTACCGAAAACTCCTAAAAACCTAGGAAGCGTAGTCATTGCATTTTAGAAGGAGAAAAATGACAGTTAAATTTCATTCATAAGTATACGTAACTCCAATGCTTCTTATCTTTAGAGTATCATTTTGAAATTTTATGATCTGCGTTATTTACATGATTTATAAATATGAACGTATACTATTTCCTGGTTCTTTTTTTCATATCTGTTTGTACATTTGAAGGACAACCGTTTTGAAAAAGGAATTAATGACATTCTGATTGGTGATGGGCAAAGCATTTTTTACTTTCTCTTAATAAAGAGCAATGCAAAATGATAATGAACGCTATGCGGTTATATTTCCTGGGCTATAAATTGTACATGAATTTTGTAAATTATATTAGATTATTTTTTACATTAAAGTTTATAGATATTCACTAAACGTCCTCTCTACTTTAAAAGTTTCACGGATAAGATCTGGGCCACAGCCATCTTAATGATTTTCCTGTGTGCTAAATCAAAAAGGGCGGCTGTTGTAAGTGAAATTTTTTCAATGGTTTATGCGACCGTTCGATTACAAAACGCACTAAAACAAGGACTGATAAACTGTAAACCATACCTAGTAGAAACCGTGAAAGGAGCTGGAAGGAAAATTCCAGATTGTATGAAAACTAAAAATTATTCTTTATTCTACGAATATATTAAATACAAAAGTACCGGTACCACTCTCACTGTATATCATAAGGCAAGGAGCAAATGAATCACATTGTACTCCGCACACTTTATTCAAACGTTAAAAATGCAAATAACGGAAAGAAAACACCAGAAATTGTAAGATTCTTCTATAAATCTAAATGCGGGTGGACATTTTAGGTCAGATGACCAAACTAAATTCCATAAAATCTGTGTAAAGGAAATCGTGTGTCCATAGATTTTGCAATATTTTAGACATTGCAGTTGTAAATGCTGGTATTATTTTACAAATCTGGTGTCAGGCAAAAGCATTTCAAGAAAATTTAATTTCAACAGTTGGCAAAAGAATTATGTTCGATTTATGAAAAAGATAAAAAAATGTGTCGTTAATCAAAATGATGCACCGCAATTAAAATAAATCATTTCGTTTAAATACAGGAAACGCCAAGTTAAATTGTGAAAAGGAAAATATATATATACATACAGGAAACCTCTACCGCTTGTATAAACTTTGAGAGATGATACAGCTGATTAATTTTTTTTTTTTTTTTTTTTTTTTGTAAATCGGAATGTGGTTTCGCAATCCACTTATTCAGTCATAAATACAGGGTGTCTCACTACAATTCGATCCCAACGTTAACAGTAATGAATATATTTTACCAATATATTAATCAGTTTTACTGTATTTTGTTTGAAATGTGATAGATATTACTAGAAGTTCACTGTAATTAGTTTATTGATCCACATGTACCGTGAGCTACATTCCAAGTTAAGAACTGTCTCGGCCAACGTTGTTTGGACTCGGATCGTAGCGATTTCCAGCAATTCATATAATATCACATTTAATAGAAAGTAAAGAATGTCCGTTGGATATGTCGTCGTTAATACATTTTCATTATTGTTAAAGATGTAAAATTTGTTTTGTTTTAGTGAACTGCATTCATCCCTCATCATATATACACAAGGTAGCGTATCACCCTGTATATATAGGAAGAGATTAAATAATAATGGCGGTGTGTGAGAAGAGAAAAAATATTTAATTATATGAATGAAAATACTCTATGGTACTCTATCATATGCTCAATTACTATTAGAAAAACCTAATAAACAGAGATTTTAATTTATAAATGTGGCATTTGGCAATAGACGGAAATAGGTGCTTGGAACTTTACACATCGTTTTCTCAAAACTATGATTGTGTCATTTACCACCGCTTAATCATCTGAGATCTTTATATACATGGATATATCTATATAATATTGTATATACTATCTATATAATATTTGTTCCTTTGTTGCACTCACCAGACTATATCTTAATCACTTCAACGGCGACAGGGGAAAGCGTGCTTGTACCCACAACTTATCTTGGGGCAAACGGTGAAGTGGTTTTAACCTCTTCGGTCCCTGGGTCCCCAAACGGGTACCTCTGTTATTTTCCTTATAAAAACTAAAATGTCCGATTTTTTTTACGATTTCTCATCACTTCATTATAGCCGAATGTTTTTTTGCGACAAAGCAAATGAATAAATGGCAGCATCTAAGCTGATTCCCACATAAGATAAATGTTATTTTCATCTGAGTTTGCAAAATGTCTAAAAATGCCCAAAAGACAGTATGACCAAGAATGTTAGAAATTTTCATAAGTATTTACTAGGTTGAGCAAAAAGTTCTGGGAAATTTGTGAAAGTTGCGTTGATATGCGCAAATAAACAAAAAAAGCAACAAGGACTATTCTCTAAGTAGAGACCATCATAGTCCACGACTTTATGCCATCGTTCTGCCAGATTCCGTGTTTGCTGGAGGTATAATGGCGGCTCCTTCGAATCAAAAAACTCTTGACATGCTTCTTCAACTTCATTAAAAGATTCAAATCAACGGCCCTTGAAAAAGTGTTGCATTGATCGAAAGAGGACATAATCTAATTCGTGAAATCCTATTATAGATATACCACTAGTACTCATATATACGATACAAATTCTGGTAACTATTGGATTAAAAATTCCCCAGAACTTTTTGCTCAACCTAATAATTTAAATCTTTTTCGATAAAAAAAATTTCAGGATTTGCAGATTTACTTGTAGATTGCGTGAATTTAGGTTAATGGTCATTAAATTTTTGTTTTAAGTGGATTTGTAACTTTAGATCCATATTTTTGAACCTAAATTACTAAGCACCTAAAGGATCAATTTCAGAAAAGATATTTTTTCTGTCATTTACGATGTCATTTTGTTTGAAAAAAAAAAACCATTAAATAAGCATTTGTATTATTATTTTAGCTTCGAAACTGAAGAGGTTAAAGCGTTATTATTAAAGTTAGAGAGTAGGAAATAAAAAAAAATATATTCTTTGTCCCCTAACGAGTAAAACAGTAATAATTATATTTCAATTATCTCCAAAATTTAACGAGATATGCTGCTTTGAATTTTCAGTTTTTTATGACAATGAAGGCGCATTCATTTTCGTTTTAAAGGTTGCTTAAACATTTTGTTTTGATGAGATAAAGAGATTAAAATTTTAATTTGTGCGTCATCTATTAATATTTTGAACTTAACAATAATATTTTGCTTATGAAAGGTGAAACCTCGTTTTGTGAACATCCGTCTCGAGGAAATACGTATTCTTACGGGCAATCTTCGGAATACCTGTACGCTAATGAACCGCTGTATAGTACCTCATTAAAAACAATAATTGTGTGCGATCTTCATATTACCGGTTTTACCGTAGTTTTGCTGTATGACAAAAAATACACATTAAATAATTTAATAGCAGGGAGTTTGACTTAAAATTTTTCACTTTGAAAAGAGGCAAAAGAGTACAAAGTTTAATAAATGTACTTCACGATAACAGCTGTTTAAAATAAAATACACGATATTAATGCGACGATTGAAACAGAATTTTTCACAAAGATGTTTGGCAATATATAATGTACTAAAAAATATTTTGTCCGTTGAAACAAAATAAATCTTGGTAAAAACGGTTGAATGCTTCCTTACCCACTTACAGCAAAGTAGGAGGAGATAAATATTTTATTCGTGAAGATTTCAAAATGTTAGTGTCTAATTTATTGAGAGACATTTCAAATTGTAACTTTTTTCCTGATGCGAGTATGTCAAATGTTCTTCAATTTATAAAATAAATGTCATAATTTTCGTTCACGGAACAGTAACTGGGACATAAACATATCAGTGTGATATATATATACTTTGTAAGATTGAGGAAAATTCTTTAAAACATTCCGGTGCATAATTTAAAACAGTTTTTGAAGGGAATTCGGTACTTGTGTATTATCCGTGATAGGAAGATCACCCCACGAACAATGACGCTGATAATACTAATTACAATAAACCTTAATTTTCATTGTAGCTGTATGATTAACATTATATAGTTGTCATCTTAAAGGCACTTATAAAAGTATTTATATATGATTATATACATGGAGGAAAGAGACAGATGTAGATGCAGTAAGGTGGCTGTGGGTGACGCAAAAATAGTAACCCTAAAATTAACTGCAGCCGGCTCAAACACAAGCACGTTCTTCCACGACTAAAAAAAAGAGAACTTTTAGTAATACAGTTTTTTATTCATAATACCATGGAATGCTGCTTTAGAATGCTTAAAAATAAACAGATCACTTTCATTTAGAGAAAAAAATGTACGGGTGATGTCAAAAAATTCGGTCCCTGTTCCAGGTGCTTGTTTTGTTTCGGCCGAGTGAGAGCATTTAAATTTCAGAGATAACGCGCATGATATTGCGAACCGTTTTTACGGCATACTGTATCTCTCTTTACTCCATGGATTACATATTATAATACATACACCTGGGTGCAAGATGATAGGAACTATCCTGTAAAAGACTAAATGAAAAATATAACTATATCAACCAACATATAAGCCATATAAATTGAATTATATAACTAAACAGGGAATATAAACATAAAGAAAATATGAAAAGTCGTTTTAATTACAATGTAATACATTTCATTTGAATTGCATACACAATATTATTAAATGGATAAGAACGGAACATTTTTTTTTTTAATTATAGTAATATTTCGTATTAATTGGGATTCTTTTGAGCTTAATAATTTCAATGTAACAGTGTGGCATATAATTTACATGGTTTTGAACTTATCGAGGTGACAAAACATGCCATATTTCCGTAATGGCAGATTTTGAAATTCTGCTTTCGTGTTATACTGGACGATTTGACCATTTTTTCGATAAATATCCCGCACTATAATACCCCAAACATTTCCATGGGATTTAAGCCCGGACCAGAAATGCCAGTTTGGCCTCTATTTTTATTTCGAAATTTTAAATTTAGTCAGAAAATTTTGAAACTAGAATCTTTACATTATGTAAACAGAAAACTTCTGTTAATAAATGAGGCAAAAAATACTTTTTTTTATTTCTGGCACGAATTTGGATTTTCTGAATAAAAATAGGGCCAAACTGGCAATCCTTGTCCATACTATTGGACGATCAGCCAACTGTTGGAATCTTATTTATTTTCGAATCATTTATTTGTGTCTTTTGCAGAGTGAATTGAATCATTGTCTTGTTGAAATATATAGTTAGAGCCTGCAATATTTTTACTGTAGTTCAACAAATGGAGTTCTAGCATGTAAATATAGATATGGCTATTTGTATGTTTTAAAAAGAGTAATTCCTAGCTTACATCACTAGGAAAAACCAACAGGGATCCTCTATATAGTTGACGCGTACAAAATACATCTTTTTCATTTCGAAGATTAAGCCAATATGAATGCATACCACCCGGAACACTGACCATAAACTTATTTTAAGCATTGAAAATAATGACAGAACTAATTCGTTTGTTGCTTCATATATTTTGCTGCAAGCTGAATGCGGGCATTTTTATTGTCAGATGTTAAACTCTGACACTGACATGGCTTTACATTTTTAAGAATTACCGACATTTTTATTGATCTTCTTACAGACTTTAACGTTTCTGGCGACTTTATCTAGTTCCCATTTTTTTTTTATCTTTTGCTTGGAATTAAGAGAAAAATTAAACTTTCGACTCGTTTTGAAAGAATTCTCGGCATCCCTTTAGATTTTATAGTAACATAAGTAGTGGTATTGAGTAAGCAATAGAAATTGACAGTCTTCGAAAGTTTAATTTTATCAAATTCTTCGAAGTGACATTTTGAACTTGTTATGAGCTAGAATTTGCGATCTTTCATTTTATCATCCTATCACCAAAACGTTTTGCGAATAAAACGAATGCACTGTGAAATTCTTTTAAATACATTGTTAAATGATATGCTGAAATATCCATTAATCACCAGCCGCGATTTCAATATATTTTCTACTTTCAGTCATTTTACTCCGGTGTAAAAATAGGAAAATACTTTTTTTATTAATTTATTGAAATATATATATACAATCTTTTGGAAACTATTCCTTTAATATTAATTGAAATATCATGTATTTAATTTTAACACAATATTTGTGCGTTTACGAAAATGTATAAATGTTTATTTAAATATCGAAAATATATTGTCTCTTAAGTTCTTAAAGATAAAGGACGCTTTTCGGAATCGAATGGTATGGCGTGAAATGGACTACCGACTAGATGTTGTCTGCGTGACCAAGGGAAGTCACATAGAACATCTATGACATATGTATACAAAATTTTGAAGTTCCGTCTACATTCTGTGTTAATCTTATCAATAAATTCTTTTCCATTAAATAGTTATAGCCGTTTGCAATCGCTATATTCATTTTGACATACCCAGTATATATACACACTGGTTATCAAAAATTAAGGAAAAGTCACCAAAGCTAATTTTTAAGGACGGGAATACTCAAAAGGAAGTCATATAATTCGAATAATTACTATTCCTGCACAACAGCTAGTCCATATAACATCTCATTCAGGTCACACATGGACACAAGAGTCAATTACATACGTCTCTTTTATGAGTCTCAAATGACTACTATATGTGACTCCACTGACAGGTCACTGTGACTGCTGCTTTGTGGCGAGTCACCAGGTGACTTTACAATGTCATTTCATTGAGACTCTCGTGTGACTCTCGTCTGGAGACTCAATTTCAAAGTCATTGTGAATGTTGCATTATGATAAATCACCAAATATTGTCAAATTAATGTCACATGGTGACTTTTCACCACTTTTCACAGTGGTGACTTTACAGTAGGGTCTATGTTACCATTTGACAAAGTCATGTGACAGAAAGTCACCATGTGACTTTAATGTGACATTATTTGGTGATTTATCATAATGCAACGTGCACAATGACTTTGAAATTGAATCTCCAGATGAGTCTCAATGAAACGACATTGCAATGTCACCTGGTGACTCGTCACAAAGCAGCAGTCACAATGACCTGTCAGTGGAGTCACATATAGTAGTCATTTAAGACTAATAAAAGAGACGTATGGAATTTCCTATTTTTTGTTTCGCCGTAGTGACTGTGACTCTTGTGACCATGTGTGACCTGAATGAGATGTTATATGGACTAGCTGTTCTGCAGAGATAGTAATTATTCAAATTATATTACTTCCTTTTGAGAATTCGCGTATTTAAAAATTAGCATTTTGTGACTTTTCCTTAATTTTTGATAACCAATGTATATATATATATACAGGATGTATCTGGAATGCTTCAACAAACTTACTTAGAGGGATGATAGTACTCATGAAGACGAACAAAAAATGCAATGGAACATGGTGTCGCAAATGACGTTTAAAGGATGAGAATCGAGAAAATGAGTCTAGAAATGGACAAACTGAGACAAGAAAGAAACACTCCAGAAAATTATTTATTGCGCAGAATAGGTACAACACAGCTCGTGATGTACGGAGAAAACAAATATTTTACAAAAATTGTTCAAAGTGTCGACCGTGAACATTATTACACAGAGTACATCTACGGAGGAATGACTGGCGGACATGTTCGAAGACTTCAGGATTCCTGCTCACAGATTTGTTTGTCTTTCTTCCAAGTTTTTATCTCTTTCTGACCGGATATGCACAAAGTGAAAGGAAAACCAACTTCGTGCTACTAGCAAGTTCTGCAGAAAAACAGCATGTGAGAATTCGATATTTTTATTAGTTTTGCAATTTTCACCGTTTAAACGTTATTTGCGACCCCATGTTCCATTGCATTTTTTGTTCATCTTAATGAGTACTATCATCCCCCTAAATTTGTTGAAGCATTTCAGATACACCCTGTGTGTGTATATATATATGTAGCATATTGCTACCAACTTTCAGATATTTAGGCGACACCAGTACACCTCGACGTAAAATGTAGTAGAGCAATCAAGACCATCCATCCGTTATATTGAAAATATCGGATTGCAGTCAGGGTGGCGAGTAAAGACAGGCTCGAAACACATTGAGATAATTTCCCTTACGTAATGAATATAGAGAGTCATCGTCACTTTAAACAGGTTTTATTGACAAAAAACATAGTAAAACACTTCCAGTAGTTATTACATCAACTCTCAAAAATCGATCATCACGTCATAAAACTTTAGATGTTATAAGAATAGGATCCACACATTAGAACGTTTACTCCAAGCGACGCAGCTTATTTAGACAACCAGAAAAACGTCAAAATCTTCTGATCCTTCGCCGATATAAGGATATTTGTGCCCCGAAAAACAGCGCGCGGACGGTTACAAAAAGGTAAAAGACCAATGCTAGAAGAGAGGTGGGGAAGAATGGGACAAAAAACAGATTACGATTCGATGGGAAATGATGACGTCGATAATGAACTCTTTATACGGCGTCAGAATAAAAGCGCAAATAGCGCTGGCGAACGCATGGAATTGTGGGTATAGAACACCAAAGAATAAATGATATTAAAACATGCGAAAGAAACAGAATTTAGTTTTAGAGTAAAATGAAAAAGTAATTTAATTGGTTTTATAAGTTTAGGCGAATGGATTAAGGTTTTTAGAATAATAAAAGACAAAAGATATTAAGATATTATTAAAGATAGGTAAAAAAGAAAAAATATTAAGAATTTGGAATAGTTTTACTTAGAAAAAGAGGCGAAAATTTTTATTACTGCATATATATTTGCAATTCCATTAAAAGAAAATTCGGAATGCCTTTTAAAGGGGGGAAAAGTAAATTACCCATCCTATATTTAACGAAAGTTTTCGAGTTTAAATATACGACCACGTATAACATCCTGAAAAACGTTTTATCTTAAGGTATGAAAATTTTCCTCTCAAGATAATAAGAATGCTTTATAGAAAAGTAAAAAAAGAAAATAGTAAAATGCGTGTCGTCTGAGTTACATAGACTGTAAGAAATTTGCTAATATTAAATTTCCTTTGACATTTATAGAAGTCGCAGAACATTTTCAGAAGTATCTTAATTTAGTAATGAAAAATTTACAAATGTCTTTTATTTACAATGAAGTTTAATCTTTTATTTTTTAAGCTTTTATAATGAATTAAGAAAGAAAACAGCAACAACAAATATTTTTTTTTCTATTTTGAAAATTTTTATATTAATAAACGTAATAGAATTTCATTTTTTCAATGTTCATTTATTAAATGTAATACATTATCTTACAAAAATCTATATCTTTTCAACATCCTTATTTTCTTGTATTTTGTAATACCTTTGTGTTATATTATGAAACGGTTTTATGTAGGAAAATTGTTTTTTTTTAAATATATACAACTCTTACGTTACAATATTTGAAAATATTTTGTAAAAAAATGTACACTTTTAAAATCGCACTTATGCTACAAATTTTAACATTTTGCAACCATGTCTTTTTTTTTAAATACATTTCCTACAAGTTAGCTTAAATTGTAACAACAAAATTTCTAAAAAATAAATTAAAACAAATAACACGTCATGACTATTCAATCATCATTAAACAATGTGTTTTATCGTCTGCGTTCTATTACGTACTTGTCATGGATCAAGGGATCTGTGACGTGAGGCATTCATGAGTTGTGCCTTCTTGTTATGGTAAATAAATTTGAATATAACTGACCATTAAAATGAGTATTTATCGAATAAAAAGTGTGTTTAAATTAAGGAATAATCTTTAATTACATGTGTATGAAAATAGAACAAGTATAACTATTTACTTAACATATTTTTAAATTAAACTAAATTATATCCAACCTTTTATTTTTTAAATGAATCATAAGCATCGTCTAATGGAAAATGGACTCAATATAAAAATATATATAAAGTTTTAGAATTTTTTTATTTTTGCGAGAGTTTTTCTCAAGTTTATTGAGAAATGCAAGAAATGCTTCGATTTCAGTGCATTATTTACACGTAGTGGATAAGAAAATAATATAAATGGCAATTTCCTTAAAAAGATTTTTAACAATGCTTAATTTTTTATTATAAAACTAGCAGGCTACGCCCGCTACGCTGGTCGATTATTCCAAACGAACCTTGAGTCAAACAAAATGTGAATTTGACATTGTATTTTAAAACAACGTGGACCTTCACCTAGGATATCCTTCCACAATGCTGAAAACGATGCGAACGTCATGGTGATATTATATTACAGCTGAATTTCAGAAATTTTGAGCTATTAAGAAGCAATACTTTCAGTTGATCATTTACAGTGCATTTTAGTAGGGAAATGAGGCCATTATGACAACATGAATTAAAAAATTCTCTAATCTGATACTATTAAATTAGATAGCATCACAATGATTACAGAGATTGATCACTGAATACAAATAATGTTAGAATAGTTAAATTTTGGGTGCTTGTTCTTGAACTCCTGGTCTGTCAGCTTGAGCATATGTGGTTTTGGTAGCTTAAATACAATCTCGCTGAATTATACGTTATACTTCGTAATAAATGTACCTCTCTAGACAGTTCTATTACTAATTTTTCCCTCTTTGAAATTCCAGTAGAGTAAATACCGTCAAAAATGTATTAAGATAATTGCTGTACTTTATTAAATGATTTGCAGACAAAAAGGAGTGTTTAACTTTCATTTTTAACAAAAAAGTGACGCATATTTTCCTTCAATGCATTATTTACACGTAGTGGATAAGAAAATAATATAAATGGCAATTTCCTTAAAAAGATTTTTAACAATGCTTAATTTTTTATTATAAAACTAGCAAGCTATGCCCGCTACGCGTATGTGTATTTTTAAATCTGAATCGTTTGAATAAAATTAAAATAATGTCATTTTCATTGCCTTCTCCTTTTGTAGACCAGTAGAAATCATATAACCGTTAACCCGGGAAGAAAATCTACGGCTTAGAAAAATAAACGTCATACATTTAATAAAATATTTCTAATCATCCATGATCGACCTCATTGTCAGGGTTGGGACAAACATTAAAAGTGCTGCATCAATATTGTTACACATGCACCAGAAGTAATTGCAAAAGAAAATTACCCGGCAAATTACATTCCAATAAATAATGCATTTTTTATTGACTCAATTATAGATATTTTACCAATAAATCTCCATACCTTAAATAGGACTGACAACGATAAATAAAATTAGTTATACAAAATTGTTAGTAATATGCATTTTCGTCAATAGGCTTTGAAGATTTATTTTGCATTATTCTAAAGAGCCTATTGTGTAAATAACTCTGATTATGAAAATAACTCTTAATTTATTGCTACGATTAGCTGCTAGAGTGTGCGTCAGGACAATATGCTTTATGATGATCGTAATTTGAGGTAGTTTTATCCTATGTAGGCTACAATGTTAAGTCGACAAATATTATTACATTTGCCACCATTGGAATAATAAAGTTTTTTCCCTTCATTGAAAGCATTGTTTTTTATGAGGTAAAATAATTTGAGATAAAGAATAAATAACAAAACCTCTTTTGTTCGTTTGCTTCATGATGAAACAAAATAATTTCAGTAATAATGAAAAATAATGAATTTACTAATCGCTAAGTAGAAATTTCATGTAATCTTCTGCAATAGGCTTCACTGTCCAGAGTCTCTTTCAAATATAAAAAGAAACACCCAACGGTACAGTAAATACGCTAATTAGCGGGTAACCTGATTACGGAAAATTAATCCAATAGCTTTAAAAATCCTTCAAAAAAGAAGAAAAGGATATGCAAAAAAAAAAAAAAAAAAAAAAAAAAAAAAAAAAAAACTGAAAAGAGAATGACGAATTAAAAAGATTATCGAAAATTTATTTCAGTAAGCAATTTTTATTGTAAAATGTTTTCTTTGTGGTATTAAAAACGCATAATTGCATAAATTTTCTTAACCATTATCTTTAGTACTTAACATTTGAAGGAGTAGACATTTATAAAAAGAAAACTGGCCGGATGTGTTTAAAAAAAAAGTGGATTATATTCGCTGATCTACGTTTGATGTTATAAAAGTCGCAAGTTTGGAAAAAACAAACCAGCATGTTTCCGAAGTAAAGTATGTGAAAAATATTTTAAATGTCTGAAATTAAAATATTTTACAATATGTGTGTTTGGGGGGGAGGGGGTGCAGACTTTTGAACTAAAATGTAATTATTAACTCCACTTTTCTAATTTTAACTGCTATTTATATAGTTTAAATTTGAATATAAAAAATTGCTCAAAAATGCTGTCTTGCGCTTTAAAAATCACATGTAATGTTAAAATCCCTGTGGCTGTCAGGTTTACGCCTTTTTGGATTAAAATCAAATAGTATGGCGATAAAAGTAAAAACTGCTAGTTTTTCTGTAAGGGTTAAATAATAAAAAAAGCAAAAAAATAATAACAAATCAAAAATAAAATTGTTACTCATTTGGAAGGTCTCCTTAAAGGCATTCTCAAAATATTTTGAAAAAGGAAATGCTAATAAAATTACTCATGTATGTAAAAAAGACCAGTCAAATGTAGTGGCAGAATCCAAGTAGAAAATATGTAAAAAAATATAATATTTTCGATTATTTGACGCGAAAAGACGAATGCTGCACGCTACTTGGCGAACCAAAACATTTCGTGGCCAAATGCAAGAGATTGAAATGCATTTATAAATTACTTGTTAAATAAGTATTTAAATGCCAAATACTTAACGAATTTAAAATTAAAAGATGAATTAGTTTATTATTTTTTTCAGTAAGCTTATATAATCTATACAGATTGCGTGTTGCTGTAGTTATTTAATTTTATCCGGTGTCCACGACTGGATAAGTTTTTTAAGTGTATTTTGGTTAAGAATGCTATCGTTAAAAATTTCGATATTAAGTCGTTGTTTCCATGGCAACAATACTTTTCTTTTGTTGTCTCTGACACTAACAATATCGATGTGAAACTGCCAATGCTCAGAATCGGACCTTAATTTTGAGTTTGAAACAATGTTAATCCATTTAAACTTTGTTTTAACAGCATAATTACTATCTTTAAATTTCATTATATACATGTACATGACAAAACTACAGTTATAAAAATGTATTTAATTAAGTTAAACTTACTTAAACTAACTTCGTATGGATATTTGTAAAAGTTTTCTTAAAGAATATTTATCATAGTATTATTTAAAATTTTATTGCGTCGCCAAGCAGCGTTAAATCGCAAAAAAATTATTTTTTTTTACGAAAGCTAAATCGAGGTTCTGCCGATTTTTTAAAAATAAATATATATATCCTCATGAGAAGAATATTCTATATATTTTTTTTAATATTTCTAAGTATACGCTTATGAAAAACTTCCTTGATATCATCTTATAAATTTTTCAGATGCATTTTTCTTAACCTGACGCAAAAGAAAGATAAATCTCCAAATCCTTTTTTAATTGCAATATTTCAACTGCGTATTTTTTTAAGCATTACGAACATTCCCGTTCATGTTTAAATTAAACATTTTAAATTTTTAATATTATCACGCGTCAAAACTGATTTATTATTTTCTTTTTTTTTTTTTTTTTAAATAAAATTAGTAAGTTCTTTTTTCTTTTATTTTTCGAGGCGTAATAGCCGTTTCAAATTTTCATCAACGATAAAGTTCGCCAAGAAATAAAATGGTAACCTTATTGCCCAAAATAACAGAACTTTCCATCATAATTCTATAATTAATCTACGTAGAACGATGTGTTATAGCTTAAAACCTTCTCTGAAACGATATCTATCTAACAGTGTAAGTTCCGTCAAAATCCGGCAATAGAACTCGAAATATAGATGTTCGGAACGAAATTTCCGTTAGGATTATACATATATAGTAGATTTAGTTATATTTCATCAATATTGTTTAGTAAAAACCAAATATAAATAGAGTACGTAATGAAGAATGTTTATTTTAAGTTTAAAGGATAAACAAAAAGTTTAAATGAATGTTAATTCATTAGTTAAATTTCATTTTAAAGTATATAGAGTATTTAATCTCATAAAGGGATAATTTAACATGTTATAACATTTCGAACGAGAAATGTTCATCTCCAACATTTTAATATAAAATAATAAGGATAACTATATCTTTAAAAAATAATTGAAAATACACATATTTAAAATCTGAACTCAATTATATGACTTTGTCTTTTCCCTAATTCTAAAAACACGTACATCTTTGCAAAAATGTATTTCAAGAAAATAACTTCATCAGGAAAGAAAAAGCATTTTAGGCATCTTGTATTTAACGCAAACATTTAGGTTGGATATACGATTACAGCACGATTTTCCAAAAGACTGTTTAATTCAAGATATAAATATTTATCTACACAAAAAATGATTGTTTTGTGAACTTGATGAGAGTTTGAAATTAGCAAAAATAGAACAAAAATAGTTTTGTTTGTGCGTTAAAATTAATTAAATTATAAAATTGCATATCAATCTCCATCGACATTTATTTAGCAGAATATGCATTTCCTTGTATTAAAAATAAATCATATAATGCATTTCAAAGACACTTTACTCAAACGAAAATTTTCGTAGATCATACATCTTTGTGCGAATGCTTCGGAAAGAGAGGGAGAACTTCTGATTGATCTCCCATTTAGAGAATGCTTTAAAGGCGCAAATGTTTGATGGCGTCTCCTGTTTGATAATGATAGGTCCAACGTTATAATCCAACCAAGTACATTGTGCAAAAATATTATATAAAAATTATCCCCATATTTGTATATTTCTGGACCAAGTACACTAGAGATGAGTCAAGAGCAGCCTGAGCCAGCGAGTCTGAACTCCGATTTTCATACAAGACTTCGGGCTTGGACTTAATATTTGAGAAAAAAGAATGTAGTTTAAGAAAGTATAGCGACTACGAGACTTGGTGTGACAAATGACCAACCAAAAACTGCTAGAAAATCTAACCCCATAAATGTTGAATAATAAAGGGCGATTGCAGATCTATCTGGTAGTTCAAGCGTAATCATTGTATAAGGATTCAATTGGTAAAATGTTTCAGTTGGTGATAATCTAGAAGATGTTGCTGCGAGCAACATTTGTCCGTTAGCATGGTTCAAAATTTATCAAATTCAATTTTATAGCATTTTTTAAAACAATACTCGAATATTCGGTTGCCACAATTTCTTCTAGACGCTTTAATCTGTTTCTTAAAGTTTTTTTTACCACCCTCCTTTTAAAATTACTTAAAATTACACCGTTATTAACAGGGTATAAAGAGAAATATTCTATCTGATTATGAAGTTTTTTCACTATTAGTGTAAAGTAAAGGAAGGATGGGATATAAATGTATATATTAATGTAAAAAAATGTTCTAGCCACTCTTTTGAGAAATTAGGTAGTCCCGACTTGAAAATACAAAAACCCAAATCGGGTTATGTAACACGATACAAACTACAACTTATGGTATTTTATGTAATCATGACAATTTTAATAGTGAAAACGCGCTGTTCACAACATTATTCTATAACATTCATCTCGATTTTAACATACTGGTTTAATTTGTATTAATGAAAAAAAAAAAACAGACAGCGGAAACTATTGTTGTTTAGTGTACGGTTTTTATTTTAAGGATTTAATGAACAATATAGGTATACATATTACAATTAATTTTAAGAACTTTAATTTTAAAAACTATAAAAAATTAACACAAAAATACGATAAATATAGATCTTATTTCTGTTAACTCCTGGCTTGAGGCTAATACGAAAAAGTCGATTTTAACAAATTTGAAAACATTATTTGAATACACAATTAATATTATTCATATAAACATGCTGTTTGGTCTTGCTAATAAGCTATATCAAATATAAGAAATCTCAGTTTACAATAGAAAAAAAAGTTCTCAACTATATTCTGTGACCCGAAAAGATATCAAAAGATTCAATCCCTAAAAGATATAATTGCCATAGAATAAAATTGTCATAATAAAAAAAAGCGAAAAAAATCGTCTGCGTTATCAATGCGCATACTATTTACGAAATTTAAATAATCGAAAACATCTAGCAGCAACTTTTATGGACTCTCGATATACGGAGAGTCAAACACCATTATTGCAGTAAAAATGAAACATATACCAGAAAATGTAATCCTTGTAGCAAAAAATAAATCAAATTTATGATTTTTCAGTTATTCAATTTTCTTCAAATGATTAACAGTCACCAATAGTTTTAGCTGAAACGCCATCTTATTACCAAATAAACAAACAAACAAAAAAAAATTCAAATTAAAAATCAAATCATCTTAACAAACATCGACGCGAAATTAATAAAAACGGACTTCCCTACAATTATTGCATTTTTTATTAAAATAAAAATGTCATAAAATGAAATAGGAAAGGAATAAATCATTTATCGTTTGCTTTTCTAATAAGTTTAATTACTGAAATTTGAATGGCATCAAACTAACTTTTTTGAGAGTAAAAACACTAATAGAACATTCTTATTAAGCTCTGTAACTGTATTTCGTTATATTTACTGGAATTATACTAGGGGTAATATATACAACAAACGCAAGGTTTACTAAAAGATCACGAAAATATATGCCGCAACAACTTTCCAATCCATATAATAGTAATTCGGCTGCGTTTAATGATTAGTTTGAAATACCGAATTCTCGAGTACATTCTGGCTACATACAAATGGTGCGGAACTATGAAGTGATTGAGTTTATCTTCAAGATTTTAGCGGAGAAATGTAAAAATTATTATAATGATTTAGCTCTCATATGAATGAAACCATCAAAATTAATCAAGAAGTTGGAGCAATTTACTAAGATAAGAAATTTTGAAATCTTCGCAAATAAAAAAAATAGAATATTTAGGTTAAGAAACAAAAACGCTATGAAGTAATTACATAATACACGAATATGTATGTAAAACAATTAGAGCATAAGTTTTTGCTGTTATTTAAAGAATACTTTATTTAAATCAATGTGATCATAAAATTTATGTATTATATTGCATAAGATTTATTTATTGATCTTGGAATTAACATATGGATTATATTATTCTAAAGTATAAGATTTGAAATTCTAATTTTTTTTTATTTTATTTTTTTTTAATAAAAAATGATAAATATCCACGGTGATTCTGAAAAGTGATTTTTTTTTTAGCACTTTCCAACAATTTAGAAAAGTGTACAGGAATTCGGTTTGTCTGTCTTTCGGTGCTCTAATTCTCGTAAATGTACACGGATTGCTATGAAATTATTACGTTTTGTGGTTTACTATAGAATGCTGGTATTGAAATCGATGTGTGTAACATTTATACAGGTAGTGTACAGTACAGTGACGCACAAAAGAAAGACTTAACATTACGGTAAAAGGTGGGAAATTGTTTTCTGCGTATTTTTTGATTTTACAAATTTTTCAATATTACGAGAGTGATATACATCACTGAGATCGACTACAACATGATTGTTCCGGATTATAGAATATGTATTATTTGCACTGAGTTTACAGGGGCGCACAAAAGCTTTGCTTTGCATTATCATCTATGAACGAAAATGTTTCTAATAAAATTTAATGATCATATGTTGAGGCATAACATAACGAAATCACTGAATTTAATTTTGTTTTCTATAGATTACAGAGTGTATAACATTTATCGTTCATTTAGAGACATACAAAATTAGTTGGATAAAGTACACAATAAGAAAGATAATTGCTGAAAAGGCGCTTTACTTTGTATTATGAACTTTTAATATCATCCACATTAGAGTGCATTAGGTGGATAAGAGTGCATTATAAATTATATTGATTGTATACAGGGCTACATGAAAAACTTCGCACACATTACCGGATACGGACATCGATTGCTGAAACATGGATTTTTACTAAGATGTGTGTGTTTAAGTTCTTATTAGGATTCCGCTCTTAAATAAATAAAATCGGAACCATTATAAGATCACTTCTGTGCCTGTTTGTCCGTCTGTCACAGCCGTTTTTATCGAAAATTATGGAACATGGTAAGTCCAACCTGGTAGTGTTATAGAAGCTATTGATCCACACACACATATATATATTAATAAAAAAAAGGTTTCGTTCTGTCTGTGTGTGTCTGTCTGCGAGCGAAATCTACCGTACGTAGAAATCTGAAAAATTTTGTGAGAGTAGTCGAAGGCCTCTCCTGGTACAGCTGAGACGCTGAATTTGAAATTTGCAATAATTGAGTGAATTAAAAACACCAATTAAAAGAATGGGAAAATATTCATAATTCAACTAAAGCATAAGTTTTTATCAAACTGCAGAATTCATTCTCAATCAGAAGAATCAGTCTAGCATTGTTTACAGCCAATGAGATTCGTTCAACGAGAGACCCCGAAGTTATTTCAAAACTAAACGTCACAAAAGAGTAGGTAATTTTCCATCTATAAATATATATATTATCTTAATATCGATTTGAAATTAACACATCTATGCGTATTTTAAAACATCTAAATATGTAATTTTCACAAAAAACCCTCAATTACAATGGAAGACAATACTAGCACCTGGTGTATTTCGTTTTATTTATCCTATTTCTACACCCCAGCTTATTTTGTGTCATCTCCAAAAAATAACGTTACGTTGTTTAAGCCCTAAAACAAAGCAGATGTATCATTGTACGATTAAATACTCTATAGCAATTTTTTAAACTCCTAAGCGTCGCACATTTTTCAATTTTTATACCGCCGTAGTATTGGGAAAATAAAGTATTTTTAAATGCAATTTGTTTGAAAACTCTATCTTCATTTATTTTTGAAATATTATTTTTTTGTAGTTTTTAGAGCCATTTGCTTAATACTGGCAACAGAAGTACTCAATTTCTGTAAAAAGTCTCTACCGTTTCGCGTGCAGTTTTTTTTTTGACTGTGTGATGAGATAAATATTACTAATTCAATATAAAAAAAATCATAAGTGTTTATACCACTATTATAGAATAGTAATTTCAGCAAATACCCCACCCCATAGACTAATGTATCTATGGATAAGTTGTAGAGGTGGGTTTCGTTCAGATACAGTACAATTTTGTTAAGAATAGAGTGCACTACCTAGGGGTAGAATGTGGAACTAACAGACTGCGATTTTATTTAAATTAGGAAATATAACAAGACGATCTGCTTGAATTTTTAAAGTAGTTTATAATACATAAAAAGTTTTAGAAAGAATGACGCGAGAAATTTCAGAAGGGGGGGGGGGCGTTAATTTTTTTAAACCTTAGCGTTTTTTACCGTTTTATTTGCGGTTTTTTGACAGACTTCTGAGATAAATGCTACTTATTCAATAAAAAAGTTTCATAAGTACTGATACCACTATTTTCGAATAGTAATTTCAGCAAATATATTAAATTGCAGTATAAGATCACCACCTTATCGACTAGTATATCTACGGATATTTTTTTAACGGATTTTCTTTCAGATAGTTTTTTTTTTTCAGAATGGAGTGCGCTCCCTGGTGGTGGAATGTCAAACTAACAAAACGCTATTTTATTTAAATTAGGAAATCTAAGACGGTGATATATATAAACATACATACATACATATATATATATATATATATCATGTATCACATGTATATATACATGTATGTGTATATTGCATCTTACAATGCTAAAAGATTCTCATTTAACATTACATCTTAGCTGTGAATATTCTATCCTTTGCAACTTCTCATTATACTCCAGTTATATATGAAAAATAGCGTTTATTCTTCTTTTAATATCTAAATAATAAATTTAATAGGTACTTTATTCAGTATTTTTTTTTGTACATTTAAAAGGCATAAAATGAAATATTTTACTATCTGAAAAAAAAAAAAAAAAAGATCTGCTTATCTAAGTCAATTTACATAAAAAATTCTCAAACATTTCCAGTGTTTGCTTTAAAATGTCATGTTTTCACATATTTACATTTGTAGTTTTGCATTTTCTTAATTTCGAAAACTTTACCTGATTAATTTTCAAAGTAATTATATTTTAAATCAGAAATATTTAATTCATAAATAACAAAATACATTTAGGGCAAATAATTTGTTGCAATATTCTTTATTCCTGGTACTATCATGATATAATCTTAATTTCAGATATTATAATTTTTAATTTATTTTAATCAACAAAACAGCAAATATCTTTTTACACATATTTTAGATAAATTTATTGCGTTCTATTTATCAAAGTGTATTGGTAAATATAAATATCTATCACAATTATTAAAAAAGAAACGTTTTTAAACTTTTAGACTTCTTTTACACTATTGACATTCTTTCTGTAAATTTTTACTAAATTTAAATTTACTGATTTGCAAATAATCATTTATTTTCAGTAATCAAAATGTTTCGATAGTATCTTTCCTCCTTGCGATCATTCGACTATCCGATTACAAATGATGTCTTTGAAACGTGACAAAGGATTTTGAACGGCATTGAGATAATATCATGCTATGTACTGGTGATTTTCATTCAGGTGACACACACACAATATAATCACTGTAGGAAGATGTTTACCGAAGAGACAAACATTAACGCCCCACTAAAGAGATTCAATTTTCGCAACTTTTGGATTAGGGGCCGATCACACACTCAGACGATTTTTCAATTACTTGATCTCCAACATTAATCTGATTTTCAGCCGACACTTCCCTTTGGCATAAACCTGAGAAATCGCTAGTGTCTGTCAAGACGATATTGCATCAAGACCTTCGTACGGTTGCTGTTCATTTACCAACAGCTCTTGCAATAGGACAAAATTTAGCCGTTATCTTATGATGTTGTTGTAAATTAATTATGCCTTTTTCTGTTAATCATTTTAGTTTGCTTCAAGCATTTATGTTTAAATATTGAAAGGTTCTCTCAAATATTTTTTAAGGTATAGAATTGATAAATAACCTTCATAAACCATTATGATTTTAGAATCTGATCGTTTTGTTTATTTATATATTTATATATTTATTTATCATGGATTTTATAATCTCTGTATTCTAAGTATTCTTATTTTTATATAATTCTTGGACACGCCTCTCATTCCTTAACGTTTCAAATTTTAATTGCTTAAAAGGCGTACAGCCAACAGAGTGTAAAAGTGTTCAACCCTTGTCAGCGGTATAGCGCACCGACGTTCTACCAATTGAACCACTTGGAACGATGCCCTGCTTGACGGTTTGTTGGCTGTACGTCTTTTAAGCAATTAAAATTTAAAATGTTACAGAATGCAAGGCGTGGCCATGAATTATATAGATTTATTCAATTTCATCGATGCTGGATTCTGTTTAGTTTCGTGTTTGCCCAGGAGTCCGTGGCTGACGGAAAAAATATTTCATCTTGTGCTGCGGTTGTTGCCTTGCCAACATATGATAGTGAGAAGGGCCAGACTGTTTATCGATCTAAGTGGTTCAGTTGGTAGAACGTCGGTGTGATTTATAGATGACACGACTTGGACACTTTTGCACTCTGTTAACTGTACGCCTTTTAAGCAATTAAAAATTGGAATGTTATTCTTATTTTTATTTGTGTATGTTTATTATGTCCAATTTAATTTCAGGCGGAAGTTACAAGTTAATCGTGTTATATATTTTCTATTAAAGTCTTCTACAAAGATTTTTCTTTTCGTTCTTATAATTCAAAATAAATTTTGATTTTCTATTGTAGGATATCTGTGCGATAACTGTCGAAGTGTCTTCCTGGCTGCAACAAATTTAACATCGCACAACAGAACTCCTTACAATGAAGATTCTATCAAACGTTTCAAATGTAATCCTTGCTCGCATTCCACATATCGAAGAAGAAATTTAAGAAGGCCTTTGTTCGTGAATTCTGCGGAATGTTTTCACGAATCCGAAATATGCAGACAGGGTTTTGTTCGAAGAGATTCTCTAAGACGTCATAGACTCACGCACACTCGAGAGAAACGATATTCATGTAATGTGTGTAACATGTCCTTTAATCAACCAAATGACTTGAAAAGGCACATGCATACTCAAATGTAATAAGAAAAATAGGCCACTTTCAACAACTTTGTTGTAAACAGATGTAGTGACTGTAAACTTCTTATTCGCATGATGTTTTGTGCGCTACATTATTTATTTATTCCGATGTTAATACATATTCTGTTGTAAATATTCTGAAATTTAAGTAATATTTTATGAGCTGACATTGTATAGTAGAAGAATTTCATGTATATGTTCTTCATGTTAAAATTTCTTCATAAATATAATTCATAATTTGAAACATTGTAATATATATAAATATGTATACAGCTCCATCAAAATATGCAAATTATGAAATTTATGAAAAAGAGGGTTCAAAACGCAATAATAAAACTAATGAACATTTGAAACAAGAAGCAATAAACAAACAACCCTTTGCTCTTCGTAGGGCGGGAGGAGTCAAAAAACAGGTACCAAATAAAAATGGTACCTGTTTTTATGAAACAGGTTACAACTTTTTTTTTTTTTTTTGGTATCTGTTTTTTTACTCCTCCCACCCCTGACGAGCAAGGAGTTGCTTGTTTATTGTTTCTTGTTGCAAATGTTCATTAGTTTTATTGTTGCTTTTTGCACCGACTTTTTTTATAAATTTCATAATTTGCAAACTTTTGATGGAGCTATTTTTACTTAGTGTATATAAGAGCTGCGTTGCGCCTGATGCATTGGGCTATTTTTTATTATACCTTTTTAAAAACATTATATATATATATATATATCCATTAAATAAACATTACCGACCACCAATATATATATATATATATATATATTATGTAAAATATGAAATATCCAGAAAATTGAAGGATTTTTGTTCAAAATTTTATTAATTTAATGTTTGGTAACATGTCTTTTCAATATTCCCATGTGGTACTACAATCCCTCGCAAGAACGCATTTAATTTTCAAATATTGTAATTTCATATTTTTTAAATTATGAAATGAAATACATTAGCAAGACTAGCACTTGTCCTGAAATTCTGAAAAATGAAAAAAAGTGCTGAAATATCCTAAAATATGGTAACCTGTCCTAAAACTGGGAAAAATTTGCGAGTTTTGTGCTATAGCATTACCAGTCATGCTTTTTTTCTCAAATATATATTTTTTTCCGCGGAATTCGCGAAACATTTAATTTTGCAAAATTCTACAAAATCGGAAGTTTGGAATTAATAGGAGAGAAGAAAAAATGAGCCAGAAAATAGTTGTGAAGCATTTTGTCATCTGATGAGGAAAAAACTCATAAATTTCGTAAATTGATCGCAGAAAATAAATCAGGAGTTTGTCAATCGGACAAGAACAATCGCGAATTTCGTTATTCGGTCGTAAAAAAAATAAGACTTCAATAAAAAAAGTGAGAACGTCGTCAATCATTCGCTGAAAATCGCAGAATCACCAGTTTTGGCGGATGCCGCTTTTTTGCTTTCGCCTTTTTAAAAATCGGTCCGTGATTTCCGCACAATCGTGAAAAACATGTTACTGTGCGCCGTGAAAAAGACAGAGAATTTCGTCAAACGATCCATAGATAAAATTGCACATTTCGGCCAATTATTTGAGGAGAAAATAGTGACTTACGTCTCGAATTTTATCAATAAGTCACGGGAAAAAAATCGTGACTCTCGTCAAACGTTCGCAGAAAAAAATCTCTAATTTCGTCAAGCGGTCGCATAATAAAATAGAAATTTCGTCGAACAAGTACAGAAATTGCTCTCGAATTTCGTCAAACGATTGGAAAGCAAAATCGCGAATTTCCGCGAACGATCACGGAATATAATCGCTCATTTCGAGAAACGATCGCGGAAAATAATCGTGATTTTAATCGAACGATCGCGAAAAAAATTTACGAATTTCGTCGAACGATCGCGAAAAAATATCACGGATTTCGTCATTAGGTCTATTAAATAATTGCAAATTTTGTCGAACAAGTGAAGAATTTACTCGCAAATCTTGTGAAATGATCATGAAATAAACTTCGCGAATTTCTTCAATTGATCGCGTAAAAAAAAATCGCAATTTTCATAGTCGACTGCGGGAAAAATCTTCAATTTCGACAACAGGTTTTGGAACGAAAAATCGCCAATTTCGTCAAAAAATTGCAGAAATTAATCTCGAATTTTATCAAAAGATCGGGGAAAAAAGTAGTATGCCTGTCAAATGTGTCCTGAAATTGTTTCGAAATATCGAAGAAAGCATGTTGTGAATTATCCCTTTTTACCAGTACTTACCCCTGTATTAGATTTGAAAATATGGGACATTATTTTTATAACTTTTAGTATTTTAGCTTTACCGCATGATAGATTACCTCAGAATATCTGTATCCATAAAAAATATCTTAGAAAAGAATGACTTATGTAGTAGAATTCCCTCTCGCTATTTATTAGTTTATGGGGTGTGATGCATTCTTATTTTTAAAATAGTTCATTGGGAAATGACTATTTTAATTTTTTTTTCTTCGAGCTGTTTTTAACGAAAATCTCTTTTTTAGTTTACAAAATATTTTTTAAATACATATATATTTTATTTTAAATATTGAAATCTTACTCTGAGTACGAGAGCTTTTAACACACAAAATATTAAAAAGCAACTAATAAAGTATGTATTTAAGATATACTTTGTAAAATAAAAGAGAGACATCCTTTAAGAAGAGAACATAGAAAACAAAACTTGGAAATATTAAATTCCTGATGAGGTATTTTAAAAATAAGAACAAATTTTGCACCAAAAGGTTTAACATTGCAAGGAAAATTTAAATTATGAATTATATTATTTATTTTATGTTTTTGATCAAATTTTACAAGTATATTTTATACGCCGCTTATAAAATACAAAGTTAAATAAAGCATAAGAGCTGAGATTTCCATTTTAATAAACAAGAGAGGGAGACCTGATTTTCCGAATGGACGATTCCAAATGCTTTAGCTGGATTCAAGAAGATAATGTTGGAAGTAGCGTATGTCTTAGCTTTGTCGTCTTTTTTTTTAAGTTTGTACGAATGATTAAAATTTATAATGCTTTTTATTGTATTTGCATGCTACTTAGCTCACGAAATTTTCTTAAAAAAATGGATTTGCGTGTATACCTCAATATAGAAAAATAGTCTTGGATCATAGGTATTCTGTTTACGCTGGAAAATACGATATACATTTTATATTGCTTTTGCTGACGGTACTTTTATAACTATATAAAATTCTTATTATATAGAATTCTAATTAATAAACGTTACTTTTTACTGAACTTTTATAGCTCTAAGTGTTTAAAGAAAAATCGTTCCTCATGCATGGTATGTTGGTTTACAAATGAAGTAATGTTATTTTAATAGTTTATTAAATTTATTTTAATTATGCGTAATACCTACATTTTATTCATTTATCGCGCGTGTTTTAGAAAATGCTTTAAAAAAAATGGGTTTTAAGAAGAAAAAAAAAATTATAACTTGGTCACTTCTCAAGGTATCACATCTACTTAGATTTATAAAATATCTTCTTGGTATTACCTACAAGTTTTATATTCACAAATATTTGATAGGGCAAACTCTTAAAGTAAAAAAAATAAATAAATAAACGTAAAAGGGTATAGAAGAAGAAAAAAAAAAGCATAACTTTGTCAATTCATAAGATATCAAATCCGCTTCAATTTATTACAAATTTTCTTTGGTTTCTACATCTTTTATATTGATAAGTTTTTTAAAGGGTCTTACAGCAAAATCAAATTAAAAAAAAAGAGGGGTGGTTGTAGAAGATAAAAACCACATTAACATGATTCTGATAAAACCAACTCTTATAGAACTTACAGATTGAAACTCGTTAATAGCGACCATAATAATAAAAATGTTATACCGGTTTTAACTGTAATCTTTAATTTTTGTTTCTAAAATTAGTAGTAATTAACTTCGAAATCCACCTGTGACTGTAGGCCAAGCCGTCAGGATTTTTTTTCTTCCGTCTATCACATTGTTACAGTTTTTCATCAAGAATTTAGCAGCTTGTTAATCAAAGACAAGGCGGTTAATAGGAATTTGTCCAAAATTTATTTTAATTATAAAATTTGGAAATAATTTCCTAAACCATTATGAAATATCCGTCTGTTCATTTATTTATTTACCTATCTCCATTCGCAAATGTTGGATACTAAATATTATTGTGTCTATTTGCGTATGTTATTTGTATCTTATTTAATAACAGGCAAAAGGTCCAAGTTAATCAGAGTTATAAATTTATTAAAAGTTTATAAGCATATCATAGTATAGAATTTTTTTTCGTTTTTACAGTTCAAAATAAATTTAAAATTTTTCTTGTTTTAGGTTATAGAGGCAAAACTTATCAGCGTGTCTTCATGGATGACAATGATGTAGCACGACACAACAGCAAACATGGCAATGAAGATTTTGTCAAACCTTTCAGATGTAGTCTCTGTCTATACTCTGGATATCGCAGAAGTGACCCTTGAATTCACCGCCATGTCTTAATCATTGATCTTATTCCCGTGCCTTTTTTTTCTCTTATTCACATTGTAACAATTTTCCGTGAAGAATTTAAGAGCGTACGCCTCATACACAATGCGCTACCAAAAGTTTTGTCCAAAAGTTATTTATGCTATACAATTAAGATAGTCTCATAAGCCATAGTAAACTTTCAATTTGATCCTTTTGTTCATTTATCATTGAATTACAAAAGTCGTTAATAATTAATCTGTTTTTGATTGCGTATATCGATTGAATCTTATTTAATTTAAAGCAGAAGGTTCAATTTTATCTTGTTATAAATTTGTTCAAAAGTTTATTCGAAAATTTCAGTATACAATTTTCTTTCGTTTTATCAGTTTAAAGTATATTTTACTTTATCTTGTTACAGGTTTTCAGTACAATAATGATCAAAGCTTTTTTATGACTGGCAAAGAATTAGTGCCACACAACAGAACTGAAGACAATAAAGATTATCTGAAATGTTTCAAATGTAGTCTCTGTCCATATTCAACAAATCGGAAGAGTTCTTTAAAGAGGCATTTATTCTTGCATTCCGGTGAACGTCTTCACAAGTGCGAAATATGCAAAAAGGCATTTTCTAGACGAGATCATCTAAAAGAACACAAATTTATACATACTGGAGAGAGACATTATTCATGTGATCTGTGTAATAAGTCCTTTAAACATTCAAAAAGCTTGAAAAGACACATGTTGTTTATACATATGTAATCCTCATACGTGTAGGTTGTATGGTATATCATACTTTTATTGAGCACGTACTGCATGAAACATACTGCAATAAAAACTGTATTTGCCAACTGTGATTGTAGCAAGTGTCATTTTCATGTATAATAACGTATCTTGTTGTCTTTAAGAAAGCAATTATTGAATTTCTGAGTAGAAAAAAATAATATAAATCCATTTGTAAAATATACTTTTGTTTTTAAGGGTAAATGTTTGCATGCATTGTTAATAGGAGACAAACGTTTTTGCTTCCTACTTCTGCGAAAACGTTGATTGTTCCTATCAGGAAAAGGAAAACTAATTTTATTAGGATTTCTGTTTTTTGCATGCTACCTTTTTGGAACCTTGGCTATTACTTTAAGGCGTATGTCTGTGTCGCTATTGCTATTATAGATAAACAATACAGTTGTACGTTTCTGATCATGAGAAGAATACCGCCCTTCCTTATGTGTCACCAAATGAGGTGCGCCCCTGCTTTCTGAAATATTGCTTAGGCCTGTTTTAAAACTACCCTGTAAACGTACACAGATTTAAATTACGCACTTTAATATGTATGCCGCCCTTTGCAATACAAATCCCTCCTCTAACATCAAAACTGCACATTTTTATTTTTACTCATTTCTGCAGACAAGAAGAATCTATTAGATTAGTGAAATTTTTTATTTCCGGTTATTGACAAATTTCTAAGTTTTAGCTCTTTAAGACTATTTAACTGTGTTTAGAAACGTCTGAGTCCGTGGATCTGCCAGTCTTTCAGTTTTCGTACGGCACTTGAAAATACTTAAATATCCTTAAAATTTTCAAAAGTAAATTTTGATCCTTTATATTCCTTATTTGTATGCAAAATCTGCAACAAAATCTTAAAAGACCTTACTCCTAATATTTATAAATAAGCATAAACCTCTTCTGTGTTTCAGTGAATTTCTGATTTGAAAAACAAAATACTCATTTAAATTGCTCCTATTCTGAAATTTCGCTTCCCCCCTTTTTATCAACCGCACAGCATCCTAAGTTAAATGCCCTAATTGTTTTAAAACTTTTTGCTTCATTTTTTACTCTGTTTTAGCAATAAATAATCAACCTTATAAATTTCGTTAAAATTTCATCTAAATTCTTTGCTCCCAAAATTTTTCTTTCCCATTTTGCTCTTTCTCACAATACACAAAATTTTAAATCTTTAAAACACATTACTATCTTTAAAACTTTGTTCTATATTTGTTATTTTATAGCAACAATAAATAAGCGTTTATTAAAGTTTTATCTGAATCCCTTTTTTCCAAAATTTTACTTTGACCTTTTTGCTCCCCTTCCCCATTGTACTTAAAGATTTAAAACTGTACAATTCATTTTTTTAATTTTTTTAACTTGATTTATTGCTTTATTACAATAATAATTAACCAATCATATAATTCTATCCACCCCCCCCTTCCCCGCACCGAAATTAACAAATCTCCCTTTTCTCCCTTCTTACCAATAATTCAAAATTGATAGTTTTTAAATCTCTTCAATTAATTTTTGTATCATATTTCTAAATCATTAGTAAGGTAAAAAAAGAATTCAACTAAAAAACTCCCCCTGAAGAAAAAAAATATGTGCCTTTCCTCTCCCCCTCCTGCTCAGCAAATTCAAAATCGTTGAAATACCTTTATATATATAGATAGATATATTTTTTTTTTTGCTCCATCTGTTATTTTATTGTTGTAATAAATTCTGTCATATAATCATCCCCTTCTGTATTTGTTATTTTGAATAACTATAAATGACTTCTAAATTTTTATCACCATACGCCGAACCCTCCACCCCCACCGCCACCCTCTGGCTCTCTGGCTGGGATCTAAACTTTTTAAAGTTGTACTAACAAAAATATAACCCTGTATTGAAAAATGCGTATTTTTATAATTCATTAGTTTATTCAACTTTTATGTCGTTATTTTTTTACCTTGGCAATACTTTATTTTTTTTTTAAATATATACGAATGTTTTGTGTATGTGTCACAAATTTTGAGAATGCTTTAACTCACAAACTATTGCACGGAATTGAATAAAAGCTCAGATTCATTTATACCTTGACATAAATAGATGACGATAAGGAGTATGTGTATGTCCCTCAACATTCGAAGCTTCTATGTTGCATTTTGACGATTTCATTAATAACTATACCTCAAGAACTAATGCACGGAATTTAATCAAACTTCATATTATCTTAGATCTTGCCGTAAATAGATCCTTAAGTTTTGTGTGCACATCATTATTCAGGCGGTACTACTATGATGTGTTTTTCACGATTTCTGGGATGGTTATGTCACGGAATCTAATACAAGGAATTGAATCAAACTTCATATTTTCTTAGACATTGACATAAGTAGATGATGTTTCAATATTTTTACGTTAATAAATCAAAAGGGAGCGCTTGTATTCTGTTCTTGAGGAAAGTTTTCTTATCTTGTTCGCAATCAATTGATACAATAGCAAGAGTGATTTTTTTCTAGTATTATTCATTGATCAGGGCATTTGTATGCTAAATTCCAAGAAACTGTTTACACAGAGTGCCCTAAAAGATCCCATACTGACAGTGGGTCCAATCCAGACCGGTGGCTTTATCTCTCGTACAATGTTTACACAAAAAGATCGTAAATGCAAAGCTCTTAAAGCCTTTTGTGTTGATACGCGAGACGCGCCGATTTCTTGTGCCAAACGCCTTATGGATTTTTGAGGATTTTGCAATGTCCTTCATTTAGTGCTTTGGAGAAAGGCAGGTGTAACAACTTTCAGCCTTCCACTCCTGTGCTTGTATTTCACAGAACCTGCATTACGAAATCGTAGAATGAGTCGATATAGCGTATCATTACTCGATATTGCGTAAGGTTTCCAGATTGTACGTTTTCCCTGTAACTTGTACGTTTATTAATGATTTTTGGGCTTATCGTACGGTTTACATTTAAATTTGTCCCGTACGATGATTTCTTCCGTTTTTCTACGATTTAATACGTTTTGATAGTTTCAAGATTTTTTTTTTCTTTTTCAGTTTGCTTTAAAATTTCATACCTTTTTACCGAATAAAAGTTATGCGCATCAAATATGAAAACGGCTTGCTTCCCATCAGAATGACAAAAATCTTTGGAGAGTGGTGCAATATTAATTGCGCAGTCGCAAACTCTTGAGTAGCATCAGATCATCTGAACTTGACAATATTATCGACCATAAGTATCTGCATTATAAAATTTTTAATTTAGTGTATCTGTATTTTAAGTTTTAATACTTTGTTTGATTTATTATCTCCCTTTCTGCTTAAATGTAAGCATTTGTTGTTGTTGTTGAGTGCCCATTACTAAAGCTTTCAGGATTATTATTGAACTGCAAGATGTTTTAATTTGTTTTTGTTCTTATAGTTCAACTAATTTTTCGTTCATAATAGGATATATGTAAATTTAGTTAGTCTTAAGAGAATAATGCATTAACACAGTTTTGTATAAAAAAAGGACGATAGCGCAATAAAACAAAAATTACACTAATTAGTGTCAATCAAAATCTTCCTTTTTTTTCTGAGATAAATCTGGCAACCCTAATTGCTTCATTTAAATATTTATTTCGCCAAACATCTTTGCCCCTTTTATGCGATTTATATTCAAAAATAACTTTCGCGCAGTGCAATTCTCTCAATACGTGATAAACGCATTTCACTATGAAGAACAAAATAACATAGAACTTTATTCTCGCGCTAATTGAGCGCGAAAAAAAACAAACTATAAAAACTCAAGAGTTGTTGAAATGATAAGTAGACGATAAAATTTAATATTCAAATAAATAAAAAAGCAATTTAACAAATTACAACGACCATTTTTTCAAAGACTAAAATTTAAGACATAAAAAATTGCACGGAGTTGACCATACATTACGTACGCCATGAATTAAACATTAATAGTTAATTGTAACACGTAAAAAACTGACGTATTATCCACCTAAAACTTACGTATTATCCATGCATTTCATTGGCTGTTCGGGAAAAGGCTTTTACATCGTCAGATTTCCAAGAAATCTGACGACCCATTTTAAATGAAATTTCATTTTTAAACTTCTAAACATCCCACAATATTATTTTTTACACCGTTGTATCGAGAAAAAAATGTACTTTTAAATGCTATTTGTTTGAAAGCTGTATCTCAATTTGTTTCTGTTATTAATTTTTTTGTAGTTTTTATTACTTTTTGTCATAGTGGCAACAGAAATATCCATCTCTGTTGAAAGTATAGGGAAATACAGATTACTGTATAGACCCATTAGAAAACGAATAAAATGTGGATTCAACCAATAAAAAGCATCAGATATGCTTTTGATTTCCTACCCTGACGAGACCAATAACCATTTTTCCAAATGGTTAAAAAAAATCATTGACAATGAGTTCTTTCAGTTTCAGTATGAGAAATTCTAAGACAAACCGTACTTCATATCCACAATCTTTACCCTGTGAGTATATTATTAAATTAATGTATTAGAACGATATAGAAATCACTTTTGTGATGACCTCAACATACTGTTTTGTAACTGTAACTATATTTCTATCATTAACAATATTTTTATAATTTATAGGAACCAGGAATCGTATACTGCATTCTCTAACATTATCAGACATGCCAATAAATTATATAGACATAGTCTAAAGAGCAAATAACCACCAGCTATTTTGAATAACAATTGTCGCCTTATATAAACAAAGGATTTTCACCTCAATTAACGCGAAAATAAGTATATACAAAAGTGCTGGAAGCTTGTCATTGCAGTAATCAGTCTCTGTATTCCTTCAAACTTACCACCATGCCTGAATCTTTAATTTCATTCCAATATTTTTTTATGACAATCCGTTTACTATTTTTTCATGAAGAATTTAAGGGGTTTTGCTTCAAGGTATTCTGTAAAATATATATTTAAGCCATAAAATTGAAAAGTTTCCATAAGCTAATATGGATATCGAATCCATTTCTTTATTCATTTATCATTGATTTGAAAATATTAATTGTTAAATATTCTTTTTTATTTTGTGATGTGTACGTTACGTAATTTGTCTATGTTAATTGTATTCTATTTAATTTAGGCGGACGGTTCAAATTTATCATATTGTAAAATTTCTATTTTAAAAAAGTGCTTACGAATATCACAGTATAGATTTTGTTTTTCGTTTTTACTCGTCACAATAAATTTAAATTTATCTTTTTCAGGTTATCAGTGCAATAATTATGCCAGTCTCTTCATGGTTGCGAAAGATTTAACACTACACAGCAGAACGCATTGTTATGAACAAGACCCCCTTAATGAAGATACACTCAAACATTTCAAATGTCATCTTTGTCGATATTCAACATACCAGAGAAGTGACTTAAAAAAACATTTATTCGTGCATTCTGGTGAACGAGCTCTGAAGTGCGAAATATGCAAACGGAGTTTTGCTCGAGGAGATTCTCTAAAGCGCCATAGGCGTCTGCACACTGGAGAGAAACCTTACTCGTGTAATGTGTGTAACAAGTCGTTTATCGACTCTAGGGGCTTGAAAATACACATGTTAAAACAGATTTAATACACTGTTAAAAATTTTGCAGCATTCTGGCAGGTCATTCGACCATTTTTTGAAAAAAACGGTTTCATAACCATAATTTAACTATATTCCGACCATAAAATGGCCAATACTATGGTCAGAATAGTGTTAAATTCGCGGTTGTGTAACCGTTTTCGGAAAAACGGTCAAATGACCTGCCAGAATGCTGCAAATTTTTAACAGTGTAGGTAAATCTGATATGAGTACATAATATAGTAAATTATCCATTTATTGAGCATTTAATTTATATCGAACGTCCTTCATTAAAAATATTTTGTCAACTTTTATTGTACTGGGTATTTTTATTATCAGTAACAAATATCTACTTTCTTAACACCTTCACGCCGGTGCGGTGGGTCACACTCGACTGTCTCAGAACTGCAAAGTCTCCGGCATTTTGGATACCAGTATTTTAGTACAGAAAATATTGGTTTTTTTTGGTTTTTTTTAATTAGAACGATTGGGCGTTTTAAAGGAACAATATTTTCTCTAAAATATTAGTGGTGTGCAAAAAGCCGGAGACTTAACTCTGAAACAGTCGAGTGTGACCCACCACGTCGGCGTGAACGTGTTAATTAGTAACTTGTAGAGATCCTGTTTCAATTGCAAAACTGCTTCAAGCATTATTCTTTATGATCAGAAAATTATTTCCTAGGAAAAGTTTTTAAGACGGTATTTATTTATTTTTTTTAAGCTAAAACCATAACATACAAAACACACATAGTAATAAACCATAAAATCTAAATATTTTAGAGATATTAAAATAACATACACAAGATTACTTTTCTCATGTTTTTAGAACACAATACCTTTTTATCTGAACTTGTCCGTTTGAAATTTCCTTTGATGACCGCCAATTCCTCATTTCCTTTCAGATTCTCGAAATTCTGTTTTTATATTCATATGTCTTATTCTGTTATTTTTTTATTTCGTGGATAAATTTGTTCTTAAATTTATCTTATTTACATTGTTGTAATTTTTAAGCAAAATAATCAAATTTTAATTAATGATATTCAAACGGGTTTTGTAATACTTACTAAAACTACATTGACAAAATATTTTCATTAATATTTACAAAATTTTAATAAGATTAATATTCTAGTTTATTTACTTCTGAATCTGATAAAATACATGTGGGATTAGTATGCATTGCCATTACTGAAATTCTGTTTAACTTTTTTATATGAAATGCTAAGTACAAATTAACCCTTTATCTACTGACGGTACTTATAAGTACCATTAAAATAACTTGTCATAAAATTCATTTAATACACCGATTAGTAGTAATATAATTTAGAATGTTTTGTAGATGCATTAGTTTATATTGTTCCAAAAGCATTATGGGGTGCACAAAACAAATATTTTTAAAAGGATCATTTCTTTTGTTTTTGTATCTTTTCAGCTTTCTTGGCGTTGGGGGGGAGGGAGGAAGATTTTCCAATTCGGAAATATTTCTATATTTCTATTGTAAGAACATTATATTTGCACATTTCCTAATTCTACAAAATACTAAGAAAAATATTTAAAATTAAAGATTTGAGTGGGGTTATAAATATTGCACAAAATCCCTATAAATTCAAATTTAATGAATCCTTCTAAACCCTCCAATCCATCTAAAATTCTTTAAATATTTATTAAATGATTATGTAAATCTTCTAATGTAGTTTGAACAATTTACGAAAAATGCTTTAGAAGGTAAAATTTTCAAGAATTCATAATTCAGTAGATAAAGGGTTAAAAGCGATATATGCTGATGAAAGATTATAGAACGTGGTAAATAAATTTTGCTTGAAAATCCATATATTTTAATATTAAAGTCGGTTATTCATTATCATCTTAAAATAAATTTATTAAATTAAATATTATTGATATATGGCAAAATATTTGGAATAATGCAGACAAAGCACATTTAACATTAAACTTTATACAAAAAAACTTTATAATCACTCATGCCTTAAAAGAGAAGGAAATTTCCCAAGGGAAATATCCAATTAAATAGGATACTGACATTTATGAGTGGTGTGATGTACGTACCTCTTTAGATTATTTTTATGAAAACTATCCACTAATACAATAATAAAAATAATCAATCATCGTATGGAAACGTTCTGCTATTAATAAAAGTTGCAACTATAAAATACTCAAAAGTTAGTATTCTTGCATAAATAAATTAAATTAAAAATATGTATTTTACTTTATTTACGTATTCAATGCAAAACTAATAAATTCTACACAACGCCGCAAGGAATCGCAAAATAGTCTAATAGTTCTATGTATATTCTTGAAGATTTCAAATCCAAGTTTAATAATTCATTTCTTACTATGCAATATATCCATCTAAACACTTAATACATTGACCGAGCTTTTAAACTAATGATTACATCATGAACATATTATGAACGCTGCTACATGAGTTACAAAGCCTTAAAATATCTAATAAAATCTGAGAATCGATTAAAATTAAAAAGCAAAATATTTAAGAATAGCAAAAGAAATGCTTCTCAAGATACAAGAATTATTCAATTATTTTTTTAAAAAGCTCAGAAAATTCCCCATTACTATGCCTCGACAAGTTTTCCTTTAAAAGAAGATATTTTTGACAACTTAAGGAACCAACTCGCAAGTCTGCAGTGATGCAAACATATACTTTTGTTTATACAGGGTAGTTCAAAACTATAATGTCAAAAATGTAAAGGCAAGTAGAGGGGACCTAAATACAAAGATTTTTTTATAGGAATGTAAATTCGGAAATGCTGCGTTATGGAACTAGAGGGCGCTGTTGAGTTCGGCGGATGAAAGCGCTTCGCTGACTCGAATCGTCGTTCCCCTCAGGGATTTCGAGCAAGAAGAATTATTACACCAATACGGAGCTTGCTGACATTACTTTTATATATAGGACTGCTTGCTTTTATATATAGGACACGTTGCGCGAAATCCGTGCAAAGAATGACCATTCAAGCCAGATAAGTGCTTTTATCCACTGAACTCAACAGCGCCCTTTACTGCCTCAAAGCTGCATTTCCGCACCCACATTTCTATTCAAAATCTGTTTATTTAGTCTCCTGTACCTAACTTTACATTTTTGACATATAGTTCTAAACCACCTTGTATATAAATTTTTTACTGAAATTTATGAGCTAAATGAACTTTGTGAATGTGTTTAACTGATATTGTTTAAAAAAACAATTATGAATGTTTTATTAATTTCATATACCTTTTGAAATTAGGACATGCAAAATAAAAAATTGTAATGTCGTTGTAAATCAACGTACAATTTCTACTTGATCACTTTTAAAAAATGGAGAATTTCTCCTGACAGGGTGCTCGCTGTCAATTGATGAATCTTTCTTCCTGGGAATTGTGATATTCACAATTTTAAAACCTTTATGTCGGCCACCTAAGAAGATGTCGCTTGCATCATATGTGGCCTGCATAAATTCCAAACAGCATGCATTTAAGCTACCGACCGTTTCAAAGGAATGCTTTTAAAATAATTTTCTGCATATTATTCATGTAACTTTAATTCGTTTATGTAATATTAAATACTATTTTTAATAACGAAAACCGAAAAGAGATTTCTGTATCATTATATTTTTTAGTAATCGTTCTATTCAGACACAGTGTTTTATAAATCTGTTAAACTAGTTTCTGAATATTTGATTCTATCTTTTATTTCCAGGATAAATTCATTCTTATGCTAGATATTATGATGAAAGCATTTTATAATTTTCTATAAAATGTAAAAATTTCAATTTATAATGATATTCTAACAGTTCTATATAATATTGTTTCATATTTAATATTAATAAACATGTAGAGGAGGGTACCGAATTTGGACTTCACTTATTTTCAGATGTAATTCATATCATTTTTTAATATGTGCGAACTATCACTAAGCGTGGTTAATCATCTACTAACAACTCAATTCATCTACTAACTAAATAAATATTTACAACATTTTTTTTTCATGAGTTTTATTTTAATTTGAAAAGTTTGTCAAAAGTGGTCCAAATTCAGCGATTAGTCGCCCAAGTTCGACCAAAGATTATTAGGCTTTTTTAATGAGTAGGGAATATAACTAATTTTATTAAAAGCAAAGTTTGCACTTAATGGAACAAAGCTATCATAATGAAATCAAATGTCTGAAAGTAAGATAAATTATTTTAAATGAAAATGTATTCAAAATATAAATCAAAGTTATAAGTAATTAAGAATAGAAATCATGGAACTAATTGCCAGTTACTTGAATACCGTGTAAGAAGTGATGCAAAGCTTACAAATGAATAACTTTTGTTCATTTTTTATTACAACGCACACAAATGGAACCATATTTGACTATCTCAACACTGAATCTTTCTTGCTATGTTATTTTTCTTACAAATTTCTTACAAAACCAATCATCACTGTCTAGATATTTTTTTGATTGTGAATCATTAGAATTTTTTTCAACAGAAGTTTTCTTTACATTATGTTTGTAGTTCTGCCGTTCCATAATTTTCTTTCCAATTGAATTACGATTATTTTTTAAAACTTAATGTTCCAATCGTTTTTGTGCTTTGAGAGCTCCCTTTTTGTTTTGTTTTACACTTCAAGGTTTACTGTATATTGCGAAGATGTTAACACAGCAGTTTTTTGGCTCCTCTGTACTTTGACTTAGCTGATTTTTGTAAGGGAGATAACATTTCTAATGGTTCTTTGGGTTTTGGGGGGATTTTGTAGCTGCAGCCTTCTTGCGGGTCAATCTCTTCACAAATTACACTTTACTTTTCGTTTCCTATATCTTTAACAACTTTTGCTGTCACTGATGTTTTTCTTCCAGACTGTTTGCGCGTATCGTTTTCATCATTTTTTTAACTCTGTTAATTTTAGTACGTTTCCTGATTACTGACTCTGACTCCGAAATCTCACTTGAAGCAGAATCAAGGATATATCTGCAGTGACTATCTCCTCGTCAGGAAAATATCCTCCCCGAGGAAAATGCCTGATTTCAAAATCGTAAATCAAATATTCCATAGGAATAAAGAATGAAGAAAATAAATACAAATACGTACGAAATAAAACAAATTGCAAACAAAATTTATTACATAAACATGACAAAAAAAGATATTTATCATTATATAGGCCTAAACTGTATAAAGAACTTTGATCCAGATAATATTAAAAAATACAAAAATAGTCTCTGAAGTATACAGCCCTCAAAATTCATTACTTATTTTTCAGATTTATGATCGTATATCTGGAAAAAATTAAGCAACTCAAATTGGTCCAATTAAGGCAACTGCGTCATTTTTTAAAACTGATTATCTCAAGATTACAAAAATTTCACAAGCAAACAAATCCGCATGAAATATATGCGCAAAAAACACATATAAGAACTTACCTTAGTTTTAAGGTATTCTCTTACGTTTATAAGGAAATATTAGATCAAAACAGCTAATTTTAAACTTAGTAAAATTTTCTGTTAACAGCACCTGGAAGACGGATGCTTCTTCTGATCATAAATGACGTCATTCTGATGGGTAGGATTTCAGCGGCAGATGGCGTCTCTTTATGTTATTAACGGCAGAATTGCAGCGCTCCATTTAACCCGTCGATCCTAATATGGTTACTATCCCTTATAGGCGGATTTCACTTGGTATATTTTTTACTTTTGAGATTTTACAAATCAAATTAAATTAAAATTATTCATCTTACGAATTCAGTGTGGCTGTCAAACTTATTTTATGCCTCCCAAAGACTTAACATCATACATAGAATATCATTGGAATGACGATTATAAAAGTGAAATCTGTTTTTACTCCATAATTAATAGTAGTCAAGTGATAGTAAGTACTTGTAGTCATATGAACCAATATTCTTTGTGCTGGAAGTGTATCATAGAACTGACATAAATACCCTTTATACCACTTCAGCAGGTTGTTATTTTATTTTAATGTCATAAAAAATACTATTATTTATATATTTTGATTATTATTATTATTTTATAAAATGCGAATATATATATATTTAGAGTGTGTTCTTACATGTAGTTATTTTGATTATTATTATTATTATTTAATATAAATATACTCATATGTATTTACGCTGTAAAGCCTTAATAAGAGTAGGACTGCACAGTTGGATCTTATCTGTAGAGGGGATCTTTTTAGATAGACACGAAGTCTCCAAACCTAACAAAAGTTTGACATAAAATGCCAAGTCGAATTTATGACTGGATGTTACTTTGTTTATGGGACCTAATAAAGAAAAGTCGTAAAAGATTGGTCCACACAGGCGAGGTACCAGGACCCGGGGTCCAGAGCTCAAGATCGCGGACGCTCAGGGGGCGGAGTACGGTATACCCCGAAAAAGGTGTTATACAGAGGTCTGCAAGTTGAAGGAAGAAGAGGGAGTCAGCAAGGCTGACCGACCATTTGACGAAGGGGGCAGAGGACCCTCCACCATATTGTCATCACGAGGTGATTTCGTAACTGAAGAATGAAGTTACAGTCAGATCAGTTCGAGCTCCTAAACTATGAAGTCTTAAAAATAAGCAGATTGATGCGAGATCCGAAACTATGATGTTTTAACAGAGATCGATGCAGCTCCCTAAACTATGATGTCTCAGCAGAGATCGACTCGAGTTTCCAAACCATGATGACTTAACCGAGAGGCGTTCGAATCCCCAACTAGGATGCTTTTAAAGAGATGCGTTCCTCTCAGATTTCCTAAGTGTTTTAAAGGGAAATTTTACGATGATTACGATTTATGCGGGTCGTGTTTTCCCGCTAAGGGATGGCCCTAAGATCGACAGTCTTCGGACATTGTTACACCATCAAAGTATTTAAATTAGTGAACTTTTTCCTGGAGTGCGAAAAAACACTCAATGTGCCATGGATTTAAGTGCAACCTTAAGCGACGAGTAATCCTCCTCTACATAAGGTATGTGCTATTTAGTGTTTTTGTATTCCCATTGTTTTAATAGTCTATGTTGCGTTAGGGATATACAATTTATGGTACCCAAGTAATTAAGTAATATTTGTAATGATAATTTAAAAGGTAAATTTAATGCAATTACTAATTCAATTTCGTTCTTTGGAACGCTGGTGTCTTGTGACACAATTCTATTTTATTTTATTTTTGTAAATATGTAAATTAACTGTAAATAAACTTTTTGTTTATTATTAAATTTTCGCTATGTTTTTAATACAATATGAGTCCACTGTTTTTCTTAATGTAAGTTTTATTTCAGATGAGTCTTCTTTAGCATGTTATTTATGCGTAGTTTCGATAGGTTTTATTTAGATATAACTACGCGGTCTATACGTTATTTCTTCCCTAAAATTACACAACGCAGCTTGGGGCATTTTTGGAGATGTGTTTCCTCCCGCCTCAATTTAAGATAATTAAGGTTAGTTTAATCATCAGGAATAGCCAGGACCCTTATTATAATATTACGATCACAAATGTTTGTTTATAAATTATAATGTTTTTAAATACCCACTATAATAATTCAGGTACAGTAATTGAGGAGTAGTTAACTTCCAATTACTTCAGGTAATTACTTATATTACCAATAATTTTTCCCCCATTTTCAAGATTGGGGTTTACCCTGTCCCCAATCGGGTGTATGTCTGGGTAGGTAAGTTGGTGTCGGTATATGGACCTGGATTTACCCAACACTTTGGTGCATTCTTGTGAATGTCCTTACATGAAATATGCAAACGAGGTTTTTCTCGGTAAAATTATCTGAAACGTAATATATTTCAACAAAATGGAGATAATGTTTATCCATGTAATGTTTGTAAAAAAGCATTCAACCGATCACACAACTTGAAAAAACACTTATCTATACAAATCTAATACGTAAGCATCGCATTTATAAAGTGTCTCTTAATTGCTTGAGTATTCATGGCATAGGAAATAATAAGCTCTATAGGAACTGTTTATATGAATTTTAATAATCACGGTTCACAATTTCCATATTTTGAATTATTTCATATGATAAACATTCATAATCATAGGTTTTACAATTTTATTTCTATAGATTGGTTTTTATAAATTTCTATAGATTTGATAGAAACTCATATATATATATTTTTTATATTGATGTTATTTTGAAGACTTACAAAATATATATTGTATTTATAATTTTAATTTTATATTTAATTATAGAATTGTCTTAATGTTATATTAATAGAAAAATATTGTACTTTTGTACTCCCTATCGCTGTAATTATTGGTATTTAAAAATATTTATTTTATTGTATGCATCTTTATAAAGTCTGTTGTTTTATTTTAATAATCAATTCTCTAATTAAAAAGAAAATCAGCATTTTATTAATTTATCTTATATCAGATTTAGCAAGTGTTAATTATTCTGATGTAGAGTATCATTTTTAATTTTTTTTTTCTATAACAAACTTTTTGATAAATTTATTTCACACGAGTATATTTTTACCCTTCCACGAAAGTGGGAAAGCCATTTGTCACGCTCAAATTTCACCTAATTCGTTGTTCAGTTCATAATGTGGCCACTTGACGCACTTTATTTTTTCTCAATTATGGATTAAAGTTTGCATGGGATTTTATTTAAATATTTTGATTTGTTCAATGCACAGCTATTACATAATTGATTCCCGAGGTGAGGAAGGAAGAGAAATAAAATTCATGCATTGTACGGTTAAAATTTAACATTCTTAATATGTTCTCAGATTTATTACTATTTGTATAAGAGAAATAAATTTATTCATTGGGATTTTAATGAGTTAATGCTGGTTTGTAAGGAAGTAAGGACACAAAACTCTTTTAGAGTGTTTTTTTAAATAAATATATATTTTATCATCATACAGAATATAAACGTATATATCACCGTATATAATGCAAGATGGCCGTGATACGGTGGTGTAGTCGTAAAACATCTAAAGGGTATACGCAATAGGCAGAGTGCTAATATACGCTATAACTAAGGGGACCATATTGCGTTATCCAGAAAGTATACGACGTGTACATCCGTATACCCTCCACTACATCCCTGCGATGTTGAAGCTATTCTCAGAATTATTAAGCTATAAAGTTTTGAGCTCACGACTATCGGTTAGATGACTGGGATTCTAATCCTTTGGCTACAAGGGATTTCATTACAAAAACTTAATACATTCGAAGAAAGCATTTTGTATTTCCAATTACTTCTTTCAAAATCAAAAAAAGTTAATCAGGTTTTATGGTTCATTACTTTGTTCTAGTAATTGTTTGTGTTTTTTAAGCAATTCTAAAAGAAGTTCTAATTATTATTTCCTTTGAGGGAAACATACATTCATTCTAATATCCTTTTCTGTTACTGACAGTGTCGCAATTTTCCATCAAATAGTTAGGGATTTGAAGGCATAATATTATTAAAGAAGTGCAGCTTAAACTTTATTTAAGCAAAAAAATCAATTACTACTTTTGTCAGTTATTAGGAAAACTATAAATTTTTCTTTTGTTAAATTATTACTTATTATTTGTATTCCAATGTGAAATGCTGATTTCAAAAAAGAAATTCTACTATTTGTAAACATTAGTTATTATTTATTTCATTGCCGAATTTTTATGTTTAATCAAAATGTATTCATCTGTACAGAAAAAAGAAATATGCTTACGTAATATTATATTTGTCTCGTTTTAATGATGTGAATAACTTTAAACTCCGTTTCAGGGTTCCCGTTTTAGGTCAGTAGAAGCTCCTTCATGTTTGCTCTAGATTTAGCATCTCCGAACTCAACTGATTGCAATGAAGATTCTTGCAAAAGATTTAAATGTAACAACTGTTCATATTCCACAGATTTTGAATTCCTCTTTAAACAGCATCATCTTACTCATTTTGGTGAAACACCGCACAAGTGTCAAACATGCAAGATTTTCGCTTGGCTAGACGCTGTAAAAAGGCATAGGCTTATTCAAACTGGAGAAAAACCGTTTTCATGTAAAATATGTATCATGTCTTTTAATTAGTCGGGCACTTTGGAAAAACACTTGTATAAATATTTTTAATATGCAACACTCATGTTCGGTAGTAAATATATTTTTTATATGGTAGCAAGATTTCTGTAGGTAATATTTGAGATTCGTGTCGATATAGTAGTAGCATAGTATTCGGCGTATATTGTACAGATTTCTCGCTCGCATTTTAATATATTTAAAGGGTTCTTTTAATTGGATATCTGAGGTCAATATCTTATATTGTAGGAATGTACATTTTCGACTTTGGATATGTTTCTACGGTTTCGTTCATCTGACGAAACCCTATTCGTCTCGCTCCTCTGTCTGTCTGTCTGTCCGTCACAGAATCCGTTCTCAGAAACAATACATGTTGGAGACTTGAAATTTTGCATACTTATAGCTGAACACCACACATCATACGACAAATCATAAAATTTTGAAAAAGTCGTACATTTAACCATTTGGGCTCCCACGTGCGTATTTTAAGGAATTCTTTCTAACTGAGCCCCTTATTAAATTGTAGATTTGAAATTTTGCATACTTATAGCAGAACACCTGAGGCCAGGCGACAAATAATAAAACCTTGAAAAAGGTCTTACGTTTAAAACTTTGTGCTACCACATATGTATTTTAAGCAATTCTTTCTAAGAGAGCCCCTAATTAAGTTGGATACATGCATTTTTGCATATGTATAGCTGAATACCTCAGACCACACGACAAACCATAAAAATTTCAAAAAGTCTTGTATTATTTACAACTCCAGGCTCTATCTTTTGTATTTTAAGCAATTTTTCTAACCTCCGCCCTTTTCATCTGGGGAGCACTTTTCCAACAATTGCCGACACCCCTTTGACTATTTTTTTATATTATGCACCATAGCCTTACATATTTTAGTTCCACTTTTTACCGCCAGGGGCGCCTGCTTATCTAGGGTGCTATGAGCCTAATCCCCTCGACTAATATATCTACACTTAGTATATAAAACGGAATTTCGTTCGGATAGAGGTTTGTTTAGAATAGAGTGCGTCCCTGGTTGCGAAATGTGGAACTAACAGATTTTTCAAAAGGATAAAGTGTTTTGAAAGGAATATTAAACGAAACCCTCTGTGCGATCTGTGATCACACTTACCCACTTGTTTCTATATGGGGATTACTAACCGGTTCCGAAAGTGAAACCATCATCATATAAAAAAAGTGTAACCAAAATAGAAAAAGCATGAACGCACAATAAAAGTGACAGATCTTAGGTATCGTATGCAAATAAAAAATCATTCGTAAATATTAAAATGTGAGCGAAAATCTGCAAACAATCCTCCATAGGATTCACATTAGCTTGAGCGTTTCTTTCCGTGGCTAGTGTCGGATTTTCACTCAGCAGAACTCATTGTAATGACGATTCTCAAATGCAATCGTTAACCATATTTCACAGAAATGGCTTAAAAGAACATTCGTCAGTGCATTCTCGAGACGATCCTCACGTGCAAAATATGGAAACGGGCTTAGCTCAAACAGATATTCAAAGACATGTCATGCCTACACATATCGGGTAGAAACCTTATCCATGTAATGTGTGTAACAAGTCCTTTAACCAATTAATCACATTTGAAAGATACATGCATACTCACATGTTCTATGTAAGCACTGTATGTGTAATCTGCGCAATAAGGTATTCTTTGTCATTTTATTTTTGTATGTAACAAACTGCAAAAATTTTGAACTGAATGTAATATTTTGTCAGCAGTAATAATATAATATTAGGAGCCTTTGATAATGTTCTACACAGTAAATTTCATAATGACTATGTATTAAAATTATTTATGTCAGAATACTAAAGTTAGATTTGTATAGTAATTTTATTCATTTAAAATAATTATTTTTTTAAATTTTGGTCTGATGTTTAATTTACATACATCATTTATATTTAATCACAACGTACTTATCTCTTTTAAATTTTAAAAATCTATATGCAAATGATACTTTGTATGATTTATTTATATTTTAGATTTTTCATCTCAAATGATTTTTTTTTTCAGGAAGTCAGTTTTATAACCAGCAAAGTTCGTTCATGTGTGCTAAAGATTTAACATCCCATAACAGAACTCGTTATCCAGATTCTGTGAAACGTTTGAAATGCCATCTCTGTCTCTATTCCACAAATAAGAGAAGTAACATGAATAACCATCTACTTGTTCATTCGGGTGAGCGTCCTCACACGTGCGTGGTATGCAAACAAAGTTTTGCTCGACGAGATGGCCTAAGAACTCATATGCGTATACATACAGGAGAGAAACCTTATTGTTGCAAAGTTTGTGTCTCACATTTTAGAAATCGAAGCAGCCTTAAACTGCATATGATTAAACACTTGTAATATATACACCTCATTTGGATTTTTTGTGGTTCATTTCTGATTGATTAATTCTTACCAAATATTCTGCTCGTTAACTAATAATTGTAAGAGTGTTTGCGATTAATAGCAGATTTTTTTTAATATGTTTTATATGCTACACTTTGATAATGCATTTGATTAATAACTATACATACATAAAAATATGTATAATTGAAATTGTCTGTATTGTAAATTTGATGATTTTTATTAATTTAACTTAAGAAAATAATTTTATTAAAGGCTAGTTCCATGCATTTTTGTAGTGTAAGTCGCAGTGCTGATAACTGCTATGCTTGTTGTCCACCGTTATTTTCGAAAAGTTTGCTTGGCCTTATTCAATTAATGAGATATATCCGATAAAATAAGTCACATTTTTTCGTTCCAAAATTCTGGTAGCCAAATATAGTGGCTTGTGACTTATACTACAAGTGCTCATAGAAATAGCCTAAAAAAAAAATCTGATTTTTTGTTACTTTTTGTTGACTTTTTCTAGATTTTTGCATTAAGTGTGAAATGTTTTTATGTTTTGTATTTAGTGAGCCATATATTATGGTATATTTCTTTATAATTTCTTAATATTGTATGAATTTAGTAATTTTATTTAAATGTGCATAAAGTGAACATATATTTTATCAAACGTCAATTATATAATAAACTTGCATTGGGTTATTGAGTTGTGCAGTAAGATTAATCGTTTGTACATGCTAAATAAGAAAACGTGTTTCATGAAAATTGAGCAAAATTTTCATGCCTCAATAATTTACCTTTAATTGAAACAATCGCAAAGTTTTTAACACTTTCGCGTCGATCGTACCACATGCGTTAAATAAAGAACGCACCCATCCCTTAAGTTTGCTATTATTTTTTCTCAATAGTATTTTTCGCGTTCTTTAATGATAGAATTTCAGCAAATAATTAAAGCAAAGTTCATCCTTCGTATATAATACTGTTAAACAAATGAAGCTCTCATATGATATTCTCATCATGAATGGTTCAAGTCTTTTTTGTCCTTTTTTTCATATTGAATGAGTTGAAGATTTGAAGTGAAGATGAAGTGAAGATTTAACTTCTCACTTCAGAACTCATGAGCCAGATTTTATGAAAAGTTTGAAATGCGATCTCTTCTAATATTCCACAAAAAGATTCCATCGAAAGATGCATCCCCTTGTTCATTCGGATGAACGTCATTCCAAGTGCGAAATATGTGAACAACGTTCTGTTCGACTAAAAAAATCTAATCTAATGCGATCATCGAAACAAAATTCAGATGCGTGTACATTAGGGTGTACCAAAAAAAACTTTTTTCGATGATGGGTATGGGGAAAAGTTGCCACAGGTGGCAGTAAGTTCACACAAAAAATTTCAGATTTTTCGGACAATTCCTTCATTTGCCGCAAATGGCTTGAAGTTTTGCTCAAATGCTGATTTTTGAACTTTTTTAGCAAAAAATTTAAAAATGTTAAATTTAGGTAATTTTAGCTGAATTTACTTGAAATGTATGTTTGGTGTACGCAATGTTTAAATAAGCTCTGATGATGTATTATTTAATAGTTATGTGCCTTTTGAATTAGGTGCCTTTTATACTTTTTCGCGTATAAGTGAGCAAAAATTGCAGGAATTGTGACAAAAGGGAATAAGGATCTCGTTGTCTGAACGTGATTCGGAATATTCGAGACAATTGACACATCCTTCTGGTCACTGCGGAGAAATAGCAAAATCATTATATAATTTTCGAAGCCAGAATAAAATCTGGTTTGGGAAAAATCAAGAAGAGAACTGGAATATTTGATATGTATCCTTCATACGATCGAGCTTCTTCTCTGACAGTGACAAAAACTGTCTAAACTAGATTTTAGAACCACTAACCTAAGACCGTTGCCAACTGAAAGGGACATAGATTGATAGAGTACTCAAATCTTCAGTCTTTTGCATTTCTGATGCCCATGAAACAGAAATAGGATCGTAGAAATGAACACGTGCATTTTCGCACGTCATTATTGATATGTGCTTCGTATTTCTCTCTACGGTACCACTTGTTCCTTTTTTTCTATGAAGATCATGTTATTATTTCTACCATAAAAAAATGTTTGTAATTTTTCATCCTCCAAGATATTCCCCCTCCTGTATCTTCTTTTCAAGTTTATTTTTCTGTTCCTGACCAAGTCTTTATCGAGGACGAGATCCTTCTTCCTGGTTGTCACAATTCCTGTATCCTGAAGCACAGATGAAGTTCTTAACGGAATTTACCTATATGATATACCAGTTCTAAATCCGGCGAACGCTGTGTGAGAACGTTTGGGAGTTTTTGATTTTGAAAGCCCGGTTCAAATTCCGATTCTGACGAACTGCCTGCTTCAAAGTTCCCAGTTTTTGAATCTCCTGACAATAGCTGTATAAGATAGCTGTATATAGAGCAGAAAATAATTAATATCCCATCTCGCAATTACTCCCATCTCCTGTTTCCTCCCTCATCTCATGATGACTGATTGCGTTTTAATTGGTTTCTACTCCACTATATTTTCTCCTTACAGAATTGCTGTTAAGACATACTGTGGTCCGTCATTCAAATATGTGACTCTGAACGCATTGAAAAACAGAAGGAAGAGCGAGGAACATAATAATGACAAAAGATAGACCCGGCGAACGAACCAAACAATACTGGCAATTTTTGCTCACTTATACGCAAAAAGGCTATAAAAGTCACCTAATTCAAAATGCACATAACTATTAAATAATACATAATTAGAGCTTTTTTAAACATTCCGTTCACTAAACATGACATTTCAAGTAAATTCAGCTAAAATAAATTCATGTTACCATTTTTTAAATTTTTGCTAAAAGATTGAAAAATCAGCGTTTGAGCAAAACTTCAAATCCATTTGCGGTAAATGAAGGAATTGCCTAAAAAAATCTCAATTTCTTTGTGTAAACTTAATGTCACCAGTGGAAACGTTTCCGCAATACCCATCATCAAAAATCGAAAAAAAGTTTTTTCAGCACACCCTAGTGTACATACAGAAAACCGTATCGAATAAAAATTTATGTAATAACATTTTAGTTCATATTAAATATTCAACACCATTAATAATGTTTGAAGAGTATTTGCTATTATATAATTGCAATTTCTTTTTAGAAAATGTTACAGGGCAATGTTATAATGCGTTTACAGTGGCACTGCATGTTGTAGTTTTAACTTTATTCCCAAAATTAATATACTTTAGAATGACTGATACAATAGTAACTAAATTTCTTAAGAGGTCACGGAAACTTTCAAACTTTTTTTGTTTGAAATAAATAAGCATAATGCTGATAATTTTGAGTGTGGTATTGTGGTATCTTTTGATTATTTTATCAAAATTAGCACTCGCGAAAGAATCGTAAATATATTCAATCATTATATAAAAATTTTCTATTACTAAATTAAAAAAAAATCAAAGTATAAAATATGCTATAGTTAATTTTCTTTCATGAAAAAAAATTACATTTATTTACCTATTTAAAACACAATATAATACTTCCAAATTTTATACCCTCCCACTAAGAATCGCTTAAAAATCGAAAAGTTCTAGTTTTATTGGTGAAGATTCCAAACCCAAATCTAATAACTTATTTATTAACAATGTCGACAAGAAAATAAAAATCCCAAATTTACCAAATGGTGAATACAAAACGTTGTAAAGTTAAAAACTAAACAAACAATAAAATAAAATAATCATCGTTTCATGACCATCTTCAGGAAAAAGTTGTTACACTGCATGTAAAGTTTTAAAGAGCACAAAGCCAAACTGTCTTGAATTTGAAAAGTTCGTTTGGTTTCCAATGAATTATTGTTTTAGCCAATTGTGAAAACGATAATACGCTGTGGCACCATCTATCGGACAAAACAGAAAAAAAATAATCGTTTTAATTTTTTTTTTTTTTTTTTTTGTCCGAAAGACTGTTCCACTACATTTATTTTATTGGTTAAAGCAATAATTAATTGGAAATCTTACGAACTTTTCAAATTTACGACAGTTTGGCTTCGTTCTTCAAAACTGTAAAAGCAATCAACAACTCTTTCCTGAGGATGGTCATAGGTGATGACCGAAACGTTGATTATTTTAAGTGAATTTTAATGTTTGTGTAGTGTTTGACTTTACAACATTTTTTATGCACCATTTAGTAAATATGAGATTTTTATTTTCACGTTAATATTGAACTTTTCATGGTGTAAATGTCCAGCTCTTTCATTATGATTTATTAACAATTTTATCACCTAAACACTTTACACATTCATCGGAAGATAAACGAAACATTTAGTTTACAGTAGTTTAAACAGTAAATACATAGGAATACCTAATAGCACCTTGAGTTTCAATTATGCTATGTATAATTTTTCATTTAAAAAATGCTTCTCTAGATACAAGAATTCATGTAAAGTAGATGAAAATTTTCCTCCTTAACCCGGGAGAACTCGCTAGAAATCTTGTCACACCAGAACTCGCTAGTGAGATTTTGTTTCACGGTGTCAAATGTCCTTTCTTTTAACTTACATTCCTTTAATACCAACATTTTTTTTGTTTCCCTTAATATGTTTATTCACAAAAAAGGTACAAAACGATTCAAATATATTTCTAAAGTTTTAATTAAAATGAAAAAAATGATTTAAATAAGAGTGCTATTGCAACAGTTCCTAAAATAAAGTAAAAATTTATATATAATGGTAAAAACCGATTAATAATGAATAATTCTATTGAAATTAAATATATATATATATACTTATTTATAAATAAAAAAGCTCGTATTTATTCTATATATAGCAAATAAAAAATAAGAAACCTTATCAATGAGCACAGTACTTTATGGGTTAGGAATTATTAGATTATAGTACTGTAATAATAGTAAAAACAAATTTATATTTTACACAAGAGAAGAAAAAAAAATTATGAATTAGAAAATATATAAAATAATATCCATAGTTATATTTCGACCTGTATTTAAAATGTGGTCAGCTAATCGTTTGACCACTGCACTTGCACTGTTTTCTACTTTAAAGGGGCCACCAGGCTGTCGACCAGCATAAATATCAAGGTTACTGGTATAGAAAGTGCGCGAGTCTACAAGGGCATAAATTTTTAAGCCATATTTGGCCGGCTTACTTGGTATATACTGGCGAAATTTGTATCGTCCGCGGAACGGTTCAAGCATCTCATCAATTGTCGTGTATTCCCCTACCTAATAGTTTTCTCTGCATTTCGCATTGAATTCTTCAAAAACTTCTCTGATAGGAGCAAGATTGTCTTGTTCCTTGCGGATTTTTCTATCATCTAATTTATCAAATCGAAGGGCCCTCAACAGTAAAAGAAACCTTTCTCGTGACATGGTAGTCCTGAAACATTCTGGGGCAGTACCGCCAGTAGCCCACAGTTCTTTTACATTTAAGTACTGAGCTTTTTTCAATCCAGCCATGTAGAGCAAACCTAATAAGGCATGAATTTCCGCAAAATCAGTCTCACGACAATCTCGATCTCGTTCATAACTAGGCCTCAATTTATCCAAGTAAAGGTTTGTGCATTTCACAATAGTCTCAATCATGGAATCGGAAAAGAAAAGCTTCCAGCAATCAAATGGAGTATTAGCGCTGCGAGCAATTGCTCTTACACCAGGTGGATGTATTACAATATTTTTCTTGGACGTGCGAACATTTTGGCGTGGAGGATTCGCATACCAGATTGTGGTATTGTCCCTCCCAATAAAGCAATCTGACAGATTGTCCTCCTCGGATGGACCATCATCTGCTGATTGTTCAGATTCTGTTTCATGGTCTGAATGATGACTTTCAGCATCAGTCTCTGGGTCATCCATTCTGTTTGCATCGTCTTGTAGATTCTCCACATTAGATTGCGGGAAATCCCACGATGGTTGGGCTAAAATATTAAATGAAAGAATCATATAAGCAAGAATGAAAAAGCATGCGTCCAGAATGTAATAAAACATTTCTGTTTTTTAAGTTGAGAAATATCTAAATAAATAATTTAAGAATTGCATAAAGCAGTTGAAAACATAATTACTGCAGTTACGAATAACAGTCGGGAAAAATATCCGAATTTGACCAACCCTGTATATTACTTATAGATTTGTATTATAAGTAGTACCCGGCACATTTTATGTATATCTGTAGAATATTCTATGTATGCTAAGTAGTATGCTAAAACATGTTTAGTTAAATGTATAGCACAATTTAAAATTTACATCAATGAATGGAAATGCAGGTAAAATCTTACATATAAAGTAACATGCCAAAAAAAAAAAAAAAAAAAAAAAAAAAAAAAAAAAAACCGCGTGCCACAAACGAAAACGCACTGCCAACAATTATTATTCACAGACAGTACTTATCTGAATACTTTTGTGCATCCCTGTAAAGGAGCGATAAATTATAAGCACACCAGAATGTACAATAACCTCTTTCTATTATATTTCAATGATGTATATAAATTTAAATGCGTTTAAAATAGTATAATATCATTAAAATATACCGCATGCGATTTTATCCCATAGGCCGAAATGTAACAAAATTTTTGGAGTGTCCCTGTTAATGAATCCTAAGTAAATACATTTCATTTTCTATATCGAACATGTCATAATAAACTCCAATAACATATATCAATTTCGTGACAATCGACTATGTTTACGCGAGTTAAAACGCGGCCAGACAGACAGACGGCCAGACAAACTCAATTCATGCGCCTATCTCAACAATGTTGGAAAGTGTTAAAAATGATAAAGATAGAAAAGATGAAGTTAGTTTTATAAATAACTGATAGTAAATATACTTACATTTCATGTATTTTAGCGCATACATTGCTTTCCCCATTTCCACAAGCATTTTTCCTCGACTGGTCATTCTTAGGCTGAAAGACAAAAGAAGACTTTATTATATGAACTACTTTAAAAAGGTGTGTCACGCGAAGACTCTCTGTGAGAAAAAAACTTCAAATTTTGTGAAAATATATGTTACGTCCGAACTCGCTGTGAGAGAAACACTCACTGCTTCCCGCTTTGAAGCAAAACACCTTTCCCCAACGCACTCCTGAAGGACACTGAATCTGCACAAGTGCTTCTTCCCCTGTCTTACACTCCTACCTCCAGCTAGAGAAGAGATCAGCCTCGCTCTTATCCAATCAGCGCGCTGCGACAAAAAAAAAAGTACGAATGTGAGAGAGAGAAAATCTCACGTAGCGAGTTCTCCCGGGTGAATCAATCGACGGGTTTTCCAATAAAATATTTTTTTAACATCCTAAATAATCGCTTCCTAGCTTTGCACTCATACTTTGATCAGATTTTGTTGTGTATACAATATACCGGGTGTCCCAAAAAGGACTGACTGATTTTAAAATTCAATAACTTCCAAACGGTGACAGATATTAAAAAAATTCTTACAGGAGCTTATGCATAAAGTCAAAAGTTTTATTAAAGTGATTTTCGATTTTAGTTCGAATTACAAACAATAGATGGCGCTGTAAGCAATAGTCGCTAAATACAGGCTCGATTTTCGGTCCTTTCTGTTGTTCCATGCAGAAAAAGGAGATGGAAATGTATTATCCGGGCCACGAAGTACCAAAAATCGAGCCTGAATTTAGCCTCTATTGATCGCAGCGACATCTATTGTTTGTAATTCGAACTAAAATCGAAAATCACTGTAAAAAAACTTTTGACTTTATGCATAACCCTCCTGCAAGAATTTTTTTAATATCTGTCACCGTTTGGAAGTTATTGAATTTTAAAATCAGTCAGTCCTTTTTGGGACACCCGGTATATACAATATATAATATAGGGATTATCACATTGCTAACGAAGCGGAGTACCAACTATGCGAAAAAGTCCAAGAAGAGAATCAAACCCGAAACCCCTGGAATTGCGCTCCAAGTGCTCTAACATTCAAGCAACGAGGACAACACCCAACTTTGCATTTACCACCTATGTATGTAAGGCTGCAACTACAGCACACGATGAAATAGTTTTCATGAGTACACAATCCTGCAGCGAAACATGAGACATAAACAAACCGAGCATCGGTGAACACATATGTAATATTATTTTTTCAATTGGTTTTCAGCAGTGAAATTACGCTCGAAATTATTGAATATATAATACGTGGTTATAAATATATATACACTTTATGGCCATTAATCACCTGACACTTTCAATTTTAGACATTATGTCCAATATTTCAAGATATATTTGTCGGTTTTTTCGGAAACGTCAGGATTACGAAAAATATGTTCGACTTTATATTTATCAACGGCGATTTGATCAGAAGGATAATTAGGGGGCCAACAAAAAAATTAAAGAATAATAATAATATTTGGGATTACCTTGTAAAATAAAATACACGAAATGATCTATTGCCATAGCTTACAAATATACGGATATTGTACAATATCTTTATTGATTTGTGGAATAATTAAACGTATATTCATAGATATATCGATTTTTTTCAAAACATTTTTTCAAACTTTTAAACAGTTCAAAACATTTTTTCATGTTTTTTGTTTATATAATGCGTGTTATTTGTTTATATCATGTTTATATCTTACCAAATTTAACCTCAGTTTCAGAAAATTTGACAAAATGTAATAAAAATAACATGGTGATATTCGAATATAAATATTAAATAATTGAAATATGAGACGTTAAATAGAATATTTTTAATCTGCATGTACGTTATTTTTTTTTTCGTGATTTGATAGCAAACTCTATGGAACAACTTATAAAAAAAAGCCAGTCAAATATCGTGAAAAGAAGGCAAAAAGATATCGGCAATACACTGAGCTGATTTTTTGTAGTTGACGAAAAACAGCTAAATAATAAGGGTTTTTCCATAAATTGTCGTTTTTTAGATTTTACTTTCTTTACTTTTCCTTTTTTATTGATACTTTAGTTCTTATGGGAAAACCCCCAGAACGAGACTATTCCAACAAAAAAGTAAGCATCAAAATCCAAGCATTTCTTCTAAATCTACTCTTTGACATTCATTAAATACAAATTGCTTTGCTGGAAGTCAGATAATAAAAAATGACATTTTGTGGAAAATCCCTTATCATTCAGCAGCTTTTAGAAAGCAACTAAAACCTCGCTCACTATACCGTCGATATCTTTCTGATTTTTTTACGAAATTTGACTGGCTTTTTTATGAGTTGCTCCATAGAATTGACTATCAAATCATGAAAAAAAAATTATCGTGCGCGCATGCGCAGATAAAAATATTTCAACGGCTCATATTTTATCAAATATTTAGTATATTTAGATTACAATTGCACTATCTTATTTCGACTACATTTTGTCATTTTTTTTTTTTAACTGGCGTTAAATTTGGTAAAAAAAAAAAAAAAAAAAAAAAAAAAAAAAAACTGAGATAAACAAAAACATACAAGATTAAAAAAAAATCGATAATCTCCATGAATATACGTTCTATTCTTCCACAAATGAACACCTATATTGAACAATATCATATATTCATAAGATACAGCTATAAGCCATTTCGTGCATTATATTGTACAGGGTGATCCCAAACATTATTTTTCTTTGAATTTTTGTTTGCCCCTGATTGTCCTTCTGATCAAATCCTGTTGATAAATATAGAGTCGAACATATTCTTCATAATCCTGAAGTTACAGAAAAACCTGACACACATATATTTGAATATTCGTCAAAATGTAAAAAAAATGAAAATTTCCGGTGTTTAATGGCCATATAAGTGTATATTTATATATAGAAATTTACGAGCTAAAGGAGCGTTATGAATTTACTAAACTGATCTTATTATTTTAAGTATATGTTTGAAAAAAATGTAATGCCATTATACAAAAACGTACAATTTGTTCTTAAATGTTTTAATACATGAAGTATCTGGAAGGTGATTCGCTAGGAATAGATAGAGCCTTACCCTGATATTAAGAGATATTCGCGATCTTTAAACCATTGTCGGCCGCTCAAGCAGTTGTTTACTGAATCATTAGAATAGCGTAGTGGTGACGTGATTGTGAAAATACTTAGAATATATTTGTGATGATACTAACTTGATGGTACAGTTAGTCGGAAGTTTATTACATTAATTTTCTATATAGCATGAATGTCATTTTCTATATGCATGTAATGTTGATATCTTTTTTAATAAAGAAAACTGAAAGCAAATTTCCTAATTAATAATTTTGTCTTAGTACTAATTTTATTCAGAAACACTGCTTTTTAAATCTGTTAAATGTGTTTCTGTATGTATAATTCTTAATTTTTTTATAATAAATTGCTTCATATGTTACATCCTAATAATATTACATTATTTTCCATAAAAATGTATAAACTTCTCTAAATAATGCTATTCTAATAGCTATATGTAATAAGTATTTGCGCTATAAAATATTATAATTTTAATTAGTATTATAGTATAATAATTATTGTTGTAGTTTAATAGTTAAATTTTAATGATTAACAACTTCGAATATCATTATTGTTTAAAATCAGTTATTAATGTTTGATCTATAAATCTTATTTTCTAAACCTGCATTTCTTTATTTGTACAATTGTGTTTTGTTCTCACGGAAAAAAATTACATTTGATTATCACATTATATTTATTTAATTATTAATAATGCATAGACAAATCATAGTGTATTTTATTCGTTTTTACAAATCAAACTAAATTTAAATTATCTGTTTCAGGATTTCAGGTGGGCAATTATTACAATTCATCCATCTCTCCCACAGACTTAACATCACTTATCAAGGAATATCATTGAAATGATAATTATCTGTATAAAATTTCCATCTGCCTATTTGCTACAAATAATAGTTGCCATATAAAATACCATTCTATGGTGCATTCAGGAGAATGTCCTCACAAGTGCGGAATATACAAACGAGGTTTTGCTAAACCAGAGAATCTGAGTCGTCATGTTCTTTCACATACTGGAGATAAACCGTATTTATGTATTCTTTGTAACAAGTCATTTAGCCAATCTAAAACCTGGAAAAGAAACCTGAATGTACATTTGTAATATGTAAGATTCATATGTGTAAGCTCTGCGGTAAGTTTTTAGAAATTCGGGGTAGAGGAAACGTTCCGCTTTGCACGTAATATTTTGTGTAGTACAATTCTTGAAAATATGAGAATTTGTACTTTTCGAAGTATTTCATATGCCAAATATTTATAATGATGAATTTCACATTTTTATTTCTATAGTTTTGTTTTTGAATAATTTTTTCTTACAATTTTAATAAAAAATATATATTTTTATAATTTTACATTTCTATTCCATTTTATAATTGACTTCATTTTGTAGGAATTAAAAAAGGTTTCATTTTTACGGCTGCAAGTATTTACAACTCAAAATATTTATTCACTCTATATATCTTTAAAAAGTATATTACAATTACCCTTTCTCTAATTGATTTTAACCATAGAAAACATAAGCAATTTATTTATTTATCTCAACTTATATTTATCAACAGCTTATTTATGGCGTATCATTTTATGTTTTTAACTAATGCAAACTTGTAGATATTTTTTTATATACCGAATAGTTGTTTTAAACTTCAACTTTCCTAATACATATCCCAAAAGATTCTTTATATGCATCAGAGAAATAAAATTATACTTTGGAATTTGGATGAATTAACGCTGTTTCTTTACTAAATACGGGTGCAGCACTCAGTTAAATTGTGTTTTACATATAAAGTTTCTTAAACACATCCAAAATATATACTAGGTATATCGAACAATATAACCACTATAACACTGGTGCTAGAACTAATTACTCAAATATTAAAAACAGCCGACATTTGAGATCCCAACCTTTCGGATAGATTATTACAATATTAACCGTCTTGCTCTAAGATATCTCATTTTAACCCTTTATGTCCCAAATTATGAAATAATGAAAATGTCACATTCTACCGTATTTTTCCTAATGTATTTTTCCTAATGTATTTTTCCTGATATCTTGAAAATTCATTAGAAGATTTACACAGTTAATAAAGTTTAGAAAGATATTACCAATTAAAATTAACGAACAAAATATTTATTTATTGGAATTTTGTAGAATACGTATAACTCCACTCAGTTTTTTTTAAACATTTTTTAATATTTTATAGAATTAGGAAATGTACAAATATAATTAATGCCCTTACAATAGACATATAGAAGTACTTTAGAACTGAAACCTTGTATACCCCAATCTTTCGACGTCAAGAAAGCAAAACGGATGAAAATAAAATCATCATTTTAAAAAAATCTTCTTGTGTTACCAATAAAATTTTGGAAAAATATAAAGTAAAGCATCTTTAACTCATTGTAAATTATATTTTTGCTAATCGATGTATTAAATTAATTTTATAACAAATTTCGTTTTTAAAGTTACTTTAAAGTTCCTTCAGAAAATAAAAGATTAAAGGCACAATACAAAGTGGAATTTTGTATTATTGATGCATTTAAAAAAAAAATCAAAATAAATCAGTTGTTTAACAATTATTATAGTTCATTACTCTGCTTTAGTCAGTGTTGAGCGGTGTTTTTTCTTAAACTGCTTTAAATATTTTTTCTAAATTTTTTTCTTCTTTTAATCCCAGTGTTGCCATTTTTCTTTAAAAATTTTAAAAAATTAAGCGATAATACCCAGTGTTGTTCAAAATTTCATTTAAGCTATATAATTGATACATTTTACAGGGTTTTTTTTATCAGTTATTAGGAACACTATGATTTTTTTCATCTGATCATATTATTCTTTATTTATTTATATTTGTATTTTATTATGAAATATTAATTTCTAAAAAATATTCTTTTCTATTTGCAAACATGTACTTCATTTCTTTTTTTTTTTTTCGGAGGAATGTTATATTCCGTTCAAATGTCGTAAGTTTTAATCAAAAAAATAATATAGTGTGAAACCCCAGTTATTGACATCTAACCAGTAACTGAAACTTCAAGAAAATGTAACTCAAATAAACATTTTATTGTAAAATTTTGCAAAATAACGGCCTTTAGAGGTAACATTTTTACCTTAACTTTTATAAATTATGAATGGGTTATTTGTTTTTCAATATGGGGATGGTGCCAGTTACTGTCGTTATTCACCACAATTATGAAAAAAAATATTTTTTTAGAAATAAAAAATATAATTTTTCAAAATTTTGTGCAATAATTTTTCAATGTATCTCTACTATACTCTCAAAAACAAAGATAAGTATAAAATAGATTTAAAACTTTGTAATAGTGATTTTAACCCTTTAATGCCGGTTGTTGCTTTTCGGCAACATACACAATTTAGGCTATAAAATACTATTAGAGTAATATTGAAGCTATAATGCCTAATGTTGCCAATAAAATACATTCTGAAAATATTATTAAATCGAATTTCAACATGTAGATAGTAACACTTGTGCTGTTTAAGAATAAAGCTAGATTTATTTTTTTCAATTGATGCTACTTGAACTTTTTGTTTTGTTTGGAAGCTTGCGAAATACCCTATTTTGTTCAGCAGTGAGCAAGTAAAATATATTTTATATTATAGTTCCTAAAATTCTTGTGTGTTTAATACTATAGAATTTTATCAATGAAAATTATTTTTCCAATTAAAGACCAGTATTGCCGATTAGTAACAAAATGTTTTTTAGCCGTAAACCATACTTAAAACAAAATATGATTTTTTAAAGTATTTTTCCCATGATTTATTTAAAAAACGAAAGCCGAAAAACATTATTTCAATGATTTTTGAAAAATTAGGCATTTAAGGGTTAAACAAGAACGAATCCTTAAGGTTTCAGTACTGGAGTTATAACACTATTTACGCAAATGACAGTATATGATATGTTATTTTTAGTTCGTATTGATCAAAGTGATTGTTAATTCTGTTTCAGTATTACGGTATGAGAGCTGTTGAGTTTCCTTCATGTTTCTTCTAGATTTAACATCGTCGTACACAACTGACTGTCAAAAAGATTCTCTCAAACATTATAAATGTGACTACTGTTTTTATGCACACCACATTACAAGCCACATAAAAATGCATTTTCTTAATAATTCACAAGTGTGATAAATGCGAACGAGGCGTCACTCGAATATACTATTTAAGACGTCCCATGCTTATACATAATAAAAAGACACCTTATGAATGTAAAATTTGTAAAATGTGTTTTCCACAGTCAAATATAAGCATACGAGAATTTGCTCCACTAGACGATTTAAGACGTCATATGCTTATACATACTGGAAAGAAATCTTAATCATTGAAAATTTGCGACATGTTTTTATACAATTAAACAGAATGTAAATACACATGCATAAGTATTTTTAATATAATGTGACTTGTGTAATGTATGTTAGATAATATATTTTTCATTTATTTTTTATAGCAAATGCTCTGCTTTGTACGTAATATCTTGAGAGTCGTAACATAGAGTACGTAATATTTTGAGAGTCGTATATTGTGAGAGTCGTATAACGTCGAAATTTTTTGTGTGTGTTGTAAAAGGTAGTTTAATAATCATTAATGGATAATTTAAATGGATTTTGACTTCTTATATATTATGACAAATAATAAGAAACCTGAACACATATTTGATTCTCAAAGATATAAACTTTATACTCTTCAATATTTTGAAAGACGTTTTGAGAAATTGAAATACAGCCTTAAAGGTTTCAATATCTCCTTAGTAGCCAAACTCCCTCCGAAATTACGGAATCATTTGCACTAAAACTGATTCAATTACTTTCGAGACTGATTCAGTAGTATATGGAATACCATGTATTATATCAGACAGATCATACAATGGATCGCAAGAAATTTAAGTATAGAAAAATGAAGCATATACCTCATATAAAATGTAATAACAAAACCACAGCCCTGTCAATGTTATATCAAAAAGAAACAATCCAAATAAATTTAAATGAAAATGAGCTAATTTTTCCCTCCAATTTATACCACCCATCCGTTATATGATAAATCATAGATATTTTAATATCTAAAGATTCAATGTGTAATGATGCAGCATCATTTAACTTACCCAAATTATGGTTCGAGTTACTCTATTGTTACGATTATGGAAATAAACATCCAAGGTTAAAAAAAAAAAAAAAAGTGTGATCTAAAATAGTACGTGAAAAAATGAGTTATGGCGTTTCAGATCATCAAAATCATAGATCATACAATTTTAGAATAGTCTTATTGGTAAACCAGGTAATGAGAAAGCAGATACAGCAGAAAAACGTGCTCTCAATACATGATTTCATTAGATTACTCTTACAGATGTTAATCATACCATAAAAAGTTATATTTATAATAAATGGCAAGAATATTGGGACATTGAAATAAACAAAAAAAAACCATATAAAACCTAAAATAACAATTTGGTCCACCCAAGGAAAACTGATGTTCTGCTAACTCGTCTTAGAATCAGACATTCCAGAATCACTCGTAGACATTTCTTACTTCGGAAGAATGCAATCATGTGCCCACACTGTCATTTTGATTTCCTAAGAACACATCATCTTTTAACTGACTGTCCGGGACTCCGGCACTTGTACAGAATACATTTTAATTCATCTTCACCCACACTGACAAAACCCTATTGGGGAAACACCTCATGGCGCTCTTTACCTATTTAAAACATGCAGACTTTTATTTTGAGATTTAATTGTTTATTTGCTGCATTTATTTAATCTTATGGTTATTCCTGTAAATTTTTTTTAAAATCTGGATGGAACCCCATTCAGAGAGCTGATTTTTTAAATAGGAATTAACAATCTTAGTTGTCTACTCTTACATCTGGATGATTTACACCATCCAGATTTTTCTTATCATTACTCTTTCTATGTTTTATGCTTTATATTTTAATGATAGTGCATTATTCCAACTTTTTGTAAGGTTTTGTTTCTTTTTTGGCGCAGCATATCCCCTAAAGGATTTTGTGCCATTACACCCTATACAACCAACCAATCTTATTTATTAGTTTTGAAAAATGCTCTGATACGGCCGAAAGATGTATATAATCTGATAGAACTACTTTTACTGTTTACGTTTTTATCGTAAAACATTTAGCAATTAAAAGAAGTATATTATAACAAGGTGCTAATTTGTTATATATTTATATACTATTTAAATTGATTTTATAATTAAATAAAATAATTTGATTTTAAATCACACTTTTCTGAGTTTTATGTATCAACAGTGAGAATGATTTTGCCTCATGCATTGAATGTTACTTTTAAAATTATATTGTGCGATTTTAATATCTAAACGAAGATGTCTCCAGTATCATAAGTAAATACCACTGTTTTCGAAAATGTCAACTAGCATATATTTGATTTTCGAACCCTGTGATTAGGAGGTTATTTTCTAAATATGTTAAACTTTTTTCCTTTGCGGTGACTTAGTACGAGTACAGGGTAAATTGATTGTTATGTTATCTTTTTAAATACAGCATTTTAAATTTACAAAAAAAAAGAATCCATAAAGCTATTCTATATATCTTATATGTTTTTAATATGTTTTTACGCTTTAAAACCTACTACATTGTTTTAATTAATTATTAAGAACTTTCAATAGTTAATTCTATTTCATAAATATTCAAGCTTCTATTCGTGCAATTTTTTTTTCTTTTATTTTTTTAAAGAAAAAAAAATATTTAAATTTTGCACTTTTTGTGTCTTTATGAAATAAAGGTTTAAAATATTTTATCTTTTACATTGTATGTTTATTTATATGCTGTATTGTGTGTGACGTGTCTTTTAGACATACACCTAGTATAAAACGACACGAGAACTAAACATGTATTCTTGATTGAATGAAAAAATAGTGTCATTGGCCTATTTATGACTTTATATAAATAGAAGTAGAAAATATTTTGCCTTTTTAAATTGTTGTTTATTTTTATACCGTATTGCGTTGCTTACATAATTGCTTTTTATGGATTTCAACTATACATAATATGAACAATTCTTTCATTTCTTCATCACATGCAAGTTTATTAAATACTTGCTAATTTTTATGTTATGCAGTGAGACGCCTTTTTTGTAAGTCAGAATAACTAATTTAAAATATTTATAATAAAAAAACGCTGTTTTATATATGAGTTTTTATAATAGTTTTTTTTTTACAATTTTTTTGGTTATTTGGAATAAAAATGAGTTCATCTGAAAATTTTATGCATGTACAGATGAGAAAGATTTTTTAATTGAGTGAAATAGTGGCAACACTGCTGTAGAGACGCCATGCGACGGAGCCTAATGATGTCGCTCTAACACACATCAGTTAGATACCTACTTTATAACAGAACATATGGACTCTCCCTTCCTACATCACGCGCATATGAACTGAAGAGAGGAACAGAGCTTCTTATTTGCTGGAGATCTAATGTAGTATTGTCACGAGGTTTTCGAAAAAATAATAACGGAGTTGCATAAAGATTGAATGTGCCTGGGGAGGTAGAGTACGACAGTGTCATCAAGATCTTATAGAGGCTTGCGGGAATCTGCATTGCCTTACAGAACAGTCGCACGGTGTTAAGAGCCTTCAACGAGGGACGCCAATGTGTAATAGACATACGTCGGTCAGGTCGTCCTGGTGACTATGAAGAAGTGGATGCTCTTGCCGCGTTACTGGACAGTGATTGACGCCATACGATTCATGAAATGACCAGCGACACCGGATTAGTGCATACGCCTGTGCTTTAAATTCTGAAGGCCTTGGCAGGAGGAAAATGGCATCGTGATGGGTTCCGAACGATTTGACGGAAATGCAGAAATATTTACAAAACGATTCTGCTCTTAACCACTTGGAGCGCTATGAGATCGTAGAAGAGGCTTTCTTAATCCGCATTATTACACTAGAAGAGACATGGAACAAATTGTACGAGCCACAACTGAAAATGCAATCGAACTAATGGTGTCATTATGAGTCACCACGAAGATCAAAAGTTCGTCAGAACCGAGTCAATGTGAAAGTTATGATTCTTGTGAACGACAGTGATGCAGTCCTCCCTACAGCAAACCATCAATGCGCAGTATTATCGTTCATTTTTGGAGCACAACCAGCGACCAGCCTTGATATAGAAGCTGCGACACTTTTTGCAGAACCCACCCTCTTTTTTCACGACAATTCTCGGCCGCATACACAGCACGCGGTGACTAATTTGTTCCGTCAACGGGACTGGATAGTGATGTACCATCCACCATGCTCCCAGGACTTAAGCCCTTATAACTTTGACTTTATTTCCATGATGAATGAACCACAACCACTTCGTGGTAGTCTCTTCAAAGCAGTTCCAGAGATTCGTAAAGCAATAGACCGCTCCATTCCAACTATCAATACAATACGCCCTGCTAAAGTTTTCCGTCGACTTCAACATCACTGGAAAGGGGTTCTACATAATCCTGGTGAATGCATTCATTGAAGGACAGTAAAGCTTTGTAACACGTATCTCTTTTACATCAATTGTAAATAGTTTCCACCATTAAAGTTCCAAACCTCGTATATAAGTAGTTTTATGTATAAAGAAACTTAAACAGTTTTAGATCATATGTATTAATGGTACAATTATTGAAAATTTTTCTACAATTATGAATTTATACTTAGAGTACCGTTATTTTTTATTTTCTTTTATTTTGAAAACTGTTTTCCAAGTTTGCTTGTTTGTATTTCAGTATGTTAACTTTTCGTGATTTTTTTTAATATCATTATTAATCCTACTGTAATAATATACCATCCAAAATTACAAATTTATACTCAGATAAGTGTATTGGTCATTATTTCTTCGTTGTACAGCTGAAAATAATTATAAATCATCTGGAATGGTTCGGAATTTCATTTTGAAAACTATCAAAATCACTGACCGGCTGATAAAGATTGAACATCACGTAGAAGAAATCATTATTTTAAATGCAAATGTTTTAATATGTCTGTTCATATTCTACAAATATTAGAAGTCGCACAGAAAGTCATTTATTTATGCTTTCGACTTGTACTTTGTATGTCTGTTTATAACTTTTTTTCGAATCTTATTCTTAATTTATTCAACTGTACATTTCTTTTAATTATCCTAATGCTCTAATCTTTTCTTATTGATTTGTCCTGTTTCGTCTTTTTAATTTGGTAAATCTTAACAACAATTTAAAAAAATTTCAAGCGATAAAAATCTGCTTTAAAAATGAAGCTACTTTGTAACGATACTTTGAGCTCAGCACAAATATATTTTACATTTTTTAAAAATTTAAACGAATTTATCTGACAATGTTTTGCGGGATGTAATTAGAATTATTATATTGTTGTGTTAGGAAGTAATGTGTAATGAATTATTTGTCTTTATATTTTTCGTTTTAATATCTATTTATATTTCAGAATTGAAGTGTAAAGAGTATCAACCTTCCTCCATCGCTGCTAAAGATTTAACATCAAGAAACAGGGCTCAGATTAATGAAGATTCTACCAGACATTTTAAATGTGATGCCTGTGAATATTCCACTAATAATAAAAGAAATTTTCAAAAACATTTAGTTGTACATTCTGGTAAACGTCCTTACAAGTGTGAGATATGCAAAAAATGTTTTGCTCGTCCAGCTCATCTACGATTTCATATGAATACACACAGTGACCAAAAACCATATTCGTGCAAAGTATGTAACAAGTCGTTCTGCCATTCAAGCAACTTGATCCGAAATACTTATATACATGCGACACTTACAGACACGTAACATGCAAGCCTGATTTCTGTTGGTTGTGTGGTAAACTATTCCTTATTATTTATAGAAATTTTTTTGAATTATCTCAACAGCAGTACATTTTGAAAAAAATCTACATTTAAAGTTTCATACTGCATAAATACATTTCACAGCTAAGTATTTTCTGAACTGTTTTGCTAAATTTACGTTTTTAATGCATTTTTCATTATTTATACATAAGTTATCTCTTACATTTAATTTTATAAGTAAACTAATTGGTAAATTAAATTGTTATTTAAAAATTTCATTTTTATTATCTATGTTACAGATGTGAATATTAACATTGAAAAAGATGGTTTCTTTTACATTATGCACTTACATTATACATTATGAACTAAACTGTTTTATTTTAATAAGTATTGTTTTAAACTGATATCATTTCTTGACATTATTATTTTCATAATTTATCTCATCTCAGTTTTATAAAGTCGTTTTGTTGTACAATAAGATAAATCTTTTTTAGTTCCCAACTAAATAACTCATAATTTCCTTCCACAACTATTTGTATAAAGCGTAAGTGTTTTCAATATTTGCTGAATGATGCAAGATTTGCTAGAAATTAAAAAATTATAAACTAATTCTATAGTAATTCTAATTAAATTAAACTTTGTAGTTTAAAAAATATGGATGCAATTCTTTAAAAATATTTTAAGAACAAATTTTTAAAATGAAATTTTTGAAATAAAAGGACTATTTTCATTTCTTAAAAAAAATTGGCGATAACAATGTATAGTAAGCTTTCTTTTGTCTTTTATTTTTAAGCTGAAGTTTCCAAACTGTAAAGAAGAATGTTTTTTCTGACATGTACTTTTCAGTATGCGTAAAATGTGCTCACAAATGATTTTGATTTAACATTAAAATACCATAGATCTAGTGCGGTTTTCAAATATTTCAAACAGTAATTATTTGTGATTTCTAATTGGAAGTGTTACTTTATATTTCATTGAAAAGTGAGGTTCATGGTTAATCATATTTGTAAAAACTTGACATAAACAATTAAAAATTCATACATAGCTCACAATACAGAACATTTTACTTATGTTTTTTTTTTTAATAATTTTTCTTGAAAGATATTTTTTCCCTTAGGAAATTAGTGCGACAACATTCAAAATACTCTACGACTAATAAATATTTGACATGAAATAACGTACATTATTGTAATGAAGATTATCTCAAACCATTTAAATACAATATTTATCAATTCATCGGAAAATCAAAAATATTTGATAATTCATTCTTTAATGCATTATGTGCATTCTTTAGTGCACAACTGTGAAATATAAAAAAGATAATTAACACGACCGTATAATCTGGAGATTCATAGGTTTCCACATACTCGAGAAAAGTCTAATTCATGTATTGTTTATAACAAATATTTGACATAAGCAGACTATTTGGAAAAACATAAAAATGTATACGTATAATATGTAAGTCTCACATGTTTCGGGTGTGTGTTAATTATTCATCTTTTTTAGAATTTAATTCATTGTAAATATTCTCTCTATTTAATATTTTGTTAACTGTGATAATAAAATATCACAAGCTTTAATTTCTATATGGTGAAATGCCCTAATGCACAGCTTTCACAATTTTATGTAATTTTTACTTATATGTGTATGTTCAAAAACAAATTCCTAGTTTTGTACCGTATTTTTTGTGATGTTTAATTATTATCATACTTCTAAATAATTCTACCACATAATTTCATATTGAGTGAAAAGAACATAATACGTATATAAACTTTAACGTTTACAAAACATTTCATGGTTAAAAGTTAAAATATATTTTATTATATTCCCTTATATTTGTATATATATGCAATGTTGTGTAATTTGACTAAAATAAATATTTTTATCCAGAAATTCATGATTTTAGTCCTAACTTAGTGTTACCAAATGCTTGTGGTTAGCCATAAAATTCTCCAATTTGTATACTATCGGATTTGAAATATTTTGTTATCAGAAAACATTATTTCCAAAATATTTGTTATTTTTATCTTTTCTGTGATAATATGGCGATTAAAAGTTATGGAGTTCTCTCTAAATCCCGATCTTTCTTTCGGACTGTGTCAAAATGTATTTTTTTCATAGTGGCACTTTCGAATAGGTTAAGAATGCTTCGAAATGATTTTACGACTTAGAGTCTCTTTCATAGTCATAGGACAAATTGATGACTGAGAATGAATGGGAAACGCTTGAAAGTACGTACCAAACAATCAAAAATCTTTTTTAACGAAAAAAGTGTGATAAATGCCAAGCTTAACAAACACGAGAACCCTTGATGTGCCGGCCCTAGTATAAATAGTTCATAAAAGAGTTGAAAAATGCCACTGGTTGAAAGGGTCACACGAAGTAAAGTGGAGAACGCTGAATGTGCCACACGAAGTGAAGTGGAGAACGCTGAAAGTACCAGTGATAATATGCTTGGCGACTGGTGGCTATTGCATAACTTGATCATGTTGTTAATGTTTACAACAATGGGATAATTTAATCAAAATTATCCCATGTGAAAAATATTGAATAAATAAAATAAATGTTTACAAATGATATTAGGTATTTAAACACTAAACGAAAAGAAGCTGGTTATGTATATTTTAAAGTGTTAAACTAAGATCCTAAAGGAATGAAGTGTAAAACGCTGTAAGCACCAAGAGCACAAAACAAGTGGAGTGGAAAACGCTGTAAATACCAGAAATAGGAGTTTTCTTTTCGTTCTCTTGAAAAATTTCCTCTTCTGGACATTGGGCGTTTTCCATTCTTAGCCGTCAATTATTGTACCTTCTGAGTATTTATAGGCTATAAAATGCGATATGAAGTTTTCAGTAATGATTATGTACATTGAATGTTATTTTTGATATTATTTCTCATGGATTAGGGAATACTCATTATGAATCTGCTTATTTGTACTTCATGTTTATTTCATTTTTTGTTTTTGTTCAACGTTTTTTTTCAGAAATATTTTTAATTCATACGCAAATGACAGTATAGAATATTTATAAAGGTTTCTTTGTTTTAAACGATTAAATATTAAATTTTCTTATTCAGGATTTTTGTGCGAAAGCTCTGAAAGTTCCTGGATCTGTCTTTCGTATAACAGCAGAGCTTATTGCAATAAACATTCTCTCAAATGTTTTAAATGTAAATTGTGCCCATATTCCACAAATATAAGACGTACTAATCTAAAAAAGCATTTAGGGAAAGTTTTATATTAAATAACATAATAATAATATACAGGTTGTCACAAAAAGATCTGTACAACTTCAAAATTTTATTCTATAAAAATGAATAGGCCTACAGTAAAACTAGATACAACAATAGATAGAATAACTCAAAAAGTTTTTTTTTTTTCTGTGCCTTAGTTAACTTCAATATGAGATCCTTTCGTAGGACGAAGAATATCAAAACGATATTCAAATTAAATACACGAACGTTTTGGCGTGCTCACAACAAGCGTTCCATTTCGAATTATTTCAATCGTTTGATTTTGATCGATATAAAATGATCGAAATAAATCGTTCAATAATTTTAGTATCGGATTATGTTTCGATAAACTACTCCACATATTGATCTTTATTAAGGAGATCCGCGGTTAAAAAAAAACTGGAAATCTTTAATAATCGTTTGTGTTGTGCAGCACCTTCTGTGGCCAGAAACATGCTGTAGAAAAAAAATATTCTGAGATTATATCTATTGTTGTAACTAGTTTTGCTGTAGGCCTATTCATTTTTTAAAAACAAAATTTTGAAGTTGTACAGATCTTTTTAGGATACCCTCTAATATGTAAAGTTTAAAAAAAAATGCATACGGAAACTTAACTATGGATACTTTGTCGCTATGTTTTAGTTTTTTCTTTCAATTTTAAAGCTGAAAGTAATTTTAAATTATCCGTTTCAGGGATTCTGTATGATCGCTATGATGGTTTCTCAATACGCGCGTTAGATTTAACAAGACAATAGAACTCATTCTGACAAACCTTACTTTAAAAGGTTTAAATGTAATATTTGTCCATTTTTCACGAATTATAGACATAATTTAAGACGGCATTTACTTGTTCATTCTGGTGAACGTCATCACAAGTGCAAAATATGCAAGCAATGTTTTGGTCAACTGATTCATGTAAAACGTCATATGATGATACATACTGGAGAGAAACCTTATTCCTGTAAAATTTGTAAAAGGTCTTTCAACAAATCACAATACACTTGAAAAAACACACATGCAATAGGTAACGTTCTTATGTAGGGTATGCTATAAATTGTCTCATTTAATTCATTGTAATTCATTGCATAATTCATGCCAACAAATTCCATAGAAATTATTCTGCTGTGTAAAGATTTTCGGAACTTTATTATATAATAGCAGAAAAGAATAAATTTCTCAATTTTGTATAGATAAATATAGCGATTTTAAACTATCTAATTTTATTTCTGTATCGTTTTTATAATATTTTTAATTACCAAAAATATTTTTTAAATAATTTTAATGTTATATTTTTATTAAGTTGCCTATGCATACATTTTGTATGAAAAAATTATACATGTGTAATATGTAAGGCTGTAATGATAAATATATTATAGGAGAAGCATTTCCATATATAATACATATTAAATAAAAAATGACAGAGATTTTATAATTTATATATATATATATATATTGGTTTTTTTAATCATGTTTCTAAGTTTATTTTTGTATTATGATAATTTTAATGTTGTCGAATAATTAAACTCTCTCAGATTCTTGCTCTTAAATATATTATAGGAGAAACCTTTCAATACCATAATACATACTAAATAAAAAAAATGGCAGACATTTTATAATTTTTATATGTATATTGGTTTTTTTTCTGAATCCTGTTTCTAAGTTTATTTTTGTATTATGATTTTAATGTTGTCGAATAATTAAATGCTCTATTTTTAGTAACATTAATATAACATTAAATTTTTCAACCCAATAAATGACAATAACTAAACGCCGTACACTGTGAAAAAAAATCATTAGTTCTACAGATGTAAAATTACATGCTTACCAGACTTTCATCTGTAACTTTACAAAGTAACCTGCAAATCTACAAAACTAGTTTTTGTAAGGCGACAGAAATCTGTAACTTCACAAATGAATCTGCTAAAATTATAGTAATCTTACTAAAATTTTATGTGTAACCCTGGTTGTAGTTACATGAAAAGATCTAGGCATCCCAGTTTCCTAAAACTTACAGATTTTTTTATTTTCGTCGCAAAAGTGTGTCTGTTACATGGATTCTTGTTGTTGCTGTTACAAAAAAGTTCTAGGAATCCCAGTTTCCTAGAAAAACTTTAGTAACTTCACAGATTTTTTTTTACAGTGTACACAAATAAAACTTTGGTGTTTTTCGTAAATTTCATGGCTGTAATAAAAAGCATTAAGGACTTTTAAGTGCCATTTAGTCTTCTTTTTTTCAATTATATTGTGTTGTATTAATAAATAAATTTGTATATGAATTTAACTGTGCTTACATTTTATTTTTTGCATCCTAGATTTATCGAGTTCTTGTTAAATTTTGTGAATATATTTTTTAAATTTTTGTTGCTAATCACGAATAATTCTTTCATAAGTTTCATGCAGAGAAAAGCTGTTTACAACATTTTCGCAATATCTACTGAAATTTGTTTTATGTACAGTCGTGAAAACATAAAAGTAAACACGCTCTACTAACGCTGCAAAAAATTATCGTAGAAGAAAGTTACTGGTGCCACACGATTGGTAATAAAACCTACTTTTAAATGATGTATATAAAATTTGCTTAGGAGGCTATCTATATATTAAAACGAACCATAACTTTGTTTTTTTTCTATAGCAGTACACAATTCTGATAGCATAAATGAACTTTACACCCTTCAATTAGCCTAAAAACAAATTTTTATGCAATTCGTACGATATGTTTCCGAGAAATTAATTGTTTTAAAGCGAGCTATTTTAGCGGCTATAATCAAACTGAAGTTCCGTACTCGATTGTTCACCGAGAGAGCCACCTTCTTGATCAAGGCATCTTAAGTGCCACTCAAGCAATCATTGAAGACTGCTAGATCACAGGATAGCATAAGAAATTTCAAAATATCTAGTCACTTTTATCATAGACTTAAACCATCAATTTGTCCTTTTTTAAGCATAATTTGAAAACTACTTGGAAGAAAAATGTGAAGTATTGGATTTCCATAAAGCATGACTTAATAAATCTAAATCCATCAAAAAAATTGCAGGTTGCAATTCATATTTTTTTCGAATATTAATTTCATAATTTATATCATAAAATTATAAAAATTGCAAATTCAACGTATTTATGTTTGGGTATTTTAGTATTATTGCTACACGAAAAATTAGCAGATTAGGAGTATAATTTCAGGAGATATTAATGAAAATATGAAAATGTAATTTAACATTAGAAGCACTATATTTTGAATGTTTATAATTCAAACATTTATCATTGAAATGACTTCAAATTTGGTTTCTAGGCATAGTTTGAACCGAAGATTTGAAATATAATGTTAGAATTGGGTACCGTCATTGACAAAAATTAAGTTTGTGTTCGTTTTAATATGTAGATGGCCCCTTAAGCATATTTTATATACATAATTTAAAAGTAGACTTTATTTCCAATCGTTCGGTACAAGTAACTTTCTTCTACGATATTTTGTTGAGGAGTTAGTAGGGGATGTTTACTTTTTTCCCACGACTGTACAGTCGTTGAATGTGTAATTTTTATAATTTTATGATATGAATTATGAAATTAATATTCGAAAAATTATGAATTTCATCCTACAATTTTTTTCATGGATTTAGATTTCTTAAGTCCTGTTTTAAGGAAATCCAAAATTTCACATTTTTCTTCCAAGTGGTTTTCAAAATATGCTTAAAAAACAACAAAATGATGGTTTAAGGGCCGTCTATGAGAGAAGTGACTAGAAATTTTGAAATTTCTTATGCTATCCTGTAATCTAGCAGTCTTCAATGACTGCTTGAGTGGTGCTTAAGAGGCCTTGATCAAGGAGGGCTCTCTGTCAGCAATCGAGTGCAGAACTTCAATTTGGATACAGCCCCTAAAATAGGCTCGTTTTAAAATAATTAAATTTCTCGGAAACTTATTGTGCAAATTGCATAAAAATTTGTTTTTAGGCTAATTGAAGGGAGTATAGTTCATTTATGCTGTCAGAATTGTGCACTGCTATTGGAAAAAAACAAAGTTATGGTTCGTTTTAATATGTAGATAGTCCCCTAAGCCTTTCCTCTGTATAGGCTCTCCTAATCAGTCTACCTATCCAATATGTTTCTAACAATTTATCTTTCTAACGATAATTATTTTTTTTAGAATTGTCAATTTACGATTACCGTTATTCCTACTTTCATAAATGTTTGGATCTTGGTACACTTCAATTTAAAGAAAATGTCGAAAATATAAATTTTGTGTTTAAATTATAGATATTGCTATTGAATAAAAACAAAGTTACATAAAATCTTATTATTGTACATATTTGAAAAATTTATTTTACTATATCCATTTCCTTTTAATTGTATCAGAGAATCAATTTTGAAATGCAATTTTCTCTGTCATTGTTTTTTCAATATATTAATCAATGCGATCAAAATACATACACCTTTCAGTTCACCCGCTGGTTTTTGGATTATCCTTAGGTTTATCTTCTTGTAGGAAGAACGGGGTTAAATGCTCAATTATAAGTTACCACTGTAACGGTGCGCTGTTCACAAATACCGCAGATGAAAAAGATTATTGAACCGGATACGATGAAAAGTAGATATGGACAAGGAAGCTTTCCATGTACAGGAGGAAGAAAAATGGGCAGATCAAGGTCCAGCAAAAAAAAAAAAAACTCTAACCTCGATTTTCCTTTATTTCCCTCAAGTAACTTGGGTTAATTTTATTACCACTGCGAATATACTATTTTTTTTTAAATAAATCAATTTTCTTTATTTTCTGTTATTATTACATTGTTCTCTAACATTTTATAAAATACATATCTTTTTTTAAGTACACATCCAATTCTTTCATTTTTAAATTACCTATTCCTTATATTCATCATTTCATAGAGTTTTCAAAATATAATCATTTATGCACCTCCAAAAATAATTTGCTTACAAAGGACAGTATTAAAATTAATTTGGGGACACCGGTTGCATTTGAAGTGTAATCATCTGTTGGAAAGGTTGGTTTAATTCCCATATTGATGTAATTAAATTTTGAAGCTGTTAATCAAAATGTACAATTTGGCAATTTATGCAGTTCTACTGTTTTGTAAGGGAAATGATTCATTTAATGATAATTGGTACGTAAAAAACTAATTTTATGAGTTTTTTTTAGAAAAATTAAGGAAAATGCAATTTTTTGATCTATCTTAAGTCGATTATTATTGGTGTAATCTCTTTGGTCTGTGGTACTCAATCAACGCAGAATTTTGGGCACTACAAGTTATAAATTAGAACTGTTTCAGTATAGTGAACTGTGTTATTTGCGAAATACTAAAAAAAGTCCGAAACTTTTGAAGTTTTTGTGGAGCCACGTCTAAAGCGCACCCGGAAAACTGGGACAAACCTCAAATCCCTTCATTTGAATGTAAAACAAAGTTATTAAAAAAATGTGCAGCTTTCCGCGAATTATTTTATAAAACGTATTTTGAGCTAATTTTACTGGTTAATTAGAACTAATCAATGAAAGTGGAACTTTAAGGTACTGTCAGTACACTATCACTAAAATATCGTAATAGAAAATCCACAAGGTATTTCATGTGGCACCAGAACTGTGGTAAAATATTTTCGATTTAATAAGTACGTAAAATATAGCCTTTTTATTATTTATTTTTTTTTTCAAAAATTCCGGTGCCAATCATTTATTTCAATACTTTAGAATTGAAAATACTTTGCCTGTGAAAGGGTTAAAAAATAATTTTTTAAGGTTTCGATCTTGTTAGCAGTCATTTAGATATGCGACGTTTATATTCCAGGGACAACATGTTCTCCCCCATCTCCACATATGCAATATATGAATTTACATATGTCATTTCTAGCACAGCAAATAAGAGCCGATGCCACAAATTTTTCGATTTCCTATAAAAAATAATAATGAAACATAAAAGAAATACTGGGAAAAATTTTACTATATTACATTTTAGTAATTACATTTTAAAGCATCCTTTACTGTGTTTGCAGCAATAAAAAGACGAGCGTGACAATCTGTCCAAAATGCCGGCACAAAACACATCGACTGTTTGAAAGATAGCCTCCTTCCTAGCTAAAATAACAAACCTAGAACTACTGCTGCCATGTATTCTGATAAAGTGAAGTTAAAAGAGTGATTTTGCAAAGGACCATTAGAATATTAGCAATATTCACTATGGGATGAAAGTTTAAAGTGAGTGGTACTTATAAGTACCGTCAGTAGATAAGGGGTTAAGTTTGTCTACTGGTGTTTATAAATGTCAAAGCTTCAAAATTCCAAGTTTTGACATTCAATTTCGTGTCTCGCTTGAAGAATCAAATTTTATAGTTCATGAGAAAAATACTAGAATAAAAAATTCTTTAAAATGTAATTTCCCTTTCACAAAGACTTACGTGTAATAAATGTCTGACATCGCTTAAAAACTGCGACATTCATTATTTTTTATGAATAATATTTGAAAATATTCAATTCATTTTTTTCTATTCAGATTAAGGTTATCACGAACATAAAAATGAATTTTTTTTTTGTTAAACATTATTCAGTATTTTGGCTACATTGAATATTTTTTTTTTGTATTTTCGTTTTATACTGTCAGTTTTGCATTCATTGGACTGAAGTTATATTCTTTTCTTACGTTATACTATTTTGCAAAAAGTATTTTGTAATTCGTCAAATTTCTTATATTCGACAAAATCTTTATGAATCAATGAAAAAATCATTATTAACACAAAGTATATGCATATCAAAGAAATGAGAAAAAAATCAAGTTTTTATATCAAATTCAACAACTTTTTTGTTCTAGTATCTTCCATTAATATACGTTGATATTAATATAATATGCAGTTCTTCTTACGCATTTTAAAAAAAATCACCTATACTGTAATATATATAACTGCCAACATTTACACCTTTTTTTCTAGAAGAAATCTTCGGTTTATTTAACGACAGAACATCTAGGAATAAATAATATAAAGATTTCTGTTAAAAAGAAAGTGAAAAAAAGCGTAAGGCAGTTATTTAATTTTCTTGGGGGTATCATATACACCTTTATTTTTAAGTGAACCTAAAAAAATTCCATACAAGAACTTATACATTATATACTCTATTTTTATCATATCATATTTACCATCTATACAAGTTTTTAGAGCTCTGTCATAAAAGACAAGTTACATATGAGTCAAAACATTGCACTGTATCAATATATTTTCCAAGATAGAGTTAAATTACGGCATTAACTTTTCAAATAAAGACATAATACTATTTTGTTAATAAGTGTAATGATACTTACCAAGAAGTCTATACACATCTTTATAGATCGCTAAGAACAAGCATACATGATAAAATCGACTGTGTTTACAAATGTTATTCAAAATATGGTCTTACAGCGTTAGTGATTTTTCATACTTGCTGATAGTTTGAAAACATTGATAAAAAGAAAATTAATGTATGCGGTTTTCACCTATCCCACACACGCTCTCTCACTCTCAAATAAAAAAGAACGAATAATAAAAAAAAAAAAAAACGTAAAAAGTACAAGCAGCGAGTTGCCTGATCACTTCAAACTAGGGAAGTGCATTAATGGTTCCTCGCCGATTTTGACGAGAGCGGGATCGTTGGAAATTCGTTGGGAGTAAAAAAACTCAATGGAACAACCTATCGCATATCAGCCGTTTTCGAGGTATCTGACAATTTATGTCAGGCAACTTGTTTATTTATTTTTGCTGGTATTTATGAAAAAGAGCAGTATCAAAAATCGTTGGTCATACACAATAATCGGTAGAGTGGCTGTAAGATCGTGAACTAATTCTTCGCCTGGTCCTACGGGATGAAATGAGGACATGGGCATAGCCTAAATGGGCAGTTTCCTTATGCTCTCTACCATGGCGAATTATAGCTGTATCTGAGGCTTGCGTTCCAGGAGCACTGGTTTGGGGGTGAGGAGAGTACGCATCCCTGTGACGTGCGAATTCGGGCCCAGTTCTGGAGATGTCGTAGGTGAGTCTTCAGGCTGTAATTCTACCGCCGACTAAACAAACATTGCCACTCTTTTTCGTGGTCATCTACTCTTCAATTTTGGTGATTTCCTAGTAGATGGAGAAGTTACCAGTACAGAAAAAGAAATCGGCCGACGATACTTTGAGACTGTCAAAACGAATTCTACAGGACTATAGATATAGAAATCTCTTCAGAAGTAGGAGATAATGAATTAGAAGATGATCCTATTAACCTATATTAACTAACCTTATATTAACCTATTACCAAAATAGAAAGGACAGAAGTTCCTGAGCATTCTGTGAAAAAAAATGAAAAAGTCGTGGATGCATACGATCAGGCGAAGCCAGTTAAAATCAGACAAGAAACACTCAAGGAAAGTGACGAGCCGCATGGTGATTACTCGATGGCGTCGATATTTGGAGAAAGGTGGCAAAACGATTCAAAAGCTGAATGAAATTCCTTTGCACATGTGGGATGAATTTTTAAAACACCGTCGACAATACAGAGGCAGTGTTCTTGATAGAGACCTCGGATCTAATCAGTGGGCAATGATATTGAAGTAGGTTTACAAATTTTCAAAGAATCCCACATATTCATAGCCTATTTCAAACAAGAATATCAAATCAAAAGCCGCAAAGTGTCCCACATGGTAACTGGGAGGGATGCCTTTCCAGAATTTTCTTCCAGCCAATCATAGATGCATTTCGCAGTAACGTGGAAGAAAAGGAAATAGAAAACAAGTATTTCCTTTCCTAAATTCTCACTGCAGATGAGAGTGGGATACATAAGAATATGTATTCAAAAAACATTGAATTTTCATGGATCAAAGGACCCGGTTGATGCAGTGAAAAGTAAGCATAAAACTACCCACTGGTATGCTATCCAGTTAACTATAAGCGCCGCTGGAAAGTTGGTTGGGTCGGTTGTCCTTATCGCACAGGAATTCGTGTTCAAAATACAACAAAAGCAAGAAGAAATGTGTTATGACAATGTTGTTACAGTGTTCGCAATGTCAGGAAAGAGCACTAAACGTTTCCCTGGGGAGTACTTCGCAAAAATAAAAGAGTCTATTGCCAACGAAAAGACCTCCTGCTTTTGGATCAATGGTCAGTACAAAGAGACATAGGGTTCATGAAAGAGAATTTACAATATAATGTAGAGGCTATGTTCTTTCTTCCCAATACTACAAATTCTCTCCAACCACTCGATGTGCAGACCTTCCATAACTATAAATACATAGTCAAACACATGGTTCAATGTTTTTCTAATCATCGAAGCTTTTCTGGGGATGAGTAGGTACTTAACAACTAGAGAAGCTATACTTAAAATTTTGACGCTATGAGGCAGTATGATTTCCAGAAGACGCTGATCATACGCTGACATATACACCATAAGGGAGAAGGTCTGCAAGAAGTGTGACCGACAAAGTTTTAGATACTGTTCCTATTGCCAATTCCCATTGTGTTTTGTACACTACAATAAAGAAGGATACAAACACTAGAGAAACCTATAAATATGAAGCATCAACAAGCACACACATTGCACGCAAAACACTACATTTACAGCCATATATTCGGTGACGGCATAAATTAATAATAACAAATATTTAGTGACTTTCATTGGACGATATCGCAATTGCGACGGTCAGTTCCATCGAGTTTTTTACTCTCCACGACAAGATATTTCCATCGATATTACTCCGGTTAAAATCGGCGGGTAACACTTCTTGCACTTCCCTACATTGAAAGAGATAGTGTGATTGAAAGAGATGTTCGTGCTATTAGAAGAAATTTCCGTCGTTAACTTGAAAATGTTTTGGAATTTTGAGCTTAAGTTTGAGACTTTTTCGTGTTTTTTTTTTTCTTTTGGCAAAAGAATATACATAAATATTCCGTTTCTAATATGAAAAATTGTTAGGCAGCGCATTTGCAAAACACGCCTGTGATTTAAAGAAAATGCAAATTTAGATTCAGGCTTTCAAGTAAATTTTACACTAGATTGGTGAAATTTCTATATTGCGGTTTTAAAAAATAACAGGCTGTGATAATGTCTCAAATATAAATGGTTATTCCCTAATAACCGAAGTTTTCCTATTGTCAGTTTTTAAAATCAATTAGATTTGAATATTAAAATTCAAAATTATACAGTTTTCTATTTTTGAAACTTTTTTGTTAGTCATATGGTGTTTTTTTCTTTTTTTTTTTTAAGAATTAATAAAAAAAAATAATGTAGAGTAAATAATTATACGATAATTATGAGAAATAGTATATTTATTAGACGGAGATTACTTAATTTTCATACAGTCATGTAATTGTATTAGCATTAATCAGAAAATTACACAAGTACCTGTTCTCGCAAGAAGAAATTCTTAAAACTTGTGCTAATTCTGGGCTATTTTTCCCCCTCAACTGTTAACACGCGGCTCAGATTTGACAATTGTAAAAAATATTTCACTTATTATTTCATTATCAGTAGAAATATTTTATGATTAGTTTTAAAATTAAAAACTTAGTACTTTCTTGATTTTGCAGCGATATCATAAACCAATATTCAAGCTAATATCAGGAACTCAGCGTGTCTTGATTTAAAAATTAAAAAAAATGAGAGCTGCAATGTAGGGATACTCGTCATACATAATAAATAATGTTTTAGATTTTAGACGAAGTGAAACGACAATCAGCAAACACAGAGTTAGTTTAGTTATAGGAAAATGTTACACATTAGAATGTATATGACAAAATATTAGGATAACGAAACGTTAAAATAATATATATGACTAACTCAAGTAATAGTGAGTGTGCTGGTCATTGTTTTCTGCTATGATTTGAAAGAGGTAAACAGCATGCTCCACAACAGATCGTAGAAAATAAGTCGTGATGCCATGAAGTTAACGCATGATCGTTGCCTTTAATTCAGCTAAGCGCGCTAGCCGGAAAATTTACACGGCATTTTTAAAGTGTCTCAAAATCAAGTTGTCATAAGGGTAAGGTCTTCGGTATAAGGTTAGATGAATGTTACGGGTAGAGTGTTCTAAAAAATCTTGTTCGCATGTTTTGCAATATGCGGAGGAGGGCAATCTTGCATTTCTGCTATTTCACATTCACAGTTTTGAAATGACGGAATTACATAATTGCGTATAAGTGACGCATGCAGCTTTCGGTGGTGGTACAGATAACGACACTCGCAAGTCCCTGAAAAATAATGGGTTACTCATAAATATGGCCGTAAACTCATACCACAGCGTGTTTGACGAGAACAGACCCATCTGTCAGAACATTTTAAAACTATTTTTCGGATTCTTGCCAAACAAATTTCCATTGCTAATAAATATTGCTTTTCGAAGTCCTCCTAGTTTTTATGCTACAGCGTTTTGAAATCGGAACTTTAATTAGAGTCGTCCTGTATGCATTTGTGTGCGTTACCTAGACTTGCATCTATACTCACGTATATATTTATGCATAAAAAAATTATTTTATTGTGTTTTTCTAGTTTGTGAATTTTGCGTTTTGTTCAATGTATAAGAAATATATATAACGATATTACATTGTATGGTGATTCGAAAGTGTAGTTAGCTTCGATGTCATAGTAGATGAATAATCAATCTGGAAGCCGTACATTAGATTAGTCTGAAATAGAATGTTTCGTTGTAAATCAACATGGATGTTGGAAGGTAGTTGCAGTGCTCGAGTGATAAGCAGGCAACACATTTATCCAGCGTAGGTTTCTCCGTAATAATTGAGACAATGCGTAATTTAAACTCAAGCTTTTATTGAAAGAGCTTTCTGCAGTGTAGTTTCCACCGATTCAAATTTAAATCAAGTCATCGCTTCGTAGTATTTAATCATGGGTAAGCAATTATAGATAATAGAAAATATCAGACAGTGACCAGGGGAAGTTATCAAAGTAGAAATACGACAAATTCTGCTGAAACACAGCGAGTATCGACTTTTTGTTCCTCCAATGTAAGGATACAAATATGACGTAGATCGCGCTCTCAACCAATGAATAATTAAGTATGTCACGTCATATAAAGAGTGTGGATAGAGCAAGCGGATGAATTTGAAGAGAAAAAGGATAAACTCAGAAATGCGCGGGAAAGTAAAAATGGAAGCTAAAAGAATATTCTCGAAAGAAAAAGCGCTGAAATGGAACATTTAATTTAAGAACACTAAAAGTGTAATATTTAAGCGATTTAGACAAGTGAGACATTAAATTAAAGGGAATTTAACACAGTTAACGATAGAGATTATTTAAGGATAAGGATTTAGTGAATATAAAGTAGTAAATTAGAATAAGATAAGGAAACCGCGGAATTAGATGTAATGTAACATATATATCTCATTTTTAGATGTTTTTTTTTTATTATATACTGCATTGTGTTTATTGTCATACATACCTTCAACTACGGACTAATGTTAAGAAATACATACATATATATATATATATATATATATATATATATATATATATATTTGCATCTGTTCTTTATTTCTAATATAAAATAAAATGCACATTTTGGAAAAGCAAAACCCGCTGAATTGTTTGAGATATATTTTATTTAACAGAAAACATACTTTTTAACTGAAGTGATTCTGTTATAAAACCTTCTTTTTTTAAGTATAGTGAGATAAACACATTTTTGGACTCATGATTCAGTGTTTACATATATGCATATCATGTTCAAATACACTACTTTCTTTGAAAACAAATGTTCTATATAGGGGAGAGGGGGCCACCTGTGAACTTTTTCTCATAATTGGGTTAATTTCTATGCACAAAAACTACTCAACATGGTAAATAGAACTTTTTATTATGCATGATAGTTTTTTAAAATCACCTTTATAGTACTTCTTACTTTTTTTAATATTTTTATATGTGACCCACTGGTGGGGTATTTGGGAACATATGTGGGACACATATAAACACAGGAAAAAGTAACCTTTGGCATGCTTTTAATTCTGTTATTAACCCCTTTGAGGGGCAAGCAATTACGTTTGTGAAATGCTGAATTCCCACCGGAATCTTTGAAAAATTCTATTTCAAAATAAGTAAAAGCAATTTTACGGCTTTTTTCCACCAAAGTTAGAAAAGTAAAATTTAATAAAATTTTTCTGGTGTAAAATTTCATTAATCGTAGGTGGTATATAATATATACCGGTGCCCCTCAAGGGGTTAATTTGTCACCATAATCATTAGCTATATTTCTGTTAAATTCACCATATAGAAAAAAATATGCTTACATTTCTTTAGTTTCTGGGTGATTCGTTTAAGCAAAACATTATAAAATGAAAATAAGTGAATACAAAGTTGTTCTGACCCCATACCCAAGAATCATATTAGTTATCAATTTGAAAATTTCACTATTTTTAAATGTCGCTGAAATCGATACCCATTAAAAACGTCATATACATAGGAGTCACATTATATAGGGAAAATTTTATTGTTCCTACCAGAACCCTTAATGAGTTACTTTCATGATGATTTTATTTAACATATTGTAATAGAAGGTGCGATGAAGATATTAATTTTAAAATAGTGTAGGAACAATAAAAGTTTCCCTATAGAATGCGACCCCTCTAATATATAGCTGGTGTTATAGAGATGGAAGTAAGCCATCATTGCAAGTTTGGAACAAATGAAATAGAAAAAAAAAATGTAAAAGTTGTTTAACATAACACTTTTGTATTAACAAAACATAAAACATATTGTTATAATCCATAAATAATAAACAATAATAGATAACACTTATTGAATTTTAGAAAACATTAAACTTTTTTTTAATTACCATTGAACGTAACCGAGCTTGTTTCTATTTGTGTACTTCCTGACAGATGTTGTTGTGGAAATTTCAATAGAACTTCACATTCTGTATGACTGAAATACCTTCTATTTCAGGAAATTTGTAGAAATTGGAGCTGACATTCTTTCTGATGAATTCAACTGAAAGAAACAGAATCACAGAATAATTATTGGGCATTTATGTGCTGTTCATGTGTGCCCCAACTGGTCTGTTCACAAGGGCTCCACATGGCTACTAGAGTTAAATTGATAAATCATTTAATAACATTTCTCAATTTTAGAGAAAAAAAAAACTTTATCAAAAATATTTATTAGTACTCATAGCATATGCTAAAACAATAAAATTGACATAAATGAATAAAAATCGCTTACAAAGTTGGAACTAATATCTACAAGCTGTATTTTGGCCGCTAAAGACAAAGAAAATGACAAAAAGTTTCAAAAATTTATAATCGTATTCTTACGGGTGTTTCCATCTTTGGTAATTTTTTTCAAATAAAAAGCATAAAATAGCTATTGAAAAATTGTGATTTTCACATGCCCCCTCTCCTCTATACGGCATTCTATTTACAATGAACAATTAAATTATAACGATTCAAAATTAAATTCTCGTAGGAATGCCCACATTTATTTTACTCATAAGAATAAAAATAAGCATTATCCTTAACCTGAATAACAATTCCCTTTCTCTAGAATTTTTTCTAATAATCTTATATTATTTACTTAAATAAAAAGTTAAAAAAGTGTTTTTAGCGAACATAAATATCTGTTTTGTGAAATGCATGGAAAAACTCTCAGTTCTTAAGCACTTAAAATTTATTCTCATACATATGTTATAAATATGTTATTGATTATTTTTTTAAGTACTTCATGTAATCATCATATGTATTAACCCTTAATTGCATGAATTATTCTTTTAGAATTGTATTTTTTATTTTTATATTAAGGATTAGACACCAAAAATCTTAAAATAGATTTTTAACTTTATTTAGTAGCATAATTTCGTAACTTTTAGAGTAGTAATATTTCTATATAAATATAGTGGTTGAAAGAACTTAATTTATGTATTAAAAATTAAATAAAAAGGGGATGGAAATTTACATCACTATGCATTTAAGGGCTAAATTGATTTTAAATACAGTAAGGGGCGGTCATTAAATGATGTCACACTTTTTTTCAATATTTTTGACCCCTCCTCCGCCCCTTTGTCACAAAGTATCACACTTCACCATACCCCTCCCCCCCCTTGTCACATGTCACACTATATTACATAAACATATACTTGCAGTTCAGGAACAAAGTACTACCTTATAGATCATATTTCAAACTTTATTTTTAAACTTATCTGCATGTTTTAACGACATTTGTGAGCATAGCAATAAAAATGACTCATGTACTTATTTTGTATTAAATAAGATTAAGGTTTATAACAAAAACATAATTAATATGCAATAGTAATAACATATTAATACGAAAGAGCAGCTGAAAACAGTCGTACTTTGGAATTTAATATATTTGGCTTTAAACCTACTTTATAAAACAAAGTACTCTAATTTAAAAATAACTTCAAAATTTAATCTGCTGATTTTTAATACTTTTAATTTAACCAAAATGTGTGATGTCACATTTCTTCTTAAGACCTCCCACCACCTTGTCACAAACTGTCACAATTTCACGAATCCCCCTCCCCCCCTCCAAGCGTGACAACATTTGTGGAAGGCCCCTAACACAAGAATTAATGTTTCAAAAAAGGTTTCCACTGGTTTATATTAAATTTTTTGTTAGTTACCAGAAATATTAATTTGTAAAATGAAATAAATAAATGTTATGCAAGTAGTACTAGAAGCGACTCCTTAGTGGTTCTAATCAAGTAAAACTGTTCCTACGAACAGTGTAGCAAGGTAGTACTGAAGCGGCATCATATCCATGGGGCCAAGATTATATGTGGGCCATTCTCTGAAAAGTGGCTGGGTTTTTTTTTTTTTTTTTTGTTTGTTTGTTTTTGTTTTTTTAATCGCGGCCAAATAAAATTGCTTCCAAATTCTCAGAATTTAGCCTGCAAGTACCTTATTGCTACATTTATCAAAAAATAATATGAACCAAACTGTATCTGGTAGACCTTCTGAGATTTTAATTTCAAAGCCCTTTTATTGGTAAAATGTTCAAATAAATGACTGGCACCGGAATTTAAGAACATATTAATTTGTAAATGAGAAAAATGCTATAATTCTCATACATGTTAAATAGAAAACAAAAGTTTCTGAAAAGTCGGGGGCGCTTGGGAATTAAAATTAAGTGGTTTCATAAGCATAGTAGCGCCTTTGAAAGGGTTAAAAAATAAAAGGTATTATAATTAGAAGCCATACTGTCAATAAATATTTTTTTTCTCTATTTCAATCGAAAAAAATATAGATAAAGCATTAACATTTAGCAGAGTTAATATTTATTTAAATTAGTACAATTTAAAAAAAATTTAACTTCTCCCAGTAAAATAATAAAAATTAAAAATGTATTACCTTTACTTACGCTAATTAAAAGTCTTATGTGTATTTAATGTGTATTTTATTGCATTAGATTTTCTTATTTTACTGTTTAGTACATATATAAATGGATTTAGATCATTCCCTCATATATTAAAATTATGAGGGAATGATTGTGAGGGAATGATAAAATACTTCTGAAATCATTTTATACAAAACTGATTAGTCTAATGCAGAGGTTCCCAAAAGGTGCTCCGCGGAGCCCTCGGGGCTCCGCCTACACTTTTCAGGAGCTCAGCGGCGTTACAGGAAAATAAACGAAACATGAAAGAAATTAGCATATTGCAAGGGAAAATTTTTTGAAAGTATGTAAGAATTTGTGTGTGTGTGTGTGTGTGTATGTGTGTGTGTTAGGTGGGGGGACGGCTCGTAGAGCTTAAATTTTCGCACGTGGATTTGCACGTTAGAAATATTATAGCTATTTACAAAGACTTCTTTATATACAGAATATAAACTTTCTGTATAATTAAACCATTGAAAAAAAAATGATATTTACCAAATATTATCAAATCACTATACTAAACATCAGAGGCAAAAAGATAAATTTTGTAGTCCTATGGTATGAATTACGAAAAATTCAATTTAAAAAACAAGAGTATAGACGCCCGTGAAATCTTATACTGTAAATCACGTTATCAAGGGCAACCGAATTTACAAATATAAGCAAAGACCAGTTGATTTGTATTCAGACACACAGCTTTGAGATAAAAATTATATATATATCTGCCCGATCGACTATGGTACTAGAATAATAAAAGGAAAACTTGGAACAAGGAAAGCCTTGAAATGGAATTTAACCACGCCCCTTCTCCTTTTTCTATTTATATATGCATGATAAAGAGTAAATAATTTCAGCTTACCCAATATTATTACAAAATTTTTAACATAGATATAAACGATAAATATAAACACATAGATTATTACATTCAATCAAGTTTTTAGAAGTGGGAGATTTCTGAATCTTTCTTTTAAATTTTAATGCTTAAGTTGGGTAGTTTTTTTTTTCGATTTAAGAAACTCTTTTGATGATTCAAATAATTGTAAGCCTTTTTAAAATGAATTCAATAACAACTTTTAAAAATATATGTATGTATATATAAGCTATTTTTGATTTTTTTTGTTGTTGTTTATCACTGTTAGAATTTCATGTGAAATACATGAAATATACATATCTTATCAAAACTCAAATTCAAACAAAATTAAGAAAAAGAAAAGAAAAATGTCGGCTAAGACTAAAAATTCCAAATTCGGACCGATGTTGGCAAATCTAATCGGGCCACTATCAGAAATCACATATCGGTCCTGCGTCACTTGCCGATGTAAGTCGCTTGCCGATATATAACCATAAGGGGACCGATTACAGTAATCGGCAGTCGAAAAAGCAGATACTTATGTTTCAGTTGCCGACATGCTGCTGACACTTCACCGAAATCACTGTGCCCATGCCGACACTTAACCGACACTGCCGGCTGCGGTCCGATCGTGTGCCGAAAGGTATGTGTTTGCTGGGGTGCAAGAATCTCGTCTCGGTAACGCTGACCTGTCAGAGTACCTCTATCACACACGTGAAGTTCGGTACGCCCATCTGCCATAATGCCTGCCCAGACCATCAGACCACCTCCACCATAGTGGTCCTTTTCGACAATGTTAGAGGGCCGATATCGACTCCCGGGCTCTCTCCAGATGAGAACACGTCTCGAGTCGCTGCCCAGATTGAATCGCGACTCATCACTGAAGAAAACCCGTCCCCAACTATCCTCTGTCCCAGACAGGTGTTCTCGGCACCAAGCTAGACGGGCCTTTTTGTGGTTCACAGTCAAAGGGATGCAGACTACAGCGCGCCTGGCATACAGACCACCTGCATTAAGTCTCTGGGTGACTGTTATCCGTGAAATGGATGTTCCTGTTGCATTATACAAGTGACGAGACAGTTGTGTCACTGTCGCGGACCTATCCTTTTTGGCTGGAAGTCTCAAATGACGGTCCTCAGCCTGCGTTGTTGCCCTTTTGCGGCCTTGACCAGATTTGCGAGCCACTGTTCCTGTCTCTGTGAACTGTTTCCAGAGACCACATTTCTCGGAACCCCGAGGTCCTTAAAACATGTAGCCTGTGATTGTCCGGCCTCGAGTCTTCCAACAATTTGCCATCTTGTGGCATCATCTAGACGATGACGACTAGCCATACTAACGATGGGTAAACAAAGAAATTCAAAAAACAACGACTGGGTTACGCTACGATGTTTCAAAACGTCCTTACGCTACAAGCTTCGGCGGTCAAATGAAGTACCTCTGCACAAACGCGATCACAGCTCCACTACCTTATGACGACACAGCCATTGCGTGGCAGGTGTGTCCGCAAGGAGCTTACCTATCATCTGAAACCTTAATAGCGTATAGGGATAACTTATTTTGTTTTGCTCTTTATAAAAAACCGTTTGTCCCTTTAAATGTTTTCACCAGTGAACTCGAAGGCACAGAGTTTTGTACTCTTTCGATTCCTGTTAGTGTAATTCTGGGCTCAATTCCAATTTCGTAATCAGCGAGGATCAAGGTATTGTTTCATTTATAGTCTCCAAAAACCGTAAGAGCAAAATTAGGAAAGAAAATTGAGCAATAATAATAGCATTCGCCTTCAGATATCCTATTCAAAAAACATTACTTAAACTATTTAAATGCAAACGAGAAATTTGTAGAAAACGTTTGCTTTGGTTTAACGTTAATTTGGAAGTGTCGCAAGATTCAAGTATAGTAAGCACTTTCGTTTAATATGTCAACATGCTTTCTCAGTCACGTCCGTTATTCGGAAACGCTACCAAATACTCATTGAATAATTATATGCTTTGTGTATACAGAAATGTTCTGTATTCACAACTCAAACCGCCTTTAAAAACATATTTGAATTTTCGACATTAACATGTAAAAGAGTGTGCGATTGGATGACCGTCATTAAGAAAAGAAAAACAATCATGTGGTCTGTACCACAAAGATATGCCAAATTTGTTATAATTTAATCCACTTTGAGATAGTAGATAACATAATTAGATATTTTGTTGGATGAAAAACAACTTTTTTACATTAAAAAAAAAATTAAATTGTCCCACCATATTCTTAAAACATATTAAAATTTCAATACGATACATTTTACGAAAGCAAGAGCTCAAAGGGAAATGAAAACATACAGTTTATTATTCTCCTTATACGAGATGTGGCTATTAAAAAAGCGGACTGGTGTTGCCACCAGCAAACAGAAATCGTGGTGCCATCGAACTCTCCTTGAAGCTATTACTTTGTATCTCCCGCATCCACTGCTTGAACGTCAACGTCACGTTTCGCTTAGTTTGGCTACAGCATTTACTAGGAGCGAATCGTGCGCTTATGACTCGCCAGAAAATCGATATGTGTTCAGATGAAACAATGCGTTAACCTCAAGTTTTTTGTGAAGTTTCTCGGCAAAACAGAACCAGAAGCTTATGTTGCGTTAAACGAAGCGCATATACATGAATGTTTATCGCGCGCTGAAATTTTTGAATGGTTTAAAAGGTTCAAAGAACAAACGAAGACGATGCAAGCCTTGAACGACCCTGCACCTCAAAAGTGGACATTGAACAAAACATTGTTCCGTTGATCAGTAAAATCATCTACTGAGTATACGAGCTTTTGCTGAGTTCACAGGAATCGACAAAGAATGTTTTCGTCACATAATATATGAAACATTCAACGTGAAGTATCCTGGATCCTTTACCAGGACTGTGCGCCAACCCACCCTGATTTGTCTGTGAGCGCATTTTGGACAAAACACAACATCCCTTGTTGGAACATCCACCGTACTCGTCACCACGTTACCCCCCGTGACTGTATTTATATCGGCAATGACTCTCAACAAGCTGACAGAAGGAAATTCGCATCACTGCTTTCCACAGCGGAAAATTCGGATGATATGATGCAGAGATTGCCAAGGGGTTTCTAAAGTTTCTGATGTAATTGTTGACGAATAAAAAGTTTAATGACGTCAGCCCGGTTATTTAATAGCCACAATTCTTAAGTCTTCATAGCAGTTTCACGCAACCACAATTAAATCTATCCATTTAAAATAATAATAATAATGAATAAAAACAAACACCACAGTTGGATAGTCCATTTATAATTACGTGCAAATTTATATTTACATTACGTAACGTATGGTTTGAGTTATATTGATCTGATACTTCTTCTTCTTCTTCTTTTTCTCATAATCTTTTTATGAGAAAGGCATTTGTAGTTTATATGGCGCGCAGCGCCATTTATACTAATTGATCTGATACTCGATTAACAACACAGCAGAAATAAATCAGATAACTTATGCGTTGAGTTATATTGATCTTTACTCTTTTTACTCGATTAACTGACAGCAGAAATAAATCCGCTACTCAGAATAAAGTAACTTTATAAACGGGTAGTGACATACGTACAAGAAAACATCATTTTGGTGAAATTGAGCAAAACAGAACTGCGGCAACGCATTCGATAAGTTTTAATTTTTTTTCTTTGTGACGTGCAATTTAAATCAATAAGTTGCTACTAATCTTGAAAATTCAAGAAAATTTCTAATGCATCAGAATCGTCGTTGAATTCAACATAACTCTGAATCCGTAGAGAGATTTCCGATTTTTCACGAAATTTTATGCTTTACTTCTATGCGATTTTTAGCGTTTACTAGCTTTTTGCGGCGATTTTGTTGGCATTCGCGTAAGAAAGCCAATTTATTCTTCTATTTCATGTAGTAAATATTCTACTCTCAGACTTTTTAATTTTTTATGAATTTTCAGCATGATTTTTATCCTAATTTGCGTTTGGCGGGAACATTCGTAGCAGAAATCAGATTCAAATATTTAGCTCGTTGTAATAAATTTTAACCTATTCGAATTTTGAATTTTTCCCTAAATTTTTTATCAGTTTTTACGCTTTTTTTTTCAATGTGCGGTGATTTTTTTTTTATTTTCGTAACAGAAATCTGTGTTTAATATTTGAACTCAATATAGAAAAATTTGTATTTTGTGATTTCATATTTTGAACCTACATTTTATCTTTTTATCCTTTTTTCGCGTTTCGTGGCGAGTTCTTGAGAATTGTTTTCAAAAACGGAAAAAAATATCGGGTAAATTTTTGCTATTAGAGACTTTAAATTCAAGTTGGATGAATGACAAATCCGTTCTTATTGCAACATGATTGACAATGCTGAATATCTGAATTAAATTTAGATTTATCGCCACTTGTCTTTAAGATCACTTACGCTTATATAAAAATGAAAAAAAGTCATTGTATTGCCGTCCGAAAGCATAAAAGCTGATGATGCTAGTTTCGTTTCGAAAGGTTTTTTTTTTGTTTTTTTTTCAAAAAAAAAAAAAAAAATCACAATAAGTTTAAAGATTGTTTGCTTCGAGACTAGAAAGAGCATACGCTACCAATGTCAAGGGAGCTCCCAACTTCAGATTCGTTTATTCGAGGTTCGTTTGCGAGAAACCGACCAACAAATCGCATAATTGCAAACATGCATACAGGGTGATTCTAAATTCATGGTACAAACTTTAAGAATTTGGACAGGACACTGTAACATTCATTTATTGTATAGGAATGAATGTATGGTTGCAAGTGACGCGTTGAGGTACAAACACCACGGAGCAATTTAACCCTTTTTTATTTAAAAACTTCTCATTCATACCTGAAAATCCCTATAGTATTCTTTTCTTTATTTAAGACAGACATTTCATGATTACATAAAGTGAAAATTCGTATTTGAATATTTCTGGTATGAAATCGAAATTTTTGAATTAAAAAATAACTCCATTTCAATTTATTTTCATGTATTTCCTGTGTTTGACAGATTTGCCAGTTTTGCGTTTTCATCTTTATTCAAAATTTCGATTTCATACCGAAAATTTTCAAAGAAGAAATTTTTCTTTATGTAATCATGAAATGTGTTTCTGATATAAAGAAAATAAAAGTATAGGAAATTTCTGGTATGAATGAGATATTTTTAAATAAAAAACCGCCAAATAGGCCCCCTGGTGTTTGTATCTAAACGTCCACTTCCGCCCATACATTCCTATACAATAAATGATTGTTACCGTGTCCTATACCGACATTAAAGTTTGTACTATGAATTAAGAATCATCCTGTATTTACGTTTACCTGTAGATTATCTTCCAAAAAGCTTTCATATTATCTTTGAAATGAGTAATATAGTATTTTATTTATTGTTGAATCCAGATAAAATTAATTTAACTACGGTATTATGTTTGTATTCAAACTTGCATCAAAATATTCTAGAATTACTATTTAGAAAATGTAAGAGTAAACAAAAGAATTAAACATCAAAATTTGTAGAAGGCAAAAATAAATTATTTTTAATGGCTTTTATTCGTTTAAAATCTTTTTCTCTCTATCTTCAAAGTATATACAGGTATAACATGTTCTAAAATTTTTGCGCGCATCTAAAATATACGCGTGATTACAAATAATCAGGCTATTTTTAGGTATAGTTAATACATCTATGAAATTTTATATGAAAATTTAAAGTTGAGTGCCTCTTGTCGCCTTAAGGAACTTTTTAACCGACTGCCAAGAAGGGTTATGTCTTTCACGCGTATCTGGGTATGTGGATTTCTTTATACCCTCGAAACAACCCAACGGCTGGGTGGATTTTAACGAATGAGGTCTCTATCGATTCGTCTTAATCGTCCGATGGATATAGGCTAGGTTGTGTTTTTATAAATTCAAAATGGCGGCCTTAAAATAAAAAATGGCGGTATTGACGAAAACAAAATTTACGCACCATATGGAGTGGCATATCATTGGATAGGTCTTTCAAAATGAAGAGGATGTTTCATTGACTAATAAAAAATATAGTAAGTAATATAAAAAATAGTATCACATTGATGAGAAATAGTTAATTAGTTCGCTTTTTACGCAGTCGAGGTTTTTTGATTTTTTAAATTTAATTTGTTACTTGTTAAACTTTTTTCCCCGCAAAGAGTACTGTATGCTCCGAAAATTACACGCTACCGAAGCCAGTGAAGTCTCCAACTTCAAGTTCGTTTATGAGAAACCGACCAGAAAATCGAGCAGGTGTAAGCAATAGTATAAAGTAGCATTTACATGCAAGTTATCTTTCGAACTCCTTTAATATACCGTGTTAAATGAGTTGTTCTGACGTACTATTTTATTTATTGTTAATTTCGGAGATGCTTGATATAAGGAGGGTACTCTATTTAATGTTTATGTAATTCAAGAAAATATTCTACAAATACTAAATAGAAAGCATTATAGTAAAGTAAAGGATTAAATGTCATATATTATAGAATACAAAAATGAAATCTATTAATTTTAATACATGTTATTCTTTGAAAAACATCTTGTCTCTAACTTCGAAGTACTCATTCTCTCTAGCTTTAAAGTATATAACATAAATTAATTTTTTTGCGCTCATCTACTCGTAAAGTAAGAATGACTAATTACAGTTAATTTTGCTACTTTTAAGCATAGTTTAGACAACTGTAAAATATTAATGAAAATTTTCAATTTCAGTGCTTCTTGTCGCCTGAAGAGATTTTTTGTTATTTCTGAGTTATAAGTTATTTTTGTTTTTCAGAAAGAACATTGTCAGAAAGAACAAGAAGTCCTCAATTTCAGGTTCGTTTGCTTAGATGCGCGTTTGCGAGTAACCAGCCAGAAAATCAAGCAGCTGTAAGCAAGCGCAAAAAATAACATTTACCTGAAGATTACATTTCAAAATTTTTTAATATCCTGTGTTAAATGAGTCAGTCTGATGTACTATTTTATTTATTTTTAAATTCGGACATGCTTAATATAACGAGGTTGCTATGTTTATACAATTCATCATAATATTCTACAAATACCATATAGAAAATGAATTAAATGCCATACATTATAGAAAGCGAAAATGGACTTGGACAGTTTGGATGCCTGTTATTTCTTTTTAAAGCATATTCATCCTAACTTCAAAGCATATAACATCATGCGATATTTTTTTCCAGTGCATGTAAAATATGCGTGTAAAATTAGAATTAGATTTGCTTTTTTTTAAGCATAGTTTAGACAACTGGGAAACGTTAAATAGAAATTTGAATTTGAGTGCGTCTAGTCGCCTTAAGAGAATTTTGTTTTATGAGTTAAAAACGATTTTTTTTTCTTTTTTCAAAAAGAATATAGTAAAACTTGTTTAAGAACGTTAATAAAAATATATCGCTCTTTTCGTAAATTACACTTTAAAAGCTTCATTAAACTTTATTTAGCAGTTGCTTCTATGGAGAGTAACAATGAAAAAAAAAATTCTTTTTGAGGAAGGAAGTTGTCGGGGAAAGGGGGGATTGATCGGAACTTAGTGTTAGTAAACATAAACGTTTAAATGACAATGTTTCACACTAAATAACTTCCGCGTATTTTTTTTATATGGAGAGCATTTTTTATTTTGTTTTGTTTATTTCCGTTCTGTTTTCAAAAATATATGTGGCATATGTTAACCGTTAAACGACATGTATGTTTCGTGCATTAATCTTGAATCTGTACATTATTTTCCTTTATTATGTGATACTTTTTATGAGAAAAGGAAAATATTTATTTTTTTCTCTAAGTTTCGTCACCTTGTGAAATTAAGTATTTAATGGTAGTTGCTCACGAAAAGTAATATTTAAAGGCTTTTTTTTAATATCAAAAACTTTTATATGAATAAAGATCTATTTCAAATTAAGTGTAACGGTAACGGGATGTCCAAACTTCTGAATTATATCAAAACATGTAACGTAATAGAGATATCGAGAAAGCAGAATCTCAAAATTATTTCAGCTTTAAAAGATTTTTGAAATAATTAAATGGAAAAATAAATATGTATATTTATTTTTTATGTAACAAAAAATTTACATATATCTGTATAGTAACAAAAATAACGGAATATTTAATTTAAAGATGGCACGTAATAATATTTTAAATCGTTGTAGTAAAATATTATCGACGAAAAACATCTTAATTTCGCGTGTGCGCAATATATTTCTAATGCAGAAGGTGATACTCACTTTAAAATTAGACTGATAAAAACATATATATTTATTTATTCTATCTTCGATACGATAATGCATATACATATTTTTTAATATATAATGGTAACACTCTTTAAGAATTTACTAATTATTTGCTTATTCTTCTGTTCATTATATTTTATGTATATAATACCGAATTAATATTGCGTTTTTTTTTCTTCCTTTTCTTCGCGTTACGCATAAATCTGCATAGTAAAATTTCTCCCACACACTGAAATTAAAATACTAAAATGAAGAAAAAATAACACCATCTTCCATAATGACACTATAGAAAATTATTAACCTTCTTCATATTAAAAAATATATAACGATAATATTCATTTAGAATTTACTTGCCTCTTTATTTTTACATTTATTAAAGTTTTAACTTGAATTCAGTGCTTGAAATATTTTTTATATCTTTTTAGCTCGACTGAATTTTTGGGTAGACAAACTTTTAAGATATTTTCAGTATCGGACTTGATAGTTTGAGGAAACATTTTATTCAAAACATCACTCAAATTTTCCGACTCCATTTACTTTACTTTTTATTAAATCACAAAATATCTGTCATTAAATAAAGGAAAATTACTATTATGAAACTAAAATATATATGAGGACGTGAATTTCAAAACTCGCCTTATCCAAAATTTAAAAAATCGAGTTTTCTCTACCAATATATTCTATTGGTAAACCTGCACAGAAGAAACACTATAATCTTTGAAAAAAATATATTTATCCTTTTTTTTGGGGGGGGGGGGGTTCTTAAAATATTGGTTTGGTTTCAAAACTCGCCTTATCCACTAGGGAGTTGGCAACAAAACTAGCTTTATAACTGCGCATGCGTAAGACCAACGGACGACTAGCTTATGAGCTACTATCACAGTAATTTTCCTTCATTTCAAGTTTTTACCTGTTCTATTCATACAAACAGAGCCTGATTAACCACGGGGCAAATTCCTACCACTAAAAATAAACAGAAAATTTTGCCTCATTCATGGCAGAAATTTTACATGAATACGGCGTTTAGATAAGGCGAACTTTTCTTTTAAAATTTATTGGTGTAAGTTTGCCCTGTTAGTAATCAGGCCCTGCATACAAACCAATTAAATATTTTTTACAGTATTTCTTATGTATAACGGACAGTGGATAAACTCTAGCATTTTGTGGGGGAAGTGGGAAGAAGAGAAAAAGAAATACGAACACATGGACTAGTAAAGAATACACGCAAAAGAAGATTAAAATGTAAGTTCAAAATGGATTATTGCTTTCTATATTTCTTACTGTCATAAGGTGTTAAAAGATTTAATTTTTATTCTCAGACATAAACCTAAGGCATTTCCGGTCCTCTCAAAGCGCAGTCATCAGAAAGAGAACCTCGAATATTCAACTCTATCAATGGAAGATATTCGACGCTTTCACCAAGCTTTTTTTCAAGCAAAGACAAAACTGCATAAGATAAATTTATTTTGAAGTTCATATCTCAAACATCCCCTTCAAGAAACCGTCCAGATTTCTTTCCTTTCATGAAACATCCAGAAAAGTAAAATTTTCACCTTGAAAGTTTTTTTAAGTGTATCTCAGTGCGCTTTAAAAGACATTACCATATGGTACTATATAAAGACTAAGAACCATGGCCATCTTCAAATTTGTGGATGTGTATTTCGGAAGATTCTTGTTATATCAAAACTCAGAGTGTAAACATTGTGCTACAGCCACATAAAACTGGATTTTCTTTTTAAAAAGAAGGGGGAGGGAGTCCCCATAAAGCAAGAGAAACTTAAGGATGTCCACGGATTGTTAAAAAACATTTTGATGAAAACTGGTCAGAAATGGAGGTGCTTACTTTCTATAAAAATATTATTTCTAAGGAACCAGAACAGAAGGAGATGGTGTATATATATAATATTATATGTTTTATAGATTATATTATACTACATTCTTTTAAAAAAAGTTATTTTAATCATAAGCTATTTATGATAAGTGTTATTTGATTATTGATAAGTTTGCTTTTTTATAATAAAAGGTAATACTAAATTTTAATCATACTGCCCTCGTAAGATTTATTTTTTAATCCAAAATATTATCACCCGTTTACCAAAAATAGAAACTATTAATTTCTTTCAACAAGTATGATTGATGATTAGCAACAAAACACTTCTTATCCATAGGTTGGCAACAAAACTCTTCTTATCCGAAACTTTTTTCAATTTATTAATTAAATGAATTAAAGTAGATTTTCCAACTTAATACAATGATATCACAGAGCAACTAGCTATAAGTATACAAAAAATTGGAAGTATTCGATGCACGGCATCGCAGTTACGGGTTTTTCGCAATTTTCCAAAATTTGATTTTTTGGATAAGGCGAATTTTGAAACTCACGTCCTCATATTTTTAATATGAATAAGCCAAAACTTGACAGCACTGATCCGTATGTCGGGTTAACGTGGTTGTTTATATAATAGCAACAAGAAACGTAGGACATAATTATTATACAATGATTAATTGATTCTATATCTATGATTATGAAAAACTATTTTCCTCTAACTGCACGTAAATTGCTATCCTGACTTATAGAAGTAGTAAATTCAGGGTTTGTTTTCTTAATATTTTTCCTACCTCTATTTCTATGTGAAAAATAATCTGCCTCGAAGATTGGTATAAATCTACACGAATATTATTATTTTAAAGTAGTTGTGCAAAAAATAATAAAAATGGTCTCCCGTGTCTGTCCCATATTTTCAGACTCGAGAGTGTTTGTCAGTGAGATCTCAAATTCTACTCGCTAATGAAGAAATCTATGAACGTTGAATGGGTTTATTTTTCAAAAATATCTCCATAGGAAATTAATATTTTTTACATCTTTTTCTTGAAAGATGCCTCTTCTTATAGTTGACAAAATAATACTAAATTCGATACTTACTTTAATATTTTATGTGTTAAAATCTTAGCTAAGCTCGCAAGCTGTGAGTAAGAATATATTCTTGATGTTAATATATTCTTTGGATGATTAACATATTGATAGATATATAGATTGATGCTGTAGATTAACATATTATTTCATTAATTTTAAAAATATTTTGGATGCATACGTTTACTTAAATAACAAGTATGGAGTAATGCAGTAATATATTTTTTAAACAACGATCCTAAGTTTTTTTATACAATATAATATATAATTTTCTACTGTGTATACAATGATTTAGAAGTACATGCGTTTTAGAATATAACATTCTAAAGTTTTCTACTGTTAAAAACAATTGTTATAAAATATAGAATATATTATAGAAGTAGTCTAGTCTTATCGTTGACCAATAGCCAATTTTCAAAACATTCACTTTGAAGTATGTTTTTGATTGAATAAAGTTTTCAAATGTTATTCTTCATCCTATCCAAAGAAAATTACATCAACATAGTTGCCCTTTCAAAGGTTAAAAAATGAAATTTTTATACGACCCTACTTCCTGTAAGTTATATCCAGGAAAAACATTTTTCTTACTATAACAACAAAAACACTAAAATTTCCATTCTTCTACGACCAGAACTTACCTAATTATAATTGTCTGAATTTTTTTCAGCGTTTTCCGGCACAAAAATACTTTTTTTATAAATAGAAAATATTTTGTACTATTAGTATAAATTAAATCAATATCCCTGAACGGAATAAATATAAAAGAGAATAAATATAAATAATAAAATAGAATAACAGAGATGTAAATTTATTCCTCATTTAATCCTAGAAAACGTGTATGAACATCCATGCTCACGAAAGAAATTAAAAAATATAACAAAAATAAGGAAAGGGGGGTCATCAGAAGCGTTTCTACTATAAAATGTGATAAAAGGTTAATTATACCGGGTGTCCCAAAAAGGACTGACTGATTTTTAAATTCAATATCTTACAAACGGTGACAGATATTAAAAAAATTCTTGCAGGAGGGTTATGCATAAGGTCAAAAGTTTTATTACAGTGATTTTCAATTTTAGTTCGATTTACAAACAACAGATGGCGCTGTAAGCAATAGTCGCTAAATACAGGCTCGATTTTTGGTCCTTTATCTTGTTTCATGCAGAAAAAGGAGATGGAAATGTATTATCCGGGCCATGAAGTACCAAAAATCGAGCCTGAATTTAGCGACTATTGCTTACAGCGCCATCTATTGTTTGTAATTCGAACTAAAATCGAAAATCACTGTAAAAAAACTTTTGACTTTATGCATAACCCTCCTGCAAGAATTTTTTAAATATCTGTCACCGTTTGGAAGTTATTGAATTTTAAAATCAGTCAGTCCTTTTTGGGACACCCGGTATATGCTTTTAATTATCGAATTTTTTTGCTTAACTGATGAATTCTTCCTTCTTCAAATGTTACGTGAACGCAGTCACGGGTAACAGCTAGTAACTTATATTATAGTTAAATATTAGAAGTAATTTAGTTCTATAGTGAACTTCCGTTAGTGTGGAGTACCAAGGAGGCCTATTTTTCTCCGCATTAAACCCTGGTACAAAATTGAATGACTTAAAAATAATACCTTGAGTTAAATTAGTTGAATTCAAGACTTTAAAGAAATTAAACAAGTTAAAACTTTTCGCTAATAGAAAAAAAAACGTTCCGTTAATTCAATATTTTTAGTAATAATAATAATGGAAATTAGTGATAATATTTTCAATTAAAAAGAACCGATTACTCAGGACAAGTAGCCATATAGAAATACATTGCAGTACTTTCATAATTTAAATTTATTCAAATTAATATGTCACTTTTCTTTGTGTTAGTGGAACTAGTGATATTTTTACAGTATCGTTTTCTAATTTTGAGACAGACTTCAAAATTTAGTCTGTGACATTGAACTTTAATTGGCAATATTGACAAACAGCGGGTAGCATTGTTTGACATTCTCACGTTGTTGATTGTGGAATGTTATCCTTCACTTCAGCAGTGAGAGCAACAATTTTTTGATCTGTCAATAAAAAATTTTGCACCCAAATTGTATTTGAAAAAGCAGTGAACAAAACGATTGTCTTTAAATTTTGACTCGTTGGTTGTGAAATCGACACGCATTATATGATGAGTATTATGTATTTCCGAAGAGTAGTATACCTTTCACATTGATTACAAATACAAAATAATGAAGAAAACGAAATTGTCCTCATTACACTGAAATAGGTCTTATGTCTTAAATGGATACGCATTAACGAGAGCATTTTTTTTAATCCAAAATTACTTGTTAGTGTTAAAATTTAAGAGAACTCTTACCAAAAAAATAAAACAGTAAAATTATTTAAGCTTTGACAAGTCATTGTTTTTCTTACCATTAAAAAAAACCTCTCTATACACTATAGAGACCATAAAAATTGTAAAACTTAAAAAAAAATAAAATGCATGGCCCTGATTTGTCCCTTTTTTTTGGTTGGATGTTGTGGTCTTTGCCACCCTAGCTTTTCTTGCCCATGCTTGGTGAGTGTTTCTCTGAACAGTACTAAATTTAACTTTCTAAATTCCTTATAGTTGTTATACAACTACAGTTTGACTTTACTTATTTTAAGATTCTTGTATTTTTTAAGATTTATCGTTAACTTTCTTTCATCTTAAGTTTATACTTTAAAATTCAATTTTATTCCTTTTTTTTCTTAAATTTCTTATTTTCTCTTGTTAACTTCTATTACTCTTCTAGTAGCTTTGCTACAGTTTAACTTTTTCCCAATGGCTCATTAAAACATAAGACATTTCAATTTCCTAGTCTGGGTGTTAAGCTGTCATCAGCTAGGAAACCCCTCAATGCTGATTACCTGTTCAGTACCTGTTCAGTTTGTGATTGGCAGTTTGAGTTACAATTTTTATTCGAGCACCTAAGTTGTCTTAAGGGATAGCTTAGAACAAACAACAAAGAAACATCGTCGGCTAGCTCAAAATAACTCACACAGAGATTTCATATATTATTTCATAATATCAATTTTTCGGGGCGTAACTTTTTAAATATTTTTATTCATTCTTATTAAGACGGCACATAAGAAATCGAGCGGCGCATAACACATATACACAAAAATAATAACTGACTCTAATATAACTTTTTACATGTTAGCACAATTCAAAACAGAACAGAACTAGAACGAACTAACAGCATTTCTTATAGGGCAAAGCTCACGCAAGCCAGTCACGTGATTGCCGGTAAAGTCTATTTTTGGAACGAGTAGCGCGCTTTACATCCTACTCCTCTGTTTCCGATTTACGTCTCGGAGAGGAAACATGATGCTTTCTGGGTCTTCCTCTTTTTCTTAAGGATGCAACTGGAATAATTTCAGATTCTTCAAAAGGTGACAAGGCGGAAACCTGGTAAGAACCAATTCGCTCAGTAGGATTGTCCAGACTAGCCATGTCATATATCACCAGTGATGTTTGAGTCAAAACTATGTATGGCCCATCTCTCTTAGGCATAAACTTTGCTGTTTTATTTTTACTTGTTTAGAGAATGCATTGAAGGGAGATGATAAAAATATCTCGGTGACTCAAATAATCAGAAGGTTTTGTAGAAAAATAAACTTTATTAACATAACAACACATAATCAAATATTCGCCATCGTCACTCACAGAATAATCTGCCGCTCTCTGCAGAGTTCGAATGTTACTGCGTCACGTGACTTCAAAAGCTCTCCGCAGAAAACGCGGGGGGAGGAAATGCGCCTCATTGCTATTGGCTGGCTCCTCGCGTGCGAGAGAGAGAGAGAAATAGCAGACGGCTACAGAGTATGCCCCCAGTGACGAAGTCGCGATTACAAAAAGGTAGCAATTAATAAGATACATAAGAAAGGTCTTGAGTAAAATTAAAGTACATATGATGCAAAAAAATAGAAAATATATTATGCATTACATGAAAAAAAGTACTTTTGAGAAGGAAATAATATGCACACTATAAACATCAAATGTTTTAAACAATATAATCCGTAACGAGATGTTTCGGAAAACGAACTTTACGACCAGATTTGGTGGTAGGGTGTTCGACAGGAGTAGTTGGAATATTTATGGGCTCATTTTGTTTTTGAGGTTGGGAAGGTGAAATATAATCTGCTAATTGATATGCAGGTTTAATGCGATCAATAGATACAGTACAGCGCTTCCCGTTTATTTCCAAGTCTAACGTTTTCTCAGACCTGTCAATCACTCGATGAGGTCCTGTATAAGGGGGTGATAAGGGAGGATTGACTTTATCTGATCTAAGAAACACGTGTGAACAGGTTTTTAATGAGGGATTGACATAAATTTTAGGATTGCCGTGCATTGCAGTGGCAATGGGATTTAACTTTCTCATTTTTTCAGTTAACTCAGTCACGTATGTAAGAGTAGGTGGTTGATTTATAGTTTCAGTGTTTATGAGATCAGAGGGTAGTCTGATATTTGTGCCATAAACAAGTTGAGCACAGGTCGCTTGGATATCATTTTTAAGAGCAGTGCGTAAACCAAATAAGACAATGGGGAGGATTTCAGTCCATTGAATTTGATTGTGAGCTTTAAGAGAGCTCTTAAGATGGCGATGGAATCTTTCAATAAAACCGTTAGACTGTGGATGGTATGCTGTAGTTCTGATGCGTTTACATCCTAATCTATCTGTAAGCTCTTTGAAAAGAGTGGACTCAAAATTTCTAACCTGATCAGTAGTGATGGTAACAGGGGTTCCAAATCTGGAGATCCAACTGTGTATCAATGTACGAGCAGTTGTTTCTGCAGTCATATCAGATGTGGGTAAAACTTCGGGCCATCTCGTGAACCTATCAATGATGGTCATGCAATACTGATTGCCATCGGATGATGGTAAAGGTCCGATAAAATCGATATGAATATGGGCAAAACGAGCATCAGGTTCAGAGAATGTACCAATTGGTGATTTGGTGTGTTGAAAGATTTTAGCTTTTTGACATTTCGTACAGCTGCGAACCATAGATTTTATGTCCTTACGCATGCGAGGCCATACAAATCGTTTGGAAATTAAATCTAATGAAGCTGAGATACCAGGATGCGAGAAATAATGCAAGGTTGAAAAAACCGATTGTCGCATACTTTTAGGAACAAATGGTCGAGGATGTTTTTGTGACATATCGCAATATAAATGTACATCTTCGAGTGGAAAATAATGTTTTTCTAATTTTAATGAAGTGGTGTCAAACTCGAGAAGTTGTTTTAGCTCTTCATCATTTGTCTGAGCAGTGGCAAACTCTTTAAAATCTAACACATTAGGAGAAATTGAATCTATCTCAATTCGAGATAATGCATCGGCCACAATGTTGTCAGAGCCTTTAGTATATCTAATATCAGTAGAAAACTGTGAAATATAGTCTAAATGTCTCAATTGACGTGGGCTACATTTATCAGGGTTTTGTTGAAATGCGAATGTAAGGGGTTTTTGGTCTGTATAAATAATGAAATTCCGACCTTCTAGCATGTGTCTGAATTTTTTTATAGAACAATAAATAGCAAATAATTCACGATCATAAGTAGACCAATTTCTTTGAGATTTATTTAATTTACAGGAATAAAATGCTATTGGTTCCCATTGTTTTTCGGAGAGTTGCATTAAAGATCCACCAATTGCGACATTGCTGGCATCGACCCATAAGCTTAGCTGGGCGCCAGGAATTGGATGTCGTAATAATGTAGCTCGAGCTATAGCTTCTTCTGAAGATGTGAAGGAAAGAATGGCTTCATCGTTCCATTGCAATTGCTCAGTTTTGTTAGCATTGGAACGGGGATGTTTTTTCGTATTTTTGTGTCCTTCTAAGAATTTAACGAGTGGAGCTAAAATATCGGCAGCTTTGGGAATGCACCGTCGATAAAAATTGAAAAGACCTAAGTAGCGTCTTAGTTGAGTTAAGGTAGAGGGCTGGGGGAAATCTAGGATGCATTTTACACGATCAGGTAAGGGTTCAATTCCTTCAGCTGAAAGTTTGAATCCTAAAAAATCGATAGTGGATTGGCCAAATTTACATTTATCAACATTAATACACAGACCATACTCTTTAAGTCTAGAAAACAACAACTCAAGGTGTTCTAAATGTTCAGTTTCATTATTTGATGCAATTAGAAAATCATCAAGAAATGCGTAAACAAATCCTAAGTCACGAATTACGTCATCAATAAATCGTTGAAAAGTTGAGGAAGCGTTACAAAGGCCGAATTGCATACGAGTGCTTTCGAAAAGTCCGAATGGAGTGCAAATCGCAGTTTTATGTACATCATCAGGATTTATGGGAATTTGATGGTAGGCTTTTACTAGATCAATGTGACTGGAGATTTGTTTACCATGTAATTCAGCAGTGAAATCTGCGATACAAGGGATAGGATATTTTTCTTTAACAGTTTGTGCATTTAGAGCACGATAATCACCAACAGGTCTCCAATCGACAGATCCTTTCTTCGGCACCAGGTGCAAAGGCGAAGAGTAATTACTTTTAGAAGGTCTCATATGACCGAGTTGTAGCATGTGCTGAAATTCAGCTTTGGCAATTTTTAACCGATCTGGAGCTAGCCGTCTAGGCTTAGCAGCGACTGGAGGCCCCTTAGTGTTTATATAATGCACAGTATTATGCTTAACCGGTTGGTTGGGATACGGTAATTTCGTGATTTCAGGAAATTTAAATAATAATTTACCATATATATCATTTACAACATTGGGTTTCACAGAAAATATATTACAAGTACTTAATATAGCAGGAGCTTTTAAATTAGTAGTGGAATCAATAAGACGACGATTCCGTAAATCAAGTTTTAAATTAAAATTATGCAAAAAATCAGCTCCTAAAATAGCACATGAAACATCACAAATATAAAAAGAATATGTAAAATTTCGGCGTAGGCCTAAGTTGATATTAATACATTTACGACCATACACATTAATTTTTGTGCCATTAGCAGCACGAAAGGTTTGAAGAACAGGCTTAGTTTTGTCATTTTTATTCGCGGCCACAAGTGAGGCATCAGATCCAGAATCGACTAGAAAACACATACCTGTATTTCTGTCTCTAACGAAAAGGCGACGAGAAGGTGCTGGGGAGAAGTCCGTCGCCGCTACTCTTCCCGCTTCTGGTTTTCCGAATAAGAACAAGGCGCTAGGCACTCTTTTGCTTTTTCTTGATATTTTTGGTGATACCAACACAATGTTACACCCCTATGGCGGGACTGAGAACGATTACGCTGATGGTTATCACTTCTAGATACACTTCTTGAACGACGAAGATGAGCGACCTCTTGGCGTAATGCTTGGATTTCTTTTACGAGCATGTCAATGGCTGGTGGTGTCTGAGATTCAGTTGTTGGTGTTCGAATCGAAACAGAACTAATGTTGGAAGGCGTTAATTCAATTATTCTATCAGCAATATCCGCCGCTTTATCTGGAGTAATTTTTTCAATGGAAGCTAGAATCGTTTGCACAGTGGTTGGCATTTGTTGCGTAAACAGTTCTAAAAGAAGATCGTCACTGATATTATGGCTTTCAGCCCGTCTTTTCATTAATCGAAGTAATTCAGTTGGCTTTCTGTCACCCAGGCATTCTCCAGCTAGCAGTTTCCGTATTTCTAAAGTACGACTTTCTCCGCAACGTTCGATAACTTTTGCTTTCAAAATCTGATAAGGATCGGTAGGATCAGGACTCATAATTATATCTCGAACCATAGTAGCAGTAGCAGGCGGTAGATGCGCTACAACATAATTATATTTTGTTTTCGACTCAGTGATAGCTTTAGGAGTTGCTAATTCGAATGTGCTATCCAGCATATGAAACCATAATGTAGGGTCCACAGCGATATAGGGTGGAATGACTACGGCAGATGTTTCAGCAGTTGCCATTTTGCTAGTTAAACAAAACGTTCCATGAAACAGTTGAATAGTTCGACGTTCTATGAAATAGTTTAAGGTTCAAAAATCCGCGGTCACCATTTTAGAGAATGCATTGAAGGGAGATGATAAAAATATCTCGGTGACTCAAATAATCAGAAGGTTTTGTAGAAAAATAAACTTTATTAACATAACAACACATAATCAAATATTCGCCATCGTCACTCACAGAATAATCTGCCGCTCTCTGCAGAGTTCGAATGTTACTGCGTCACGTGACTTCAAAAGCTCTCCGCGGAAAACGCGGGGGGAGGAAATGCGCCTCATTGCTATTGGCTGGCTCCTCGCGTGCGAGAGAGAGAGAAAAATAGCAGACGGCTACACTTGCCTTCCTCACTGGATGTAGGGTAATCCATACTTTATCACCAGGTGTGAAATACACTCGTCACGATTTTTATCGTAATATTTCTTCCGCTGATCTTGTTTCATTTCAACACGCTCTTCACACTTTTTGAAATATTTTCAAGACGTTTAAGATATGGGGTTATTTCAGGAACAATATTATCGTTTTCTACAATAGTTCTCAAATCGTTCACTATTTCATAGATTGCTCTTAGTTTTCGACCAAATTGCAAATAGGCGGCGGTTTGACCTGTTGTATCAGATTTGGTAGAGTTCATAGCAAATCTAATTAAAGGAAGTTTATCAATCCAGGGACTGTGTTCATCCCCAGCGAGGATTGTTATTCCAGGTTTCAAGTCTCGATTTTTGATTTCGACCGGATTGGCTGAGGATGGTACAAATGTATCAACGATTGGTCTATTCCAAGAATGTAACAAACTTGTTGTAGAACAGCGCTCACAAACTGAGAACCATTATCACTTATGAGTGTTCTTGGGATACCATTACGAAAGAAGATCTCTTCAATCAGGGTAGTTGCACATTCTTGTGCTGTGGCAGTTGTTATGGCAAATGTTTCTATCTATTTAGTGGCACAATCTTCTACTATAAAAATCCATCGGTGTCCATCTTTACTAGGAGGTCCAAAGAGATCAATGCTGAGGGTCTCAAATCGCTGAGCATAAGCAGGTGTTCTTAATAAACCAGCAGGTTTCTGATTAGTTGCTTTATAACGGGAGCACTCTGGGCACTTCTTAACATATTCAGAAATGTATGCTCTCCTGCCTGTTCAATAATATCGCTTAGCAATTCTCTGATGAGTTCCTGCTTCACCATAACGTCCGGCTGAGGGGTCGTCATGATGAAGTTTCAAAATATTTTGTATTTTTTGTACTGGAATGACAAATTGCTCTTCCCCGGAATCTGATGCAGGAGCATAACTATAAGGCAATCCTAGATTTATCAGGAATCCTATATCAGTCCAATTGGCGAAATCTTCGCTTTTCTGTTCGTCTTAAAAAGAATCTTTAATCTTTTTGAGATTTTCATCTTGCAACTGCGCTTCCATGATATCTTTTGGACTTCTTGTTGGCATGTCTATTCTGACAAAATTACATGTCTCACAGAAAGCAGATTGATGATTACAGAAATGACGCGACAGCATGTCAGCCACAACGTTAGGTTTTCCAGGTTCATATTATATTTTCTTCTTAAGAATTTCTTTCTTAGCAGGAGTCATCCGATAAGGTGGTACAGCGACAGTAGCACTATCACCTGTATTGATTACGATTCTCCACAAACGGTTTTGTCTCGCCCCCTGGCTGAAAACATTTTTAGTACCTTTTCAGAACATCATTACTTTTGTCCCTTTCATCGGAATTTAGATTTTTGCCTTCATCTTCACGTAAAGCGTACGGACTAACTTCGACCGCACTAGTTGTCGTACTATTTTCTTCTTCGTATTCATCTACAAAACAAAACTTTTCCCGAGGTTTAACGCTGAAATGCCATGTTTTGTTGGTAGTATCTAACACTATGTTAGCATTATGCAAGAAATCCATACCTAAAAGAGTTCTATTACCCTTCGCAACTGGTAATACAATGAATTCCGTTTCGAAGACTCGGTCTTCAATCTCTACGGGCATAGCGGCAGACAAAGTATCTCTGATTACCGTAATTCCGTCAGCTAATGTTACATCATGAGTATGAGGGTTCAGGGCAACACCGGTTTTTTAAAATAATTCATACATACGTTCTCCCGCAATAGAACCATTCGCTCCCATATCTGCACAGACTAACACCTTCATATTGCAGATCGTGATAGGCACATTTGGAGCTGAAACTGATGATGTATTTAAACTATATAGCTGAGGTCAATGTTCTTGCACAGTTTGCTCTTTAACCGTAGGGGAACAATCTGGGCATTTCTTCTTTATAAATCATAATTTACAACAACCACAGCAAACAATATAGGATTCTATGTGTCGATTAGCATACTTAGGGGAAGATTTGTCTTCTTTTGGATGCTTACTCTGTTTCCAATTCTTTTCTCGACGAGAAAACTCTTTTTTTTCTTAGGGTACAACCGGATCTCTTTTAGGGAACGTAGATCTGATAATATCACACGCATATATATTTCGGCAAGGTCGACTGGCGAATTTAAATTTTCCCAATCATGTAACATATGTTGTTTGCATTCAACAAACACGCGCCTTTTCATTTGATCAGCTATGATAAGATACTGAACAGCTTCAAAAGACGTTAGAGTTAATTCTTTAAGCCAGCTTTCAAAATAAGCTCGAAGTTCAAAATAATAATCTCGCCAAGTAATTTCGTTGGCCTTGCGAAGAGTAAAGAACAGCTGTCTAAACTTTTCGGCACTAATTTTAAATCTTTTTAGAAGTAAATCTTTAACATGTGAAAAGTTCGAAGCTTTTTATTCTGATTCACGAGCGATAAGCGTAGAGATAGAAGATGGTATTACAGAGAGTAAATAAGAAACCCACAGAATCTCTGGTAACTTCGAGAGCTTTAACGGACGTTCCAGGAGCACCAAATACAAGGTTATATCATCAATTTTTGGCCTGAATGTAGACAACAGCTTTTGGATATATATCTTACTCTCCGGGTGAGATATTACCCCTGCTGCATTACCACCTACCGCTCCACTGGAAACACTTTGGCTCTGAGCCTGTAACTTGAGCTTTTCAAGCTCAAAATTCATCTCAAGCTATTTAACTCTAACTCTTCCGCTCTATGCTTCTCTTCTAATTCTAGTTCAAGCTGTTCCAACTCTGCAGCTTCTTGTTTTCCTCTAAGTCACGCCTACGGTGTTCTACCTCGCGAATCGGAATTTGGTTTCTGACTAATGAATTTACAAAATCAACTTCGTGCGACGGGGAGGATTTAATTTTTTCACGCAATGTGACAACGGTCGGGTTGCACATCTAAATTCATTTCTAACGAAACCTGATACAAATCCTCTTTACGAGCCTTTTTAAGTTCAGACATTTTTAACTTTAGCAAAATAACAAAACGAGTACCCCAAAAATGCCGAAATTTCCTTTAAAAATTTCCCCAGACCTGAGCTTTACCGTTACAACTCATATAAACAAGACTTTAATAAAACAAAATAGTAAGCTTTTACCTTACCAAAATTCTTACTACAAAACAAAACAAACTTTAAATCCCAGCTAGTATAAATAAACTGGGTGGCAATAATGCGACATTTAGTCAAAACAATATTTTAACCAATATAAAACTATTTAATGAATAGTTAACACTTACAAACAATATTCCAAATAATATCAAACACATATCAGAATAATTAAAATTTCAACCCATATTATTATTATATTACTAAGACTACTTAATATCAGTTTCATTTAATATAACTTTAAAAGAAAATAAACTTTCTTTTATAAACAAACAATAAATGCAAAAACTTACTCATTCCGTTTTGAAAATCACATTCAAGGCTTTTTTCATCAGTAAATCAGGAACTCAAAACTAAATACTTACGTTTAACATTAAATAACAACAAACATTTAAATAAAAATTGTAATCAATTCTATTACGAAACCAATAAAAAAAACTAAATAAATAAACACGTATTGTCTTTAGGAGTATTGCGATAACAATATAAATACATTTCATTTTAACAACTTCTATTTGACTGACAGTTTATTTTCCTCTTTTAAAAAGAAAAGAAACAAAATCAATGAAAACGTAAATGAATACTACTTTTGCTTTCTCTCTCTCTTTTTTTTATATGAATCAAAAAATGTCTTACTTAAAGCAAAGTAATAAATAAACATGCATGAATGGAATCAAAAGTAAATTACGGAATAATGGGTGAGGGAAGGGAGGAATTTGAAATATACAATACATAAATGAATGGAAAATAATAGAATGTATTAAAATTAATAATGTTAAGTATATGAAGGAAGCTCAGTAGCGTGGTGGTCAGCACGTCTGTCTGTCATGCTACAGGTCGCGAGTTCGGCTCCCAGCTGGTCAAGGTTCACTCAACATTTCGTCCCTTCTGCGTCGATAAAATTAGTACCAAGCTTGCTTGTGAACTAAAAACCGGGGGTCTCGCGTTGGGCTGACCACCCGGCCGCGGCACATGCTGCATAGCATCTCGAGACTTAGGGTCAAGTAAACAGAGTTGGGCACTGTAGACCCTGATCCTTCATGGATCTTGCAGCCAAATGTTTATTTTTTTAGTATATGAAGAATATCAAGAAAGTTACGAATACGAAGAATACATTCTTTTTATTAAAGCAAACATGAATCCATTCTATTCAAAACGCTTACTTGTTGAAAATATCTTGTAGATTAAATAAATGTAGGCACACTTGAAAAATGAATTAAAAGTTAAAAAAATAAAAAAAATCCTAGAATTTTCTTAGGACATTAATGAAATAATTTATAGAACCTCAAAACTGGCGATAATAAGAACACATATCAAATCGTGCAAAGACGATGAATGAAAATGGTAAACGCAAAGAAAAAAATCTGTAGAATAACATACCCCAAAAGTTGACGACAACCGGTTGTGCGATTTTTGCTGCATGACTGTTGAAAACGTCACTGATTAAAATATATCATGCTTTTTGTAGAATAAAAGTGAAAATATACGTATAGTTATTTTTGCTTCATTTAATTGCAGAATTTTATGATTAATTAATGGAACGAATATTGTTCGAAAATAGTAGCACTTAAAAAAAAGACCTCAACACGTGGAAGTCAGATTTTCTTGCTAAAACAGTCTACATAGTCCAATTAAAACAGTTAAGCAGCTGACTAAGCTTCTCATACAATTTAATGTATTCAGAAGAGCCCTGTATATGGAATGTTTGAGTCATTTTAATCTCTGTGATTTTAAAACCTATTAATTAAATGATCAACAACAATTTAAAAAAAAAAAAAAAAACGAAAAACCGGTAAACATTTAAACGATTTACAGGAAGTTTCGCTATATTCCCACTGTTTTTTAACGTTTAAAAAGATCCCTGCTGAAATTTAGCATTCATCTCATCACTTTTCTCTCCCTCCCAAACTTTCCCTTTCACTATCTCTTAAATTAAATCTTATCCCCCCCACCCCCTGACCAGTATTCGGGTGTATATGAGATCCTATTCTTTTAAGCAATATAAAATATATTATATAGGTATGACTAAGCGAAAACATTTCGAAATATTAAAAGAGCATAAAAGGGATATTAGATTTAATAAGTTGACTACTGCTCTCGCTAGGCTATACGCTGATAATAAAATTAAAAGCATTGATTTTGGCAGCGCTAGTATTATTTCCCATCAAAAAAACCCTTCATAGCTTTAATTAGAGAGTCAATTGAGATTTTCACGCGTCAGAAAGAAGTTTGTACCGATAACCTGTCATGTAATGCCCCAGTTATTTGGTTTAATTTATTGAAGCATACTTAATCGCCCTCTCTTCTTTTCAGGTATTTCGTCATTTGTCTCTCGGATCTCTTCTTCTCGGTTCGTGTCCGCGCATGGCGCCACTAGAAAACTTTTTTCTTGAATGGTTTTCTCTATTTTCTGCTTATTTATCTTTCACGTATTTCCTCCATCTCTCATCGAGTTGGAAGATGAGCCTTCGTCAGTGCATTCTTAGTATCCCTTGAGAAAAGCCAAGTGTTTTGGCTGAAACCGTTGGGAAATTTTTAACTTTGTTTTAGTGTTTAAACGTCATGAATATTTTAATTGTCATGTAGGTTTCAAACATTTTGTATAGTTCCAATTGTGCATTGTTTAGCAATTGCATAAAAATAATGAGCTTAGCTCATTATTCACATAGTATTCACAATGCAAAGTCCAATCTTAAATATTAATTTAAAACCTTTGAAATCAGGTTTTTGGTTAACGATGTCCCCTACGTGAGAAGCATCAGATATACATGATGTTTTAGAATGCGTTCAATTCTCAATTTTTCCAACCGTAATTTTGGATAGAAATAGTAAATTTCACTTTTTTTATTAATCACATAACTAATGTTGTTTAATGACACATTCATTTATATTTTTAATTAGTGGTGCTAGAGCGTTTAAAACAATGTATACGCGACACTTATCGCGAAAGAGTAAATGTATCAAAAATACTTTAACTCCGATCGCTGTGATCGTTATTATTATTCTGAAATGTGCTTTTATTAATTTTATAGAAGCACTGAAATTAATTCTTAAAAAAAATGATATCTCCTTGTTTCATTTGTAATATAAGTAACATAAATTGAAACCAACGAACATATGCATGTGTTATTACACATATTTATATAAAGTATTTTGTTGTCATTATGCTGTTTATGCTTAGCAGCTAATAGCCATGAAATAAAATATTTCAAACCATTGTCGTTACCGTTTCTTGAAATGTGTAGTGCATTAAAATATCAATGGTTTACAATAGCAAGGATAAATTATATGGTAAAATAAATTAGTGTGCAGAATTATAAATAGAGTGAGCCAAAATTTCTTGACACAATTAAAAAATCGATAAAAAAATTAAAAACCTGACGTACAAGAGTGCAATTTGAACAGAAATCGCTTTTCATCATCTACAGTTTTTTTTTTAAACAAACTAAAAATTTAAAGTCTGAAAATCCTCCATAGATTTCGACATACCTATAAATCTTCCAAAACAACAAGTACTCAAGATAAGTACAAAACGGCGAGTGATCAGGGAAAAACGAAGAAACTACCAATATTTTCCTATAGGAACTACTTAAATAAGTCGAATTAAAATAAGGGATTAAATAAGTCGAATTTCTCTTTAACAAAATACTTGTATTTAGCACCTTTTTTTGACTGTGTTTTTCCTGATCATCACTTGTCACCCTGAAGTAGTTGCAGAATATTTTTTTGCACAATCTACTAGTACATGAGATGTTTAGAACCAGAGGTGACGAACTTCAATAGCTGCGATTTCAAGTTAAATGCTTTTCAAAAATTGGAATAAATTTTTGTCATTCTCTTGTAGGCGCGTTTTAAAAGTGGCAATATGAGACAAAGCTTCTTCAGAAATCATATGATGATTAAATTTGCAGTGTCAGACTGACCAAGCGACTAGATACGCTTTTGCACTGGCAACGGAACTTGATATAAAATATACGTTCGATAATCGATTAAACTAGCTTTATCTCTTAAATACTTTCGAAATTAATAAAATTCCTTATGCAACTCATAGATGTCATGACATGTATAATGCATTAACACTCAAAACGCATTTTTCACAAAAATGGGGGATAGTGCACTCTATCTCCCAACTCACCATATTCCGACCTATGGAATGAAGTTCCGTATGGAAGGAAACTCTAACCACAAAGAACGCATACGTCGAAATAGTGTAGTAGATTGTACAAAATAAATTAACCTATTGTGATTTTTTTCTACTTTGTGTTTCTAGCACCATCTATTGGAAATTTTATGAATGCAGTTTTTTCCAAAACAAATCTTTCAATAATGAGAAGTCAAAGCGTATTTTTAGCCATTTTTAGCCAAAGCGTATTCTTGTACTCCATTTCTTCCTTTTTTTCACTGAATTTAAAAATGTGTTAAGGACCATGTTTAGTGTATTCGATTATAACTAAAGTTTCAATTTTATAACAGTGTAACAGAGTGGGCCTATTATTTATAAAGCAATGGGATATTTTTAGAGTACGAAAAATTAGTTTAGATTCATCAATAGGTGTCGCTTATTGTCTTATTATAAGGAATATGTACAAATGCTACTCACAACGGTGGAAAAGAAATTTCTCATACGTTTCATCGCGAAACATAGTTATGTATTAGATGAAGTGAAACGACAATCAACAAGCGGAGAGTTAGTTTAGTTATAGGAGAGCGCTACACATTAGAATGTGAATGTGCAAAACATTACGATAAGCAAATGATAAAAAATAAAGATATATAACTAATTCAAGAAATGGTGAGTGTACTGGCCATAGTTTTCTGATACAAGTTGAAAGCGATAAACAACATTCTCCACATCAGATCGTAGAAAATAAATGGTGAGGCTGTGAATGTAATACGTGATTGCTGCCTTTAATTTCAACTAAGTGCTCTATCCGACTAATTTACACGGCATTTTTGAGGTTCCCCAAATCACGAGTCTTAATTGTAATGGAATGAAATGTGTTGGTTAAGGTGTTACAAAATGGTGACAGATAACGGTGTATTTTTTCCAAATGGATGGTCACTACCTGCTTTACTGGTTGGCAAATATATTGAGGATGGCTATCTTGCATTTGTGTCATTCATACTGTGACAGTTGTGAAATGCCGGAATGACACTAGAGCATACAAGGGATTGATGCCGCTTTCGGTGACAATAATCGTAACGGCTTTAGCTGACAGCATACACAGGGGAAAATTGGTCAATGATAAACAGGACCGTAAACTCATACCACAGAGTGTTTGACAAGATAAGACCATCTATTTGTACATTTTAAAAATAATTTCTGGTTTCCTGCAGAAAAATGCCATTGCCTAATCAATATTCAAGTGAAATGCAAAATCCTTCAGCCGAGTAGTTTTTATGCTACAGTGTTTTGAAATCTGAACTTTAATTACAGTCATCCTGTATGTAATTGTATGAGCTTTACATAGACATGCATCTGTACTAACTCCTACATATATGTATAAAGAAAATGCATTTTATTTTCATACATTTTTTTTTTGTTTCTGAATTTTGCGTTTAGCTCAATGTATAGCAAATATACAGGGTGTCCGGTCTGAACGGTGTCCAATGGCTAATTCCTAAACCGTTAATCATAGACATATAGCTCCAATTACAAAAATGTTTTTAATCAGGTAAAGAAATATTTTAAAAGCGATTTAGGTCAATAAAAACATTTCTTAAAAAATTACGAAATTTAATTTTTTTTACGGTCCCCTGGTCCTATAAGTTATCTTTAGTAAAATTTTCCTTTTAGACTGACAAGTAATTTCAAAAAAAGTCCCTTTATTCTACGATTAAAGTTGACCGAGTAATAGCTGTTTAAAGTTAGAGCATATTTTTTGCTGCAAACTGGGGCTCATTCACAAATTTAGTCCAAATATAATTTCGTTAGAGATATTAAAAAATGGTTGAGAGTAAAATTAACATTGCAATACAAATTCGAAATCTTTAATCATTATGACATATTAATGCAAAACATACAATTTGTAATAAACATTTAAGAAGAAAGAAAAAACAGAATTTTGGTTAAATAAAATGATGCTAAATTAACAGCCTCAATTTTTTACAAGATAATAAGTACTTTAAATTATTATTAGATTACACTAGCCTGCAAAAGTTGGGTTATGTCATATTTTATAGCTTTTGATAATTGATTCTTATGTATTCTGTGCTGCCGAATCCCAAATTGACCTTCATTTTTAACCATCACATCAGGATTTTCCGAAAATTGCAAATTTCAAAGTTAAAAAGTTCAAAGTTAAAATTGAATCGCATCGGGGCACTCAGCTGTTTAGCTGTAAGAATCCCAGGATAAGCAAAAATATCGAATAAATTATTGAATAAAATAAAATAAAATAAAGTTTTACATATGTTTTATAGTATGAGATTTTCGCTATATTTTAACATACACACTTACGATTTGCAAAAAAAAAAATTAACATGATGGTTAAAAATGAAGGTGATTTTCAGATTCAGTGCTAAAAAGTACGCAAAAATCAATTATCAAAAGTTAAAAAACACAATCATCTCATCTACTTTATAGTATCCAATTTTTGTTATTCTTTAAATTTGACAATTTACGATTTGCGAAATATCCTGACATGATGGTAAAAAATTAAGATAATTTTCGGATCCATTTCTAAAAAATGCATAAAAGTTAAAAACCCAACAATCGCAGTGTTGTATTATCTAATCTAAAACTTTTTCTTAAACTTCTTGGCAGTAATCTATCCGAATTTTTTTTTTTTTTTTTTTTTTTTTGTAATCCTGTAAAATAAGTATAAATGGTAACCACCTAAAATCATCATAATATTAGATTGTTATCGTATTTGCCCATTATGTAAAATGTAATCTCGATCGGATATTTGAAAATGAGTTAATGTTCGAGTACAAATTTTGAACTGGAAAAACATACATACGATCGTTTAAATAACATAAAAACTTATAAAAATAACATAATTTTTGTTAAAAGAAATCATAAAAGAAGCAGTCAGGGGCGTGCCGAAGGCTGTTTTAGTGGGGGGGTGTGAACTGAATTTTGCCGACTGCAAGATCGGGGGGGGGGGTGAGAAAGGCTTTGTGATACCCCCTCCCTCAGTGACGGAGTCAACTGTTCTACAATACTGTGAATTTATAAAAATCACTAAAAGTCTTAAGTGTTCACCTGCATTCTCCTTAACCACAGTCGAAATTAAATGCTGTTATTCAGTATGTGTAATATTTTTTTAATTATTTTATTATATAAGTAGAGTTGAGAATTCTGTTATTAATTAGGATTCTGCTTGCGATTTAAAAGGAAATGTGTACGGATGTACCGTACATTAACCAGTTCTCAAAAGTAACAATTTAAGAATGTTGAAGTACTCCGGAATTTATGTTTCTATAAATAAAACCTCATGCTGTTGTGAAATGTAAGTGTATAAATTTAAAAATACATAAAAATGACAAATCTTGCTTGCTAAAAATAAGATATATATTAGTATAAGAGACTAAAAATTATCCTTCTACATTTTTAAATTATCTCCCACCTATCCTTCAGATTATCCCATTTTCCAGCTACACTGTCTAAATCCAACATGTCAGTTATGTCTGTTTCACAGGTTAATAGCATTAGTTCGTCCAGTCGCTCTTCCGACATGGTGATACGCAAGTAATTTTTTACTAACTTTAACCTGCTGAAACTTCTTTCATTACATGCCAATGTTACTGGAATAATTAAGGCCAACTTGTAGGCCAAAAAATGGTTAGGATACAAATGAGCCTTCCCACAAGTTTTTGCGCTGCTGCGCCAATTGTATCCGATTCAGAACTAGCTATTTCTGAGGACATGAGATCAATTTCACATTCCAAGTTATCTATATCTTTGAGATCATCAGGGAATAATTGACATAGTTTAGAAATGTCCTCGGTAGAGCTATACTTGATCCTTGATGGAAGGAGACAGGCCAGTGGTTTAACTTTCTCAAATACCGACTTAGGAATGTCTCCAAATGCAGTTGTAAGCCAATCTACCACCTTCAAAATTTCTGCTTTAAAATAATTCTGTCGTGTAAATAGAACTGCAGTTTCAGGATTTTCGTCGATCTTCGATGGAGGCCTCCGTCGCCTGTGCCGCAAATTGAACTCATAATCTTGATTTATTCCATGTGTCTCACAGATGTTATCAGCTTCCTTAATGATGTTCATTATTGCCGCCGCGTCATCATTCCGGAGTTTCTGAATGCTTTCGTAAGTTTTCTGCACTATGACGTTCCCTCTAAAATGTTCAGGTCTTCACGTTGCAATTGCTCTGTTGCTAACTTAGTCTTAAACATAATTGTTTTCATTGCAAGTAAAGAAACAATGAAATCGTATGACATCATTTTGCTTCTTGACCCTGCCACCTTAGCTCGAGCATCCTTGTCAACCTTCATGTCTTCAGAAATAATTTGCAGAATATGGATGAGGGCATCATAGGACGATAAAATATCTATCTGACTGAATCCGCTCACATAGTCTATCTTGTCTTCGACAAAGATTTCAAGGTAAGACTCGTCTGAAGAACTTCAATTTTCTCTCTCAGTATGCCGAATCGCCTTGTACTCAGTGAAAAGAAGCTATAGAGATCCTGAATACTGTCGTAGAAATATTTTATTATATTGCTTTCTTCGCACGCCAGTTCAACACTTTATGCACGAGGCAGGGTATGTATAAGATAGATCTACAAGCTATTTCTGAAAGTTTTAATTGCCAGTCTAAAATGCGGCCGGACATTGATGACGTGGTGTCGTAAGACTGTGCATGAGCTTCGGAAAGCGATATTCCAACTGATTGTAGAAGGGGGTGGGGGAGAGGGGCTATACAGGAGCCTTTTCAAAAGATAATTTTACATCTGGATGATCTGTTTGAATATGACTATGCAGGCCTCTAATAGAAATTCAGAAATATCTACATATTGTACATTGAATCCGTTTCCCTTTCCGGAGGTCGATGTCTTCATTCGGATGAAATTTTCTTATATGGCGATATAAATTTATTTTTTTCTGTGAAATGTGTGTGTACGCGATCACAGTGTGTGCATAAAATTTTCACTGAATTACCCGCCATCATGCGACAAAAACAAACTTTTGCAAATCGCTCTTCTTCTGTGTCCGTGACTTCATCTTTTAAATGCAGCAACCTGAAATAACTAGCGCCAAATCCAGAGCCAAGAGGTCACCAAATTCTAAGAATCAGTCCATAGCAGAAGGGAACAATTAAAGATGCTACATGGGAAAACTTACAATAGAGATTGCAACAACCACCCCCTCCCCCTTCCTTTCACGAAAGTCTGAAATTCTCAGAAACGCTACTCTCTCTCTATATCTATCACCTCCACTATCTGGCAACCCCTAGCTCCTACACAGAATCATACACAATCTTCCTTGAAAAGTTCTTTCTTTTCCCCTTTAAAGACGGACAACAGAGAATTGAAATGATACTGACGACGGGAGAGGGTACTTTTTGCAGGGTGTGTTCTTAACCTTCTCACCGCCGCGAACTGATATATCCGTTCACTAAGCTGCAGGTTTCACTGCAATGGAAGCATTATTTAAATTAATATAATTATACAGACATAATCCAGTTTAAAAAAATAAGGTTATGATTAATACCTTCAAGTCTTATATACCTATACTTAATAAATAAGTTATATCATGTTGGAAAAAACATCTTTTTTTATCATTAAAAACATAATTAAAGAGAAAACAGCATTACAATTTTGCCCTTTTACTCAGCGGTCAGGGGGTTAACTTTCCGACTATTCTAAATTTTACCAACTGTTCCAAATAAGTGGGGGGGTGTTACACCCCCAACACCCCCCCGCTAGGCACGCCCCTGGAAGCAGTCTCAAATCATAACAAAATAAACCATATGTTATTTTAGCCAATCTGAAACTTAATAAATGTTAACTTAATTGTAATACTTTTACGATTTTTTTCAAACCGCAGATACACATGAAATAAGATCTTCGAATACTTTAAGCACTTGTTATGTGACCCCTCAAAGCCAAGCCGAACTCATTTGTTTTCAGAGCAGAAAAGTGGCAGAAGTCATGCATTTTTAAAGTTTCATAACTCGCTCTATTTTAGCGTTATATGAATTGGACTTTTTTTTTGTCTTACTTGTCAGTGTAATAGGAAAAATTTACTAAATATAACTTATAGGACCGGGGGACCGTATAAAAATTTTAATTTCGTATTTTTTTAAGAAATGCTTTTATTGACCCAAATCGCTTTTAAAATATTTATTTACCTGATTTAAAACACTTTTGTAATTGGAACTATATGAATATGACTAACTGTTTTGGAATTAGCCATTGGACACCGTTGAGACCGGACACCCTGTATATCTCATTTTAGAGGTTTTTGGATTATATACTGCATTGTGTTTAATTGTCTTACATATCTTCAACTACCGACTAATGTTAATATATACACACATATACATATGCAAATTTGTACATCTTCTTTATTTCCAATATAAAATAAAATACAGATTTAGAAAAACAGAAAACAGCAGAGTGGTTTCAGATGTATTTTATTTAAAAGGAAAGCTACTTTTTGAGTAAAGTAATTTTGTTATAAGCTCTTTCATTTTATATAAATAAAGTGAGGTAAACTTTGTTTACTTATAATTTAATGTACATATATATGCATATCACGTTGAAATACACTACTCTCTTTGAAAACAAATGTTATATATTAAAACACTAAATAAAATAAACTAAGACAGACTTGATCACAGTTAAAAAATAAAATTTATAAAGACAATAAAAAACAATTAAAAATACAATATGTAAACGTTTCGCCAAGCGACACGCAAGGCATCATCAGTACAAAAAATATCCATTGCATTTCAAACGTCAGAACAAATCAAGAACAGTTACAGTTAGCTATTTTAAAAACAAACAATATTCACTAGGAACAGAACGAGCATTATTCAAAGCATGCGACCGCAATCCCGTAAAGCAAGCTTCAAGGAGCAATCTACCATGGTAGTTGTTGCAACCAGATTTCAAAATACTGGCGTTCGCAATGAGCGGAATGTGATTCGTTTGAAGTGAATGCTGGACAATTTTTGAATTCCAATTACTCTTTTTTAAAGCACCAGTATGTTCTTTTAGGCGAATTTCCAATGATCTACCAGTTTCACCAATATAAACACTATTGCAATCTTTACAAGCAATAATCTAAACAACACCGGGTAATTTAGACTTATCATATTGAAACTTATGCTTATTGAAAAAGGAACTCAATTTATTAATAGATTTAAAAGAAACCCCAATATAGAATGATTTTAGAATGCCAGAATTTTTTTCAGAAATGTTCGTATAATAAGGGATACAGATAAAGGAGCTAGGTTTACTACGTTGAAAAGGGGGGGGGGGTAGAATTTACAAAATTTAATGTATTTTTAAAGATTTTTTTAACAAGACCAATAGGGTATCTATTATTAACCAAATCACGGTAAATTTTACATTTCTCTATTTCAAAATCATTACTGGAACTGCAATATTTTATGGCTCTGAAGTCTTAATAACGGTTATTTTATGGCTGAAAGGGCATATTGAATTGAAATTAGTATACTGACCAGTAGAAGTAGGTTTTCTGTAAACAGTAGTGGTGACAGATTGAGAGATATCAGTCGTGAGTCTGCGGATTAGAATGTCGAAAAATGGTAATTCAGCATTATCTTCTATTTCAACAGTAAACTTCATAGGGTTACCAATAGAGTTAGAAATCGTGAGAATATCATTTAAGTCTGCTTCTTTCACTATCAAAAAATATCGTCGACATAACGTCTCCAAAAAAGAATACGTGGACCAAGTTCAGAATTAATAATATTTTCAATATTCTGCATTACAAGTTCAGCAATTACAACAGAGAGGGGGATCCCATAGCGGTACCAGAAATTTGACTATAAAAGCAGTTATCAAATACAAAACAGTTTGAGGTCAAACAAAACTTAACCAATTCAACAATCTCTTCGACATTAAAATCAGTAGGGTGTGTAGGAGTAGGCCAGATATCTTTAATAACTTTAAAGACAAGATCGAAAAGTATTGAAGTAAACAGCGAAACAACATCGAGAGAAGCCATGATGTAACCGATAGGGAATACAAAGCTCTGTAAATCATCAAGAAATTTGTAAGGTGAATTAAGACTGTAATTGGAGTTTAAAGTAAGAGGTTTAAGAAGTGCGGATAAGTAACTAGAAAGATTATATAAAGGGGATTTTGAAAAATCAATAATGGGGCGGAGAGGGATAGATGGTTTATGAATCTTAGGTAACCCATAAAAACGAGGGACAATACCGGTGTAACATTTCAGTTTCGAAGCAGAATTTGGGGGGATTTTTTTAAGTTTTTCAAATTTGGAAATAATAATGTTCATCTTACGTTGAATGGAAGGAGTTTGATCTTTCTTAAGTACAGAATATGTATTTACATCGTCAAGTAGTTCATGAGCCTTTGAATCATAAGCATCTTTATCCATAACAACAGTAGTTCTACCTTTATCGGCTCTTGTAATTATAATCGAATTGTCCGATCTCAGTCTCTTGATAATACGCAAGGAATCTTCAGCCCCAGCAGGAATGGAGTAATTAGAGTTTAAGATAGACGTAGAAATACCACGTCTAATATCATGTCTTACCAATGGGCAAGAACCCATAATAGCGGATTCAGCAGAAGCAAGTAAATCGGGAATATCTAATTTCGTAGAACAAAGAGAATAATTCAAGCCTTTATTAAGTAGAACAGATTCAGGCACTGATAAAGTTTTAGACGAAATATTCATGACCCAATTATCGTTAGTAGAAGATTCAGGAGTAGCCTTCATAAGGAGGTTAGTAAATTTATTGGCATATTTCTTATCCAAGTTCAACTTCAGAATGTAATTACTGTACTTTAAAAAATCCAGGATACGAAGACAATCATACGGATCAACAAAGCTAAAAAGTTTCGTGAGGTGATAATGTAGGAAACGACGGTAAGAACGTAATAAGCTGTAGTTAAGAGCGATGGCAGCAGAGAGAAACTGGAGACTTGCTGAATTAGAAACAGAAAAACCTCTCTTCGACTTCACTAAAGGTTTAACACTGAAAGAAATGGGAATAATCTTGGATCTTCTGCAGAAGTTTATTTTAATAAAGTTTATTTTATTTAGTGTTTTAATGGTTTTTAAATTCAGACGTTAAATGTATATGTACTGTAAATGTTATATATATCCGACGATTTATTTCCAATGAACAATTAAATTATAAAGATTAAAAATTCAGTTCTCATAGGACTGCTCACATTTATTTTACTCTTAAGAAAAAAAAAATAAGCATTAATCCTTAATCAGAATAACAATTCCCTTTCTCTAGAATATTTCTTAATAAACTTATATTATTTTCTTAACCCTAGATCTACCGGGAATTTTATTCAAGTTTTAATAAAACGTTCTACACCAGAATTTTTATTTAAAACTATTTAACTTATTTATTTACCTTATTTTTGTCTGGTTTATATACTTAGTTTATTTTAAAGAAATTTCTGGTTTGAATGAATATTTTGTATGTACCTGTCGGGTCCAATGGACCCGTCTGGTAGACGGAGGGTTAATTATAAAGTTGTAAAAAGCGTTTAGTGAACATATATATCTGTTTTGTGAAATACATGAAAAACTCTCAGGTCTCAAGTACTTAAAATTTACTGTCACATATGTTATTATTATGTCGTTCAAAAAATTCTAGATAAAAATACTTCATGTAATCATTCATTGTAATTACAGTAACGCCAAAATGGGCTCCACAAACATTAAAAATTTGTAACATTAGTTTATATATATTTTTTTTCATACCAGATATATTAATTTGTATAATTAAATAAAATAATGTTATACAAAATACTGTACAGCTATCACTAGATCTAGTCAAGCAAAACTGTTCTTACGAACAGTGTAGCAAGAAAACCGAATTGCTAAATGATATCATAAATATTCAGGGTTCGTGCGCATCAAAAGATTCAGCGTTTTTGGTGTTTTAGCACCAGAAATTTCATAACTTACCGGTCGTAAATTTACGGACCGCACTCAATGCGGTAGTCATCTTCACAGGTAGGGGTGAACTGGATATATATACTACCTCGCGATATGTACAAACTAAAAGTGACTCAACACCGAGTTGCAAGACAAGAGATAAAATAGCAAAAATGATTTCAAAATCCAATCAGATCCATAGAGCAGTGAGGTGTATTTAAACCCTCCAGATCTTAAAGGGTGCATATGGATCAACACATGGAAATCACACAACATAAAAATGTTAGTAGTTAATAATAAATATAGGAAAATTATAATCCCACAACGCAAACGAATCCTTCTACAGAGGATCGCTACCACTTTCAGGGCGTACCGACTAATGTCGGGTTCCATCCAGTGGATGGATTAACTTCTGGGCTGTGAGACAAGAAGAAAAGAGAAAAGGTTTTTGGTCCGACAGGACCCTGCGGCGGCGGTCCGTATCCAAATAGTTCACTTGTCGCCCGGAGTATTCACCTGCTTCCGAACCACACCTCAGTTTCTGACGCTTACTTGGGCGTCCCGGGTTGAAGCTAGACGAGCCAGATAAAAGGGGCCTCTAAAACGGTAGTGACGAGGCGTCACCCTTCCACACATTCGCTCTATCAGTCAAGACCGCATTACAACATTTAGGGTTGGTGGCTTTCCTCATAGTAATGCTACAAGCGGACGGCTGTCTGGATACACGTTGCTTCCAAGCTGGACGTAGGATTCCGTCTGTAGCCTGAACCACTTATCGACCCCGCTCTGGTCGCCTCTTCAAAAGTGAAAAAGGACAGATACGGTGTCCTCGATTGGGTTCCCGGTCCTCCTCCCGCGAACAATGCCGAGTTGAGTCAGAAATACCCAATGCTTCCCGTAAGACTATTGGGTACGTGTACTGGATCACTAAATATGATTATATATATATATAGGATACATTGATATATATATATATAGGATATATGATTATAAGTAACATGCGGAAAAAATACGCGAATTTAAATTCGCGTACTTGGTTTAATAATTTTTTACTTATCACTGGAATATATCAATTAGTAAAATAATTGAAGTTGTATTACTATTTTTATTAATGTATAATGCATATCTAAATTTGGACCTGCTTGTCATTTTATTCAATTGGCTGTCACATGAAACTCGTTTGAAGAAATAATGATTCATTAATTCGTATACGAAGATTAGGAATGGAATATCGGAAACGTTGCACAGGATGAAATGGAAATAAATTTCTTCAATAATTTTTTGTTTTATGTGAAATATAATTCTATTATCTCTGCTTGTGATAGCCTATACTTGTTAGTCCCCGGTATGCTATCTCTTTCTTCCAGCAAATAAAGTGTAGTCTCCAAGAAATAACGTTCCGTTGTATAAGCGAGCCGTAAAACAAAGCAGATGTATCATCGTACTGCTAAATACTCTACTGCGTTTTTAAAACTTCTAAGTACTAACAACTAAAACTGATGCAAATTTAAACATGTAATTTATCTTTAACTTTTATTACAAAAGTAAAATTAATAAAATACTTACAAAGCCAAAGAGATATTTCTTCTTTCTAAATTTCAAAAATGGAGTCCTATTTCAATATATGTACAATGGTTTTTAAAAAGTTTCAAGTCATAAATAAAATTCAAATTAAAAATTAAAGTCCTAGTTCTTGAGAAAAAAAATTTCAAATTATAAGTAAGATTCAAATAAAAAAAATTGAGTTCCAGTCTCCTTGAGAAAAGTTTCAAATTTATATATAATATTTAAAAAACACATTTTCGATTTTACACCGTCGTATTGGGAAAAAAAGTACTTTTTAATGCAATTTGTTTGAATCCGCACATCAATTTATTTTTGAAATTTTAATTGTTTTGTTGTTTTTATTTAACATATTTTATTGTCGCTATTTATTTAATTTTGGCAACTCAAGTACTCCATTTCTGTAGAAAGTAAAGACAAAAAAGTTGGAAAATAGTAACTATATCTTTTGTTGCCATTTTCCCATAACAGTTTTATAAAAATATAATTAAAATACGTGCTATTTTGAAAAAAATATTGAATGATTTCTGATAAAACATGGAGTTTTTATGAACTATATTTAATTTAATTATCTACATTACAAACTAATGAAGGCATATGAATCATTAGATAGCCGATTTTTTTTTTTTTTTTTTTTTTTTTTTTTTTTTTTTTTTTTTTTGTCGAATTTCTTCATTTTTTTTTTTTTTTTGGACTTGTGTATTATTCAGAGATAGTGACATCCTATGAATACTTTACTGTACACTGTACATGTTGTTTAAGACTGGGTCGTAAATGAGGAATTCTGCAGAGGTTGCGAATGACGTCATTTTATATAAAATAAAAGCGTGTGTTTTAAGTCTTAAAACTGAAATATGTTTTGTATTATCTATATTAATATACTACATATATATTTTTTTTCATTGGGGGCGACACTAAATTCTGAAAAAGCAGAATTCCTGTTTTCTAGTTTAATACATTTTGTTTATCATAACAAAATTAAAAAAAAATAATTTTATCTATAACTATTATCAAATTAAAATTTTTCGAATGCCAGAGAAATTGAACGTTCCAAATTGGGCACGCGCGTCATAGGTTTCACAAAACCTCTCTTATGGTATTAAAATAATGATTTTTAAAGTAATATTTTTTTATTATCTACCAGAAATGTTAATACAGTAAAACTTGTAAATAACGGAGCGCGGAAATTGTCCACTATTCGGAGGTGTCCGCTATTGGGAAAACCGCAGAGATTAAGAAATTGCTATGAAATGCTTAATGTTTCGTTAATTGATTTTCATATGTCCTAAAACCTCTATTATATGATTAATCAGAAATTAAAATTACTTTTTTAAGCAATAAAACTGAAATAAAATAGTGCATACCTTTACACACTGTTTATTACATTCTTCAGCGGTGGAAAATTGGCGCAGAGGAGGAGCCTATTAACACCACTAAATTTTAGAAGTATTTTTCGGCTTATCGAATGACATAACTTCTCAGTTTTTATTAAGCTGAATAATACTATAAAATGTTTGTGGTGTCAATAGGCTCCTCCTCTGCGCCAATTTTCCACCACTGCATTCTTACGAAAAAAATCTGTTACAAAAGTTTGCTTTTGCTTGTGATTACGTGTAAATTGTTTTTCAATCTGAAATTTTAACTCTGTCAGCAGTTTTAATCCGTCTGAATCATCATTTTTTACAAAAAAATTGTGTAACTGCTCACTATATTTTGCCGTTTCTTGGAAATTCTCGATACTGCAGGAAAAACATCTCCAGCTTCAGTATGTGTTTCATTATCACTAATGGAATCAGATTTTGTCGAAAATTCTGAAGGAATATAATCTGATATATCAACCGATTCTTTTTCAGTAGGTCAATTTCTTTTAATATAAAGCCTGCTTTTTTTAAACATTGGCGTACGCTTTCCGGTTTTAAGCTTTTTGCAGTTGAGGAAATCCAAATTATAGCATCGAGAGCATTAACTCATTTTAGGCAGTTCTCAATTTTATTCATAGAATCTAACTTTGAAAGAATGTGGTGTAATAAAGCTTTCTGTACCAAACTTTAAAATTGTGTATTACGCCTTGATCAAGTGATCAATCATACTGAAGTTGTGTTTGATGGAAAAGAACACAATTTTAACATTGTCGAATCTCAAATGTTTTGAATGAGAACTTGCATTGTCCGAAAACAAGAGAACTTTTTTGTTGTTTTTTCATCCTATTATCATAGGAAGTTAACTATTCTATCATTAAAGGACTGGTTATCCACGGTTTCTTATTCGCTCTCCACACAATAAAAAAATTATTAAACTGAATGTTCTTTGGGAGACACCTGGGTTTCAGATATTTTCCAATAATAAAAGAGATTTCAAATTCTCCTAACACATTGCAACGTAATAAAATAGTGAGTCGCTCTTTTGAAAGTTTTCCGCCGGTATAGTAATCCTTTTTAAAACAGGAAGTCTTATTTGAAAAAATCTTGGCACAGAGTCCGGTTTCATTGGTATTAAAAATGTTTCTCTTCTAATAATCTTCACAAATTGATTGCAGTCGTTCATGCTAATACTCCACTTTTTTAAGATTTACAGATTTTGCTTCTCCACATATTGTTTTAAAAGAAATGTTGTGCCGAGATCGGAACTTTTCCAGCCACCAACTGGAAGCCTTAAAATCGTATAATCCGAGTTCTTTAGCGACTTTTAAAGCCTTTTCCTGAATCAAAGGCCCACTGATAGGAATGTTTTTTGAACGAACTGATGAAATAAACCAATTCAGAATTATAGAATAAATTTCAATGGAATTAGTCTTCCTCAATTTCACATTTTCGGTGTTCGTGTTAGAGTTAGTAATCCACAAATTTCTTATTTCTTCTTTATTTCGAAAACGCTCTCCCACCTGTGTTTTACCTATTTTAAAATGTTCAGCAAGTATCCGTAAACTCAACTTCTCTTTCTCAGATACATTATACAATTTCAAATTTTTCTTTTAAAGTTAATCGTTTTCTTTTTGAGGCCAATCTCGAAATATTAATCACAAACAAGAACTAAACAGTAATCGACATTGCGGAATAGTTTTTTCCTTGCTCTCGTCGCATTCTTGGCGCCTTTAATTCTCGCTGACAAAAAATCAGTATGCAATTTCCCAATAAAAAATAAATAAAATAGAGTAACTCTTTTCTTTGTTTTATAAAAGAGTAAAAATAAATAAATGAAATCGTATGTTAGGATTTCAGTGATTATTTTTCTCTTGTTCAGATTATATGACGCCATGTGTCGTCTCTGCTTTCTCTCTTCTATGTTGTGCAATGATGCAATCCAGGTAATTACTTTTTGAATTTTAAGAACAAATGTTTAACAACAAAAATAAGAACAAAAGAAATGGTTTTTTTTTTTGACACTGTATAAGATTATCAGAAAAATTGTTTGACATTGGGTATAATGAAACAAAAATACTAGTCAGCGTATTATCTATGCTGAAGTTTCATGCCAATTGTAAATGAAGTCATCGTACGTGCATCTAAAACGAAAGAGAAAATGATGTATGCATGGAATTCTGCGGATCAAGAAATTTGTACTGCTGGACATTAATCAGCAGAAAATCCTAAATCTTTCAAGGAGGGACGTTTTATTTCTCACACTGGGCAGTGTTGAGTTCAGACATTTTTCTCCGGGGAGAATTTCTGTTGCTCCTGAAAGAACAATATAGGGTACGGGGGGGGGGAAGAATTGACTTTTTGACCATTAAAAGCATAAAATCTCAAATATTCCGGGGGAGGGACATTTCAATGCTCCGGTGGGAATGACCCACCCGGGCCACCCCCTGAATTCAGCATTGTACATGGGAGGGGGGGGGGGATTTTCCGAAGCCCATCCGTGATTCCAAAATTTGTGACACATTGCCCTGATAAATTTTGAGGTTTTTTACTTTTTTTCCATTTTTTTTATCTCGTTAAAAAATAATTTTTCATCCTTTATCGCCAAAATTACTGTCCGCTATTCGGAATGCCCGTTATTCTTAGGTTAAACATACTAAAATTTAGGTTTTGGAAAACTGTCCGTTAAATAGAGGTGTCCGCTATTCGGGAGTGTCCGTTATGGAGGTTTTACTGTATATAGAACTTTAATCTAATACTTTTGCATTAAAGCTTTACTTATTGAAAAAATGATTTTTTAAATGCAAATTCTTCAGTTGATATCTGTTTTAAATATGTATCCATAAAAAACATAATTTATTGATGTAAGTTCTAAACATCCCTACAAAAACTTAGGAGAAACTTTTTATGTAATTTGTTTTTCCTCCACCGTAAGAAAAATAATTGTACTCATAAATCGAGAGATTGTTTTGTTTGCTATCTCAGTCTTCTTGAGAAAAAAACTTTCTGCACGTCACCTCTTCCATAAACAACGTTTGATAGTGTTGTCCAAAACGGCATCTGTTTTATATTCATCTTAGACGGGATCAGAAGGTAATCAAATTCGTACATTTCGAAAAAAATATTTCTGAATATATGCTTGGAGACTTTGTAGAATATATTATTCTGGCATATAAAATAGTGTAATATCTCTATCTTTATATGTTACAGCATAAATATTAGAAATATTTTAAATAGCCGTTACTACAAGGTTCGTACGGGTACCGTTATTTTCAAGGCGAAGTATCAGTATTTTTTATAAAAAGACAAATCTAGTTTAAATGCACGAAATTTCGCTTTATTTAAGTAAAGATTTTCTATAAGATAATACTGGTACCGAAGAATTTCTTAGTCTAGAAATTCACGGATCCGTACGTACCCTGTTATTATACTTTTTATTTTAAAATATCCTTACATTTTTAAGAAAAGTAATTTCCCAATACATTTTTCTAATATACAACTTATTCCGATTTCCTTAAATTATTGCTTTATTTTATAAAAATTCATAAAAATCAAGATCTAAAAATACATGTGTGGAATGCAAAACTAAAAATAATCTATATTAATGATGTGAATTATCACATTGCTACAAAGCGTAAACCAACTTAGTGAAAAATGTCCAAGCCGGGAATCGAACCCGGGTCCCTGGAATAGATCTCCAGTGCTCTACCACTAAACCACAAGGACGATGTCCAGCTTGGCATTTCTCACTTATATAAGTCGGTAAGGCTGCTACTGCAGCACAAGATAGAGAAGTCTTCATGAGCACACATTCTAGTGGCGTAACATGAGACGCAAATAAACCCAGCATCGGTGAATATACAATTTTAATTAATTTTACAACTACATTTCAGCAATGAAATTACGCTTGAAATTATTGAATATTAATGATGTGAATTATCACATTGCTACAAAGCGTAAACCAACTTAGTGAAAAAACTTGTGGTTTAACTCCTTGTGGTTTAGTGGTAGAGCACTGGAGATCTATTCCAGGGACCCGGGTTCGATTCCCGGCTTGGACATTTTTCACTAAGTTGGTTTACGCTTTGTAGCAATGTGATAATTCACATCATTAATATTCAATAATTTCAAGCGTAATTTCACTGCTGAAATGTAGTTGAAAAATTAATTAAAATTAAAAATAATCTTTTGGAAAAAAGGAATATACAAAACGCACATTACAATAGTGTTACGATATCTCTTTACGCATTGCATCCGTTATAACCAAAATGTAATAGTACACGTTCTGGATGTTTCTTTTAATAGAAAAAGACAAGTTTTACTAATTTACATCCTCATAAGTATTCTAGATATATACAATACTTTTTTCGAAATCATAAAAACTGAAGAAAAATAAATTAAACCATGAATTAAGTCGAGTATTTAATATATTTTTATTTATGTATTCAAAATTATTTATATTTTTTTCCATTTTAATTTATCCGGTGTTAATTTTTTTTTCAATCTGGCTTCCGCAAGAGTCTCTTATACTCGGGACATGGCTGGGGTTCTACGAATCTGGCTTCCGCAAAAGTGTCGGAATGAGAGCAGAATAAATCGATGCGGGCGGAAAGAGGTAGCTCGCCGCGGTGGCATATACAAATAAAAAATGAATTTTAAAGATAGTATGTAAGTCGACTTTGAAATTTAAATTGTTTATAAAGATAAAACCTATTTTTGTTTAACTGACATTTAACTGATTTACCGTAATAATATCTGTATTCATTTAATAATAGATTTAATAATAGATGTTGTGAAAGCGAAATAAAAATACGTTTAAATCTGAAATTAATCCAAGATTTGTAAAGCATTTCCCGAATACTTAAAAATATTATTAGAATCTAACATTTGTGATGCAATAAAATTTCATTTGCTCTTTTACCTTTCTTTTAATTATGATTCACTACCAATTACATTTATTGATGAAATATATCCATATTGGATACAGTAAAAACTGTGAAAATGTTTATCGCTACAGTGCTGAACAGTAAAATTTTCATTCTAAACAGGTTTTCCGTCTTAGCAGGTAAACCTTTACTGTATTCCTTTAGTCGGAGTCATGAAAATTTTCAGATTACGACAAGGCAGGATCCCGTTGTGCAAACGCTTCGTTGTACACATAAAACAAGTTTTGCATTAAAATACATTTGAAGTTCATTGGATACCATTTTTTTCTAATGATTGCTTTACGGTCGGCACATTATTGAAACATTAGAATAAAATCTAAAGAAGCGGCAGGTAGCGTTGAAATCATTTTGTGCATTCTGAAGTATATTCATAAGAGTCGCTCGAATCCAATGATCAAAATTAGGAATTAACCGACAGAATTGCTTATTGATTGCAACGGTCGGAAAAAAGTCGTATTATTCAACTTGATTTTGCTATGAAACCGTTGTCCAACCTATTATTGTGTTCTGGTTTAATATTATTAAACACTGGTCATCAAAATTAACGGATAATGACAGAAATAAAACTTAACTGATACTTATTGGAAAAAGTATTTAGAGAAATTTTTACAAAACCAGTAGTTAACATAGATTACAATGTTAGGCAGTTCATTAATCTCAAAATATTGAAATAAAAACACCAAATTTATGGAAATTGGAAAATTATGGAAAAATTAAGTCACATTTTGTGGAAAATACTATAATATAGTGTAATCTTTAATATACTACTTTAAAATAGGGTAATCTTTAATATAGTGTATGGTTACCTCGAATACATATGTATACCTCTTTATTAGATAGTCTTCACCAATGGGCGGATCTAGCCATGTGGAATTCCACGCTACTCTTCTAAATGTGCACTATTCAGCTCCTGGAGGGTCCGGAGAGGATTTGGCGGGCTGCAAGTCAGAGCCCTAAGGAATCCCACGCGTGCACAATCGGGTTCAAGCCGGGTGAGTAAGGTGGAAAATCCATTTGAGTGATATCTTCTGTATGTAAGTATTCTGACACCAGGTACGCACGATGTGACCGAGAATTGCCATTCATTAACAAAAACACTGGGCCAGCAGCACTCCTAAACATTCTATCTTGGGGTTCCAATGCTTCTTCCACATATCATTCGAGCGGTAACAGAAAAACTTGAAAGATATGCAGCCAGGTACGGCTATTTGACATAATTCTCCCCAAACCATTAAACCGCGGGTCGTGCGATATTTCACGGACAAGGGGAGACAAGTTGCATGTTCCTTCTTTTCTCCAGATCAAAACACGTCTAGAATCAGTGTTCAAACTGTATCTGGACTCGCCAGTAAACAATACTCGGGCCCAGTCTTCTTGGCGCCATTGAACAAGATGACAGGAACAGTTTAACACTAGAACTCCCGGAAATTTTACTTAAGTTTCATAAAAATATTTGACACCAGAATTTTTATTTAATTTATTTGACTGATTTATTTAACGCAAATTTGCGTGGTTTAAATTTAACTTGTTTTATGAAAGAGTTTCTAGTTCCACTTGACATTTAATCATATAGTCGGAGTCGGATTGATTCCTTCCGGGCGTTCTAGTGTTAACACCTTAATTCTCCCTGCCGTGATATTCACGGGCTGTGTCCTTTATTCAGATATTTTGATTCCCACCAGTTTTATAAAATAGTGTAATTGGCTTTATTATAGTGTCATTTTACCTGTCATTAAATTAGGTTAATATTTCTTTTTCAAAAAAGTGGTGCTAATAAGCAATTTGAATTTTAAACCGTAATTTAATGCGACTGTTAGGGTATTAAACCGGCCTCTTTGAAAGCTGAACTGAGTGGGACACAGACTAAGGGTTTTCTCGCATTCAGGCCACTCTTGTTATACCTACATAAAACAGCAGAATGGCTAATTCCAGTTGCTGTGGCAGCAAGAAGGTCTGAAATGAAATCTCTTGAAGTCACTTTGCGGTTTCTGCGAGCCGACAATGACATAATGCGATCTTCGAATACAGTTATTGCTCTTGGTGACCCTAGGCCTGACTATCTGCCAATGGATCCAGTCCTTGAAAAGAGTCCCATGCTCTTGTTATGACAGTTTGACGGATATTCAACTCCTGTGTGATTCCTTCTGTGTTTGACCTCCCTTCATTCTACACATTATTCACCACTTTTGGCATTCGATTAAATTATGCCTTTGAGCCAAAACTAATGAATACTGATTACTCTCAGGCAACACATTCACTTTAACCCTTCATGTACTGAATTGTGAATTCATGAAAATTTTATCTTCTAACGCATTTTACGGGAATTTTTGAAACTACATTAGAAGATTTACATAGTCATTTAATATATTTTAAAAGGCTTTTAGAAGGATTGAAGGATTTGAAAAGATTAATTAAATTTAAATTGCTAGGGTTTTTGTGCAATATTTATAACTCGACTCAAATCTTTTATTTTAAATATTTTCTTAGCGTTTTGTAGAATTAGGAAATGTACAAATATAATATTCTTATAATAGAAATATAGAAATATTTCCTAATTGAAAAATCCCCCCCTCCAATGCCAAGAAAGCTGAAAAGATGTAAAGGCAAAAGAAATCATTCTTTTAAAAATATTTTTGTTTTGTTTAACCGATAAAACTTTTGGAACAAGATAAAGTATTTCTCCTGTAAATCATTCAAAACTTATTACAACAAAACGATGTATTAAATGAATTTTATAACAAGTTATTTTAATGGTACTTATAAATACCGTTATTAGATAAAGGGTTAATTTTTATTACAGACCAGAATTACAAGATGTGTTTATTGCGCACCACATTGTCAATCACCGAATTTGCATATTTGCGCTGCTAACGTATTCGCGGAAGTGCAATTTCGTATTCAATTGTATTTAATTAACATAAATAATTGCAGCATTGAGCATTTGTTGAAACATTATCTTAGTGAGCATATTTTTTCTCATCATCCTTTAATTTTGATGACCAGTGTATATTTGTTATTAGTCACTGTTAACTTTATTTGTTTACACTAGAGTGATCGGAAATCTTACTGAAGTTTTGTAAAAATAATTTTCCCTAATTTTTATTTAAACTTTTTACATTAAAATTAATTTATTTAATTAATATAACTGTTTTCCCTTCAGGGGGTGAGCAATTGTGTTTCTGTAGTGTTGAACTCACACCGGAATTTTCGGAAAAAATTATTTCAAAATAAGGAAGAGCAATTTTACAAATTTTTCCCACCAAAGTTATAAAAGTAAAATTTTATTAAAGGTTTCTGGTGCAAATCTTGATTAAAATTAGGTGGGATATAGGATTAAAGCTACGTAAAAAATGTAAAGTAGTTTCCGTTTTCAATAAATATAACTGTTTTCCCTTCAGGGGGTGAGCAATTGTGTTTCTGTAGTGTTGAACTCACACCGGAATTTTCGGAAAAAATTATTTCAAAATAAGGAAGAGCAATTTTACAAATTTTTCCCACCAAAGTTATAAAAGTAAAATTTTATTAAAGGTTTCTGGTGCAAATCTTGATTAAAATTAGGTGGGATATAGGATTAAAGCTACGTAAAAAATGTAAAGTAGTTTCCGTTTTCAATCAACAAATATTCTTCAATTAATGCTTATAATATCTCTTGTACCATTGATTATAATTGAAAGAGTTTGTATGTAAGTTTCAAGAGGGTTTAAAAATGAATTTGCTTTATAATTTTTACCATGCTGGTGCGAAAATTATCCATCAACACAAATTTTACATAAATACATTTTCATTTATTATGTATGATCGTATATCATAATTACTTATTTCTCAAAAGTATACAAAACGTTAAAATAGTTTTTTTTTTATGCATATGAATTATTTATATTATTAAGAAGAAATTAATACTCTTTCATCTATGGGTATTTTATACATTGAAAACAATTTTTTTAATTAAACGTTTAAATATACCTAATGCTCTTTTAACTAAACTCGAAATTCACCTTTTTAAATAAGTTAATATTTATTTTAACGGTGTAAATATTATAAATACTGATTAAAAGAAATGATACACATTTCTACGATGCATACGCGTTTATTATCAAACTTCTTTAACGCTCTTTCGAATCATAAATATCAATTTCGGAACATATAATTCGGAATTTTTACAATATTAGATAATTCTCCGAAATATGTTATCGATCATACTTATTATAAAAAAAAAACATAAAGGAGATTTAACGATGATGTCTTATGAAATCCGAAAAAAAATTGTAAAAAAAGAACTTTTTATAAAGTCAGTTTTTTTCTGCCTGCAAAGTGAAAGGAAAACTTCAGAATACTGCATAAAAAGAACGTATCAATATTATATATTTCTATCAGGTTAAAACATTAGCAGATGTTTAAAACATTGTCAGTAAGTTCTGCTCTTATTCCTAAGGGTTCGCGATGAGAAGGGAGATTCGAAACCGACATCAGTAAAAGATTAAGAAATTGTTCTATGAAATTAATATGAGTAAACACTGATTGTGACAAACAATTTTCCCTTTCTTGTTAGTATTTTAGGAGTCTTTTCATTTAATTAGAAATAGAAGTTTACGAAAAGCCACAGTAACGATAAATAATATGCGCAAATGTATGTAATAATTTTGAGGGTTGTCAGTTGGCAGTCAATGATATTATTAACTAAAACACTTTACGTTTTTCACCGACAACATGAATTTTTCAATTGTCTTGGCGAAAACGATATGTAATGATAAATAACACGCGCAAACGTATGTAATGATTTTGAGAGTTGTCAGTTGGCAGCCTGCTTATTTGATTTTTTTTAAATATCAAGCCGTCAATAACTGTTGTATTGTTTCAAACCTAAATGGTCTTTCTGCAATGCACAAAGCTCCCCTACTATCAGTTCTTAAAATCAATTAGATCTAAATATTGCAATTCAAAATTAATATATTTTGTGCTTTTTAAACATTTTTTGTCAGTCAAACGGTAATTTTTTCACAAGTTTTAAAAAATATTAATACAGATTACTTTTGAATAATTATGGGAAATGATAGATTGATTAGAGAGTGGTTAACTAACTGTTATACAGACATGCAAATTATTGAATTAGCAGAATTCAGAAAATTACATTGGTAGCTGTTGGCAGAACAGACTTTTAAAACTTGTGCTAATTTAGGACTATAATATATTTTTTTTCGTCAACTAGCGAGAAGTGACTAATCAGACTTGACAAATGGAAAAACTAGATCAATTTTTTTTCTTCGTCACCAGAAATATTTTGTAATTTAAGTATTGCGCGGCAGCGCAATACTTATATATCTCCAGTGTCACTTCTCAATGTTAATTTAACATGGAAAAGCCTATGCAGATGATAACTTTTTAATTTTTTCTTCCCACATTTTTGTCCCTGATGCCACTCATTTTTTATTCTTTACTATTTCTAATAATATTATAAATTTAAAGTTTAAAAACGTTTGCCTGACGTCAGGGTCAAAACGAATGGTAAAATGGCTTTGCATATGGGTGAATAATAACCCAGAGATAAACATGGGCCATTTTTTTTTTTTTTTACATTACTCAATTATTTTTCTTAATAATTCCAATTTTCGCTTTTTTTCATTGAAAATCAACGGACATTTTTCATAGAAAATGTAACATTTTTACTTCATTGTTGCAAAAATTTCAAAAGCCGTAATAATAATTTATTTCTTTTCAATTGAAAGATTTTCACGTGAAATATTAAATTGAGCTATTTTTTTTTTCAAAAATTAAAAAAGTGAATATGGCTTCATAGTGGAAATAAAAGGATATTTTCAGAATACGTTTTTGCTATGGGCAAGTTTATATTTTAGTAAAAAGTTTCTAATGGATAGCTATTTTTACGCAGGTAGCGAACTTAGTGGGGAATTACATAACTTAAAATTTTAAAATGTATTTTTTTCCGAGATGAGAACTATTTATACCTCAGGATAAACTTAGGTAATAGTTTTCTGATGTGTTTACATCACACCTTGGGAGGGAATAAATATTAAAAATTTAAGTAAAACTTTTATTTTTTATTGTATCACAGATATAATATTGTAAAATATTAGCAGTAAGGATTGAATACAAAGCATTCCTGAGTGGGAAATAGGGTATCTAAATTTAATTAAAGTTAATTTTTTATGCTTTGATTATAGATTTTTTACGTTCAGATTGGAAGTTTTTGTCCAAACTACCTCAACCTGCATTACTACAGTGGTGAAACATTTTGAATTACACATTGGTAAACTGCATCCCACACTGTGATGCAATACCGCATACATCAAAGCCTGATGATGATACACTCTATTAAATTTGAAATGCGTTCGTCTGAGTGCAGTAGTTATTAAAAAAACTTGACATATTAAACAAAAACATAATTTGAAGAACAAATTAAAAAAACAAAATTTATTTCCTACATTGTTTAAGCCCGAGAAGGGACAGATATTAAGTTATTTCATTCCATTAATTCTACATTTAATGTTAAATTTTTGTAACAAATTAGTTAAGCCAATTGAAGATTAAAAAATAAAAATAAAATTCATACAATATGATACTTAAAACACCCTAAAAAATTAGATTCCGTTCAAATGAAATCGAAATAAATCTTAGACTTTTTTTAAGTTTTGTATTTTGCATGCATCTGATCATTTTATGAACAATTGTCCTAAACATAATACAAAATCTGCAATACAAATATTTTCAATTAAAAATGGAAGAAATCTAAGATTTATTTCTATTTCATTTGAACGGAATCTAATTTTTTAGGGTGTTTTAAGTATCATATTGTATGAATTTTATTTTTATTTTTTAATCTTCAATTGGCTTAACTAATTTGTTACAAAAATTTAACATTAAATGTAGAACTAATGGAATGAAATAACTTAATATCTGTCCCTTCTCGGGCTTAAACAATGTAGGAAATAAATTTTGTTTTTTTAATTTGTTCTTCAAATTATATTTTTGTTTAATTAATTTTATAAGTAGAATCATTGCTCGTATATAATTTGCTAGAGTGATATCTGCAACTATTCAAGCTAGTACTAGGAACTCAGCGCGTCCTGATGTAAAATAAAAAACAAGCAGGAAGCATGAATTCTGCTTTTTCAGAATTTAGTGTCATCCTCAATGAAAAAAAAATGTCTATAAATATATGTAGTACAAAACATATTTCAGTTTTATGACGTCATTTGCATCCAGTGAAGAGTTCCACGTTTACGATTCAGTCTTAAACAATATCTATAGAAAAGTATGAATATGACAGCACTGTCGTGGAATAATACTCAAATCCAGCAAAAAAACGACGTCGTCACTCAATAAACTATATAAAAAAAAAGTCGGGTATCTAATGATTCATACGCCTTCGTTTGTTTGTAAAATTAATATGGATACAGAAAATTAAATATCGTTTATAGCAGCTCCATGTCTTATCAGAAATTATTCATTTATATTTTTTCAAAATTCGGAAAATGTACGATGGCAAGGTTTTTAATGACAATGTACGGTCAATGTTTCTAATCATAAAATTAATTATAAAATATTTGTTTTGACAAAGAAATAAAAAGTGATGTTCACTTCCCACTTCAAAATTAATAAAAAAAATCCATTTCTGTTTTTAAATATTAAATGAAAGCTTGTTTGATTGTGAAAATTTTGATACCTCATTTTTACTCATACGGCAATTATATCGCGATATATTTTAAATTTTGTTAATACTCCAAGTGCAATTAACCACACAAATTAAAACTTTAAATGACTTTTTCTCCATTTTCATATTTTCTCCACTTTCATCTATTAAAAATGCTAATAGTCCGGGTGATACGGTTGAGAAAACTGCAAATCGTGATAAGAATATACCGCTTGGTGAGTACCTACTTTATGTTAATACAATGCATTTCAGAGGGGGAGGCATCGCGAAAAGTCGTGGGTATTCAAGATGGCGGCTGTTATTCAAAATGGCGCCATTTTCTGAATTTTCTTACTATACATCATATAAATGTGTGTTTCAGGTCGATTTCGATGGTTTTAAAGTCAAAAATATCTTTTCAATACTTTCTGTCATAGTTGAATGGGTTTATGAAATCAGTTTGTCTGTTTGTTTGTCTGTCTGTCAGCTTGCCGTTCCATGCTTAAACTCGCTTAAATATCACTACTCGCTTAAATTCATTCAGATTGTCGTGTAATTTATATGTTATTGAAGTTTACAATAACATGTTCGGAAAAAAATGAAGTGTATAGCTTTTACAGTCCGTTTACAGGATCCTCAAAAGAATTCCATTGCGTTATTGTCTATTAGTCCGGGTGCTACGGTTGAGAAAACAGCAAATTGTGATAAGAATATACCGACTGGCGAGTATCTACTTTATGTTAATACAATACATTTCAGGGGGGGAGGCATCGCGTAATGCCGTTGGAATTCAAGATGGCGGCTGTTATTCAAAATGGCGTCGTTTTCTGAATTTTCTTACTATACATCATATGAATGTGTGTTTCAGGTCATTTGGATGTTTTTAACGTCACAAATTTATTTTTAACACTTTCTGTCATAGTTGAATGGGTTTATGATATCAGTTTGTCTGTTTGTCTGTCTGTCTGCTTGTCGTTCCACGTCCTAACTCGCTTAAATATCGCTAATCGCTTAAATTCGCTCAGATTGTCATGTAATTTATATATGTTATTAAAGTTTACAATAACATGTTCCGAATAAAAATTGAAGTGTATAGCTTTTATAGTCCGTTTACAAAACCCTCATAAGAATTCCATTACGTTATTGTCTATGGGGGGGGGGGAATAATCGTTTGCATACTCTCTGAAACATATTCAAATTGACATACATCAGCGAGGTGCACTACAAGATACTTACTATAGAATAAGGTGTGCATCGTATTTATCGTTTATTTACAGTGACACACCAAAAAAAGAATACGTGTGTTTGTAACTCGTGTGTAAATTCTATAAAGATCATCAGCTAAATCACCTTTTTTGAGTGGAGCTGTTAAGTATGAAAAAACTGCATTTTCTGATAAAGATATCCTGAATAATCAGTATCTACTTTATATTAATATAATGCATATAAGAATTTGAGGCATCGTGCAAATTCATAGGAATTCAAGATGGTTGTTGTTATTCAAGATTGTTTACATTTTTATTTCTATACATCATATGAAAGCATCTATGATGTCAATTTCGATATTTTTTAACTGAAAAATTCACTTTTTAATATCAGAAATACGCTTAAAATGAAAATAGTACAGTTATTAAAATGTTTTTGTATTTTATAGTGAGAAAAATGAAAGGAATAATTAAATAAGAAAAGGAATTTTTATTAATACCTTAATTATACAAGATATTAAAAAAGTCCTTCCGGCCAGTGCCGGGAGGAAGCGGTTGCTTTCATATTCCTTATTTTTAAAAAGCCAACTTATATTATTCAAACACACGAAGCTCAATTAAGTGGAAACCGAATGTAGGAGATTCAATACTAATTTTTATCAATATTAAATCATTATGAATGAGAATTTCGCGAAATTAGTCAGCTTTATCCAAGCTGCTTTTATTTAAAGTCACTTATATCTCGCTGCCAAATTCGGCGATTTCTTAAAGTGCCTGCCATTTTAAGACAACGTGGTAGATGAGGCTAATCAGTGAACTTGGTCGAGACCTTAGTAATTGCTGTGCACATGCTCACTCATATCGGAATCGGTTGATATATACGAGTGCTGTCGCAGGCAAAAAATCAGATTTTTCAAAATGTCACCCACTTTAGAAATTGAAACTGCTATATCTGAGCCATTTTTTAAGATAAAGACAAACAAAAAATGCTCCTGAATCCTTATATCAAGGTCAAATACTTAAGAAAGAAACCTTTTCAATTTCTGATTTTTTTGCACCTCACTTTAAATATAATTTTTTTTTATTTAATGGCCGCCATTTTGAAACAAGATGGCTGATGAAGCTGGCCAGCGAACTTGGTCGAGATATTGATGTATACTATCCACATGCCTCCTTCCATCGAAATAGGCAAATAAGTGTGGTATCGCGTGACAAATACAAGATCGTTTCAAAGTGTTAGCCATGATAGAAATTCAAAGTGTTATAATTCAACCACTTTTTAAGATATAAACAAAAGAACAAATTTTCAGAAACAAAAACTGCTCCAGAATCTTTGTATCAAGGCCAAACACATAAAAAGAAACTTTTTCATTTTCCAATTTTTTAATACCTCATTTTAAATTTTAAATTCCCTTTTTTTTAAATGGCAACCCTTTTGAAACAAGATGGCGAATGAAGCTGGCCAACGAACTCGGTCGAGACATTGGTATGTACTATGTACCAACCAAGTTACATTCAAATCGGTTCATAAATACTCCTGTTATCGCGTGACAAAAATCAGGTCGTTTTAAAATGTCAGCCACAATAGAAATTCAAAATGTTATAACTCAGCCATTTGTTTAGATGTAGACGAAACAAAACCTGTTCCGAAATCTTTGTATTAAGGTCAAACACATACAAAAAAAATCTTTTTCATTTTCCAATTTTCTGGTATCTCATTTTAATTTTTTTTTTAATTTTTTTAAATGGCCACCATTTTGAAACAAAATGGTGAATGAAGCTGGTCAACGAACTCGGATGAGTTATTTGTATGTACTACGTACACACCAAGGTACATCCAAATCGGTTCATAAATACGTCTGTTATCACGTGGCAAAAATCAGGACGTTTCAAAATGTCAGCCACGCTAGAAATTCAAAATGCTATAACTCAGCCATTTTTTAAGATATAGACGAAACAAAAACTGCTCCCGAATCTTTTTATCAGGGTCAAACACATAAGAAAAAAATATTTTTTCAATTTTTATTTTTTTGCTACCACATTTCAAATTTAAATTTTTCTTAAAATTTTAAATGGCCGCCAATTTTAAACAAGATGGCGGATGAAGCTGGCCAACGAACTCGTTCGAGACATTGGTCTGTACTATGTATAAACGAAGTTACATCCAAATCGGTTCTTAAATACGCCTTTTATCGCGTGACAAAATTCAGGACGTTTCAAAATGTCAGCTTCGCTAGAAATTCAAAATGCTATAACTCAGCCATTTTTTAAGATATAGACGAAACAAAAACTGCTACGGAGTCTTTGTATAAAGGTCAAATACATAAGAAAAAAATATTTTTCCATTTTCAATTTTTTGGTACCACATTTCAAATTTTAAATGGCCGCCATTTTGAAACAAAATGGCGGATGAAGCTGGCCAACGAACTCGGTCGAGACATTGGTATGTACTATGTACACACCGAATTACATCCAAATCGGTTCATAAATACGGGAGTTATATATATATATATATATATATATATATATATATATATATATATATATACAGGTGGTTTTCAAAATAATGGAAACACTTGTGAATGAAAGGGATATTTAAGAATTCCCTTCGTAAGCATTAAAATATAATCTTAGCTACCAGATTTTTTTTAATATAAAAAGTACATGTATTAGGTAGTATGATAGAGCTCTAGAAGAGTTGTCTACGTTTTGATTTTTTTTTGTCAGAAGCGTAAAACGTCGGACCTCACAGATTTTCAAAGAGGCCAAATTGTAGGAGCCCGACTAGCTGGAGCAACGGTGACCGAAACATCCCAGCTTATAGGCGTTTCTAGAGGTATGGTGTCTAAAGTCATGACAGCATACACACAGCTAGGAAAGACAAGCTCAGCAAAGCAAATAGTGGACGGAAGGAGAAGCTGAGTGAAAGAGACCGACGGGTATTGAAGCGGATTGTAATGTCTAAAAAGAAAAAAACTGCAGCCAAAGTGACCGCAGAGCTCAATCAGCATCTGGATTCTCCAGTGTCAACAATTACAGTTCGGAGATACCTTCATAAAGAGAACATTTACGGCAGAACAGCAATTCCCAAGCCACTTGTCACATATGCTAATGCCAAACGTGGTGTAGAGTGGTGCCACAACCACAAAACCTGGTCGATTGATAAGTGGAAGACTGTTATATGGTCAGACGAATCATCTTTCACATTGTTCCCCACAACAGGACGGGTACATGTCTGGAGAACACCTGCACAAGCGTATGATCCTGATTGCCTCCGTCCAACTGTCAAGCATGGAGGTGGATCGGTCATGGTATGGGCAGCCGTATCATGGTTTTCTGCTGGTCCAATCATAACCCTGAAAAGAAGGATCACTGGGGAGAAGTATAGAGAAGTTTTAGCTGACCAGGTCCATCCCATGATGCAAATTTTGTTTCCTGCAGGAGATCGAATTTTCCAAGATGATAATGCCCCTATTCATGCAGCCAGAGTTGTCCAATCATGGTTTGATGAACATGAGGATGAGGTGGAACATCTACCTTGGCCCGCACAGTTCCCAGACCTCAACATAATCGAACCGTTGTGGTCTATTTTAGAGCTTTCAATCCAGAATCGATATCCTCCACCGGCATCTCTCACGGAACTTTCACAATATCTCCATGAAGAATGGTACAATATTCCTCTAAACACTATTCAGAATTTGTATGATTCGATTCCCAGGCGAATCCAAGCTGTATTACATGCCAAAGGCGGTCCTACGCCATATTAATAAAGAATTCCTTCAAAATCTAGGGTGTTTCCATTATTTTGATAACCACCTGTATATATCAATTTTGAACGGAGGGTGGTTTCGGGGTCTGGGGGTCATGATCGATGAAAATATACCAAATTTTTTTTGAAATCGCTTTCATCCGAACGGCTGCAATAGGTAGCTTTATGTAAAGAAAGCTACCTAAAAATTGCATGTTACATTTAAAGATAGAGAATATAAAAACTTCATTTTGTATCATTATATTTCTGACATTCCTTTTTGGAATTGCACAATAATGTGAAGAATGTCTATCCTTTCTATAGCCGCACTTATTTTTACAGATTTTGCACATACAATTTACGTCAAACACACTTTTATACGATGAATAGTAGGAAAATTGCAAGAATTCCAGAAACTGACGCCATTTTGAATAACAGCCGCAATCTTGAATTCCTACGACTTGACGCGATCCCTCCCCCTTTTATATGGATGGTTTTAATATAAAGTAGATACTCACCAATTGGTATATTCTTATCACGATTTGCTGTTTTCTCAACTGTAGAACCCGGAGTAATAGACAATAACGTAATGGAATTCTTTTGAAGGTCCTGTAAACGGGATGTAAAAGCTATACACATCAAATTTTTTTTCCGAACATGTTATTGTAAACTTCAATAACATATAAATTACATGGCAATCTGCGTGAATTTAAGCGAGTAACGATATTTAAGCGAGTTTGAGCGTGGAACGACAAGCAGACAGACAGACAAACAAACAGACAAACTGAATTCATAAACTCATTCAACTATGACAGAAAGTGTTAAAAAGATATTTTTGACGTTAAAACCATCGAAATCGACCTGAAACAACCATTCACATGATGTATAGTAAGAAAATTCAGAAAATGACGCCATTTTGAATAAGAGCCACCATCTTGAATTCCCACGGCTTTACGCGATGCCTCCGCCTCTGAAATGCATTGTATTAACATAAAGTAGATACTCACCAAGCGGTATATTCTTATCACGATTTGCAGTTTTCACCTTATTTTGGTACTGTAGCACTCGGACTATAAGGCTTTTTTTGTATTTGTGATGATAAGAGTTTTACATTTTTTTGTATAGGTTCTTTAATATATATGCGAAACATCTGCTCATGGAATTAGCCTCCAGGTTTTTTGTTATATTTTTTTAAATAACAGTATATGAAGATGTGTTAGATTTCATTGTTTTGTACTATATGTATATCAGTAAAAAAATTATATTTAATGTAGTATTAGTTGTGTCTGAAAATCAATGCGCAGTCTTCTGTTTTGAATCTCTTAAAAAATTGGGGAAAATATCAATATTTAAAAAAAAAAAATCCCTGCCGGCTTGGCCTACACGCGGAGGTAGATTTCGAAGTTAAGTACTAATTTCAGCAACAAAAACTAAGTCAAGATTAGCGATAAACACAGTTTAAAAATTTTATTCATTTATCTGCTTTATTTTTAGCAACGTTTATTAACAATTACTTGTTCTGAACTTTTAAAATAAGCATTATACAAAAATCGATAGAAAATCATTTATGACTTTGCAAACTTTTGAAGCAGAATTAGGGCTAAATATTGCTATCGATACCAAAATCATTACCTAAATTTATGAAAAGAATGCTAGTAATCATTCTAGTATATAGTCCTCGCGCATCAAAACTTTTAAATTCAAAAGCACTTACGAAGATCCCTATGTATAAACCGTCAAAATCTTTGAAAACAATAAAAAAAGACAGATAAGACGACCAGTCATTGAATAAAGTGAAGTAAATAAGCATAATGCTTTTATTTTTTTTTCTTTTAAATAACGGCATAAAAAAATCTTTCATCTAAACTGGCATTTCGTTTCCATTTTCTCAGATTCAATTTAAAAGCTGGGAAAGGGCCGACTTCATACCGAATATTATTTGAATATTATTTCTCATGAATATATTCTTACGTTAGATTAATAATGCGTAGACTAACACATTATTTGATTTTTAAAAAAATATTTTACATTCGTACGTTTAAATTAAATAATTGTTTTTTAATTAACGATCCTAATTTATTTTTCAATATCATATATAATTTTCTCCATTGAATACAAACATGGAGAAGTAGAAGTGTTTTAGTGTTTAGCGTTCTAAAAGTTTTCTTCTGCTAAAAATGTTTGTGATAAAATAATATTACAGAGTATGCATCGTCTTATCGTTAACCAATAGCTAATTCCCAACTTTAGAAGTGTGTTTTGAATTACAAGATTTTGTTGTTCTTCTTGCTATCAACAGCTTTACATCAAAATAATTGCTCTTTTAAAAGTTAAGATATTAAATAGTTATACTGCCTTACATCCTTTAATTTATATTCAGAAGAAAACGTTTTCGTTTACTACCAAAACTAACCGAGTTACGATTCTCTGTTTTTCAGCATATTCTCGGGCACTAAAAATGCGTTTAAAGAAATAAAATAAAATAAAAATAAAAAATATTTTATAATGTGTTTTTATAAAATACACATAAAAATTTACAAATATCACATTCAATATCTGGGCATATTAAAGGAAGTTATAAAAACGTTTTTAACCCCTTAAAGGGCAGTGGGATAAAATATACCCCACCTAATTTAAATAAGATTCTCACCAGAAAATTTTAACCAAATTTTATATTTTTAACTTTGGAGGAAAACCGTTGAATAATAATTTTTCCTTATTTAAAAATAAAATTTGTGGATTATTCCGATGAGAATTCAATATTTAGAGACATTTTTGCTTGTCCCTCAAGGGGTTAACTCCGTAGCGACCCTGAAATTTTTAAGAAATTCAAAGTAAAATCGTTTTATCATGATTGAACAACATATTAAACTCACAAATATTAAGCAATTAATTTATTAGTTTGATTGTCTAAAAGGGACTGCTCTGACTAGGAAACTAAGTCTGTAGAGCATATTGCCTCTCCCGTTCGCCTTTATTAAGGTCTAAAAGAACATAGTTTTCAGACAATACTTGGCCGAAGCGGAGTCTGCCAGGCCTGAGGCTCACGCGACAGAGGGCAGGACTGAGGAAGAAAATCATCAATGTAACACAACGGGCTCTGCGCGCTAGGGCAAAAACTGCCCCCTCGTGACAAGAAGCAGGAGAGGAGAATGAAGCATGTTGCAAATGAGTGCTGTTGCGAAGAATCTATGCTGGAGCACAATAACAGTCCAGAATTTTTTATGGTTGTTGGTAGTGGCGTTTAGACGCCTGCTTGGCGTTCTTGCTGCAGTATGTTCATCACGCCAGACCGCTAGAATGTGAGTGTAGAAATTTCCATGAGATATTTATAAATTTTGTTTAGTTTTGCCAGCAGTGTTGGACGAGAAAATATATTAAGAAACCAGGGTTTGGGTGGAAAAAGGAGATAATCTTAAATGTCAGGTTTCAGTCAGAGCACAGTGGTAGTACATGTGATTTGGGGAGTCTACCTGAGAGGTGAAGAGGTGAGAGGTGAAGAGCTTAGCTGAGAGGTGAAGAGGTGCAATAGGGTTTCTTTAATATTCTTTAAATGGGCCATGCCCTGTAAGGAAGGCGGTGGTGAGTTGGGAGAGGATATATAAATCTCTTGAGACTTTGGGGATTATATCATAGGTACGTCCCTTATCATATATATACGTCTCTTGTCAGACTCATCCCACCTGGCCTGCCAGGATAATCTTTTAGGACTCGTCTGACGTGGGAGGGGGTAACCGGGAGTACGAAATCTACTGAATGGTACTCTGTTGCAGCCTGTGCCAAAGCATCGGACCGTTCATTGCTTTTAGTGTCAATGAGGGCTGATAAGAGACCAAGGGAGGTTTTATGGATTAGTAATGGAAGTTGTTGTTTTATTTTAAAGGTTATTGGATGCTTGGTGTAGACCCTAACAAAAGTACCTAACAAAGACCTAGGGTGTAGACCCTAACAAAAGACCTTACTGTAGACCCTAACAAAAGGAAAAGATTGCTCAGAAATCCATTCCAGTGTCCGCAGGATTGCGAGAAGCTCCGCTTAGTATACGGTGTTAAGATCCTGCTGGCCAACTGATGGGTCACGCCCATTGCTCATGACACAGAAAGCTATTGCCGCCCCTGATTCGGTACGGGATCCATCGGTGTAGACGGTTGGATCTCTGGTTGGTTTATAGGAGTTCTTTATTGGATTTACTTGGAGATGAGATGACTCCTTCGCAGGATGCAGGATCCAGCTGCTAACTTTCGTCTGTATGTCTTGTGTTTGGTAAGAATGTGTGTGTTGTTGTGTCGTGCTGTAACTAAAGTATCTTATTTCTGAGGTGATCATATTCTAGCGTGATGCTAATGGGAGGGATCCCCGTTATCATTGCGAGAGCCCCTGTGGAGATCGTTTTGTATCCTCTGCTCATTTGAAGTAAAAACATCCTTTGAGTAGAGATTAGCTTATCTTATTAGCTTAGCATCGCTTAAATATTAGTAGTTATTTAATTATGCGGTGAACTTCTGTTAGTGCGGAGACATAAGGGAAGCCGATTTTTGTCCGAACTTACCGATCTCCGCATCAAACCATAATATGAATCTGTTCCGTATAAAAATAATCCCTTTCATTAAATTACTTGAATTCAAGATTTTAAAGAAATTAATTAGATTAGAACATTATGCTAAAAGAAACAACATTCCTTGAATTTACTATTTTTAGGAAAAATTAAAACTAAAGATAATATTTTTATCTAAAATGAACTAATTACTCAGCAGAAACAATAAACATACTGTAAAAAAGATGTAACTTTACTGCCTCCAATTTTATGGAGTAATTTAACTTATATAATTATGTAATTTAAACTGATATAACTGGACTGGTGTAATATTACATATTTTTGTAACGTAATAACAGTTATATCGGTTAAATTACTCAATAAAATGAAGGCAGCAATGCTGCCACCAATTTTATGGAGTAACGTTACACATTTTTTTCGCAGTGTACAAATAAATTACCGCACTTAATTTAAATTACATAATTTAAATTTACTTAAATTATTAATTCACTTTTCTTTATAGATCGTGGAACAAGTGATCTTTTTAATCTTTTTCTAATTTTGCGACAATCGCCTAAATTTAGTCTGGGACATTAAATTTTGTTTGGTAAGGTCGGTGAATAGACAGTAGCATTGTTTCAACCTCCGATGTTGTTGTTTTAGAAATTTTACCTTTTACTTCATCAATGTCACTAACAATTTATTGTGGTCCCTATAAAAAATGTTGCACTAAAATGGCTTTTAAAAAAGTAGTGTACAAAACGAATGTCTTTAACCCTAGAACTACCGAAAATTTTACTCAAGTTTTATAAAAATATTGCACATCAGAATTCTTATTTAAAACTATGGAACTTATTTACTTAACTCATTATTGTCTGGTTTACACATTTAGTTTATTTTAAAGAAATTTCTGGTTAGAATAAATATTTCGAATGTACTCATCGGGCCCATTGGACCCGTCTGGTAGACGGAGGGTTAAATTCTGCCTGGTTAGTTGTGAAAAGCATGTACGTAATGTCCGATGCATTAGCGATGTCCTTTTAATTATAAAATGATAGGGATAAACGAAACTGTCTTCATTAACCAGGGATAGGTCATAAGCAAAGTCGCAATAACGAGTGTCCGCTATATTTATTTATTTTTAATATAAAATTAATTCTTAATGTTAAAATTTAAAAGAACTCTTACCAGAAAAATAGACGAGTTAAGACTTTTAATATTTGACATGTCATTTTTTGTGAGTTCCAGTTGTGTCTAAATTTCATTCAAGTACCTAAGTTGTCCTCAGGGATAGCTTAGAATCTACAGCAAAGAGAAAAGACGAATATATACCTATCTATAGAAAGTTTCGAAAAGGGGGCTACTCTGTGTAATCTGTCCTAAGTTATTTGTTCATCGACAGTGCCCTCACATTAATATAAACTTTTCCCGTTTTTTACCAATGACCCCTAGATTGAAGAAAGCCGTGAGAAATTTTAAAATAATGATAATGACATCTGTCTAGAGCTAGACTAAAAAGCGATTCTTTTAATTGTACGTAATATCTTTAATCTTTAATCTTTAATAATTTTTTTCAGAAATAATATCGATAATATAATAAATAAACGGTCAAGTACGAGTTTTACTCGCGCTCAGAGGTTTCCGTACAAAAATATATGAATTATTAACTGTATTATTAAAAAAATCGCTACAAAAAGAAACATAAGACTTTGTAAAAAACTATAAAACGTAGGGTTTGGTATAGCTGTATATATACCAGAAAATTATGAATGGGTATACCGTAAAAGTTCACAGAGACTAAATAATATCAAATATTGCTATTATTTTTAACACTTATTTAAAATCTTATTCCAATCTGTTTGTGATGAGCTTATTCCGGCACTGACACTAAAAGTAGTGCATATTGAAACTTCATTTGGCATTTCATAAAACTAAATTCAGCGTAGTAATTATCATTTCTTTTTATATTGTAGCTAAAACAAAACCCTTGTTCAAAGTTTAAACTTGGCATTTTGCTGAGCACGCTTCGAAAGGAGGTTGCAAAGTTACTGTCTTAGTCGTGCCGCATTTTTCCAGATAGGTTTTAATTAACTTTTAAAGACACAGGAGTCTTATTGAAAGATCTACTCAATGCATACTAGTCGCGAATCCCATAGTATTTATGTGACTAATTCTAATTAAATTAGTCTGTTTTTAACAATTTGACGTTCATTGCTTTTACACTGTTACTGGACTTTGTATTACACAAATGTATCATTAAAAGTTGTTATCTGAGCTTTAAACGCCGGCGGTGCATAGAGTACGCCACTCCTGTCATTATATATGTCCAAACCGTCCGTGTTTTTAAGGTTTAATATCTCGGCTAATTACTGACGATTTTTATCAAAAATCAATATCAACAATGCTTTTATACGTCTGCCACGATGGGTACCTCCAGCGTTCTCCAACACCTTTGCTTAAGGCCCGCAAATCGAAATTTGTGTGTAACGGAAAAATGCGATTTTTTGAAAAACTGTGTGACTTACGGCAATCGCTATAATGTTCCTGCAAGGTTTAAATTAACGTCTACTTCCTTTAATATTTTCATCATTTTAGTTTCATTAGATTCGGAAATAGATGGGGTGGGGGACATATTTTTGCTCTACATTTTCGAAGATATCGCTGAAAATATAATACTTAAATTTAAAAGAAATATATTTTTGAGTTCAGCTTTACGAAATCTTTCACTCGATATCCCACACGATATTCAAAGCAAAAGATTTTTTTTTTAAGTTACTTAATTAACCCCTCTACATTTTTCCTAAAAAATATTAATAATCTGTAAATATGTGGGTCAATAGTCTTTATTACTTCCCCTAGTTTGAAATTTCCACGTTCCATAGTGTACGAGTAAAATGGCTGTGAAAGACAGACACAAGAGATATCTTAAAATGGTTCCGTTTTTACTTTTGAAGTACTGAACCCTAAAAAGTTAAGAAAAACCAATAGTACCTTCAAATTTCCGTTATTTGCCTTTATGATATATTATAAAAGAGAAAGACACTTTGTTAAATTTTATGTATTAATAGATTTACCTGAAAAATTACCAAGCTACCCTCATAGCATGCATGGTCACAGTGACGTCATTGTGACGTCACTGTAAGTCACTGTGGTCACGTCACATCTGTGACCAAAATGCCACCACTCAGTGATGTCACATTGTGACTGAGATGTGAACTTCTTAGAAAACTTTAAACAATTATAAAAATTCTTCAAAACATGTTACTTATTGTAAAATTTTATTTTTCCGGCAATTAAAAAAATATTGTAACGTCACTGTTATGTCACTGCATGTAACGTACGTCACGTCATATATGTGACAAAAAAAACCACCATATTGTAAATCACAGTGTGACAAAAATATTAACTTCAAAAATTTTTGAAAATGAAGAGAAATATTTAAAACATGCCCTAGTTACAGCGGCATAAGGAATGAATATTAGTGGACAGCAAATAGTAAATTCGGACACGAAAAGAAGGGGGAGGGGAGAAAAAGAAAAATGCACGGTACAAGTATCAACAAACTAGATTTCCATGCTATATTTTATCAATTTGATATCTAAGAAGTGAAAGTATACTTTTTTCATGATTTCAATTTTATCTAGCATTGCAATTTAATATAATAATACATCACGGATTGTTATTATTATAAAAGTATTTCTCAGAAAAATGCTATGTGCTGGAGCAATTTGAAACATATTTAGAATTAGAAATATTAAATCTATACTTTTTACATATTTAGTTTGCAGGGAGGAAATTTTTTAACTTTTTTGGCGACCACTGGTCGAAACACTTCTGTGGTTTCAAACTAAACATTTTCTATTACAGTTAAGTCTGCAGATTTTAATGAGCACGCACAAAGAATCTTCAGAGTTTAGTCATATATGCATTTATTGCTTTATAATTTGCATTCAAGTCATATTTTTTTCCTGTTAATCTATTTTTAGTAACTGCTTTTTAAAAAAATTTTTACTTTTTTCAGCCTTTTTAAATAAAATTAGCCTTTTCCGAAAAAAAAATATATATACAAAATTTATGCAAAACACATGATATAATTAATTTTTCGCATTTCCAATTTGTGTTTTAGAGGTATGACTTTTAAAAAAGTTATTTTACAAATTGTTTTCTTCTGCAGAAAATTAGCATGAAAATATTGACAGATTGACAAAGAAAAAAATTGAAATAAAGTGTTTTTCATGCCTGGTAGGAAGCTTATAGATTAAACTGCTTTAGTATATATTTTTTAAAGTTCATTATTTTACTTTTATATTTCCTTTTTAACACCTTTCAACAAAGTTGAAAAGTGTTTATGACTTTGGTTTGTCTAGCCGTCTGTCCGCTCTCTAACTCTCGTAAATATACTCGGATTGGTCTGAAATTTTTAGATGTTATTGACCTTTACCATAGCACGGTCCCTATGTGTAACGACGTTTGTAGCATGTTTAGTTCATTTACAGGTACAGTCAAAAGTATTCCGTTACATTACGGCCTCTGGGAAAAAATCGTTTCAAAGGTTTTTTCATGATTTTACACGTTTTCATACAGAAAAAAATTGATGTGCATTTATGAAACGTACTAAAATATGCATTCTGAAGAATACGAGATGCAAAGAATAGTTATTGTTCATTTACAGGGCTAAAAAGAAATTCCAATACATAATGATATAGCAGTGGAGGGAATTGTTTGCGGCGTACTTTAATTATGTTAAATCTATTTCATATATAATGAAAATGATATACGTCGCTGAGGTTTACATACTATAAATTTTTCATGTAGAATATGAAGTGTATATAGCATTTACAGGCACACACGATATAGTTCAGATACTATATTGTATCCGAAGTACTGTTCATTTGTGATGATTGCTGGAAATGCATTTTTAATTATGATATGCGCTTTTATGATTCACTATATTTATGCATAGTATATGGTGTATATAAATGCTATAATTCATATACAGGGCTACACAAAAGTATTCGCAAGGATTACTGGGTATGAGCGCAAGTTACTTAAAGGTGGTTTTTAAATGAGTTGTGCTTTTTTACGCTGAACTGAATTTAATTTACTGTTGTATAATATAGATAAAATGGTATACAGGGTCATGCAAAGAATTGGATACATGGCCGTCTATAAATTATAATTTCTGGAAATGTGATTTCAGCTGTTTTAAGTGTGTTTTAGTTTGAATTAAATTTTAACTAAACGGTGGCGTGTAATGAAGGTTCTCGGTCAACTACAGGGTTGTACAAAAGTATTAAAGTATGTTTCCATATATTAGTATAAATTGCTGAAAGAGAGTTTCAAGCTTTTATGCGTTTTCTTGCTAAACTAAATTATCCCATTATATAATATATATATGAACCTACAGATCAAATACAGGGCTGTTCAAAAGAATTAGAAAACCTATTTAGCTATGGCCAGTAACTGCGGAAATGAGTTTTTCAAATGTTTTATGCGTTTTCTAAAATGTTTACTTAGTTCTCTTATTTACCTTATTTCCCTAAATAACGAAGTTTTTTAAAGCATTCGGGAAGTGTTGGAAAGTGTTTTATAATCTATGCTTAACGCATGATTTTTCTTATTTGTTTTTTCTATTTTCCAGATCAGTCTTTTCCTATAGAACATACCAAATCTATTTAAGCTCATATTCACAAAATACAATTTACACGGAAATAAAAAATTTAAATAAATATGGCTTACGTCGTATTTAATAAAGCAAAGATCACAACCACAACACCTTAAAATCTTATACATTCTTAATATCAAGCTTGAACTCAAGATCAAGCTTAGAACTTAATAAAAAAAGATGTCAGTTGACAAACATTGTTTTTTAAGTGGAAAAATTAAAACTATTTTAGAAGAATAGGACTCCAAAATAGCTATATTTTGCTAAAAAGTACGGTAAAAAGATACGAATTTATATATCAAACAAAACTTTATTTTAAAATTGTCCATTTTAAAATTCATCACAATATTAATACTTGGAAATTTTTCCACAAAGAAATATTCGGTTTGCATACAATATTTCAAATGAAATTCAAATTTCAAATAAATTGCTTAAAAGGCGCAAAGGCCAACATAGTGAAAAATATCCACGCCGGGACTCGATCCCGGGTCATCAGTATAGCGCACTCACATTCTACCGACTAAACCACATGGAACGATACCCAGCCTGGAAATTTTCTCCCTATTACATGTTGGCAAGTCTACAAACGTAGCACAAGATGGAATATTTATCGTGAGCCACCGTCATGGGGCAAACACGAAACTTAATTAAATCCAGCATCGATTGAAACTATATTAATACTTGGAAAATTTTCCAGAGAGAAACATTTGCCTTGCATACAGTATTTCAAATGAAAATCAAATTTCAAATTAAAATTGCCTTTTACACTATTAATTTGAAATTTGATTTTCATTTGAAATATTGTATGCAAGGCGAATGGTTCTCTCAGAAAAAAATTTCCAAGTATTAATATAGTTTCAATTGATGCTGGATTTAATTAAATTTCGTGTTTGCGCCATGTCGGTGGCTGACGATAAATATTGCATCTTGTGCTGCGTTTGTAGCCTTGCCAACATGTAATAGTGAGAAATTTTCCAGGCTGGGTATCGTTCCGTGTGGTTTAGTCGGTAGAATGTAAGTGCCCTATACTGATGGCCCGGGTTCGATTTCCAGCATGGAATCTTTTTCACTAGTTCGCCTTTGCGCCTTTTAAGCAATTAATTTGAAATTTGATTTTCATTTGAAATCATCACAGAGTTTATGACAAGTTCGTCACAAATGACACATATTTCACAAATTGGTCACAGTGTGACTCCAAAACATTGTCACTTTCGTCACAGGTTCGTCACAATGTTAATGCCAAAATAGTCACAAATGACACACTTTTCACAAATTAGTCACACCGTGACTTCACAGAGTGGTCACAATGTGACGTCACAAACGACCTCTAAAACGGCCATAACGACCTCGCATTCTAGTCACTGTGACGTCACATCCACGTCACGTGACGTCACATCGACGGTCACAAAGTCACGGTGTGACTTCACAACGACGTCGCCGTGACGTCACCATGCCTTACGGGTAACGTTCAACGCACTATTTATGCTCTCTATTCAAAACGTCTAAATCCTTTCATATTATCTGAAGAGTTTTCTTTTATTAAGTCATGTATTTATCGGAGAAAATGGATGCATCATTAATTTTGGTCAATAGTCTTTATTGCTTCCCCTAATTTGAAATTTCCACGTTCCATAGTGTACGAGTAAAATGGCTGTGACAGACAGACAGACACAAGAGATATCTTAAAATGGTTCCGTTTTTACTTTTGAAGTACTGAATCCTAAAAAGTTAAGAAAAAACAACAGTACCTTCAAATTTCCTTTGTGAGATATTATAAAAGAGAAAGACACTTTGTTAAATTTTATGTATTAATAGATTTACCTGAAAAATTACCAAGCTAACGTTCAACGCACTATTTATGCTCTCTATTCAAAACGTCTAAATCCTTTCATATTATCTGAAGAGTTTTCTTTTATTAAGTCATGTATTTATCGGAGAAAATGGATGCATCATTAATTTTGGTCAATAGTCTTTATTGCTTCCCCTAATTTGAAATTTCCACGTTCGATAGTGTACGAGTAAAATGGCTGTGACAGACAGACAGACACAAGAGATATCTTAAAATGGTTCCGTTTTTACTTTTGAAGTACTGAATCCTAAAAAGTTAAGAAAAAACAACAGTACCTTCAAATTTCCGTTATTTTCCTTTATGAGATATTATAAAAGGGAAAGACACTTTGTTAAATTTTATGTATTAATAGATTTTAAACCTGAAAAATTACCAAGCTAACGTTCAACGCACTATTTATGCTCTCTATCTCTATTCAAAACGTCTAAATCCTTTCATATTATCTGGAGAGCATTCTTTTATTAAGTTATGTATTTATCGGAGAAAGTGGATGCATCATTAATTTTGTAAATGGCTTTAAATAAAATTTTGTAACCATAATATATTTTCAAAAATTGTGTTTAACTTGAGATTTTAAAGAATGTTCTTAATAAAGGAACATAAAGAATATCAACAATGGAAATGATATTTTTCATATAGGATTAATCGCGAATAAATCATGAATATATTTGATTTTTCAATAATGATTTTTCAGATAACGAAAATATTAGATCCTTAAAAGTATTTGATTTTAAAAGTACTTATCAAAGTATTCTATAGATAGTTGTTTCAAACTAAATGGAATTTAAATGTTATTGAAATAGTAATTAAATTTTTATTATTTTTATTAATAATATTTATTATTTGTTTTAAAAAAAAGTGTTTAAGAAAGCTTTTTTTATGAAATCACTGATTTAAAAAATCCATAGATCATATCCGCTAAATATGTTTTAAAATAAACTTTAAAACATTTTAAGATATATAAATCTTCACTCCAATACAACACACAGTAACAAAAGTTAATATATTGTCATATACTGTCAAATTTATTTGTAAATGTATATACATTTATAATTTTTTTTCGTTTCAATAAATTAAGATTTAAAATAAAATACGCTTCAACAAAAGATTTTCCAGAATATTTTTCCCAAATTATTTCATTTAAATTACTTGTATTAGGTAGATTTCGTATAAAATGCTACTTATTACATTCTCCCCTATGTTGGAATTTCTGCAATATTTTTGCAGAGCTACACCGATCATGTCCCCTAGAACCCAAAACCACCCTCAGTAAAAAACTTTATATACATCTATCTATCTATCTATCTATCTATCTATCTATATACAGGGTGTATCTAAACTCTTGGGCAAAACTTTAAGGGGTGATAGTACACATCAAGACAAACAATATTAAATAGGAAACTAAGGGTCCCAAACGCCTTCTGAAGGAGATAGGCGCCTTTAAAGTTTAGGGTCCAAAATTTCAAATGATTATAAAAAACGGCAAAATTGGTCGATTCGTTTGCGGTTTTCACTAAAACTATTCTTTATGTCAGTATTGTCTTCAAAATAAATTTTAAAGATACAGTTCAAAAAAATGCAGATAGAGGGCGCTTTAGACTTTGGAGTAACCAACAACTATTTTTTACCGTTATTTTTTGTATCTCATTACATGCTTTCAAATGCTTAGACTTAAACTTAAATTTTGAGCTCAAAATCTGAATCGTTGGGAGTGGTTAAGTAGCGCAAACTGAACTGTGTTTAGGAGTTAAAATTTCAAATGATTATAAAAAACGGAAAAATTGGTCGATTCGTTTGCGGTTTTCAGTAAAACTATTCTTTATCTCAGTATTGTCTTGAATATAAATTTTAAAGATAAAGTTAAAAAATACCGATAGAGGGCGCTGTAGACTTTGGAGTAACGAGCAACTATTTTTTTACAGTTATTTTTTGTATCTCATTACATGCTTTCAAAAGCTTAGACTTAAACTTAAATTTTAAGCTCAAAATCTGAATCATTGGGAATGGTTAAGTAGCGCAAACTATACTGTGTTCCGGAGGCGGTTCAAATTTCAACACATGAACACAGTTCAGTTTGTGCTACTTAACCACACCCAACGATTCAGATTTTGAGCTCAAAATTTAAGTCTAAGCTTTTGAAAGCATGTAATGCGATACAAAAAATAACGGTAAAAAATAGTTGTTCGTTACTCCAACGTCTAAAGCGCCCTCTATCGGTATTTTTTAACTTTATATTTCAAATTTATTTTGAAGACAATACTAACATAAAGAATAGTTTTAGTGAAAACCGTAAACGAATCGAACAATTTTTCCGTTTTTTAGAATCATTTGAAATTTTAACTCCTGAACACAGTTCAGTTTGTGCTACTTAACCACTTCCAACGATTCAGATTTTGAGCTCAAAATTTAAGTTTAAGTCTAAGCTTTTTAAAGCATGTAATGAGATACAAAAAATAACGGTAAAAAATATTGTTGGTTACTCCAAAGCGTAAAGCGCCCTCTATCGGTATTTTTTACCTGTATTTTTAAAATTTATTTTCAAGAAAATACTGACATAAAGAATAGTTTTAGTGAAAACCGCAAACGAATGGACCAATGTTTCCGTCTTTTATAATCATTTGAAATTTTAACTCCTGAACACAGTTCAGTTTGTGCTACTTAACCACTTCCAACGATTCAGATTTTGAGCTCAAACTTTAAGTCTAAGCTTTTTAAAGCATGTAATGAGATACAAAAAATAACGGTAAAAAATAGTTGTTGGTTACTCCAAAGTCTAAAGCGCCCTCTATCGGCATTTTTTGAACTGTATCTTTAAAATTTATTTTCAAGAAAATACTGACATAAAGAATAGCTTTAGCGAAAACCGCAAACGAATCGACCAATTTTGCCGTTTTTTTATAATCATTTGAAAATTTGGACCCTAAACTTTAAAGGCGCCTATCTCCTTCGGAAGACGTTTGGGACCCTTAGTTTTCTTTTTAATATTGTTTTTCTTGATGTGTACTATCACCCCTTAAAGTTTTGCCCAAGAGTTTAGATACACCCTGTATATATATATATATATATATATATATAACTTTCTTCTGGACACGATAACTTCCTCAATTCTGCACAAATCTCTTCCAAACTGATACATAAAATCAAGGGGAATAAAATCTCGGACAAGTTCGTTAATGGGCAAAATCGGACCAAGCGGATGGAAATAGGGAGGGGTTTTGAGAAAACCGAAAAAACCCCATAACTTCGTAATTTTTCTATATATCAAATCAGTTTAAAGTATTTATTACTTCTAAAAATGGGACCAAAATTTTATGTATCACAGATTTTTGATAAAATTAAAAATGGGCTCATGGGACGCAAAAATAGGGTTTTTGGAAGGAAAAAATTCCTAACTTCGTCAACTCCTAAGATACCAAATCCAATTAATTTTATTATACATCTCCTTAATATTATCTACAACTTTTATATGACAAGTTTTTGATAGGACCAATTCGTACCAAAAAAAAAGAAAACAAAAAAAGGGGATGGGTGAAGAAGAAAAATTTCCATAACTGCGTCAATTCACAAGATATAAATTCCCCAGGAATTTATCATATATCTTGTTAATATTGTCTTCAACATTTATATAGACAAGTTTTTGATAGGACCCATTCTTACAGCAAAAAGAAATTAAAAATACATAGCGGTTGAAGAAAAAAATCATCTTATTAAGGGTGTATTCAAATCTAAACTGCTTATTTTCTTACTCATTTTTAAATTCATTTTTGCTCTCGAACGCATCCAATTGGTAGATTCTCTTCTTCAGAAACTATGTAATGTATCGTAACGAAGGATTTTTTGATAGAGGCAGAATATATTTCAAAAAATGATGTCAAAGTGGGCATTTTGTTCAGAATTTCCCGAAGCGATTGTGTTAAAAACGAAAAATATTGCTCTACTGAGAAAATAATTGTTTATTAATCAAGTTTCAATTAATTAAAAGAAAAATAAAAACACATGTCGCTTATAAATCTTTTCAAAAAACACGTCAGCAAGTTTCGTATTTTTCTATTAAAAAATAATCTGAAAATGTGCCAGAAAATTTCGAGTTGTTGAGCATGGAAAAGTATTTTTTTAATACCGCCTTAACATGATTCTGATAAAACCAGCTATTATATAAAAATGAAATAAAAACTCGTCAAAAGCGGCCAGATAAAACTCTTAAAGTGGATTTATATGTAATCATGGTTTAGTTTTTGTTGGTGCAATTAACATTCTTAACTTCGAAATCTACCTCCGCCTGTAAGCCGGCAGGGATTTTTTTCTTTTTTGTTGTTCAAATCACTTAGCTTCGACTTTTATTTTAGTTATTACATTATAAAATATATATATATATATATAAAACTTACAAAAAATTGTAAAACATATGAAAAAAATCCTATAAAAAATTATTATTTTTTAAATGTAAAATTACAAAGATATATTTAGTTATTGTAATTCTATACTTAAACTTCCTTTTAGTCATTTCTTTTTATGAGCCCTTTCCCTTTTTATCTCTGTTAAATTTTTACTAGTATGCCCTCCTGTCCCAATGTCACCAGCTATTAATTTGCTCTAACAGTTAACCTCCAACTTATGTGTCGGGGATGTGGGACACAAGTCCTAGGCTCCTCGAGTAAACTGTCTTCGAAACTAGCTTCTATTTGTCGTCAAATGAATTTTTTCGTATTTAAGTTGTATTCCATAATACAATTTAAATGATTCTATTTAATATTTATTTTATCAATAAAATTAATAAAAAGTTTTAATTATTTACTGTGGAATTCTAATGTTGTTATTTTTATTACTTATTAATCTTTTATTACAAAATACACATTTATAAATCAACTTTTTTTCTTTATTGTTAATATTTTCCCTGTAAAAGTATCATGTTTAATTACAAAATATTGATTTCTTATAAAATTTTAAAAATGTAAATGCAAATAAAAACATGGGGATTTTTTTTGTTATTTACGTTATTTCATCTTTTTTTTTCAGGATTTCAGATGTATAACAAGCAAAGCTCCTTGGCGAGCGCTGAAGATTTAACATCACACTTCATAACCCCTGATAAAGATTTTGTGAAACAATTCAGATGTCATCTCTGTCTACATTCCACTAATCGTAAAAGTGATTATAATGAGCATTTACGCATTCATTCTGGTGAACGTCCACACATATGTGAAATCTGCAAACGAGGTTTTGCTAAATTAAGTCATGTAAAATCTCATGTGCTTACACATACAGGAGAGAAACCTTATTGTTGCGAAGTTTGTGGTAAACGTTTCAGACATGGAAATAGTTTTAGACGGCATACGTTTTTTATGCACAAGTAGTGTGTAGTCCACGTTTGAAAGTGTTGTGGTATTTTATTAACTGTTTCAGTCTTATCAAATATTCTGCTCTGCAAATAATGTTTTCATGAGTGCTTATGAGTATAGAACAGTAGATAACATTTTATGTGTGTTTTACCCTATCACTATGTCCTATCGAAACATGCCCTGTTGTGACCTGGGGTCCTCTCGGAACCCATACTATAATACACATGTTTAATATGGTTTAAATATATTATAAATTACTTTTTTCATTTATTTAGTTAGATTAAAAATAATTAATGTTTATTCTGATGTTTTCATAATAATTTTTATTACTTATACCAAAAATGCACTGCTCAAAACAATTAAAGGATATTGCAGTTTTAGGTGGATTTTGTATCTGGTAAACTGTTTAGCTGATTGATACATGGTCGACAGGCATAGTAGGTTATATGAGAATAAATTACACATGTTTGGCAGAAAAAAATGCATTTTATTGCGCATTTGTGTACTAAAGGAAAAAAAACACAATTTGTGCACATGAGAATAAAGTAATAAGAAAAGGTGTTTTCTTCAAAGAAAATCATTTTCAGTAGGGGGTATGGTTTCCACGGGCGGCCAGCAACGTTGAACACCTTTGAGGCATGGACTCAATGAGGCTATTAATGACGAGTTGGGGTATTCTGCCCCACTCTTCCAGAAGAGCTCTTTCCAGTTCTTGGAGAGTTTGTGGGGGTTGTTGGCGGCCAGAAACTCGTCTTCCTAGAGCGTCCTAAACGTGCTCGATTGGATTCATGTCTGGAGAACACGCTGGCCATTTCATTCGAACGATTCCTTCCTCGAAAAGGAAATCCTCCACCAGGTTTGCACGATGTGGCCTGCAGTTATCGTCCATTAAAATGAAGTTATCTCCGATTGCTGCAGCGTAAGGGACTACAATAGGTCTGAGGACCTCATACCTATATCGGCGACCAGTCAGAGCTCCATCTCGAATGATGTAGAGGTCAGTGCGCCCATCAATGGAGATGCCCCCATACACCAACACTCTTCCACCGCCAAATCTGACACTTTCGTGCACGAACGCAGGATTATTCCTACTGCCACGGTCCCTCCAGATGAAAATACGCCTATTATCCGGATGCACAGAAAAACGGGACTCGTCAATAAACAGAATATTCATCCATTCATTTCTCCTCCAGTTGACATGCTCGGTTGCCCACTCCCTGCGGTCGCGACGATGCCTTGATGTTAATCTAACACATACCATCGGTCGGCGAGCATACAGACCTACAGCATGGAGCCGGTTTCGGACAGACTGAGTTGAAATCGTGGTGCCTGTAGCCGAGCGAAGGTGTTGTTGGAGAAGAGTAGCGTTCATGGTTTGATGTCTCCGAGCTGTTAACGCTAAATACCGATCTTCATTGGGCGTTGTTGCCCGTCTACGACCTTGCCCTGGTCTTCGGCCTGCACATCCACTCTCCAAAAAACGGTTCCAGATCCTGGAAATGACACTTTGTGACACTCCAATGACTTGCGCTACTTCAGCTTGAGTTTGCCCCCCTTCTAACCTACCAACAATTCTCAAAGCTTCTGAATCTTTCAAATGACTTCGCTGAGACATCGTACTCATCGAAACAAAGCAATCACTTAATGCCGATCATCCTTGTCTTCATTCTCTTTTATCCAGTTGAAAGTCAAATTTCATTCGCTGCCGCTGAAGCGACGTTTTTGACGTCGAACTCAAAATTTGCATACTCCACAGTTTGAAAACCAGAAAAATTTGCATTTGTGATTCTCTTCTTCTATTTTCGGTAAAAAATTTCGTTTATATCTTTATTTTATATAAAACTTCAAATATCCTTTAATTGTTTTTAGCAGTGTATTAAATTTACATTAACTTTAACATATTCTTGACCACTTGTTGAAAGTGTTTGGGGTTCGCGTGGTACCTAGGACATAGTGATAGGGTTATAAACTAAAGTTTGAAAATACATTTATTTAACAAATATACACACACGAAAAAATATAATGCAAATTCTTTGTATTGCAAATTTGATGATTTTTAATAGATTTAATAAATTAATTTTATAATTTAAAATGCCTTATTGTTGTTTTACATTTATAGCGTTTCGTATTAAGTGTGAAATGTTTATACAATTTGTATTTAATGTGCCATATACATTGTATAGTTCTATATAATTTATATTGTATCATTTTAAATTGTGTATCGTTTTATTTAAATGTGCATAATGTAAACATATATCTCCTATATCATACGTCAATTTTATGATATAGTTGCATTGGGTCACTGGGTTATGCAGTAAGATTAAATGCTAATTAAGAATAATATTTTGTGAGAATTAAGCAAAATTTTCATACCTCAAAAAGCTGTATTAAATATAAACTTTCGAAAAGTTTATTTAACTCCTTAGCATCGATCGTTGCGTATACTTTAAGTAGATAATCCATTCAATCCTTAATTTTGCCACCCATTCTTTGACTACTAATTTTTGAGTTGTATAATGACGACCTTTTATGAATAAAAAATATGTATAGTTTATTATTAGGATATAATATTTTTCAAGAAATAAAACTTGTATATCGCACGTTCGTCCGGAAGGTTTAAATATGCTTTACTGCCTAAGACTTTGTTTTCTGGTTTTTTATCCTTTAGTGTGTCTGAAAATGCTATGCATATACACTGTAAAAAAATATTTGTAAAGTTACTAAACTTTTTCTAGGAAACTGGGATTCCAAGAAATTTTCATGTAACAGCAACAAGAAAAATTCCTGTAACAGCGTCTGTTACAGGAATTTTTCTTGTTGCCGTTACATGAAAATTTCTTGGAATCCCAGTTTCCTAGAAAAACTTTAGTAACTTTACAGATTTTTTTTTACAGTGTAGAGATAGAAATACAGTGAAATCCTGATTTAACGTTATTCAAGGGACCATAAAGAAATAACGCTAAATGCGGGAAAACGTTAAATCGGGGGTAAGATGAAAACAAAACACTGACCATAAAATAAAGACTAATTTACGTAAGATACATTTTATTTCTTGATATACAATGATTTAGACATCAGGTTTCTAAGTTATGTTTTAAATAAATATTTTATTTCACTTTGCGTCCTGTGTTTAGCAGCTACATCACGGACCGCTTTCTTAAGGTATGAGACTTTGTGTAAGATTTTCTCTTGGTCTTCAGTATTTCGAAAGAATGCTTTCAGTGTTATGAAAGTTCTAATGGCTTCCAATTTTCAAATTCCTTAAAAAGTGACGATTTCACGATTTTTTGTTTTTTTTTAGCCGGTTTTTCCATTTTTTACAATTTTGCTCCATTAAATCTACTTAGTGTAAATTTGTTTACAAATTTGAATACGAAATTCAAATTAAACATATTAATTGTAGTTTATGGCTTTCACGATAACTTCCAATTTTTCATAAAAGAAAAAGTTTTCTTTTCGAAGCCATTCAATCTAAAGCTATGAAAAATCTCTAACGAATTCTATTAGCTCCATTGTAGGTAACCTTGTGTTGTAGTTCAGAAAGCACAATCGAATAAAATAAAAAGATGCGGGTGAAAAAGAGGAGGGCTTTTGAATGATTTTTGAACATTTTGATAAAAAAGTTTTTTAAATCACAAATTCTGACTATTTAGAAATAGTCTGAAAATCTGACTATATAGAAAAATTTCATTGAGATTTTATTGCTCAAAAAAACGTTAAATGCGAGAAATAATTCAAAATGATAACGTTAAATCCGGGATTTTTTAACATTACAAGTATAGGAAATTAATTGGGACTAGCTAAAAATGACGTTATATGCGGGAAATCGCAAATTCCGGGTTACGTTAATTCGGGATTTCACTGTATTTGTTATAGTGACAGGAGATAATAATAAAGATATAAAAGTGCTTCAAAAATCATAGGATGAAAACAACTGGTGAACGTCATTCCGGTGAACATCCTAACAAGTGTGAAATCTTCAAATAAACTTTTGATCAACTGGGTGATGTTAAAATTCATATTCTTGTACATACAGGAGACAAACCTTAATCATGTATTATGTAGGAGTCTTTCAACCAAATCATCAATTTGAAAAGATGTATGCATAAGTTAAAAGTAATGTGTAAGCTTCTGAAGTGTAGGGTATGTAGTAAATTATTGCTTCTTTAGTTCATAGCAAGGATTTCGCACATTAAGTATAATGCCCAATTGTGTGATAATATTATAACGGAACCTATTGAACATGTTCAATATGTTAAGCATACAAAATGTACAGATTTAAAAAATGTTTTATACTTTTATACTCAATCATCGATAGTTTTATTTCTCCATTGTACATTTGACAATTTCATTTTTTAAAACATTTTTTAAATGAAGCGACCTTTATACGTAAAATTTGTTCTCAAAGAACATATTTGGTTTTTGTTGCACTTTTAATGATTAGATATATTAACAGTTAAAAAGTATTCCTATTACATTGCATGCTTTTAAAATATATTGTGTAATTTTTATAACCGACGACGCTTTAATTTATTTTTACTCTTTACTGCTTTTTTCCGTCAGATTAGAACTTTATTTATGACGTAGCAATTTGTTGAAATATTTGAGTTTTGTCATTTTTAGTTTCTAAGATTCGTCTCTTTTTTTATTCGTCTAAAAACTAATTTTTCATATCTTTCATTTCGGAATTTCTTTAAAGCATTAACATCCTTTTCTGCTTTATAATATAAGGAGATACAGTCGTGGCCATAAGTTTATTACCACCACTGAAATTTAAGATCCAGACAATAAATTGCGTCTGCGACATTTATTACTCAAAGTTTAAACGAAAAGCGAATACAGTAACTCCACTGTCAGACGGAATGACGCCATCTGACGAAAATCGATTTGATTTATGACGTTATCAGTGGTTTCAATTTTAAAAACACTAGTTTATGCACGGTGAACCTAAACTTTTGCCCGCGACTGTATAAGAAAGAGAGAATTGGATAAGAGAAATATTTTTTTTTTATAGCATTTGAATGAAATTAAATTTTTTTCCGATATGAATATGGCCACCTTTTTTTTCATCTAGTTTACTATAATCTACAAAAATGTTTCTTTGTTGAAAGGGAAAACTAGTTACAGGTGAAGGTGCTCAGGGTGATTTAGATTTCTGTTAGAAAAGAAATGTGCCATTGTTTTTTGCAGTAATTTGAAACAGAAAAGTGTTGATATATCAAACTTTTAGATATATTATATTTCTCGCACATCTGCTTTATATAATGTATCTACATTATTTTTTCTTGATTGTACTTTATTTCATCTGCGCAGCATATACATTAATTTAAAAGCTTTATGTAATATTATTTTATTTTTATTCAGAAAGTTTATAAGCAAATTTCATAATTGACTTATGATGTACAATTTTATACAGTAATGCTTGCTGTACTCGATTATGTTTATTCATGCTTATCTGTTTGCATTTTAACAATAAATTCATAATTTGCCCATCTTTCAGTTTACTTTGGTCACATTTGTCCACAAAACATGAAATTTATTTATGCAAAATATTATAATATTTTATGTGATATATATTTAAGCATTTAAGCTATAAAACGTTTAAAATATCTGTACCTTTAGTTATCACGAAATTTAAATAAAAAGTTTTTGTTATTGTTTATTTCTGATGGAAAGGCTGAAATGAAAATACTGCTTCTATTGGAACAGGTTTATTAATTAGTATTATTTTATGGAAAAAGTTAGCAAATTTAATCACGAAGTGATATTTTGATTTAAAAGTCCATAAGGGAGTTACATTATGGAATGTTATTTTCCAATAGTTTTCAATGTTCAAATTCCAAATTACTTGTTTTAGACATTCACTGTGATAACTATAAAAGTGACAAAGATTTATTTTCTAAGAATAAAGTTCATTAAAATAAAAATTCTCAGAAACTTTTAAATGTGTTTCCTTGTCTGTATCCACGGATTATATCGGTGATTTCAAAAATCATCTACTTCCTCATTCTCGTGAATGTCCTGGCAAGAGGGATGTGTACAAACGGGAGTTTTGTCGGCGAGATATGTTGTTTATACATCTTGGAGAGAAACCTATTCTTGAAATTTCGCGAAAAAACTTTTCGGATGTGTAAACAGCTTTGAAATACAACCGAAAAAGTACCAACAGCGCACATAAAAAAACCTTTCACACTTTGAGGTGTAACTCGAGTGTCACTCGGGTTGAAGTGAACTAAATCCGAGAGACACTCGGGCTTAGTTCATATTAGGTCTCTCGTTTGTTGTCTTACATTCAAGCGTGTATTGGAAATGTCGAATTTCAGTATGAGACGACCATCTAAGATTTTATTTAATATGAAAACAGAAAAGAATTTAAATGAAAAAATATTATTTACAGTCGAATGGCTATTACGGTTAATTTTTTGTGTGATAATTTTTATGTTTAGTTTTCATAAATTTTGGTTCACTTTTTTGTTTGGTCGTCAGTTCAATATCACACCTGATAGTAATTTCATCGTTTTAAATTCTTCCAACAATGGAGTAAAAATACAGTTTATGATAACGTAAGAATGAAATGCTTTTTAAGCGATAATACAAATTGCAACAATAATTCTTATTGTTTAAATTTGCAAATGTGAATTTCAAAGCATTGTTGTTATTTTTACATGCATTGTTGAAAAGAAAGTTCTTCAGATTATATAAAAATCTCCTATTCGATTCGTTGCGAATCTGCGATTTTAAGCTAAAAAAAATCTTGTTTTTAAGCGATATATGCAAAGTTCTAACGCCTTTTTAATTTTTTTTTTAACTTGATATAGCAATTTTTCAAGAAATATTTCAAACTCACGGTGACAATGCGTGAAGTTATGTTAAGGTGTCTCTCCATAGAACGTGAGAAACGAGTAAGTACTTTATAACACTGAGTTTAATAATTTGCTCCATAAATCCGTTATTTCTTATATTGTCTTACACCTAAGCTGATTTTTAGGTGCGTTTTTAAATATAAATGAGCAGCACCTATACTCTTCGTCTGGTCTGTGTGTTTGTCCGGCTGTCCGCATACAAGAGCGCCAACAGAATGGTTTGAAATTTAATATATATAGTTGCACAAATTGGTCGAGGCATTTCAAATTTTATGAAAATTGAATCAAAATTTAAAAATATTTTAATAAATATTTTCTACGTTCTATAAAGTCCTATCATACGTAATTAATTCAATGATATCAAGTGATAGGTAATGGTTCTATATTTCCGTGGTGAATATTTTATTTAATCCTATAAAATCTAATTTATTTAGTAATATCCCATGGTAGTGTAATGATTCTATGATGTCATGGGGATTACATTATATTTAACTTAGTCCTATTACTTCCTGTTACTGTACTGTTAGTCCTGTTACTGAATTTAATACATATAATCGCAAAGAATTTTGTATTCGTGCATATTTGCATAAGAGTGCAACAACTATTAAATCAGGATCTGAATATTTATAAAACTAATTATAGTACGAACACTCCTCATTTGCTACGTTTGACATACAATTTCCGGTTTGTTTACATTGCATATGACTTTCATTAAAAAATTGTAATAAGGATGTTTGTATATTTAAATGATTTTGTTTTGGTGAAAAGACGCCGGCTGCAGTGAAAGTTTTTTCATAATTAATGTGTTCTTGAAAGTATAAATTGTCTGGTAAATGAGTTTTTTACATGCAAACTGGTGTTGTTAAAGAACTGATGGATATCTGTTTATAGTTCAGCATTTTCAGGAAAGAATTATTTATATTCGGTTATAGAAAACGCTGTTCAAAGAATGATGTCACTATACTTACAGACGTAGTAGGTAATATTGTCAATAAAACAGCGAAAACATTAATGGCTGTCTTCAAGTGGAAATTTTTTTCAAATATGTACCCAAGAACAAAAAGGCATTCATAAAATATTACAAAGGCAAGATCTTCCTTGGTAAAAAGCAATATAGTAAAACTCAAATGACTTTTGTTAAATCGTGAAAATGTTAAGTGACAATTATTAACAATATATTCTTAACAATCATTTGAATTTTACAAAGGCCAAAAGACACGAAGTTCATCATATTTCTCCACGACGCGTCGCCGAACGCTGAACACGATGCAGAAGTATTTAAGAGATGCATGTATCCTGAGTAAAATTGAAAATTGTTGTTACAATAGATTAAGCTTTTAACTATTTAAATTGGTGTAATAAAAAGCGATTCGATTATTATCATGAAAGAGTAAAAGAAAAAAAAAATTCAACGCGGTTCACTGCATCTTTGGTATATTTTGCAAACGATTTAGGATATTTTTTGAGTTGAATATAAAGCCAACTTAAAAATACAGGGTGTGTTGGAAAATGTTACGATTAATTCTAGATACTATAAGAAAGAATAATTTCTAAAAATTTTCAAACTTGAAAAAACCAACTTTTTACTCACAGTGCCAATAATTTGTTGAAATGCCTCAATATAATGCTTTATATTCACACGTCACACGTCCCAATCCACTGTTAATTTCCAACAAAAAAAAAAGGACCGAGAAAAGTGTTTTAATACTTTTGGGGAGAGTAGTACACAGAAAGACACGGTACACGGTGACATAGCAGCCACTTTGACATAAAGTTGCAACTTTTTATCCAAGCTTGCACACGCCCATAACGACCTCATCTTATGCAACGCGTGGATGTAGTTTTGGCACTTCGGTTATTCGTCCGACAAAATAGTAAATGACTCTTTATTTTATAGTGGTTAAAGTTAAATAAACGTCTATTTTAGAGTTTATTTCCTCCAATATGGCATACATTTACTTAACCAAACCTAGGTATATCTAAAAATAGACTATTTCGACAAAACGACATAAACTTTTTAAAGTGATGAAATTGATGTAACAGGTGAAGCACCCATTTTGTTACAACGTAATGAAAGTACACAGTGAGACACACAGTTGTGGTACACAGTAAGACGTGTCTCATAGTGTACCTACTATGTGGTTCTATTTAATAAAAGTTATCTATTAATAAAAGGATTTTTTTCTCTCTCTTTCTCTCTCTCTGTGTGTGTGTGTGTGCGATGGCTAGGGAAATCTACTAAACGAAAGATGTTGAAAATTTGCATGAACTGTAGCCCAAGGTCTGCCATTGTCCACCCGAGGCTCATAAAATTTAGTACATGATAATCTAGAAATATTAATTAGAAATCACAAACTACAGAAAATTATTGATAGAGTGTAAAAATGTATGATTTATGAAAATATATACATTGTCCCAATGTGTACCACTTGTGGTACACAGTGAGACAATTTCCGATCCTGCGTTATGCTGCTTCTGTGCTTTTATAAATAACTTGTTAAAAAACATTTATACATTAATGTGTAGCGTATTTGTGTAGATTAAAGATGTAGCAATTTTTTTTTCAAAAGAAAAAAAATCGTCGCCATTCGTTAGGTAACAATAATTTGCGTCTCACTGTGTACTACACTCCCCTATACAGGGTGTCCGGTCTCAACGGTGTCCAATGACTAATTCTTAAACCATTAGTCATAGACTAATGGTTCCAATTACAAAAATGTTAGAAATCAGGTAAAGAAATATTTAAAAAGCGATTTGGGTCAATAAAAACATTTATTAAAAAATTACGAAATTTAAATTTTTAATCGGCCCCCCTGTCCTATAAGTTTTATTTAGTAAATTTTTCGTATTACACTGACAAGTAAGACAAAAAAAGTCCCATTCATATAATTCTAAAATTGGGCGAGTTATGAAACTTTAAAAATGCATGACTTATGCCACTTTTCTGCTCTGAAAACAAATAAGTTCGGATTGTCTTTGAGGGGTCATATATCAAGTGCTTAAAGTATTCGAAAATCTTATTTCATGTGTATCTGCGCTTTGAAAAAAATCGTACAAGTATTACGATTAAGTGTCAAATTGGCTAAAATAACGTATGTTTTATTTTGTCAGGATTTGAGAATGTTTCTTTTATGATTTCTTTTAACAAAAATTATGTTTTTTTTTATAAGTTTTTTTGTTACTTCAAAGATCGTATGCATGTTTTTCCAGTTCAAAATTTGTACTCGAACTTTAACCCACTTTTAAATATTCGATCGAGAATGAATTTTACATACTGGCGGAATTAGAACAACAATCTAATATTATTAGGATTTTCGGTGGTTACCATTTATACTTATTTTACAGGATAACGCAAAAAGATTCAGATAGATTACCGCCAAGAAGTTTAAGAAAAAGTTTTAGATTAGATAATACAAGACTGCGATTGTTGTTGTTTTTTTTAACTTTTATGTATTTTTTAGCACTGAATCCGAAAATTACCTTAATTTTTAACCATCATGTCAGGACATTTCGCAAATCATAAATTGTCAAATTTAAAGAAAACAAAAATCGGATACTATAAAGTAGACACTGTAAACTGAAATGTCTGAAATTCAGACATTTAAGTGTCTGAAACGCAGTGTTCAATTTTCAGACGTTTTAAAATGTCTTAAATTTTTCAGACACTTCTTGTGTCTGAATTTCAGACACTTAAGTGTCTGAAACAAGAGTGTTCAAATTTCAGACATTTTAAAACGTCTTAAATTTTTCAGACACTTTTTACGTCTGGATTTCAGACATTTCAAATGTCTTAATTGCGGCCATCTTTGAGCCATTTTTTTGGGGGGGGAGGGGGGGGTTATAAATATGAAGCCATCTTTGACCATTTTTCTTTCTAAGCCATACACAGGCATGTTTGACCACATTGAATCATTTTTAAACTTTTGTCATTACTCAAAAAAATTAAGCCTTTTCGATGCCGTCAAATACATATTTGGATAAATATATCATTTTCTTTAACCTAATCATGTTCTAAAAGTAGAAAATATTTCTTAAAATAAATATATCAAACCAAATTTAAAATATCAGCTTTATGGAAATTTCATACAAAATTTAGGGACCCGTAAAGCAAAAGTCTCATAGAAACAGCCCAGTTTGCCCATGCTGCAGTCAACTCTGCTTTATGTAACAAATTATTCCCAGTTATAAAAATGATTAAAAATGATAAAAAAATTTTGGTCATTAATTTGGTCAATCAAACTCATTATCTCCATCTGTTGAAAATTCTATGATCAATTCATACTCTGCTGTGTTGGGAAATAGGAACAATAAATAAATAGGAACAATAAAATCGTGTTGTAAAGCTTACTGTGTAAGTAACATTGGCTTTTGCGTATGGTGCAGATCTGCAACGCGATGATACCAAGAGTTAACTTGTAGCATCTCAATGCGCGTATATCTCATTTATTTATTTTGCTTATAAAAACAGAGTAAATTTAAATTTAAGTTTGATAACGTGCGTTGAGATACTACATTATCATATACAAAATAATCCTAAAAATCCGATTTTTGTTTTCCCTAAATCAGTTTTTTTTTCATGTATCACTCCTCTCTCTCCCCATTAAATACTTAAAAGGTGACCTGAGAAAGAAGTCAAAAACATATTTTTTTTCTGTTAACATGACGACAAAAATAACTTATAAAAATAAATGGTAGTGTTGTGGGATTTTCTCATTAAACACTGAGTTACCAATACCCTGAATCCTGTATATGACTATACGCTAAATAGTAATTAACTACATTCATTTCTTTTGACTTTAATTACTAATACACATTTCCAACCCAATTGTAAGAATGAAAAATACTGACAAGACTTAGACAACACCACCCAGAAAGTCCTACAGGATTCTAAACTCAATGGTAGGAGAAAAACACACAACAATTAAACAAGAGGTTCTGGTATAATCATATTAGAACGAAAATTAAAGACTATTGTTTTAACAAATCTTAAAAAAACATGGGGGGGGGGAGGGTGTTTGTTTAAAATTTCGATAAATACATGGTAATTAATACAGAAATAAATTAAGAAGAGAGAAAACATGCCTAAAAATAGTATAAAAATATATACTCAGATCGAACATAATTATAAAAATATTTATACCTTCAAACATAATCACCTTCTCAAAATATTATATCAGCACTTAGTGTTGACTCCAGAAAAAAAGGGCTGCCGGGCGAAAATTTTTCAAAAAGGGAACAAACACTATTCTAAAAAAAGGGTACATTTTTCAAAAAGGGAACAAACACTATTCTAAAAAAGGGTACATTTTTTCAAAAAGGGAACACTATTCTGAAAAAGGGCACTTTTTTTTCAAAAAGGGCGCTTTTGTACCTTGTTTACAAAAAATATTTTGAACTGGTTTGTTTAGAGTCCCTAGGATTGGCGATATTTTCCCGGGATCAATTGAATTACCACGGGGATCATCGGAAGGTTTTAAAAGGGCCGCCGGGCGCTGCGCCCTGCTAAAACGGCTTAGAGACAACTCTAGCACTCTTTTAATAGGACTTTATGCAACTTTATTTCTTTAAATAATTTTAGCACAGTTTGGATTAATTACAATGATTTTTATTCCTTGTTTAAAGTATATTTTCAGGATGTCTCAGTGTCTTGAAAATTAAATATGTTATTGATATGGAACACAGAAAATCAAAGCAGATTTTGTATTTTTGAAACAAGTTTTCAGGAGGATTATTTAAAAAGAAATAAATACTATATAAGTAGGATTTATTTACCATCGGAAAAAATAATTTTTTTTAATAAAATATCGAGATATTCACAATAACTTCACTCTGGTGATTTCACGATTTCTTTTCATGTTCTATATCCGTCATATAAAGCTTGTGCATTTTCAAAAGATTTACCCTATGTAAATTTAAATTTGATAATATTAAAACATTTATTTCGAAAATATACTCTGTAAGAGAATTAAATGAAATGATACTCTTATCATGATGTTGCAAAAAATAAAAATTAATATGTAAAATTATATCATAAGTATAAAGTAACTGGAAATTGTAAGGAAAAAAACTTAATGAAATATCATTAGAAAGATCCTTTTTATTTATATATATAAGCTTTGTTTATATAGGTTAAATGAAAACTGCAATTCGATCGAGCTATTTAGAAATCATTAAATATATATATATATATATATATATATATATAACAAGCAGGAAAAATTACTTCGAGACTATAAAATATTTATTAATTTATAAAACGGAAGTCTAAAAAATATTAAACAAATTCATTACATTGAAAGTCATGATTTATTGAAAACACACAAATGAACACACGAGCCTTTTAAAACAAAAAATATTTATTGTATATAAAAAAAAACTTAAATATGCAAATTATTCTAAAAAAATAATGTAAATGATAAATAGCATTACATAAAGTTCACTATTTTACTATAAAATTTCTATTTGAAATTGAGTTTACTTAATCATACAAATGCATTATTTCTTACCTTTTAAAGTGTAATCCATTATGATGAATAAACTATTTCACAAAGTACCGGTACAGCTCTATTTTTGAAAAATGTTGTATGTTTTTTTTTAATATTCTTGGCACTCCATTCTTCTACCTAATGCACTAATGCATAACAGATATAATGAAAAATATTAATGCGAGTTTCTAAAATCCGCAGGAATTTCTCGATTAGTAATCAATTATTCTTTTTCCATATGCCTAATTTTGAACACACGCAACACAATAGACAGACTTGCCGTAATAAGAACGTACTATATGAGTACGAGTTTCCAAATCCAAATAGTCCAAATCCATACAATCCATTTTAATAAGAATATTTCTGTTAGCATTTCACAATATTTTAAACTAAAAAAATCAGGAAACCATTCCAAACACACTCGTTGAAAATATCTTCATTTAAAATATTAACGAGGTAACAGGCTTAAAGTGTCTTCTCAAAAGATAATTCACCCCTGTCAGCACTTTTTTCCGCTTTCCGTTAGTGACGTAATCATTGACTTTGAGCTCGGACTGGACAGGATTGGAAATACGTTCCCAGAGAAGGGAGTTCAATTCATTAGATTTTTATCGCAGGAAGTGAAATGGTGCACGAATATAAACAGATATTTTTTAATTAATCCTCCTTTAATATTTTGTTTATTCCGTTGCAATTACCCACTATAAGATATAATTATTACAATTATGATGCTTTCAGGCGAAGGCAGTAGGATGTTACTTCAGTCAAGTGAAAAGATTCGTTTGCTAATGCTAACCCTATGGAAGAAATTTATAAAAATATCTTGGTTGCATTTCAGTTTTTTTTTTTTCTTATTGGATAGCTGAGATCGATCTGTATAACGGCCGTAATTTACTTTATCGATTTTCATTGCGTATAATTTTAATGAGGACACTTTCGTTTTCGAAACTGAAAGCATCCTCATAAAAAAAAATGTAAAATCAAAATCGCAAATGTAAAAAACCGCCTTTGAACAGATCGAACTCAACTATCCAATGCAAAAAAGAGTCATTTAAAAAGAGCGAAATGCAACCGAGATATCTTTATAAATTTTTTCCATAGGATTAGTATTAGCGAACGAATCTTTTCACTTGACTGAAGTGCCTCTTAAATAAAAATTTTGTCATCACACTTTTAAACAATTTTTATATTTCAAATTTTTGTTTTACATTTAGAAAAGTCCAGGGATTACTTCTATACAGCGATTCCCTTCGTCAAGCCATTAAAAACACTATAATAGCCCACTACGGTAGGGTCGCACTATTTTAAATTGCCTCTGGTCGGCGAAACCCATCCTAAGACATTATTAGGAAATTGTGTGTTTGTGGAAGGGGGGGGGGTGGAGAGGGATGGTAGCTGGTAGATTATTTTAATATAATTATTTGGAAAACTTTATATTTTGTGAAAGACAATTCGTTAATTAATTATTGCACTAAAAATACTTATTTCCAAAACTTAATAAACGGATTTTTATAATTTTGACAGACATAATATGGTCTAATCGCGTTGATAGTTTTATAAAATAATACCAAATTTAGTGCATGGAAAAGTATTTTAAACATCTGTCATCCATTCGAAAACGTTTCTTGATTATCCTGGCATATATATTGTAATGCAATTGTATATACGGCCATCATACATATAATACAATTGTATTGCATTCAGACACTTAAGTGTCTGAATTTCCAAGTGTCTTAATGTCAGACGGTTCATCATTATTCAGACATTTCTTTCAGTTCATCTATACCATAATCCCAGTAAGACACACATGTGTCTTAAATTCAGACATCTGTGATGTCTGAAATTTCATATTCAGGCACTTAAGTGTCTGAAATACTTTTTCAGTTACATATGTGTCTGAATTTAAGACGCTTCTATTTGCAGTGGAGGAGATGGTTGTTTTTTTAACTTTTGATAATTGATTTTTACGTACTTTTTAGCACTGAATCTGAAAATGACCTTCATTTTTAACATCACGTTAGAATTTTTTTGCAAATCGCAAATGTGTAAGTTAAAATATAGTGAAAATCTCATACTATAAAACGTATGTAAAACATTTTTTATTTTATTTTATTTTATTTTATTCAATAATTTATTCGATATTTTTGCTTATCCTGGGATTCTTGCAGCTAAACTGCTGAGTAGTCCGATGAGATGGGGGAGGAGATTCAATTTTAACTTTGAACTTTTTAAATTTGAAATTTGCACTTTGCGAAAAATCCTGATGCTATAGTTAAAAATGGAGGTCAATTTCGGGTTCAGCGGTACAGAACATATAAGAATCAATTATCAAAAGCTATAAAACATAACATAACCCAACTTTTGCAGGCTAGTGCAATCTAATAATATTTTAAAATACGTCTCATTTTGTAAGGAATTGAGGCTGTTAATTTAGCATCGTTTTATTTAACAAAAATTCTGTTTTATCTTTCTTCTTAAATGTTCATTCAAATTGTATATTTTGTATTAATATGTCAGAATGATTAAATATTTCAAATTTATATTGCAATGTTAATTTTACTCTCAGCCATTTTTTATATCTGACGAAATTATATTTCAACTAAATTTGTGAATGACCCCCAATTTACAGCAAAAAATATGCTCCAACTTTAAACAGCTATTACTCGGTCAATTTTAATCGTAAAATAACCGGACTTTTTTTGTATTACTTGTCAGTGTAAAAGGAAAATTTTACTAAATATAACTTATAAGACTGGGGGACAGTATAAAAATTTAAATTTCGTAATTTTTTAAGAAATGTTTTTATTGACACAAATCGCTTTTAAAATATTTCTTTACCCGATTTAAAAATTTTTTTGTAATTGAAACTATATGTCTACGACTAACGGTTTAGGAATTAGCCATTGGACACCGTTGAGACCAGACACCCTGTATAATGCTTTACTCGCACACATGCTCTATCACCTAATGCATTGCCCACGGATTGTTGCGTGTTTCATCTTGAAAAAGAGCTTATCTAAACCTCGACCTAAAAAAAAATTATGGACTTCGCAAGCTTTGGACAAAATACTTCTTCCAAAACTAAAAAAAATGCATTTTTGTCGTGGAACTTACGTTACTGAAAGGTAGTTCAGAGGACGGTTACCAAATTTAACATTTTAAACTTAAATATTTTCTGTGAAAGAATTCTCTTAGTGCATGACGATCATAAAAAAATGTGCACCAACCGTTTTAGATTTTTGTCTTATCCTCAATGTATAGAAATGATTTTACCATAATTGGTCATTAAACGAAAACGTTTCTTAGCTTACAAAACACAGGCGTTTTAGATTTTTCGAATATTTTTTAACTACACTAATTTCAGAAATGAAGATATTTAGTACAAAAAATAGAATATTTAATTATACATTTTTTTTATTGCAGAATATTCTTTTCCATTACTAATATCAATGAGATCAGCTTTGAACAGTTTAATCTCAAAGAGAGTTTTTACAAAATATTTACCGATAATAATACACAAAGCTTGCTATAGTTCAAAATTTTCTTCTTTTTCAGGGATGTAAAGATTGGATCACTGCAACACTTTGAGTACATATATTTATATATGAAACTGCATTCTTAGGCCTGTGTTTATAGGTTAATTCTTCCCTCATTATTGGTTTTTAAAAAGAAATTGAAACATTGCTTACAAAGTATACGCCTGTTGAATAATATTTTATTTTTTGTTATTCGCTATGTAATGCTTCAAATATTTGTTTTTTCTTTGAACTCAGAAATGCCTAGTATTTTCTTCTATCATGCAAATGTTTTCCACAAAAGAGAGGGTTAAGATGAAGAAATCCTATACAGAAGATCTAGTACAGTTAAATCATATATTAAAAAAAAAATTAAAATGATCTTTATCTTATTTTTTTAAACATTTAGAAATGTTTTACTAAATTTATATAACCGCCTCATTTTCAAAATTAATAACTGACCAATGAGACAGAAAATCTTGATTTAATGAAACATTTTTCACCGTGCGCGAAGGTTTTAATCCAATGAAAAAACAAGACAGCAGTCTACGATAGCGAAGTGCTTCGGTCCTGCTTGGATGGGAAAAAAACATTTCTAAGCGTCCCTCGAAGTAAATAAAACAAAATTATTGATCGAATGGAATAGTCTAAATTTCATGAATCCTGAGACAGGAAAGAAAATGTCAACACATTGGATTTTAATGAGGGAAACGAACGAAAAACTACTTAAAAGTAAAAAATAGTAAATGAACTAAGGGAAAAAAATCAGAATATTGAAATATGCCGTACACATATATTAATCTCTTCTAAATTTTCGTCGATATAAATTGCCTATAGTTCGCGCATGGCTTTTATTAAATACCAGAACGTTTTAATCGTAAACGTTGTCTTGTCTAATAGAAGGATTTTTAGATTAAATAATGCGAAAAATACTATAGGAAATTACTGGTATTAAAAATTTAAATTTCGTTGAGTGACACCCGATCAGAAGAGGTTAAAGTAGAAAATTTTATTTTTTTTAGTTGATATATAAAAAAAATGATGGCTTTAGAGCTAATGGGCGGGAACACTTTAATTAATAAAAATTATATTTAAAAAATCAAAAAACCTGACTGCGTAAAAAGCGAACTAATTGATTATTTCTCATCAATATGAAACTATTTTTTATATTACTTATCTGTTTTTTTAATTTACTTGCATTGATGACTTTTAAGTTGTGTTTAATTGTTAGTACCTATCTATAAACACTGTTTTGATGAGGCCTATAAATGTTTATGATGGTTAGAGTTGCAGTAAAGCTGGAGATCCTACCTACACAACTTCCAGGTTGTGTAATATTTAAACGGAACTTCTGACTTTAAAATAATCAATGAAACATCGTCATCATTTTGAAAGACCTATCCAGTGATATGCCACTAAATAGGGTGCGTAAATTTTTTTCTCGTTTCTACCGCCATGTTGTATTTTACGGCCACCAGTTTGAATTTATAAAAACAAAACCTAGTCTATAACCATCGAACGGTTAAGACGAATAGATAGAGACCTCATTCAATAAAATCCATCCAGCCGTTGGGATGTTTCGAGGATATAAAAAAATCCACATACTCAGATACGCGTGAAACGCACAACACTTCTTGGCAGTCGGATAAAAAGGATTAAGTCATCGGCAGGATAACTCATTACAGACATGACTTAGATACATTAACCGGAAACCAAAAGACAATGGAATACGCAATTTTTAAAAATATTCATTTACAGTGAATTGGCATCGATTCAACGTAAGATGTAACTTTCTAACCAAAAATTTGGTTACTTAAATTTTCACAGAAAACAAGATAATAGTATGTCGAAAAAAGTACTCGAATTTTACTAGAAAAATGCGTAACAAATTAATTGTAAAAACAACCTAGTTGATTGATTAAAAATAGGCGGATTTTTAAAGAATTGTCCACCGATTCTCAGAATGTCGTTCTGAGAAAAGTTACTTAAAGCTTTCGTTACTGTTTAGAAAACTGTGTCGCACTCTATTTCTATTGCTCTAAAATTTTACTGTAAACGGTGATATCGATTTCTAAAAAAAATTAAATATGATTTTTGTGTTTATAGAAAGAATTTCGTAATCCTGAGTCAATCAAATGGATGTTACACTTTGAGTCATTCCACTTTATCATTTTAATGACGCCATCCCATCATACAATCTTCTATGGGATATTATAACAACAACGACACAGAAAATTGTTTAATTATTCGTAAATAATTACATTGTTTGATTAAAAAATTCACTGGAAACTAACAATTGGAATATTTAAAAAAAAATCTTATCGTAACAATGTAAAGCTACTACAATGTTAAGATGTTCTTAATTTACAACTATAAAAAGAAAAAAAATAGTCTAGAATTGACCCCACTAACAGTTTGCGTTATCTTGGTGCTGTAATTATATATATTTGTGCTTTTTAGTGATTTTTACCGCTTAAAAAGAATTTTACTTACCATGACAGACTCTACATTTGGTCAGGTAAATAAAATAGAAAATTGTATTAATTTTTCTTAGCTATTATAAGGTATACATATACTCCTTGTAACCTCATACCGATAAATGGCTAATGTTCTAAGAGTCTTAAGGCGCTTCTCAAATCCACTGCTTAACAAGTGTGAACATTTCTGACACATTTACGGGTATATTTTTAAACGAAAATGCACAAAATTGTCAGGGCTGACTATGGAAGCGATTTGGAATCGAAAGAAGTTTTCCATTTTTGATAACTAAATTGTTTATAAAGTTAGAAGCAATTTTGGGTCACGTGACAACATTATTTGCTTCCCTGTCTGATTTTTTTTTCTCCTTTCGTACGGAAATTCAGTTCAAAACGCCAACTTTGACAGTATTTTCTGAATGATTTTTTGCGTTTACCAAAAAACAAGGAAAACATATTTCGATTACATAGATTCTTACTTGACAACATCTGCTAAATTTATGCATTTCTGAACAAAAATGTATTGAAATTTGTGTCATAAAGTTGCCTCTTTGGATTTGAGAAAAGCCTTAAGAAATGAAGCATTTTGTTTAAATTCCTCAATAAATTAAATTTATCAAAATAAATTACACAAAATATATCTATAACAGAAGAAAAAAATCAGTGTCTCACCCTATTTAACAAAATGTTTATTGAAACATGAAAAAAATTAGTAATTACCAATAAAATTAGATTAATAAAACCAAGCCACGCTCAGTACAATAATTGTATAATAATAGGATTTTCACTAAATAAGTCTATGACGAAACACATCCGTTAAATCCTAAATTATCTTTGGTATTTTCATAAAACAGTCTAAAAATCCAAGGAAAGAACTATAAGATTCTTTCAAGTTCTGCTTTGAGAAAGTAACAAGATAACCTAAATATGAAATGCATGAAACAAACTGAGAAATAAGGTGTTTTAGCCTCATCTTATTTACTGTTATCTCGGAAATAAATACAATTCTTTTTTTTAAAATATACTTCGTGTAATAATAAGTTTATTAAATCATAAAAATTAGACACTTTCAATTTTCACCATACATTCGAAAATTTCAACACAAATTAGCATATTTTTTACGTAACCAAAACATTCCTTTTAATAAAATTCAGGAAAAATAATAAGTGTTCAGTAAACAATAAGGACTTGTTTTGAGATAAATCATGTGAGATCGCCTTTATAAATAAAACTTTTTGTAAGTGCCGATTTAACGGGGTTGAATGGAAGGGGGGGGGGGGCAGTGCAGGCTGTTTTATTGGTAGCGCACAAATGTGCAGAATTCCATAAAGGGTGCCGGGCGCAAAAGCTTCTAAACCAATGAAAAAACGCGACAGCGAAAGGCAAATAAGTGAGTGTTTCGGATCTGCTTGACTCGGGAAAAACATTTCGAAGCGGCTCCAGAGAAAAAAAATAAAACGGAATTATTGATCAAATGGAATATTCTAAATCACATGAATTCTGACCCGTGAAACAAAATGTCGCTAGGAATAAAAATAAAAGGAATTTGAAGGAGGGAAACAAAACAAAAATTACTGAAAGGTACAAAAATAGTAAGTAAAGTGAGGAAACAATTTAGAATACTTAAATAAAAGATCTCCACTCTTCTAATCTTGTTTCACATATGAGTTTCATATAGTTCGCGTATGGCATTTATTTTTAATTACCATAAAATTTTATTCGTAATATTTGCTATGTCTAAAGGTAAGACACTTCAATTAAATACGGAGGAATGTACTATACGGAGATATTTGTATAAAAATTAAAATGTCGTTAAATAACACTCGAAGAAGTTCATGCAGAAAATTTTATTTGTTTGTAGTTGATGTATCTAAAAAATGGTGACTAGACAGTTGATGGACTGGACGTTTCGAACAAAGAGATTAGGCCATGGGCAAGGTTACTCATCGTAGTCTTGAGCTAGATCAATAAAGCAAAAAACAATAGTTTTTTTTTCAAACTTTCTTGTAGAATATACCGTTTTTTGAAAACATTGATTTACATAGCAATGACATCGACTCAAAGTAAAATGTCACTTTACCAAAAATTTTGTTGCTTAAAGTTGCACACAAAAGCATGATAACAATATGTCAAAAAAATTACACACATCTCCCTAGCAAAATATGTTACGATTAATCTGCAAAACCGAGTCTACTGAACCGAGTGGACTGGTTGAAAATAAGCGTGATTTCAAAGTGTGTATACTGAATTTCAAAATACCGTTATGAGAAAAACACATGTTAAGCTTCCGTTACTTTTTAGAAAGCTGTGTCGCGCAGTACTTCTTTAGCTCTAAAATTTTACTTTCAACGTCGTTATTGATTTCTAAAAAAATTAAATATGATTTTTGTGTTTATAAAAAGTACTTTAAGCGAAAAAAGGATTTAGTAATTTTGAGTTGATCAAAGAAGTGTAACATCTGTAAGCCATTCGACTTTTTAATTGTAATGACATCATCCCATATATTTTCTTATGAGATATTATTACAACAATAATTGTTAATTTGCATATAAGATAACAACGTTTTATTTAAAAAAATAACCTTTGTTTATTAACAACTGGAAATTCCGAAAATCTTATTATAACAATGTAAAACTAAGAGTACAACAATGTTAATATTTTCTCAATTTACAACAATATAATGAGAAGGAATTCAGTCTAAAATTGACCTTACTCAAAGTTTGCGTTATTTTGGCTTCTCTAGTTATATATATTTGTGATTTTAAGTGAGTTTACCGCTTAAAAAGTTTTTTACTACCATGACTGTCACTACATTTCGAAAGGTAAATAAAATAGAAAATTTTATAATCTTTTTTTAGGTATCCTTAATTATACATTAATCTCACATTCCATGTAACCTCATACCAATGGACGACTAAAGTTCTAACAATCTTAAGAATTGTAACATTTTGTTTAAATTCATCTGTAAATACAATTTATGAAAATAAACTATACAAAAGATATCCTTAACAAACAAACAAACAAACAAAAATACTGCGTAGTTACCTTATTTAACAAAACGGTGTAGGGGAGACTGGAGAGGTTTAGCCATAAGGGAGGCATTGACCCACCCTTCAGTTTTCATACATAAAAGAATTTCAGAGTTTGGCTAATTGGTAGCAACCAAAGCTACTCAAGCTGAAGTACTCAAACAATAGTCTTTATTTCATGAATATAATTGAAAGAGTTTGAAGAGTTTTCAGCTAACAAAGTGTATTTTTTAGAAAAAATGTTTTTGAGATAAAATATATCAGAGAAATTAAATAAGTAGGTTTTAAGTAATGAATAAATAGTGATTATTTATTCCAGGCATAAAGATTGTACTGTAAATAAGGCTAAACATAACCATGTGCAAATAAGTGCTTTAAAAAGTGACTATCTCGAGAAGCTTGACCCAATCAATGTGGGGAGTGTCAGCCAGACGGTCAAAGCTCCTCATTTAATTGTTTTTGGAAATATTTTTATTACAGGTCAATGGTAATATTTCTAAGATAATGTAAATTTAATTTGTAAAGCTATAGTAAAGTGAAGCGATAGAAAGGAAAATAATTAAAACTGATTTTATGAAGATCAGAAAAATTGCTATCAAAAGCAAGAAAAAATTTCGTGAAACATTAATTGGAAAATTGGTAAGGACTTTTATTTCATTTAAATATTAGGTATAGTAGGTAAATAGAAAGAACGGATGAGACTAAAAAGGATGAAAGCAGCAGCCTTAAGAAATGTTAGGTATTCATTCCTCTACAAAAGAACATAACATTAATCAAAACAATTTTGGAAGGTTTGTAGACAAATTTCACTAAGATAAACACAATTAGATGAAGCCAAACTATGTGGCAACTGTTGTTGCCAAGTCGAGTGTCAAAAAGTGGGTGTTTAAAACGGAATTTTCGCCTGCGCCTTGAATTCCGTCTAAGCAGGATTGTTTACACATCACGTTTTTTCAAATAATTTTTAATAATATGTAAACTTTATAGCATAAGTTATTCTGCCTTTTTTAAAGCTGATATCCTTCCCTTAACAAATATTTCAATATAATACAAAGTGCCTCCCTTATATGGGAATCTTTGACCAATTATTTTTTCATGTTTAAAATTAATTATTTAGCAAGTTTCTTCTAAAGTACACTTATGTCGCAATTTTATTTAGATAACTGATTGTATTTCGAATATAATGATACATGAAATATTATTCTAAGTTCAATAGTTGAAAAATAAAAAATCTATTTGTAAGAAATGGGTCAACTCTGTCCAGTCCTCCTCTACCATGTTTTTTTCATATTCCGTTACAAAGAGTGAAATAACACACCATAACAATAAATTAAAGAAAAACAATAAAATGTTAACAAAACAGTTTACAAAAACGAATTAAAATATATGAGAAGCCACACTTGATAATATACGATGATTGGCGATAAACTTGATTGTGGAATTTTCTCCAAATAAGGTTATGAAAAAATACGCCCATTAAAATCGAAAATATATCTGTATTTTGAAATAAAACTGTTTAAATATTTAAAGAAAGAACTACAAGATTCTTTCAACTCCAGTTTTCAGAACATAACAAGATAACCTTTATATGAAATGCAGAAAATTGTTAAGAAATAAAATATTATCATATCATCGTATTTACTGTCGTATTTCTGAAATTACAGCTTAGGAAAGTACATTTTTAATGCTGGGCTCTTGCAATTCTCCATCATGGTATCTTAAATTTTAACACAAATTAACGTATTTTTCACACAAACGAAACATTTCTTTATATAAAATTCACTAAGCAATAATAAAATAAGCTTTATTGTTAGAAAAAATAAGGATGTGCTTCTAAGGTAAGTCATTTTAAGGTCGAATTTAATAAATGAAGTTTTCCAAATTCAAATAGCTTAAAGATGTGATCTTTCTTTCAGGTAATTGAAGGAAACAAAGGTGTTTCCTCTATTGATGATGATTTGAGTAAAGAAAGTCCCCACAGGTGAGATCATTTTATTGTATAATTTAAAACGCAAAATGCTGATATTATTTTAGTTTTTAAATTCATTCTAATACGTGCTCTGTTAACGGGTTGATTGCCATGACACGCAAATATATTGCACGGGAGAGGGTGTCATGTCGCATGAATACATGGACCATCAATATTTTCATTGAAGGATACATGGACTGCATGGAATATTCATATTGCTATAGAAATGTGATCATAAATAATTTATTACCATGTATTTAAATGGATACCCCCCCCCCCCGGCAAGCTAAATGATATCAATTTGGCTTCCATCTTGCAACAATAACTAAAATTGGATATATGGAAATGTGTAAAAGAAACACTTTGTATAAAGTTAATAAATATTATCCCGATTGGAAATGGTGAACTTGCTCAATAGATACTGAAAACGATTTTGTAAATGTTTGCGAAAAAGGCCATTTAGTCGCAGTCTGTAGTGTTCAATGCGTTAATTATTAAAAATGCAAATAACTTTATTTAGAAGTGTTTTTTGAAAATGGATTGTGTAATCTCCTTTTATTCATGCATTTACACTCACATACTCTTCTTTCTTATGTGTACACTATATGGCAAATGATGACCGGTCACTTGCGATTTTAGACGTTTTGTTAAATATCTAGAAAAATACATGAGGAATTATTCTGAAACTCCATGTGTTTAAACAGAATAGTATAGGTCATATATTTCCGCGAAGATTATTTCCCGAAACCCCATAGGGGGCCGTAAACAAATTGAAAAAAAAAACGATCATCTTTTGGATAACCCTGTAAAAAAGAAAAAAAAGTCAGAAAGGTCCCTGTATAAAGGAGGCAAAAAGATGAGGGGTTGTATCCAAATATACTCGAACGTGTAATATTGTGTACGCTATATAAGCACAAATCAACACATTTTTGGATACAGCTTCTCATCTTTTTGCTTTCTTTTGGGAACAATGGATTTCGAGCTTATTATATCGACCAGAATTTTCAAGCTATATTTTTTATACTTTCCTAAAGGTTGCTCTATGCACTTAGCTAAAACATTATGCGCATTATATTTTGATTGCATTCGCGCATGCGCAGTGAAGCATTTTTTAGTAAGCCTGGTTATTTTTCATTCAATTATTACTTTTTTAAATTCTGATTACAGGGTATTGTGTACAATTTTTTTTGTCATATTTTCTGAAAAGAACATTTTCTTATATTAAGAACTCTGTAAATTATAAGGGAAAAACTTGGCAAAATTTGTGACTGTTTTTATAAAAACCTTAATTTCTCTATTTGTATACATGCCATCCTCATAAAAATGAACACAGTTTATTAAAATAAGCGTCTTAATCATTTTCTGCAGTTTGAATGCTTTTGCTCCATTAGATTTTACAGGGTTATCCAAATGATATTAGTTATTTTTCAATTTGTTGACGTTCCCTTATGGGGTTTCGGGAAATAATCTTTGAGGAAATATTTGACGTATAATATTCTGTTTACACGCCTGGAGCTTCAGGATTATTCCACATGTATTTTTCTAGATATGTAACAAAATGTCTAACATCGCAAGTGACCTATCATCATAGCTGCCAACAACTTACGCTTTTTCAGACCACAAAAATTTTATAGCAAATTTTACCTTTTTAAATCGCTGTAATCTGCCGATTAAATAAGGCAAAAATTTCTATTAAATTTTTGTGGTCTGAAAAAGCGGAAGAGTTGGCAGCTATGCCTATCATGATTGGCAATATAGTGCACGTGTCGTGTGTGTAACATTTAAAAAGCCTTTTTCGGGACTTAGTATTTCTTCCACACTTTTTTCTTCAGAAGGTACTTGCATTTTTATTCACTCTATTTGCGAAAGTCAAACCTAATTTACCAGATAAAAAATCTGCTGAAATATGAAATATTTTCTTTAAAAAAAAAATCTGATTTAGAGTATTGTGAAAATAGCAGCGGCAGATCATCAAAACAGACGAGGGGTGCCTCCCTCATAAAATTGACTTAAAATAAACAAAAAATAAATTAAAATATTTCTAATAGAAATGAAATTTAAAATTACTATAGTTGGAAAACTTCAACGTTATACCACTTTAAAATTTTATATCAAAAGCCCGTGACAAATAATAAAACTCTGTATAATTCCTTTCTCAGAGGCAAAGGTTAGAAATAGGTTAGCTCCAATAATTGCTGTTTAATAGTGAACGAATTCGATGGGAGGGGAAGAGGAAGAATCCATTGCGGTTCTATTAAGTCCGGAGAATAGAAGCTATTTACCGTCCGCCCCAGTAGGTAGAAAAATCAGAATCGAATGATTACATTGAAATCACTGGCATATTTTTTGTTCTCTTTAGTAGTACCGAACTGCAAGAAAATCGTTGTGTATCTGAGTTCCTCTCAAAGGTAAAAGGCATTTTTTACTCTCAATTGGCGCTATAAATATAGGTCTCAAAAGCAAAATTTTGCAAGTGTAACATTTTATCAAATATGTCTCTTTAAGCCTCGTTGACCTTTAAAGTATGCCTCAAGTTTCAAATTCACATGTAAATATACAAGACATACCCTCGTCTTCTCGCTGACCAACATATAATTTCTGACCCATTTCCTAAAGACAGTTCTTAAGAAAAAATGACCTTTAAATTGTTACTTCCTTTCTAAAATATAGAAGAGCTTTTAGAATTTTTAAGAGCGTTAACCAGAAAATTAAGACTATGTTTTTAATAATGTTAAGCCAATGCCATTGTTGTTTTGAAATTTCTCGTTTCTATTTTAATGTTTTTCAATGATTGTTTTTTTTTGTTTGTATAGGATAATAGAGGTCAAAATATACCATCGTACTTTTATACTTTTTAGATTTTGGTTTTTTTAGGAATATGTTCACTTTCTAAGCCGATTCTGAAAGAGAGAGTAACATAAACAATCTGCAACCAAAATCGAAAAATAAAAAACAGTTAGAGTTGACCTCAGCTATTCAACTCAAAAAATCCTTTTAAAAAATTTATATACAAACGAAGCTGAAAAGAAAGCTGCCATTGGTTTAAATTAAATTAAGAATGGCTTCACGTGACTGGTCTAGGCTCTTAAATGTGTAGAACGTTTGCATTTGTACATCGGATGAAAAATAAAATCCCATAGTAAGTGTTCAAAAATAGATTGTAACAAAATGATAAAGCAAATGTCACACAAATTCAGAACTTTACTTGATGGTTGTTTATGAATTCTCAGAAGAGCAGCTTCAAATATACACATTCTGATCAGCCCGATAATTACAAACCACTTTTACCGACAACGTCATAATGACAAGCCTTTCCCATTAAACACACACTGATTCGACAAAATGAAATCTTTTAACACCCAGCGCCTAATACAATTCTTTACAGCTTGCAACATTGAATTATATTTCAAACAGGCACAATTGTTTAAATACCTACAGGCAGGTTATTGGATCAGTGTAATAAAGGATAGTACTGAAAGTATTCTTTCTACGATATTTAGCGATGGATTAATACAACATTTAACTGAATTTATTTTTGAATAATTTTAAATCAACATTTTTAATAAATGTATTATAAAACCTACAATATTTTTTAAATAATAATGAAATCTCACCATTTTAAGAAAAAATTGTTCTGCATTCACTGCAGCACAGATCCACATATAGACCTTCTTCTAAATCATTATTAGCGATTGGTCTCCGACAGAGAAATGTGCTATAATTTTCTACCAAAATATAGATATTTTGAATGACTTCAAATTGAAGCAAATAAGTAAGGCTCTCCAGAAATATTGCTTCAGAGGCAAAAATATTGATTCCAATGTAGTCACGTTTTATATATTTTAACCGAATAATGGAATATGCTAAATTTTATAACATAGCACCTTCACGTAGAAATCACTACATATAAAGGACGCTAAAATCTGTGAAAAGTCTGAGAAATTAATTGAAGTGCCTAAAAGAAATGCAGTCTCTTCCCTGCAATATGTTTTTTCTTTTCAAATTATTAAATGTTTGATATTCATTCTTGAGTAAATTTAAGAAACAATTCTGGATTTAAGTCAAAGTTTTATTTATTTTTCTATTTTGTTTCAGTTGCCAGGAGCAAGGGGGTGATAATTGTGCATCAATCCGCACTAACGTTTTTCGTAAGTCTTCCGGTTTTAACATCCGTGACTATATGAGATCACTGTTTGAGGAATTTTATAAAGAGAATCCGGGCCCCAGGTAAGTAGAATAGAATAAAGTTCAGCTAGAAAAGTATATTTATTTAAATCAAATTGAAAAAAAAAATTGATGTAGGTTCTTAATTTAGACTATATATCGTTGCACATAACAGTAATCTAATCCTTAAGCCAACACTTAATAATACAATAAATACATTAATATTAATTCTAAAACAAACCTACATAAAACAAGTTTGGCTTCTAAAACAACAATCACAAGCGGCTTCTGAATATACTACAACTATCGCTGTGAATAAATTTCACTAAATCACAATTTAAATATCTAAATGTCGCTAAAGCTAACAACCGATGGCTGCCGATCCATTTTATTGTATGATAAATTAAAATTCGGTCTTACGGAAACTGACAACTTGTACTCGGCTAAATTCTATATTTTCCGATACTTCAGAGTACGTAACGTTCTTCAATACCAAAATAGTAGACTGGTCTAACAACCCTTCTGAATGTCGACCCAAGGTTCATAGATACCTGTTCCGATCTTGTTTATATACTAAGCAGATTGACCAGAATAATCTAATGTGCGTAAAACTTCAGCGAAAACCACTAACCGCATATTTCGAGAACCGGAAATGCATTTCGGAAAAAAATTAAGGAGAGATGTTGCTTTAGATCACAGAGGTTAATGTCGACAGAGCGTTCTCGTTCAAAAAACTAGACTCCCTTTATAAGGGTGCTGCCAGTCTTCTGCAACTTGCAGAGAATCGCAATTTAAAGGATAGTTAGTCTAAGAAATTATTCACTTGTGATTGAAAGCGCATGCATTTCTTGGATAATCAGTATTCAAAAGGGCTTTTCTTACCACTATACTGTATTTATGTTCTTTGAGTTTATTTGCACATGGTGTTTTGCAACACTCAATACACTCGCCAGTGGGTGACTTTTCAAGCCGCTATTATCTAAACAAAAATTTCCACGTGATGTTTATAGGGCATTCCATTTCAAGACAATTTCAGTTAACGACGAAGCTATTGATAGCCTAAGCTATCAAATATGTCAATACTTGTTGTTATACATGGCTGTTGTTTTAACCTACTGCTTTTTTATAACTTTCATAAATTTACAAACTTAATTGTGTTTTTCTGATTCATAACACTTTGGCAACATATGAAGAAGAAAAAATTATTTAGATTTTTAAATTGTTCTCTGAACTTATGTCCATAATTTAATTATTATTAAACTATTAATTGATAAATATTCCCTTTTTAAAAGTAATTATTACTTTTACTTTTTTTATTTTTATTATTTTTATTTCCATTATCGCGGTTTTAGATTCTATTTTATCAACCGGGATTTGGCGCCAAATATCATAGTTGTAACTCGTGCGTGGTTGTAACCATAAAGAATATGTGGCGGTTTTACTTATGCCGATCTAACGGGAAACTGCCTTAAAATAAATTTATTTATTTATTATTAAGTTCTCAAAATAATTGAATATGTTATTGTTATAAGAAACATATATGTTAACACAATTTTTATAATTTCAGTCTACCATGACGTAACCGAAATATTGTTCACAAAATTCCACCTTTTCATAAATAAACCAAATTAAGCTAAATATAAAGGAGCATAACAATTGAACACGCTTAATTGTACATGGCGGTGCCCACGAAAGCGTTATCTATTTTGATTTAGCATCTTTATAAGAAGTAAACAACCACGATTGGCGTCCCGATGTTTCAAAACTCACAATTAAGGCTCGGGTTAGATCTCTACTAATCAATATATTTTGGAGATTTGAAAAAAACATTTATAAAAAAAATATTTCATTTGCTGGCACTAATTTTCGGAAACGTTTTTCGAGTAGTTTTTATAGTCTATTAATCAGTTTTCTCAACCCGAAATAGGGGCTTTTCGAATGTCATCCATTCTCAAGTAAATATTTTAATGTTCAACAGACATGTCTTGCAGACATGCACGATAAATAAACAGCATTTTTATTAATATTAAAATTACTATTTTTTTGTCCTTGCTCACTTATATATATTCAACTATGCAGTTGAAAATGTTTAATTGAGAATGAATAGCCTCATGAAAACCTATCCTGTAATGTGATCTTAGAAAACAAATTAGTACTTTTTAAAAACTACTCTGACACGTTTCCGAAAATCAAGGGAAGAAAAAGAAATTGAGCTTTTATGAATGTTTCTTTAAATTTTGAAAGAAGATTGGTTTCTGGGCTCTCTAAAGACACAAAATGCTTTTCTGAATCGTGGGTGGCTCGAAAGAGTTTATTGTATATTTTCATACGTGGTTATATTATTTTTTTTTAATGAAAAAAATAGTTGTCTTTTATTACAATGCACTTGAAACAGGACGCATAGATCAGCATTTCTTGCTTTTGCGCTTTATTGCCGTTGGAATATAATGCAATGGTTCCCACACTTTTAAACTGGCGAGCGTACCGCTCAATGGAAATTCATAATTTCGGCGTGCCATCTTTAATAACGGTTATTAACTAACAATAAACTGAATTATTGTAGCACTCTATGTCCAGAATATCGTCTTGCATTGATGTACAAATAAAAAGTAACAACGTGATTATATTTTAAACAAAATAAATAAAATCAATTAATAATAAGAAAATTGTAAAAAAATTAAATATGACAAAATCCGTAACTCTTGTGTTAAGTATTTTGTGTAGATTGATTAATGCTAGTTTTTGGAGAGAAATCCACAATAATCATGGCTTATTAGCATGTATTGCTATACACTTGTCTGGCGGGTTTGGAGTATTTAAATCTAAATACGCTTTACAGTTTTATAATAATTTTCTGCATAAATTTCGCGCACTAGAATCTGAAAGTTTACGTACCATAACTAGTACGCGTATCATAGTTTGGAAACCCTGTTTTAATGGATATCATTTAGAATTATTTCCTAGTGGTGTACGTTTATGAAAATATTATTTTTACAGTGACACCGATAGAGAGGTGGCTGAAGTTTTGGAGAACTATCTCCTCCATTACAGACAACTTAAGTGGAATGAAAAGATAAGGAGAGAAAGAATTCAAGAATATGTCGGGGAATATTTGTAAGTATAGAAATCATTATATTTGATGCTACCAACACAAGTGACGTCAATTTTTTAAAAGGTTGGCTAAAAAATGGGTGGAGGTAAAATAACAGAGAATTTTTATTTAAGAGGGTTAAAAGAGATAATAAAAAATTATGACGTAGAATTAAGCAACGTATAGGGTTGTGACTTTATTATTTATATCTCCTCATAAATTTTTTATACAGTCCTCATACACATTATTTTTACAGATCATGAATGTGATTATAAAGTGAAATGACAAGAAGAAGCACAATGGACTATTAAGGCAAATTATTCTGGAATGTTCATAGTAAACTCATGTATACGTTTACGTACAAATACGAAAATCGCGCAAAAATAATATTTTTTTTTTAATAAAAATATTCTACCTTTCTTGTTATGTCAAAATAACACGAGTTTTATTATTGTATAAAATCATCTGAATATAAGTTACAGTTATATATTGCAATTTTATTTTATTAAGTAATACCTGTTGCTGTATATACGTTTCTTGTACTATTCAACTTATTAAAGTTGGCATGTAGAAATTTAAACTGCGAATAACTACTTTGTAATAGGATATTATTTTCTGAATTTTTGCATACGAATCTGAAAATGAAGTATAACATTATGGCGTTTCGAAAGAATTTAAAGTATTTTTATAAGTTATAACTTTACTAAAACTAACAAAAATGAATTCTAAGAAACGTGAAAATTATACAAGTGGTTTACAAAATGTTGATTAAGTACAAAATGTTGATTAAATTTAAAGACACAACAGAAATTCAAAATTAAGATTGTGTTGTGTTGTGTTTCATAGAAAATTTTACATCGTAGATTTCTAGAAATCAAATACAGTTTAATGTTTGTGACAGTGAATGTGACGTGAGTAACGTAAGTGCCGTGGAGGTCAAGAAACCCTTGATGATGGCTTGAGAGAATAAGTGTGAAACATTAGGTGTATTTTTAATGTGCGTTTAATATTGGTTTTATTTATGTAGTGCACTTATAAGTACCTTAAGTGCTTTTTATGATCAACTACTTAGCGCACAAAGGATAGATTAATCAATAGGAGCAATAACAGTGAAAGAAAGTCTAAATTTTACAGTTACATCTCTTCAATTATTTAATATTTATAATATAGAGATGTTTATCCATCGTAATTCATCAAAATCTCAAACGATAAAAGCATACAAATTCCTTTATTTGTTTGCAGTTTTCATTTTTTGGTAGCACAGACAATGTTCAATCACACATCTCCTTGTTATATAAATGCAGCAATATATTTGCTTATTTGCTAGGGATGCAACAAATATTTAGGATTTAGACTTTTCAGCGATACTGCCGAATATATGGTTCTGCTGAATACCAAAATATTTTGCAAACACAATACATAAAAAAAAACTTTAAAAACCTCATTCCCGGCTGCGTTCTTTTACAAAAAAAAATTAATAGAAGTTCATGCCCTATTTAACTGCAGAAAAATATTACAAATTCTGCGATTAAATAAGGCGTTTACGAAATAGGCCATTTAGATATTAAATCGAATTTTTTAAAATTTAAAATGGTGGTTTCAGACTACTTGGGGGTTAAAGGTAGTGTACACACCATGTAATTAAGGTTATTTACAATATAAAATACTAGTTGAATGGAAAAGATTTCTTAAATATTGTTTATTTTTTTTTATTGAAAATACATTAAAAATGAGACATTGGACAAAACTAAAAAACAACATATTAATATCGCATAATAAAATCAATTACAGTAGATGTTTCAAGCTTTATACTATCTGCTCATCAGTGCAAAATGTAGAGATTTCAACTGATCAAGATCTTGTATAAAGCTTGAAATGTCTGTACTGTGATTTGCATATATGAAAAGCTTAAAACATATATTGTAATTGATTTTATTATGCTATACTATTATTATGTTGTTTTTAAGTTTTATTAAATTATGATTTTATGTATCTTTCTAATTTTTAAATTCTGCTTCAGACATGTATGAACCAATGCTTATTGGTTTTGATATTACAAAAAATAAAAAAAAAGAATGTTTTCTATGAATGAAAATGATGGAATCATTTATTTTAGAAATCCCATGACTGATAAAATGTTGGGGAAAAATTTAACAATGGTTTCCTTATATTCAAGGATAAATATTTTGATAGGTAACAAAAATAAATTTTCCATTTCTATTCTTAAAATCCGATTATTTTTATTTATTTCTTATTGTAATATTATTATAATATCTTATTATAATATTTAGATTATTTTTAATTTTAACTTTCGAAAAGTCTACTAAAAAGCTCAGATTTATTATTATTTTTTTTTCGATTATTCAACGCAATAACAACCTAAAAAGTCCTTTCGGCATGTGCCAGGAAGAAATGGTAGCTTCCTTATTTCTTGGTAAACATTTCGCAAATTGTTTCTCGAATTTTAAGAATCTAAAATGCGATGTACCCGAAAAGAATATTCGTCAATACTGGATTTGTATGAGAACTGCGCCAAATCAGTAAGCTATAGCCAAGTTGGCATCATTCATGGTTGCTTAGTTTAGGTCGCCAATTTTGGTGATATTTCGCCACATGTCGCCAAGCTCGACCAGAATTTGAAGCTAACGTTCACTAATACCCCTTAATTAATACCTGATTTTCTTTAATTGTTGTTTTGTTTCAAAATATCAACCACGCTAGAATTTCATGCTGCTATATTTCAAGCATTTCTTAAGTTAGAGACGAAACAGAGAATACTCAGAAATCCTTGAATCAAAGACTAACACTTAAACATAAAATAAATTTAGATTTCTAACTTTTTTGCTTATTTTTTTAGTTTTAAAATTTAAATGGTAGCTATTTTGAAACAATATGGTGGGTGAAGTTGTCCAACGAACTCGGTCAAAACATTTGTATGTACTATACACTCAATAAATCTCATCCAAATCTATTTATAAATACGAGAGTTATTGCATGACATAAATAAGATATATATATACAGAATGTCCGAGCTAAAAGTATCCAAAAGTTATGGCTTATTATTACCGATCTACCCATCAGAATATAATAGACTAATCCTCCGTTGATATGAAACCTCTCCGAAACTTTTTGGGACTCCACCATACTATCACAGATACGATACCGCGTTTTTGAAAATGACATTTCCTGGAAGTTGGATTGGTAGACGGAGCCCAATTGTCTGGCCGCCAATGTCTCTGGATTTGACTTCATTAGACTTTTTTGCTTGTGAATTCTTTAAATCCGTTGTGTATAAACAAAAAAATTACTGTGGATGAGTTGAAGAAGTATGTCATTCAAGCAATTCGTCTAATAACTCCTGATATACTACGAAACACATGTAGAGAACTGAATTACTATTTAGACGTTTGTCATTCTACAAAATCACGATAAAAATACAAAAACACGTCGAAATATATTGATATTAAAACTTGGTGCGATATGTTTTCTATTTAAATATGTTTTTTTTAAATTCTAATGGGTAGTTCGTTAAAAAGAAGCCAAAATATTTTAATACTTTTAGCTCGGACACCCTATATATATAAAAGCCACATTTGAACGTAGGGCGGTTTTGGGATCTGGTGCTCATGATCGGTAAAAATATACCAAATTTTTTTGGAAGTGCTTAATCTGCGGATGGCTGCAATAGGTAGCTTTTTAATTTTTGTAATAAAAGCTATCAAAAAATTAACATAGAGAAAAATAGTGAAGGAAATGTATGTAAATGCAGAAACTTCATAAATGTTAATGGGAATTTCTTTTACATTCATCTCATGCGAATTAAAAAGTAACTTAAATTTACATTTTACATATCGAATTGTGCTTTTCACCCGGAATTTTATAGTATAAAGTAATTACTTTTAGCTTGGTTAGGGAGTTATTATTAACTATCCCAAAACTTAAAATTCTGCACTTAGAAGGTTTTTGAAATAAACGTTTCAAGTGACCCAAGGCAAGTTATATTGAATAAATGAAAAATACTTTAATGCATAAGAATCTTTAAAAAAATTTAAAAAGAATTATTTTTTTATACATGCACTATTTTTAATTTTTAATAACTCGGATATTAATTCAGAATAAATGAGAAATAGAATATTATTTAAATAACATATTTTGAATTGACATTATTTATTTTGTTGTTTGAAATATGCAAGGAATCAGCCAACCGAATTTTCAATACATGTCTTATCTTTGTTCCAAACATTCGGTATTCGGCTGTTATTTCTATTTGGTATATAGTACACTCCTAGTAACCATAATGAAACATCCCATTGCAGACTGACACATAGAACTGTTCTTACAGACAACTTTGTGAGTGGCAATTCTCTGAATAAGACTGACGTTCCAGATTCATTGACTGTGAAAGTTAGTAACAAGCCGGATTCATCTGCTTCCGATATACAAATAAATTCGGATAGTCCTTCATCGACTTGTTGTAGTTTCTTCACAGCATGTAGACATAGAATTGTGACACTGTAAGTAGATTGATGCAATCTGTATACGATATATATATATATATATATTTACACTATTCTTTTAATCCATTTGCGACAAGCATCCCGTATGCTTATTTATATTTTAGAGTACCATTGTTTTTAAACACTTTTTTTTATATTATTTAATAGCGGAAATTCGATCGTTAGGTTGGACAAAAATTACTGTTCGAAAATACTAATGTAGGGTTAATACACCGAAAATTAACATTTTTGTTGGGGGAGGGATACAATTTATAATATGTTTAATTTAAGTGTATAATTGGATATTTTTATATTCTATAATAAAATCCTAATAAAAAGGCATTGTAAATTACTGTTTACAAACTAAGTTAAATACAATTATTGTCTTTGCACAAAGTCATAATGTTACAACAGTTACACAATAAAAGTTACGTAAGTTACCTTTGTAAATGACATTTTTTTCTTTTTATTATTCAGAAATTAATTAAACAAAGTACTGTCATAATTTGGCATTAGTTAGTGTTGTTGAGAACAAGAAATCACTTTTTTTTTTTTTTAACGGGATAGTTTTGATATTTTTTTTACACTTCAATGGAGGCAGAAAAATTTGTATATTTTATTTTACGTCAGTTACAGAATTTTAAATTGCAATTTTTGGGACTAAAAGAGAGATTGCAATAATTTGCAGGTTAAGTCCTTTGTAAGAAATATTTAAATTGTAAAAATGTGTTCTAGCTTTATTAGTAAATTTTCTACATAGTTTTGAAAATAAAATTCGATTATCAAATGTTTCGTCAGTTACGATGGAATTGCCCTGTAATAAATAGCATTGATGTAATAATAATAAATTCTATTCTTTTCGTTACCCGTGTCTCTCTCATCGTGTCAAAATTAACACGAAATTTTAAACTACGGCACAGATTCAAAAACTGGATTCTTACGCGACCCATTGTAAAGGTTGAATTTATTTCGCGATTCACCTAAAATCCTGATATGTAAAAACTTTTACATACCATAATCCATAATACAACTTTCACGACAATACTTTTATGAAAAATCACTCATACTTTCATGAAAAGTATATGTAAGAAAGCAGTTATAGGTAATCCTAAAGTGAGAATGGAATAAACATAAAACAAAACATTATTTCAGTATAGAAAAGGAATATAGGGTGTCCCAGTGGGTGCGCAGCTTCAGCTTTCTGCAGGTTTTGAAACAGATCTTCGGGATGATAATTTTGATATTCAACAAAGAGTATGTTTCGTCATAGTTTAATTCTGTTCGAAAGAGAGAGTGCACCGAAAATGTTTAAAAAAATCAAAGAATTTAAATGAAAAAATGCGTTTGTTAAAAGTGTTCAATATAAGATATCTTTAAAATGATTTCCGTTCCAAAAATGACATTAAGGCATATCACACACTAAACAGACAAGACACAAAAAAGCGTAAGTCAAGAGACATTTCACCCTGATAACAAAGGAGAAACCGGTTTAAACGCTACAATTTGTCTTCTGTCTCACATTTTTGTCTGCTTGTCTGTTTAGTGTGTGATCTGCCTAAGATTCTAAATTTGTATCTTTGAACTTTTCTCCGATATGTATGGTCCATGTTCTATTACCGCTTAGTCAATCAATTATTTTCAAGCTGTGCAGTGTTGAAAACTTTGAACGTTATCTTTCAAATGTCGCCATAAAACAATGCCACCTAATCGTTGACCTATTCCAATCAGTGTCAATATGGGATATTTTTCACCATGTCTTCACACTCTTGACATTTGATGTTTTTCGCTATAAAACTTGACACAGTGACGCATTTGACAGATATTGCACACATAACTGTAATTATACATGGGTGCAGTAGTTGAATAATTTCATGACAAAGATTTCCTCGTCCTCAAAACCTCCATTTATGTTTGTTAACAAATCCTTGAAGATGAAAACGTACCTCATCACTAAATTAAATTTCTTAAAATAGATTTCGTCACTTTCAACCATACTAATCATTTTCCTCGAAAATTCGAATCTAAACTTGACCGTACGGTATCTAAAGAAAAAAAATTATTCAAGAATCAAAATATGAAGTAAAATATGAGTGGTAGTATTGAAAATATTAAAATGTTCAAAGTGCTTTAAACATCCCTTTATTATTTTAATTAAAAGTATTATTTAATATAAATTGAAAGAAGACACAATTGCCAATCGACTGTCAATTTTCGTTTTCTCATCTGAAAGAGTTCGGTGATTAACCTTTTCCGGCACGGGTAATTTTTATTGTAAAAGGATGAAATGATTGTCTAACACCGGAATTTTAAAACGACTTTTTTAGAAATTGAAAACCTGTTAATTTAACTATTCATTGTAAAAGAAAAATTTTACTTAAATATTCTTGGTGCCGTTTGTAAGTTTCGAATTATAATTAGGTATTCTGACCCGGGCACACTGTGCCGCAAAGGGTTAAAATGTATCTCCCTCACTGTTTATTTATTTATTTTTATGAATACGCAAGGTTGAGTCCATAATTATCTAAATGGAATATTGCAAGACGATGAGATATATATCATTTCTCATCGTCTTCCAATATTCCTATAGAAAAAAATGTATTTTAACTAGCATTAATAGTTTTCTTCTATTACAATGTACAATTAAGTAGCGAGCATATATATATATATTTTTTTTGGGGGGGGGGATGGGGGGAAACATAAACAAGTAATATTATTCTTCGAATATTACGACAGGATTTCGTTATAATCAAGTTATTATTTACTCGTATTTTGTTGAAGAGATTTTAATAGCGCATACTCTGTTTAAATTAGAAGTAACATGAAAATATCTAATCTTTTTTTTTATTATTATTATAAGGAAAGTATAAAATCCTGACAGGTTATAAATCAAATGTAACGAAATTATTTTATTATATCGTGCCAATTTTTAAAATCATTCCAGGTTATAAATTAAGTGTAGTGAAATTATTCTATTTTATCATATTATAATTTCATCCTATTTCAACAACTCAGTTTTAAATGTTTTAGATTACTTGAAAAGAGAGCTGATAATAGAAATGGAAGAAAATGTTTTGTAATAAAAGTTAAATTGAATCAAAAGCTTTTTATTGTAAATTTTGTGTAATTATTTTCTTCTTCGAGGAATACATTCTAAATATTACAAATCATTAATATTATTTAAATTATAAAGTTTATCAAATTAATATTATATAAATTATAAAGTTTATAAAATTATAAAACAGTTTACTCAAGCGAGGTTTTCGCACTACAATATTTAATGCTACACAATGCTTTTTAATTGTTTTTTAACTAATTGCAATCATTAATCAAACAAGGTGTTTTAACAAAATGTGAGTGCATTATGTCAAAAGCCTGTTCTAAAATCGTTCGTGTGATATACCTCATTCATTGTTGTGCTTTTTGTATGTGCAAAGAAAAATGGAGAAATAATATATTTGATAAAAATGTTAATATTAAAATAAGTGTCGCACATATTTAAAACTTATTGGCATTTTAGTAATTTAGTTTTAGTGTATCTATCATATGTTACATTATAACGTCTTCATCCGTAAAATGAAACGAATAATAATTAAAAAAGACATAGCAACTTCTCCCATTCAAGGTCTTCATTTATCTTAAAATTAGGATAATATAATTTCATAAATAATGATTCATAATGAATTAGAAAGTTTTAATAACTGAAATTCTAAAAAAGTATTTCTTTCCAGGATTTCCAGGAAAAAGGAAAATAAAGATCATGATAGAGATTCAAAAGTAAGCACATTTCTATGCGTATTCAGTCTTAAATTTTTACAATCTCAATTTTCAATATGCTTTTATTTTTTTACGAATTTAGTATAATTTATTAAACAGAAGATGAGTATACAAATATTTTCTTAGACAAACAGTCTAATAGAGGTTTTTGTTTACTAACCTTCTTTGATTAAGATATTCTTCCGCTTTCTCATTCAACAATATATGCCTGTTTTATTATTATTATTATTCAGAGCTGAATTTAAAAATAGTTACGTTTAAAACGCGTTCATTTGTTGTTAATGGCCGAAAACACAGAAAATTAATAGAATTAATAGTGTGAAAAGTTGATAGTTTTTTATCACAAAAGATCTATTTTTTGTTAAAACAAGGAGAGATATTCTCTAAATATAAATTATACAGAGGTCGTGTGAAAGTATTCGTATCCCTTTTTTGTCCTTGTTGTTGTTGATTTTTAAATATGTATTTTAACGTAAATGACTTTTGATATCATAATGTACAACATTTGAAACATTTTTGCATTAGGAACTATACCTGTGAAGCTATGAATTTAGACATTAGCTATCAGTGAACTATATAAAGAGACATCCTAAATATTCAATGGTGGATGGTAGTTTTCTGATTAATTGGGAGGCGGCATCATAGACAATCACCATCGAGTTCACGGATGGAATTGCAGAATTGATTAAAGCTCGATTCGCGTAATATAACGCAATCAGCCTGCCAATTCATATCTTGGTGGAAAATACCTGAAAACCCGATTTTAAAGGTTGACTCGTAAGTTTATTTTGTGTTTCTGCACCCAGTCCTCCATGTTTTCATACGTTTAGGTGCAGGAAATCACTTGGTACTGAGGATGTGTAGTAAGTTTTCTGCTATATCTAGATTTATTTTAAATATTGTTTCTAAGACAGTCAGCGATGAAAAGCTTTTTACCCAATACCAGAGTTCACCTTTAGATTAAAGTCTGCGACGAGAAATCGTAAATATTTCTTTGGGTCCTGTTTTAAAGAGACTTTGTGGTCAATCGTGACTTAAAAAAAATTATTTCACCAAAACGCACAAAGTCCACATAAGTAGTCGCCACAGGATAGGAGATAAACATGTCAGTGATCCTCCTGTCTTGCAGCGCGACAAAAGATTCCCCACATTTAAAAAAAAAAAAAAGAAAAAAAGAAAAAGAAAAAGAAAAAGAAAAAAAAACGAAAACAGAATTTCCGTCGCAGAACGTGATCTGAACGGACATTTTTGGATCCCATTTTAAAAATTTGCTACGAAATATCGCAAATTGTTTCTCTGTGTTTTCTGTTCCAATTTTTTTTTTTTTTTTTTTTTTTTTTTTTTTTGATATTTTTAATAGATCTTCGCGGGTTTGGAAATAAAGCGCACAAAATCTCAAAAGAAATTCTCCTCAGGTCAGATGATAAACATGTTACGGTCACTTCCCCGCTATTCCTTGCATGTTCTTTCAGTGCGACATAGATTTACCACATCAAAGAGTACGAAAAAAACCCAAAGGCTTTTGTCTTAGGTGACACAGAGTGATCTAAAGACAAGTGGACCCATTGCTCCCAGTTGGTTCCCACATATAAGGAAACTCACGCTGGTTTTGCAGCCTACTGCTGAATAGTCAATAACACACTGCAGTACAAATGTTTCACGAAAGTTTATTTTACAAGGAACAATGCCAATTTTTGTAATAAGTAATTTAGTACAAGTTTTTGCATTTTTAAAAGAAACTGTAACTTTTTACATTTATATGTTATATTTTTTATGTTTGATATATTTATATGTGTACATTTTTATTCCAAAAATGAATTGTTTTATAAGCTAATAAGAATCATTACTGCTGCAACACATAATAATAAAATTATAGGTAAATGCAAATTTTGCCTTTCGCATGAACTATTTATGATATTATTAGATATAAACGTTTAAACTATGGTGGAATTGATTCCGTTGTTTCAATCAATTCTTCTGAAGTACACATTTTACTGCTTTCCATCCATTCTACCACAGAGATATAAAGTCTTCAAGAAATTTTTTACATTTTTTAAGATCCTCCAGACTTTTGAGAAAGTTAACTTAGAATCTCGAGCCGACCAAAATTGTCCCTAATTGCGCTCTGCAGCTCCAATAGCATGATACTCTGTTCGTTCACTAATTTTTAGTTGCGCTGCTCTGCATGTTATAGTTGTGGAATTAACTCATTGGGTCCCCTGTAGATACCCTTTAAGGTCTTCCAAGGGGCACACTTTAAGAAATATTACCTTGAAATATTCAAAATTAAAATTAATGTCAGTATTAATCTTTCTGTAAGCGCTTCTGTCTGTTAACCAATTTTTAGAAAATGATCTACTCTAATTCCTGGCGTTTAATGTGTGGATCCAAGAATTTTATTCCAGAAATTAGGGCATTTATAAAAATATACGTAATGGATTTTCTTGTTCTTGAGGCATGCTCTAATCCGTATTAACACCTCCTTCTTTTAATTTTCAGAAAGGAAAGAAGTGCTTGCGTCTTCGTAAATGGTTTGGACGATTGAACTGTTTTAAACAAGTAAGTCTATATCTTTAATTAATATTTTTGCTAATTAATGAAAACGAAGACGTTGTCTTCTACGGCACAAAAACGCCATTTTTAGTACATTTTTAATATGCTACTTTAAAATACTAAAGGGTGTAAGATTAAACTTTAAAAACAGTAAAAATAGTTTTATTCGACTCTTTATATTTTTCGACTCTACTTTCAATGTTAATTTTTTACATTGTCTTAAATGTCATATGTACTTCGATTACGATAACTAGGTTTCTGACTTTAAAGAGATAGCTATGCTTTAAGGGGAAAAAATTAAAATGACATAGATGGCGAGGAGAACGCTTTATTTGAATTGACTAGGTAAAATAAGTTTCTTGTTCTATGGTATCCACCTTAATAATCAAATTACTCATTTATAGTTACATAACTCACAAACTAATTTAGCGTAGTCGAAGAATATTTTTACAAGAATCATGAAACTGTTTTTTTTATATCATTACTCGTTCGCATTAAAATGTAATTAATTAATTTGTAATATTTTAAACAAAATGACAGTCAAAATATCCTGTTATAACAAAGGTTATAGAAAACAGAAATTCAAAGAATATTCATTTTTAAATTCATTCCATTCAAAAACAGTTGCATATCCAGGCTTAAAACATGACAGGAGTAAATCAATTTTCTTAAATTTTGGTACAGAAAAACAAAACAATAGGTGATTTTCTAAAAAACAAATTCCAATAGTTTCGATTTTTAAAAGAACTGTGTTATTTGTAAATATATATTTACATGTAATCTCGTTATTATTTTACATTTTATTGTGATAACCTTCGATGAGTGAGGTATCCTAAGAAATGATTTTGTGCAGGTTTTTGGCACAGTACACCCACATTTCGATAAAACATGCTATTTGTTTAAAAAATGTAGTTACAAAATTTTAAAATAAAACTTATCAGGAAATAATCTAATTTTTATGGTGCGTTTTGTACAATTATTCATCTTATCACACGAAAAATTTTCCAACTGCTAAAATAGCTGTCGAATTTACATCTTCTGAAAAAAATTAATAATACAAATATGAAAGAAGGTGAAATTGTTGCGTGAATTTTTTTAAAGATTACATAAATTGAATTTAAAAAATGAAAGGTGATGTGTGTGTGAAGTGGGAGGGGTGGCCGGCTTTTAGAGCTTAAAATTTCGTACGCGGATCTGAACGTTAGAAATATTATAGATATTTACAAAGGCTTCTTGATATATATATATATATATATATTTCTCTTTCAGAAATCAACTGTACTTTTCTTATACCGTCGGCATATTTCCCCTGAAGACGAGTTTTATATCATAAGTTTTATTTTTTTCATGTCTTGCTCTTTTTAATTCCTTTTGTATTTTTTCGTATTAAATTTATATATTTTCCACTTTAATATACTGCATTTTGGATAATGGGTAAAACATCACTATTAAGGATTTCGTTTTTTTTTTCTGATCATTTTTCATTTGTTAAAATGACTTAATTAAACAAAGTTTGACTATGTATGCCAAATATTTCTATTTTCCAATATTTTTATGCATTCAACTTCTTGTTCATATTAATATTTTTTCCCCAAATTAAAAATTTATAATGTTTGAATCTTTTTTAAAACTTCATGTATAAATGTTTGGATCTTGTCTTAAATGTTCATTTATAATTACTTCATTTAATAATATGTTATCCAAATTTAAATTTTATAATTAACTCGTTTCAACGTTCTACAAAAAAATAGTTAACTTATTATTGCATTATCACCACAAATATTTTATGATTAGTTTTTAAATTAAAAACTTAGTACTATTAGATATTGCAGGGATAACAACAACCAATATACAAGCTGATATCAGGAAATCAATGCGTCTTGTTTAAAAAAAAATAAAATAAAAAAAAAATAAATAAAAAAACGAGCTGCAAAGTAGGGAAGGGATACTCGTCAAACAAAGCCATTGAACATACGTCAAACTTAGTAATGTTTTAGATTTTAGACGAAGTGAAACGACAATCAGCAAACACAGAGTTAGTTTAGTTATAGGAAAATGTTACACATTAGAATATGAGTGACAAAATATTAGGATAACAAAACGTTGAAATAAGGTATATGACTAACTCAAGTAATTGTGAGTGTGCTGGTCATCGTTTTCTACTACGAGTTGAAAGCGGTAAACAGCATGTTCCACAACAGATCGCAGAAAATTAGTGGTGATGCCGTGAATATAATGCGTGACCGTTGCCTTTAATTCAGCTAAGCGCGCTAGCCGGCAAGTTTACTCGGCATTTTTAAAGTGTCTCAAAATCAACTAGTCATAATGGTAAGGTCCTCGGTATAAGGTCAGATGAATGTGACGGCTAAGGTGTTCTAAAATGGAGGCTGATAATATTGTATTTTTCAAAATGGATGGGCTGTACCTTGTTCGCATATTTTGCAATATGTGGAGGAGGGCAATCTTGCATTTCTGCTATTTCTTCTATTTCACATTCACAGTTTTGAAATGCCGGAATTACATGATTGCGTATAAGTGACTCATGCAGCTTTCGGTGTTGGTACAGATAACGACACTCGCAAGTCCCTGAAAAATAATAGGTCACTGATAAATATGGCCGTAAACTCATACCACAGAGTATTTGACGAGAACAGACCCATCTATCGGAACATTTTAAAACTATTTTTCTGATTCTTGCCAAAAAAATTTCCATTGCTAATAAATATTAACGTGCTTTTCGACGTCCTCCTAATTTTTATGTTAAAGCGTTTTGAAATCGGAACTTTACTTAGAGTCGTCCTGCATGTATTTGTGTGCGGTACATAGACTTGCATCTGTACTCACGTATATCCTTATGCATAAGAAAAAAATAATTTATTGTGTTACGTTTTTCTCGTTTGTGAATTTTGCGTTTTGCTCAATGTATAAGAAATATATATATCTCCTTTTTAGATGTTTCCGGATTATGTACTGCATTGTGTTTTATTGCCATACATACATTCAATTACCGACTAATGTTAAGAAATATATATATATATATATTTGTATTTCTTCTGTATTTCTAATATAAAATAAAATGCACATTTTGGAAAAACAAAAACCGCTGAATAGTTTCAGATATATTTTATTTAATAGAAAACATACTTTTTAACTGAAGTGATTCTGTTATAAAACCTTCCTTTTTTAAGTATGGTGAGATAAACACATTTTTAAACTCATGATTCAGTGTTTACATGTATGCATATCATGTTCAAATACACTACTTTCTTTGAAAACAAATGTTCTATATAGGGGAGAGTTGTACACCTGTACACTTTTTCTCATAATGGGTTAATTTCTATGCACAAAAACTACTCAACATGGTAAATAGAACTTTTTATTACGCATGATAATTTTTTTAATCACCTTTATAGTACTTCTTACTTTTTTTAATAGTTTTATAAATTCAAAAAATTGTTCACATGTGACCCACATGTGAGGTATTTAGGAACATATGTGGGTCACATATAAACACAGGAAAAAGTAACTTTTCACATGCTTTTAATTCCGTTATTAATTTGCCATCATAATCATTAGCTATATTTCTGTTAAATTCACCATAAAGAAAAAATATACATATATTTCTTTAGTTTGTGAGTTATTTGTTTAAGCAAAAGATAATAAAATGAAAATAAGTAAATACAAAGTTGTTCTGCCCCCCCATACCCAAGAATCATATTAGTTATCAATTTGAAAATTTCACTATTTTTAAATGTCGCTGAAATCTATCCCCATTCAAAACATCATATACTTGTTAAACATAACAGTTTTATATTAACAAAGCATAAAACATATTGTTGTAAACCCTAAATAATAACCAATAATATATAACACTTATTGAATTTTAGAAAACATTATTATTTTGTTTTTAATTACATTGAACGTAACCGAGCTTGTTTCTCTTTGTGTACTTCCTGACAGATGTGGTTGTGGAAATTTCAATAGAACTTCACTTTCTGCATGACGGAAATACCTTCTATTTCAGGAAAATTATAGAAATTGGAGCTGAAATTTTTTTCTCATGAATTTAACTGAAAGAAACAGAATCACAGAATAATTATTGGGCGTTTATATACAGTTCATGTCTGTCCCAACTAGTCTGTTCACAAGTGAACCACATGGCTTCTAGAGTTAAATTGATAAATCATTTAATAACATTTCTCAATTTTAGAGGGAAAATAATCTTTATCAAAAATCTTTATTAGTACTCATAGCATATACTAAACAAAATTGCAAGTAAAATTGAAATAAATAAATAAAAATCGCTTACAAAGTTGGAACTAAGATCTACAATTGTGTTTTGGCTGCTAAAGGCAAAGAAAGGGACAAAAAGTTTCAGAAATTTATAATCATATGCTTACAAGTGTTGCCATCTTTGGGGTTTTTTTCAAATAAAAAACATAAAATAACCATTGAAAAGTTCTGATGTTCATATATACACCTTCTCCCATATAGGGTATTCTATTTCCAATAAACAATTAAATTATAACAATTAAACTTCAATTCTTATAGGATGCCCACATTTATTTTACTCATAATTAAAAAAAAAATAGGCTTTAATCCTTAACCAGAATAACAATTCCCTGTCACTAGAATTTTTTTAAGAAACTTATATTATTTACTTAAATAAAACGTTAAAAATATGTTTTTAGTGAACAAAAACATCTGTTTTGTGAAATACATGGAAAAACACTCAATTCTTAAACACTTAAAGTTTATTCTCATATATATGTTATAGATATGTCATTGATTTTTTTAAATACTTCATGTAATCATCATATGTATTAAATTGATTTGAAATACAGTAACGCAAGAATTAAGGTTTCAAAAATATTAAAAACCTAAACCACTGGTTTATATTAATTTTTCTGTGTGTCACCAGAAATATTAATTTGTAAAATGAAATAAAATAATGTTAGACAAATAATACGATGAAACGTTCTTCTTGATGTTGTAATCAAGTAAAACTGTTCTTACGAATGGTGTAGCAAGAAAATAGTAATACTGAAGCGCTATCATATCCATGGATATAAGATTATATGTGATATTCAACACTTGCACGATGTTTACAAAAAATGGTACCTTAGGCCTTTTACACTGTTGATCATATTACAATTTTCACATTAGAATTTCTATAAAACAAAAACTGCACTGAAAGTTACCCAATTTTAAATGAGTATAAAAGCAGTCATGAAAATGTATATTTTGAAAAAAGAATATAATAATTGTTTAAAAGAATACCCACAAATCGAAAATCAAGATTTTTCCTCTTATTCACATAATAACAGATTTTACAAATAACAGTCATGTTCAATATGCTATCCATCATTTTTTTCAAATTGATTAAAGCACAATATTACGCTCTCTATAGTTGCTTGAAGAATATCAGCCAAATGTTACCAAAATGTCGTTGAATGTCATCTTTGAACTTTAACCCTTTGAGCTCTGATGGTTGAATTTTCTACCACTTAATTTTATTTCCGAAATGTCACAATGGCACCGGAATATTCGACCAAATTTATTTGAAAAAGGTTTAATGCATTTTTTCATGTATATCGTAAACCGATTTTTTTCTTTGAAAGATACTGGTGCGAATGTGACATTAGAATTTTGAGGAAATTTTCCCTCCAGAGCTCAAAGGGTTAACTAAAGTCCATTGCTATCCCGATAATTTGTGCTCTTGAAATAACTAATTCATGATTGAAATGATTTCTTATAAACTAAAAAAAAAAAAAACTAAAGCATTTCTTTCTGACATTTCAGCAAATTTTTAATACTTTATATAATTGATATATCTGATATAATTTTGATCAAATATTAATGATTTTTGTCAAATAATCCAACAACACTGACTGCCGAAAAATTAAATCGGAAATACCATTATCAGTGCAGTCAATGTACAAAATTTTTACTTCGCTTGTTTAGGGATTCTGTATTCAATAAGTTATCAAATTTTATTATTTTTATTATTCGCAGTAATAATCTATATTATAAAGGACAAACGTATCTGTGCGTAACGCTGACGTTATTTTGCGAATGGCAACACTTCACAATGAAATTTCGCTTTTTCAATTTTTCCCACTGCATTTTTTTTTTTAATTCTACACATCGCACATTTTTAATTTTTACACCTCCGTATAGGGAAAAAAATGTACTTTCATATTAAGTTTGTTTGAAACCTGTCTCGCAATTTGCTCATTTTTTATGACTTTTGAAGCATATAAAGCATGTAAGAATAAGCATGTAAGAATAATATAAACTCCTTCCTACTAAAAACAATATAAAATGTCCAGTTTTTTTGTCTCCGACTAATATTTCATAACCAAATTTAAGCATAATAAGGAAATAAATTAATAAATAAATAAAATAAAAAAAACATAAATTTAACATATATACAATCGAACAATTTCAATTTTTACACCGCCGAATAGGAGAAGAAATGTACTTTCAAATATTATAATTTTTTTTTAAAACGGTATCATTTTACTAATTAGGAGTCTTTAACAATTTCTAAACTAATGTTAAAGTACCAAACAGATATAACCAAAACCAAAATAGAAAAAAAAATGAAACCTAAATATTTTGCTGGAAATAAAGTAAGAAATAACTGAAAATAAAGATTACAGAAGAAAAAAAAATTAGAAAAAAAGGTTAATAAAGTTCTTTGGTAAAATAATTTTTCATTCTCCTTTATCTTTTTTGCTTTGATTTTGCTCTATTTTTACCTTTTGAAATTTTATAAATCCATTATTAAAACATACCGAAGGGCTAAGATATAAAAACAAAGGAATAAAATTTTAATTTAAACACTTTCATCTCCATCAATCAGCTTATTATAAACGTGAAGAAATCGTCTGTCAACGAAATGTCATTTTTAAATATAAGATCGTAGTTTATTATTATTATTTTTATTCAAACAAGGATGCTGAACAAAAACATTTTTAAACTCCTTCACATAACTGATGAAGTATTGCCCAATATTTAGGCAGCGTAAATTTAAAGAAAAAAGGCCAAATTTCATCTAATTATTTTTTAAAGACGATTATTAAGATTTTCACAAGTCCACTAAAAGTGGAATGATTGAGTGAAAACAGTGTCATTTTGTAAGCATTTATTTTAATTTGTAAATTGGAAATGTTTCATGGTGAGTTCGGTCAAATGATGTCGCATTTGTGCAATTTCATCCAACTGTTTTCAATTTCATGTTACTTGCACCGAAATAAAAAGTTAAATTTCAAAAGAATGTGGTGTTTTGTTTTTTAATGAAGCGTTGAAAATAAGCTTTTTTATTGAATAAATGTTTAATCTACATTATAATATGGTTTATTATTGGAATTTCAGTATTTAATCAAATAAATATTATAGCTTTCTCATAGGGTATATTAAAACTAGATTTACATTTTCATAATAAATAAATAAATAAATAAGATCTCGTTAAGTTTAAATGCAGCACATCGGCGACCTAGTAATTATAAAAAACTAAACGTCCACATATATTGCCAAGGGACGGAAGAGGGTAAGATTGACAAGACATTTATACTTTGTTAACTTGCAAAACAGGTAAAATTTTGTTACAAATATCATTTTAATATAACTTTATAAATACAACGGAGTCATACATCTTCGCAATGCAAACTTACCTCATGGGGAACAACGATGTAATATGGTTTAAATTTTTATATCACAAAATTTCTTGGAGAGATGCTTCTATTTTACATTTGACCATTAGTGTATTTTTTATAGCCCTGTAGCTTAGTGGTCAGTGTGTCGCACTACCATGATACGGGTTCTGAGTTCGACCGCCTACTGGGCAAGGTTGACATTACATTTCATCCCTTTGTGGTCGATAAAATGATTACCAAGCTTCATTGTGAACTAAATACTGAGGGTCTTGTGTTAGGTTGAGCACCTGATCGAAACATATGCAGTATAGCACATACCCCAACACCTAAATGTATATGCCATAATGTGTTTTATGAGCTGTGCATGAGGCCTGCACCACAGCCATAAGAACTTTACTATTTTTCCCTTTCATTCTGTGATGCTCGTTTGGGAATTTATAAATATTATACAGTTGGTAGTACTTTTTAAAAATTTTCAAATACTTTTTAGGTTGATCGTGTTCCAAACAGTCAGTTTTTTACGTAATATTAAGTAGTTTCAGGTGACATATTCCGAAACGAATAGAAATATGTCTCATTTAACTAATGTAAATCAAAAAATATGTAATTTTTTTTTTAAATAAAACTGTCATCAGAAAAATTACAAAAGTCTTTTAATTAAATTGAAAACAAAAGTACACACGTCGTAAAAAATTATATAATTATTCTGGTTTCTGTTTTAATATTTGAATGGTATTTTATTTTCAAAATTGATTAAAACCATATTTTTCATTTTGTTCTAATGTAGGTATACAACTTACTTTTCTATCGGTGTTGCCAGATTAGAGATTTTGTCCTCATTTTGGGGGATTTTGAACATCCAGGGGAATTATTTTGGACTATCAACATTTTTGAGGAATACCGTGGTATTTGTTTTCACATTTTCATGTAAAGGTTACTTTTCGTCATATGGCAATATTGAATATGTCTCGAATTCGATTTTCATTTGGAAAACGAAAATAAAATATAGAAATCGGAAATATGAATCATTATTCTTGTGGTCGTGCTCATCATTACACTTTACACATATTACAGGTACATGAGTACCTATCTTGGATTATTCCCACCTGAATTTCGATACCTTTACGTGCGTCAGATTTTACTAGTCATTGAGGACAGACTTGCACTAACACAGATATACATTTCTTGTATTAGTGTACATAACAGAAAAAAAATAAGTTTAGTTAATTTGTGCTACAAGGAATAACAGTTCATCTTTTTGCAAACAGCCAGTTGCATACTACAATCACATAAGATAGACATCCCAAAAGCATTTAATCAGCAATATAAACATAATGACACGCTAAAATATTTCGTATTAATAAAAATTTCTGAGAAAATAACTCAATTTTCATATTTGTCTGAAGAATGAAAGTTTCATCTGAAAGAAAGAAACGTTTTATACGTGATTTCAGACTCGTACTAAGTTATGCTAACACCATCTCAGATTCATTCAAATACTAATTAATTAAAAATGGTCTAAAGCTTGAAAATGTTATTGACATAACTGTAGATGGAGCTAATGCGATGACAGACCAGGATCATTCATTGGCAACAATTTTAAAAATAAGCGACTAGTCGTCGTAAAATGAATCTCTCATTCTCTTCATTTAGCTGACGAATATGCACGCAAAATTCTGTCGAGTTTAAGTCTTTATTTTTTGTAAATGAAGATTTTTTAACGGTTGATTTGGGAAACAAATTTCATTTTAAATTAGTTAAATATTATTTATAATGGTAAATTAAAAATTGAAAATTTACTTTTTTGAGTACAAACTGTCTGGGGACTTTTTCGGAAAAACACTCATTTGGGTAAAATTTCAGAAATTTTGGATAAAGTGACTTTGGACTATCTTTCAACATTGCATGAAGAGTTTCCTTGCTTTATTAGTGAAAACTTTTGGATACGACTAATGTTTAACTTATACTCGCAATATTCGCATTTTATAGTGTCGGACATTCATAGATTTTATAAGGAAAAATTGGGGGTGGAAAATTATTAGCTTTAATTTACAGTTTTAGTTCTTATATTTATCATGAAAACACTTTTGATTACGATTTTCGGAATGAATGCCACCATTTCGGATCATTAAATATATTATCAATTCTTATACAGTAAAACCTCTAAATAACGGACACCACGGGATCACGGAAACTGTCCGCTATTGGGAAAATCTCAGATTTAAAAATTGCTATGAAATGCTTAATGTTTTATTAATTGACTTTTATATGTCCTAAAACCACTATTATATGATTAATCAGAAATTAAAATTATTTTTTTAAGCAATAAAACTTAAATAAAATTGTTTTAATAATAAATTTATAAATTATTAAATAAATTTTTATTACATTTTTACAAAAAAAATCTGTTACAAAAATTTACTTTTGCTTGCGATTACATGTAATTTGTTTTCAATGTGAAGTTTTAACTCTGTCAGTAGTTTTTAATTTTCTAAATCATCTTTTTTGCAAAAAAAATGTATAACTCCACACTTTATTTTGCCGCTTTTTGGAAATTCTCGATATTGCAGGAAGAAATCTCCAGTTTCAGTGTCTGTTTCATCATCACTAATAGAGTCAGCTTTTGTCCAAAATTCTGAAGGAATGTAATCGCATACATCAACTGATTCTTCTTCAGTAGGCAACTCATCATCAATATTAATGAAATTTTCGTCAGTTTCTACATTCCTGATTAATTAGTCCCATTAATTCACTTATTTCGCTTAATTCTACATTTGAGTCGGAAATGTGTGTTTCATTTTCTTTTAATATAAAGCCTGCTTTTCTTAAACATTGTCGTACGCTTTCCGGTTTTATGTTTGTTTTTTTTTTTACAGCTAAGGAAATCCAAATTATAGCATCGGGAGCGTTAACTAATTTTAGTGTATTCATAGAATCTAACTTTGAAAGAATGTGGCATAATAAAAGCTTTCTGTACAGGCTTTAAAATTGTGTATTACACTTTGATCAAGTGGTTGGGATACTAAAGCTGTGTTTTGGGGAAAAACACATAATTTTAACATTGTCGAATTTCAAATGTTTTGGATGGGAACTTGCATTGTCCAAAAACAAGAGAACTTTTTTTTTGGTTTTTTCTTATCAAAGGTAGTTAACCATTCGATCATTAAAGGACTGGTCATACACGATTTCTTATTCGCCCTCCACACAATACCAAATTTATTAAATTGAATGTTCTTTGGGAAACACCTGGGTTTTAGAGATTTCAAATTCTATTAACACATTGCAACCTAAGAAAATTGTAAGTGGTCCTTTTGACATTTTTCTGCCGATACAGTCACCCCTGTTTAAAACACAAAGTTTTATTCGGAAAAATTCTGAAAAAGTGTCCGGTTTCACTGGCATTAAAAGTGTTTCTCTCCCCATAACCTACACAAATTGGCCAATCCTCCATTTCTTTATGATTTTGCTTCTCCACATACTGTTTTGAAAACGAAGTTGTGCTGACATCCGAACTTTTCCAGCCAACCACTGGAAGCCTTAAAATCGTGTAATTCAAGTTCTTGCGATTTCTAAAGCCTTTTCCTGAATCAAATGCCCACTGATAGGAATGTTTATTTGAACGAACTGAAGTAAACCAATTCAGAATTCTAGAACCAATTTCAATGGGATTAGTCCCCCTTAATTTCACATTTTTGGTGTTCTCGTTAGAGTTAGTAATTCACAAATTTCTTATTTCTTCTTTATTTCGTAAAATCTCTTCCACCTGTGTTTTACCTATTTTGAAACGTTCAGCAAGTGTCCGTAAGCTCAATTTCTCCTTCTCAGATACGCTTACAATTTCAATTTAAAGTTAATCGTTTTATTTTTTAGACCATTCTCGAAATACAGTCGAACCTCTATTTAACGAACTTTTCTTGGGACTAAGAACATTTCGCAAATTTCTTCGTAAAATAACCTCCAAATAGCGAAGTGCATTCTCTATTTAACGAACTTTTTCTTGGAATCTAATTTTTTTTTCTCCCTATTTGTCAAAATATTACTGGACATTTCAAACTTATTCTTTCTTTTAACTCATTTTATGGTGATCAATGACCATGAACAGGTCTTACCAGCACCTAACTCACCGAGAGCAGTAAAATCACTGTGATTATTTGCTTTTCATCCAAGAAGTGTCTGCCTCGTGTCCTTTAACTAGAGGCTGTCGTTTTCTAGATCATTCAGTCGTGCTGGTAATTTCGGTTTTTTTAGCTCGAAAATGTCAAAGAGAAAGTGCTTGGCATAAAAGAAAAAAAATCTTGATGTGGTGGATAAAAGCGTGAAGAAAAAGAATATTGCTTTAAAATTTGGTATTCCTCCAAACAGCTTATTGGCCATAACAATTAATCGTGATTGTAACGTAAAATTATTTTTTTAATTGAAAATACAATGCATTTTCAGGCAATGTTTTGTTTCATTCTTATTTCCCTTGCAAGTTTCTTTTTGAAGGGTAAAATATATAAAAGAAACATATATAATTTATACAAAAAGTGTGATGTGATTAATTACTTTTTTTTTAATTATATTTAGTGTTTATGGGATTAAAGTATGTTTTAAGTATTTTAAAAGGTGACTCTCTATTTAACGAATTTTCCATATAACGAACTTTTTTGGGGGGATTTAGCGACTTCGTTAAATAGAGGTCCGACTGTATTAATCACAAACAAGTAACAAACAGTAATCAACATTGCGAAATATTTTTTTTCCTGATCTCGTCGCATTGTTGACGCCTTTAATTCTCGCTTTCAATGCTCTGGGGGGAATGTCCCTCCCGGGCCACCCCTTGAATTCAACACTAGACGTGGGAGAGGGATTTTTCCCGGCACACCGCCTTCATTTATCTACGATCACAAAATTTGTGACACATTTCGCTGATAAATTTAGAGACTTTTTAACTTTTTTCCTTTGTTAAAAAATAATTTTTAATCCTTTTTGCCAAAATTACTATACGCAATTCAGAATGTCCGTTATTCAGAGGTTAAGCTTAAAAAAGTTAGGTTTGGGGAGTGGGGATGGGAAAACTGTCCGTTAAATTGAGGTGTCCGCTATTCGGCGGTTTCCATTATGGAGGTTTTACTGTATTGATATTTTAGAATAATTTACTTTTATCGTGAAAGAGATTTATTTATAAGAATTTATAATAATTTTCACATAATTTAAAAAATAAAAAAAATCCATTTTTCAAATGTAACGATTCTACTAATTATAAAATATCCATTTATATTCACTTGATATATTTTTGCAGAGATTTTGATCTAAATTTGATAAAAAGCATTAGGTACACTTTCTATAATTCGCTATAATTTCTATAATATATTTTGTTTAAAGAAATTACAAAATTGTAAAGCAGAAACGTAAAAGAAAAAACAACTTTTACTTTATCCATAACTACTTTTACTAGAACTTATTTTTTATCGAAGAAATAAAGTTATACCGCTGCTATCGAAGAGCTATATTTTTAAATTTCTTCCTCAAAAATACATACTCATCTTACTTTTGAAAAATATAATACTCCCTGAAAGAAAAGTACTGAAGAAAAACATTGGTGTTAATTACACCTTTTGAACAATTTGTTCGATAGATTTATCATGACAAAACTTTTGATTACTTTTATCAAAAAGAAAGCCGCCATTTCGGGCCATTGACTATATTAACGATGCTGCTATTGATTTATCAGGATAAATGATTTATATTGTAGATTATTTAGGATACACTACCATCCATATATCATACTTGCAGCAGAATGCGATGCCCATTTTCAACATCTATAAACTATGATGTGAGAGAAGGGAAATGTAATTTACGTCAATTACACAGACTTACTGCCCAGGAAGTACCACTATAATACAAAACAGAGTCCATCATTTTTAAATTATCGCTATGAAGTATCTTGTAACAATTACAGTGAAACAGTGCCACGACTAAAATTTTTATAAAGAGTGGAATGAAATCAACCATCCATATTTCAACGTGTAACTGAACGCGATGCCCATTTTCAACATCTATAAAATGTGATGTGAGAGAAATAATATGTAATTTACTTCACTCACACATAAAGTACAACCCAGAAAGTACAAAAAGTACAAAAGTGAATCCATATTTTTGGAGTTAACCTCTCTAAAGTATCTTCTATCTATTTAAAACTAGAACTGCCATAGCGGTCATTTTGACCGGTGCCAAATAAAAATACTTCGATTCGAACCAGAAATTTCTTCCTAAAATAAGTTAAATATGTACTACGGAGAAGCAAGTTAAATAAATACGTTAGATAGTTTTTAATAAAAATTCTGGTGTAAAATATTTTTATAACAATTGAGTAAAAGTTCCGGCGTTTCTAGTGTCAAGTGATAACGTACTATGCATTTTAAAATTGATAGAGAGTCTGGCTTAACTATGAATTATTTATATACATTATGTACGACTATTTTAATCATTTAAGAACCCAATGTTAATCATGATATTTTTTTTTTTCGTACGATATACCGCTAGGGATTAATGGCCCATATCAGCGAAAGAAGAAGAAAACATATTACTTCGAGGGAAAACTATAATAAACTGACAATTACTCGTTCGCAATGTAAATGGTCGGGTATAAGTGGCTAATTTGCCGTTTTTTTTCTCCAATGTCAAGACATGCTCTAACAATACTCTCACACTACATATACCAAAAATTTTGATATAAATTTCTTCCTAATAAATAAAGTTCTTAATTTTGATGACCTTACTGTAAAATTATATTCATACATTAAAAGAGAAGGCAGAATCCAGTAAAAAAAACTCATCCCTTATTAAAACAAAAAACGAAATTCTTTTTTAAACGTATTATTTCGATGTTCTTTCATTGAATTTTTTTTTTAACTTTCCTTTGTTTAAAATGTAATATTTTCAGAAAATGAGTAATTTTTTGAAGAAGTGAAGTTTTCAATTTTCTTAGACTGAAATTATTGCTTAATCTTTGAAATTAATTTTGAAAATTTCAATTTTCTTCTCAAATTTTCTTCAGGCTCAAATTTTTGGTTAAATTAAACTTTTTGAAAGACAATTGAAAAAAGGTATGAAATTTTAAAGAATTAAAGATTTCAAAATCTAATTTTGTTTTACTCAGATACAAATAACTAAAATAATTTTGTTTCTAAAGATTGTTTATGAAATTTTGTTAATATTTCTTATGTTCTTTTTCACTTATTTATGTTTATTATCATCTCATCTTGAAAGAATCATTAAAATCACTAGTGAATCATGATACATTATTTAAATATCAATTTATTCGTATATAGGATGATGAATGAAATTAGTGTAGTTTAAGTTATTTATATGACAAACTGTCAAAAACGTACAGAACGTCAAGAAAAGGTCAAACGACATTAAAAGTTTGAAAACAAATCCATTTGCGCCAAAGCTTCTTATGAATTTCTGCAATCATGTCATAGTGAAAATGTTTTGAGGGATGTATATAAATATATTTTTATATGAACTTCGAAATTTTTAATACGAAGCCCTGCATTTCTTTATTTTATTCAATTTGCCCTGCGCCATTTACATTTAATAAAAAAAAATCTATCATTGTTCTATATTGCAAAATACGTGAAAAATGAGCTAAAATATTGTCGGGGGCTGCGTCAATATTGAAAAACAACTATTTAAAATTACTTGATATCGTTGCTAAATTAGTAGTAATTACTGTTAGAAAACACATATTTATAAAAATATGTATGCGTATTACTCTCGAGCTACAAATTATCATATAAAACAAAGAGTAGGAAATAAATAAATTATAATATTCGATTTACTTATAAGTAACAGACATTTATCTTTAATATTTAGTTCTTTAGTTTTCAGTAATTCATTTCTTATTACCTAATAGAATAGTTCAAAACTGATAAAAGATGTATTTTCAAATTTTTTGGCACATAGAATTTAAATACGCAATACTTTATTTTTATGATACTGATCACGTTAAGACGGGTCTCGGAAAGAACACGTTTCATCTGTTGCATTTTATTTTCTCATATGGCGCCAAAATAATAAATATAACTTTTAAACTTGGTGCGTATAATTTCTTTTAGCTTGTTTCTTATCACTGTTATATAATGCCTAACATTTTTATTAGAACAATTACCGCAGGTTATAAATACGACACCGATGAATTTATAACAAATATATATATATATATATATATATATATATATATATATATAAAATGCCTGCTGAAAGGTGAAATTAAGGTTTAAGCTCCCTGCTTTTAAAAGACTTGGATTCTCTATTTGCGTTTCTTGTTTATTATGAATTAATTGCTTCTTAATAACCATAAAAAAAAGATTTTTTTTTAAATTCTATTATTTTTTTCACAAGTGATTTGGATTATTTCATCATAAGTGTACTTGGTAATTACGAAGCTAATTGAAACAAACCACATCTTAGCTGTTGGCGTGTATCGTGTAAAGGAATTAACGCAAAGTCAGTTATATGCAATGTACTCTCTCTGATAGATCGGCACCTGAGAGAGAGAGGTACGGAGCCCGGAGTTCCTTATCTTTTGGTAAAAATAAGGATTACCCACTCGGGCATGCGAACGAAATTTGGGTGGCGTTCGATAGGGGTCAATATCACAAAATACGAAAATTGCAGCCCGCACAATAAAATTTCTATTTAATGTTATATAATACAATTTTCTTTTTTACAATCTGATAAAAAATAGTCTTATAAGTATTTTCAAGACATATTATATTCATAATAACACAAAAAATAAAGCAGTTCAAAGACTTAAAATTTCACATTGTCATTTTCCTGGCATGTCACACTGTGATGTGTGTAAAGTGAAAGGCTTTCTGCTATCATGTACAAATATCATTTTTCTAGTTTTTTTTAATTTCTAATTAGTAATTATATCTTATATAACACATATATCTGGAAGTTAACAAGTAGTCTGTATTTTATAAAAACATTTCCATAATTAAAATATGATTGTCACTGAAAATGAATGTCATTGTCGTCGCCTGCTCATTTTAGCTCTTTATGAGGTATAAAGATGGCGCTGCAGATTAATTCTTCTTGTTCTTGACATAGTTCAAGTCAGAAATAGTAAAATCATTGCTACAAGCAAAATGTTTTAGATATTTCTTTGAAAATATTGTGTTTAAAGGCTTTGCTAAAAATGAGTAGATTTTTATTATGTCATTTTCCTGGCTTCTATAAATTACAAATGAAACTATACATTACATTGAACTTGAGGTACTATAGAGGAAACCTATCCCTTTAACTCTCTCGCTGCGTAAGTAATTCTTCGCGATGAGCGACTTTTTCAGAATTTTCAATCGTTTATCACCGGTTCTTTAAAGAAGAAATTTTTGAGTATCGTAATCGGGGAAAATGTCCTAATTAAATCAGACCAAGTTTTCGCAAAAAAAAAGCTGGTGGGAACAACCAAATACTATTAATTTGACGGTCCGCAGCGAGAGGGTTAAACAAAATTAAAATGTTAGATCTAAAAATAAAAAAACAAGAATGTGAAAAATGTTTTAGAATGAAATTGTCATTATCCTGGCATACATATGCCAAAAAAATTGACACATTTTTATAATTACATAAAAATGAACTCAAGCTCCTCATACTTTAACAATTTTATATGTAAATTCCGTTATTCAGCTATCAACCAACATTTAAAGAAAAATCAGAAGCTTTGAAACGATTTAAATTTTCAAAATATTTGTTTTCAAAATCTCACATTTTGTGATATTCACCCATAGGTTTCATTAAAAGGACCAATCCTTGAATCCTTCGAAACAGCAGACTGGACTAAATGTTTTTCACTCTTTTTTTTACTCTATGGTAATGCGTAATTTTGATTGGGACTAACAGATGATATTTAATAGTACGGCCCTATACTTTGGAGATGCTGGGCTATTTATCGTGGAGCGTTAGACTATCTCATTAGCTGTGTTTATTTAGTATCACCTTTTGAATATTGCCTTAGTATTAAATCAAACGGGACTCTTCAAACATTTCGATGGTATATATTTTCGTTTCTATCCCTGATCTTTCAGAAAATATTAATTAATCCAGAAAATACAACTTGACTGAGTTCAATAAGTTGTTTGTATTTGTTTTCTATGTCTGCTATCATTTATTCATTCATTGCTAGCACTTGAGTTTCTCTGACGTCGTTACAGCGTCTTGTTTGGGTTTAGTATTTATTTGATTTCATTTATTTTGAAAAAAATTGTGCTTCGAAATATTTTTGTTTTACTTAACCCCTTAATTCTCGCTCCCGACATATTCACGGGCTGTGTCTTTTACTCAGCTTGTTTGATTCCCACCAGTTTTATAAAATAGTGAAATTAGCTATATTATAGTATCATTTTACCTGTCATTAAATACGTTGAATATTTCTTTTTGATAAAAGTGGTGCCAATAAGCAATTTGAATTTTTAAACCGTAATTTAATTCGAGCGTTAAGGGGTTAAAAAAATGCAGAAGGTTCGGATATTTTGTGTTTACAAGAAATTCGTTTATTTTCACGAGCAACTCTTTATACATAGGTCATTTTTGCTTTTATTTTACTATAATTCTTAAAAGTTCAAAATATGAATATATCTCCAATAATTCTATAAGAAAGGATTTTAAATATTAGAGCGGGAGGCCGCAGCACAGCCAATAACCTCCTCGGGTTCACGTCTGAAATTCCAGAATTAGTTAAAACTCGATTCGCGTATTAAAACACAATTGGTCTGCCAAGTCATAGCTTGGTGGAAAATACAGGGAAACCCAATTTTTGTGACTGACTCGTAGGTAGGATTGTGTTTACCTGCAGTGTTGCCAGTGGGCTACTTTTTTAAATTCAGATTTCTTGATTACCGCCAATTTTTTGCAACATCAAAATTAGCTTTGTTTCGCCTTAATTAATATGTCATTAAATAAGGTGCATTTTACGATTTCAAAAAAGTGGTGCCAATCAAGAATCTGAATTTTAAAAAAGTAGCCCATCTGGCAACACTGTTTACCTGCTACCGGTCGTCCATGTTTTCATACTTTTCCGTGCAGAAACACACAATGGTAAACCTACAAGCAACCGCTATAATCCTTTTTTCAGGTGTTTTCCACCAAGTTATGACTAGTCAGATCAATTTTGTTTTAATATGCGAATCGAGTTTTAACTAATCGTGGAATTTCAGCTGTGAACTCGGTGAGTTTAATGTCTCTGCTGCCATATCCCGGTCTATATGCAATATAGTTTGTTCTCATAATACTTCCTGTTCATGACTTATGATATCATTACGTAAATTATTTAGCTAAATTAATGTAAATCTAAACATGATTTAAAATACATTTTATAATAAAATTTTAGATCTATTTTACTCTAAATGTCTATTAGATAAATAAACGTAACTAGTAAGATACGGAACTTTAAAAAAAAAACATTAAAACCGCTTAAAAAATAAGAAAAAACATATGAGTATTTTTTAGTAAACACCGGTCTCTCTGGCTTTTTTAAAAAATAAGCTACCTGTTAGAATGGGACCAATAATACTTTCGAATAGCTCATCATGGATATTAGTAAGAACTTTCTAATATTTAGGAAAGAGTAGCATTAAAAAGATATCAGTTATATGTTTGATTGAATTTTTGTCTTAACTTTGTCTTTGAAAGGAATTTACTCAAAAGTGTTATGTTTTATTTATTATATACTTTTATTCCAAAGTCGTAACATCTGAAAACAGCAAAAGTAAAGAATTCTAAGAAACCTATCTTGTATATAAGTAATATAAGTTCTTCAGAAGGAAAACTAATTGCCTTTGTCTGGAACTTCTTGAAGTAAGAAGGTTTCTGGAATTTAGTTTATTAAAGAAAATAAAACTTAGATAAAAATTGTTTCGATGCATTTTGAAGTTGTAGTAGCTTCATAGAAACAAGAATTTTAAATTCTCTTTTTTCAGTCTTATGTTTTTAAAGGTTTTGCTCGATATGTAAAAGTAACATTTATTTATTTTTTTTTCATATAATTTATTTTTATAAACTAGAAAGCACTACTTTTCATGGAACCACAATGAAAACATATTGCTTCAAGAATTATGTTTGCATAGTAAATGATAAATTTAATGTAGGCGCATTAATTTTTGAAAATGATTTTTGAAATAATTTTTGAAAATGATTTTTGAAATAATTTTTTAAAATGCGAATTAGAATATTTAATTTAGAAAGCAATGGATTTTACCCTTTGATCTCTGCTGGTTGAATTTCTTCCCGCTTAATTTTAATCCCCAAATGTCATAATGGCACCGGTATATTTGACAAAATTTATTTGAAAATGGATTAATGAATTTTTTCGTGTACATTGTAATCCGAATTTTTTGCTTGTAAAATACTGGAGATAATGTGACATCCCTTTTATTTTTAACCCCTTTGGGACGGGAGACTTTTACGAAATTTTTAATCTTTTGTCACCGTTTTTTAAAAACAGAAATTTGTTTCTTCTTGAAACGAGAAAATGCGCTGATAAAACAAGGCAAATTTTACAGTGAAATTTTACTCATGAGGAAAAACAAGGATTCTGAGCGCTTCATGTGGCATGTATACGGGTCGCTCGTCCCCAAGAAGTTAAGAAATTCACCCACCAGAGCACAAAGCGTTAAAAACAGCATATGTGCCATTATTATTACAACATACTGAAAGATGATATTCCATTTACTTATTTTTTTCTCAAAATATATATTTCCTTATACTCTGGTACGATTCGTATACAAACAGTGTGATTCGGTACCCCGTGTACAAATATGAGAGGCCGTGGTACAGCTTATAAAAGCAAGCATTTTTTGTATAGGAATGCTGGGTCGCAATCCACTTACTCAGTCATAAATTCAGGTTGTCCCAATTCATGTCTAACACTAGTTTTCGTTCTCAACTTTAATGGTAATGGCGATATTTTACCGATATATTTACAAAACTTAATTTAAATAGCGTGAAATGTAGTAGATATTAGAGGAAGGAAGCCCGCTGTAATCTGGTCAGTGATCAATATATTGTGAAAATTACATTCCGAATTACAAGAGATGTTTGGACGCATATCGTAGCCCTTTTCAGCAATTCTTAGGATGTTATCACATTTAGTATAAAATAAAATAAAGCACATTTGTTGAAAAGATAAGTAAAATATTTTTGTTATCGTTAAATCTATGTAGACAAACTCGGGTTCGACTTGCAATGAGACACTATATATTTATTTCTAAATGAGTAGATTTACCCATCAACATATGTACACGTGTTAACGAATCAGCTTGTATGTATTATAAAATATCTTGTAAGCTGAAGTTCTCATAGATTATGAAATATTGGATCAAATGAACTTATTTATTTCTGTTTATTGCGATTTATTTTCTTCCGGTATTTCTGAAAATTTTTAGACATATATCGTCATACAATCGTTTTGTAAAGGGTGTCACTAAAGTGTTTACACATTTTTGAAAACAGGCTATTAATCTAATTTTTTTAGTGGTGACCTGATATAATGCTTTCAGAAGAAGGCATAATAGCCATTGTTTATGCTCATCTACATTTAGTAGTACAATTATAAATAGATGCAGCGGACTTCCAGATTATTCTCTCCTTCTTCACCTCTTCCAGCATATATTAACCCTTTGCAATTCGTGGCCGCCGCTGCGGCATCATCTTGCCTTGGAAATTTTGTTTTTAGGACCAGTAATAAAAAAGAGTAGGATTTGCCTTATTTAATCAGAGCATTTTTTAAATTGTGTACTTTTTCTTCTTTTAAATAAGTGGTGCCAATCGAATAAAATATTTGTGTAACGACGCGTAGTTGCTGGTAGTCCACAGTCAAAAGGACACGGATTTGCTGGTAGCCCCTACTCAAAATAACGCGGAGTACAAAGGGTTAACAAGTACAAGGCTCGTAGCGTTCTTAAACTTATCACACTTTGCTACCAGTAATTTAAATAAAACATCTTCGTGGCAGATTCCTTTAACTTCTACAATAGAATTCTACAATAAATATTATGGTGGTTAAATTGTTGTAGGAAAGTGTGAAAAATTTAGGAACGCAGGGAGCCCCACATGTAGCTTCCCAATCTGAAAAGTTCCTAAACTTTTTACACTTTGCTACCAGTATTTTAAATAAAAAATCTTGGTGGCAGATTCCTTTAACATCTACAATAGGATTCTACAATAAATATTATGATTTTAAAATTGTCGTAGGAAAGTTTAAAAATTCTAGAATCCCTGCGAGCATTGGATGTGGTAGGCTAGTCGTTTGACTTATGCAATAGAGTTTTCAAAGTAGTTGAATTTTGAATTGCTAGATATCGGCCGAGTTTTCGGGTGGGTGTGACATACGGTTACGCATAACCACTTCTTGTACTTGTCAGTTAATACCTGGTGCTATTAGACTTTTGACCTAACGGTATTTATCCTTAAAGGACCCAGTTCGCATGATTTTGTTTAGCATTTTTTTAATAGCTACTCTGATGGACACTGATTTTCAGAATTTACAGTTGAAATCCTCCTGCTCCTGTTCATGCTGTAAAAGAACGCAAAAAATTCTTTTTTTTTTTTTTTTTTTTTTTTTTTTTTTTAAACGAAATTTTATATATCCATGAATATACGTGCTATTCTTACACAGATGAACATATATATTATATAATATCCACATAATCATGTACTGCAGCCAAAGTTTATTTCAAGCATTTTATTTTTCAGAGAGTGATCAAGTATTGTCTTTCTCTACAATTTGTTGTTGAAATCAAACATTTTTTTTAAATTCCCAAAGTTACAGAAAAAATTGTCATGCCTCTTATCTAGCCTCTTATCTATTGGTATGCCTCTTATCTAGCGCAGAAATTTTATTTACACTTATTATTAACACTAGATTGCCCAAGGAAGTCATTTTGACTGCTTTTTAATTTCAATTAGAAAAACAATTATATATATAATGACACAAATTCTCAGAATTTTGTGACATTTTGTACAACACATAAATGCGTTTATTAATAATTGTAGTTGCCACCCTCTTTCATTTCCGGTATATATGTGTGTTATACCTATATTGCCCAAAAGCAGTCATTTTGACTGCTTGGGAAATTTTTAATAACCAAATGACTCTTATTATTGAAGTGAGTAAATTTCTTATATGACCAGTTCGGCTCCGTATTGAAATAACAGTTTTCATTTTTTTCGATTACCATCACATGATAAATTATCGATGTGGGCGTATACTTGATAAGTTGCAGTTGCTCAATAAGGCAAAGTACTACTTAGTAGTACATTCGGGTCTTTATGCAGTGATACTTGTTCTAACAAGTTATTTTTTCTTTTGCGCCTTAAATTTATGAAAGAAATGTCGAATAGAAGTTGGAAAAGCTAACGAACATAAGTGAAGAGTGGTCCGATATAGAATCAGATGCAACAAGTTCTGAACTATCATCTGGAGATGAAGCGGATTATATTCAAAGTGTAACATTTGACACTGAAGATAGCGATGAAGAGTCGATCGCCAATGATGAAAATGAAAGTGTCATCAATATTCCCAGGAAAAAGTGAAGGGTGGTAAGTAGTTCAGACTCTCATGGAGAAACTGAAAACACCTTTCAGGAGACCGAAACAGCTGCCGATGGTACTGTGTGGTCAAAATTTTACAAAGGTAGTATTCCCGGAAGGTTACCATCTAGATGTATTTTCAAGGGTGTGAAAGAGCCAACAGGCTGCGCAAAAAGGAACATTATGGCAGATAATCCCATCAGCGCATTATCGTTGATAATAGATAACTATATTGTCAAACATATAAAAAAGTGCACAGAAGAAGAAGCCCGCCGAATTTTTAAGAACGATTGGATAACAGCACGTATTACCGAAAATACGTGCATTTATTGGGATTTTATTTTCTCGTGGAGCCTACGAGGCAAAAAAATTAAAACTAAGTTCTTTATGGTCAGCAAAGTGGGTGTCCCGAATGTTTTAGAAAAACTATGGCCAGAGAAAAGTTCAAGCAAATCCTACGGTTTATTCGTTTTGACAAAAGAACCGAAAGAAGTAGGCGCCTACAAACAAATAAATTTGCCATTGTTTCGGAAATTTGGGGCAAGTTTGTTGAAAATAGTCAAGCTTGCTATCAACCAGGGCAAAATATAACAGTTGACGAGCAATTATTTCCGTCAAAAGCCAGATGCAGGTTTACACAGTATATGCCTAATAAACCCAACAAATTTGGCATCAAATTCTGGCTTGCATCAGATGTTAGCAGCAAATATGTTTTAAATGGTTTTACTTATTTGATAAAAGATGAAAAACGACCATTGTCAATGCTTCTCAGCGAACACGTTGTTCTGAAACTTGTTGAACCATATACAAGCTGCGGAAGAAATATCACGACCGATAACTTTTTCACTAGCATGTCACTCCCGACAAAATTATTGGCCAAACAAACAACTCTAGTTGGAACTATTAGGGGAAACAAAATAAAACTATCCAAAGCAGCCAAACAAACGAAGAATAGCATACCTCGTTTTTCCATTCTGCTATATAAGTTAGAGAACTGTGTTCTTACAGTACATAAAGCGAACCAAATAACAGTGTAGCTGTTCTAAGTTGTAAGCCAAAATATGTGATAATTGATAAAATTAATAAAAAAATGTTATCGGAATCTATTCAATTTTATGGCAGCACAGAATTTGGTGTTGATATGGTGGATCAAATGGCCAGAAAATATACAGTAAAAGCTAGTTCTCGTAGAAAGTCCCTCCAAATATTTTTCAATGTTTTAGATTTGGCTGCTATAAATGCTTGGATCATTTACAAAGAAACGACAGGAATACAAATACAACGAAAATAGTTCTTGTTTCAATTAGCAGAACTTTCCACCTAATACAGAGCTGCAAGACAGAAAAATTCATCAGAACATGAAAGACCACAAAGATCAACTGCGACCCATTGTAACAAATGCAAAATTTGTCAAGTACGATTTTGCCACAACAAAAAAACAAATAATGTATGTGAAAAATATAAAAAGTATGTTTGCGGAAGATGTACACATAAAAAGATTTCCACCTTTATTTGCATAAAATGTACAAATAATAATGCATAGATTATTTTATTGATAATACTTACTAATAACTTGTTATATAACTGTAAAGAATATAGAAAATATTAAAAATTAATTTCAAGCAAATATCTTTACACATTAGTTATTCTTTCACAATGCAGTCATTTTGACTGTTTTGGGGCAATATAGGTATATACTAAGTTTCAGTCTTTCTAGAGTTAAAGTCACCGTGGATGATGACTTTTGACTCGAGCAATTGACAGGACAAATTTTGCAACTGGTTTAGAAATTCATATTTAAATATTTTTAGAACTGTTTTGTAAGTTTTTTCCGGTACAAAAATTGTTTCTTCATTTTAATGATTTAGTAATACTAAAACAAAAATTCAGAAGATTAAATGAAAATTTTATTTAGAATAGATATTTTGGTTACGCAGATCCATAAAATATTAACTCTTTTAACACTAGAACGGCGGGAAATTTTACTCAAGTTTTATAAAAATATTTCACATCAGAATTTTTGCTTAAAAATATTTAACTTATTTATTTAAGTTATTTTTGGGCAGCATACATTAATCTTATATTTTAAAAAGTTTTCTGGTTCGAATCGACAAGTATTCACTTGGCAAGTGTCAAAATGACCCCTCGCCGCCGTTCTAGTGTTAAGTTGGTAATACGTTTCTTCATAAGTCTAAATAATGAAAGCTGACAAAATCATGATAAAAACTATTTACTAGAAGGATAAAAATTTCGGTGATTGCTAATCTCTATTCCCAATTTAGCGGGGTAAAACTTATATAGGGTAAAACTTTATTAGCGGGTAATTTATTATGTCTAATAAATTAACTGTCTATGAATTTGCGTCTTTTTCTTATGTGTAATTCTACCCACGAGCAATACTTTTGCATTTTATGCATTACAACTTTTTAAAATATATAAAATGTTTGTACTGATACAGTTATCTATCTATACATCTGAATACTTCGAAAAGAAACAGTACCATTTCTTTATACATTCAGTTGCAGTATAAACAAAAGATCCTTCGATGTACGCTGCAATGAGCCCATTGTATTAAACAATAACTAATTCAATTTTGTAGGTTAAACGCGGATACATTCAAGACATCGATATATGAGCCGTTCAGTGCACAGATCGATTAACTCCATCAAATGACAATGTTCAGTAAAAACAGTTAAAGTTATTGTTAGTGTAAAAATATTTCATCTATGTAAAATTTTTTCTCACGATATTTTCATTGAACTCATTAATTTTCTTTTAATCAAGGGTGGCTTTTTATTACTGTACTAGCAAACCCCGTGGCTTTGCTCGCGTAATATTTGAAATATGCCAAGTGATATTTATATCTCTAATTTTTATTAAACGAAATTATACTTTTAGGAACAATTCAAAAATTACTATTTAAAACATACTTTGACTAAACTTCGTTATTACACTGCATTAGGCAGAAATTAGATTTAAATTTAAAAAAAAGAAATAAAGTTAAATAAATGATAATTTATAAAATATTTTGAAACATTTATGTTCAATTAATATGCTTATTTCAGTATTCATTTGAAGTTTTGAATTTTTTAGAAACCATCTTCTTACGTCTTAAAATTAATCATCATGTCAAATTCCAAGTCCTACTACCTCTCTCAACATAAAGAGCAACATTGACCTCTCAAATGTTGAAATACGAACTGTCACCATTAATTTGCCAATATTAACTTTGAAATCGGTTTGTAATTTCCTAATATTCCACAGAAACGTAATTTAGAAAGCTTTTAAAGGCCTTTTTTAGAACGTTTGTTGTTCTTGTGAACCCCAGGTGTTAGAATCATCCGCATAAAATATAGCCTGTGTAGGGTCAGAGACTGTTACCATTGATTCGCAATTATTACTTTTATAATCCGTTTATATTCCCTGAAATTGCATAGAAATCGTAATTTAGGACCTTTTCAGAACGCTTTTCGCACCCCCCCCCCCCCTTCGCTTCACCATTTTTAATTCGAATTTACTTTCGACAGTCCTTCGATCGCATTTATATTTCATAAGTAACTACCATGCCATATTTAAAGTTTTTAGCCTCTTCAGTATCGCAGAAATCGCAATTTAGAAAGTTTTTTGCTCCGGTAATCCTCTGGTGATAGTGGCACAGACAAAATATAACTTATCTTTGAGCAGGTTCTATCACCAACAATTTTACACCATTATTTTTTAAATCGTTTTGGTATTTGATAAGATTGTATAAAAATTGTAATTTAGAATGGTTTTAGAACGCTTTTCGCTTACTTCATCCTTTCAAATTTGAATTTTTTTTCGACTGTTCGTAGACAGCAGTTGCACCTTGTAAATAAATATCGTGCCATATTTCAAAATGTTAGACCGCTCAGTTGTGCAAAAAACGCAAATTAGAACATTTTTGCATTTGCACGCACAGATGGTAGTGACAGCAACATAAAATATAGCATATGTGGGAGCAGGGACTGTCACCATCAATTTGCAACCATTACTTTTCAAATAGGATTTGTATTTCCTGAGATTGAGTAGAAATCGCAATTTAGAACCTTTTTAGATCGCTTTTCGCGCATTTTCACCACTTTTAAATTTTCAATTTTTTAAACTGTTCTTAAAGATAGTTTATATCTAATAAATATGTACCTTGCCTAATTTGAAGTTGCTAGCCCCTACGGAACACAAAAATAGAAATTTAGAACGTTTTTTGCTCCTGCAATCTCCAGGTGATCGAGACATCAAATAGCGTCTATGATACAGCAGAGGCTGTCAGCATCAATTTGCCTACCATTACTTTTTAAATCAGTTCTTCCTGAGATTGCTCACAAATCGGCATCTAGAACATTTTAAGAACGATTTTCCCGCATTTTCACCCCTTTTAAATTTCACATTTTTAAAGAAATATTCTTAGAAATCATTTATATCTAATAAATATATACCATACAAAGTTTCATGAATCTAGGTCCTTCCATAATTCAAAAATCGCATTTTTAGAACGTTTTTAGTTCCTGCATCTCGTCTGGGGTGGTGGAAACATAAAATATAGCCTATCTTGGACCAAGAGTTGTCAGCATCATTTTACATCTTTATATTTGAAATCGGTTCGGTACTTCCTGAGGTTGCATAGAAATCGTATTTTAGAATGTTTTTTACAACACTTTTCGCGAATTTTCACCCTTTTTTAATTTCGAATCTTCTTAGGAAATGTTCTCAGAGATCATTTATATCTTACTAACTACCATTCCAAATTTCATTATTCTAGGCCCTTCCATAACACAAAACCGCAATTTAGAACGATTTTTTTCTCCTGTAACTCCAAGGTGGTAGTGATACAAACATAAAATAGAGCCATGTTAGAGCAAGGTCTGTCACCATCAATTTACAACCATTACTTTTGGATTCGATTTGATACTTCCCAAAACTGCGTAGAAATCACCATTTAGAATGTTTTTTAGAATCCTCTTCACGCATTATCACCCCTTTTAAATTTAGAATTTTTTAAGACCTGTTCTTAGAAATCCTTTATATATAATAAGTAACTAATATTTCAAATTTTATATTTCTAGGCCCTTCAGTATCGCAAAAAATGCAGTTTTAGAACGTTTTTTGCTCGTGCACCACCTTTGGGGTAGTGGCACCAACTTAAAACATAGCCTATGTTAGAGCAAGGGTTGTCATCATCATTTTGACATCATTATTTTTTAAATCGGTTTTGTATTTCCTGAGATTGTGTAGAAACCACCATTTAGAACGTTTATTAGAACACTTTTTGTGCATTTTCACCCCTTTTAAATTTCGAATTTATTAAGAACTGTTCTTAGAAATCTTTTATATCTAATAAGTAACTAACATTTGAAACTTTGGGGTAGTGGCACCGACATAAAATATAGCCTATCTTGGAGCAAGCCTTGTCAACATCATTTTGTCACATTTATTTTTTAAATCGGTTTAGTATTTCCTGAGATTGTGTAGAAATCACTATTTAGAACGTTTTTTAGAACTCTTTTTGTGGATTTTCACCCCTTTTTAATTTCGAATCTTTAGAAAATTTTCTTAGATATCATTTATGTATAAATAAGTAACTAATATTCCAAATTTCATATTTCTAGGCCCTTCAGTAACACAAAATCGCATTTTTTGAACGGTTTTTGCTCCTGCACCCCCCTTTGGGGTAGTGGCACCGACATAAAATATAGCCTATGTTCTAAGTTGGACTAACACCATCATTTTGATACCATTACTTTTGGCATCGGTTCGGTAGCTCCAGAGATTACCTCTAACAAACAAACAATTTTTACTTCTTTATAATATTAGTATAGATAGATAAATAGATAGAAATTTTCGACTGTTCCTTTTTTTAAGCCGAATTAAGAAGAGAAAATTGAAATAGATTGGATCGAGAACGCCGTTAATCAAAGAGCATAAGCAATCGCCAAAATAGGCTTAGTAACCGGTTTAGAAAATGCATCACGTTAGCATTTCACAAATCTTAATTTGCCATATATCAGCCATCTTATACCGATATGCCATTTAAGTTCAACCGTAAGAACTTCCCTCTTTTTTAATTTTTTTACAAGTTTTTATTGTAATATTATTCAGTCTTTTTTGATGAATTCCACTCCACTGTTATATTTTTTCGCTCTACTTTATTATCCCGTACCCCAAAATATTATCGTCAAACTGTAAGATTATATGTCAATAATGGCTGATCGTAAATGTCGCATTCACTTCACATCAAACAAATAAAACGTGTTTCTTACATCATCAAGTGATTTTTATTTCGACATTTTATTTGTATTTTTATTAATGTTATAATTTATTTGTTCCTTCGTTATTTAAAATAAAAATTATGTCAATTTGTATAATTTGGCGAGTAGTTTGGCGAAATTGGTCGACGGGGAAATCAAGTAGTACCTATTTTTCAATGACAGTCTGCCCGGTCAACGGCGGGCGGGTCAGCTAGAAGAATAAAAACCACCAATTGTCAAATCTATAGACAGGGCTCCCACTGGTTCGTTTTTTGAAAACGAGTAATTTTTTAAAAAGACATTCGTGGTAGGTTTCTGCAACAATTAAAAGAAAAATGCTCTTCCGGGTAAGTTACTACGAAATTTATAAATATGATTTTTCTTTGAAAATTAATGGTGTTCAAAAAACGGACCGAGTGGGAGCCCTGTATACATCTTTGTCGAACAGTTTTATTTGTTTTTAATTATCTAGAAAGCTGTCATTTGCTAGATGCAAATTTTCGCTAAGTAATATTTTTACTTCTGTAAACTCATTTTAACCCTTTGAGGGGCAAGCAGGTGTACATCTGTAATGTTGAATTTCCACCGGAAATTAAAAAAAAAAATTAATTCAAAATAACGAAAAGTAGTTCTTCAGCTCTTTTTCACCAAAGTCGTAAAAGTAAAACTTAATTAAAAGTTTCTGGTGCCAAACTTAACTAAAATTAGATGGGATATAATATATCCCTCCGCCCTCAACCCTTTCAATGGCAAGTGATTGTGTTTCAGTTTTGTTGAATTCACACAAACATTTTCGAAAGTTTTCATTTTAAAATAAAGAAATGCAAGTTAACGAATAGTGCTGAACAGTGCTGAACAATGGAGCTGCATTGAGGGGTGTCCTAGTTGCAGACAGCTTAACAGCATGTCTATAGATGGAACGTCTTGTTATGTGGTGAGCCATTTGGGATTGAGCAAAATTAGTTATAATCTACTTAAAAAGTAAACGATGATAGAAATGAAAAATAAATTTAAAGAATTTAAAATGTTTTTAAAAATCGTAATTTAAATGGGTGCAGGAGTAAAAGAAGTTTTAAAGTTTCAATTACTTTGATATTGGTGGGGCTAGAAACTAAAAATTCTCATGGTGGTTATCTATAAGATATAAACGCTCATTAAGAACGCTTTCTAAAATATACTGAAATTTAAAAAGCTCAAATTAGCTGAAAAGAGTCTAAATTACGAATAACTGGGAATTGTTTAATGAAATTGAAATTTTTATTCATAGGCTACTTTTACTATGGACACGATAGTGTGTAGATATCTAATAACTAATTCGCGGCATGGGATGATACAGTTTCCTTATTTTTCCTTTTGGCATTAAGCTAAGCAAAAAATAAAACTTTAAATCTGCGGTTCTGCTGTGTTAGTACAGCTATCTCTTTTTTTATTTTAGAATACAGATAATGGCTCCAAAAGAACTGAGTAAAGAACAGAAAGATCGAGTTGAGAAGGCAGTTGATGCTGTTAATCAGGGGCCGAAGAGTTTCTACGAAGACAGTTTTTCAGAGCCAGAAAATAACGACAATACTACTTCCACAGCTGAATAAGGAAAAGGCAGCTGAAGTTACTGTTGGTTGAATTACTGTTGGTCAGCAAGAAAAACCTGTTCATTCACTATGACTCCTACATGTACACATGAGCTAGGGAAATGTGATTGGTCTACGTGTAACAGGTATCTGATATGATTGGCCTACATCACCAAGACTATTCCTGCAATGGTCGTTATGACAAAAATGTAGTTGGTAGTTTGGTTGACGGAAGTGTTTGTTTGTAAACATGCCCTTTCCTTATACCTCAACGGTTAAAAGATTTCAATCCACAATTCAATCCACATCAAGGATTTCTTAATCCTTGAATGGCCGCACAGTCCAGGAAGTAAAGGGAGATTGGAGAGAATGCCTTTCAACCTGACAACGCAAAGATGGAACGAGCTGCAAGAAGACCAGGTACGAAAAAAACAAGAAGAATTGTAACAAAAAGAAGTAAAACAGAGAGAAATAGCTCTAAAACAAAAAAAAAGAAGCTGAAATGGTCAACAAAAGATTTAAGATGACCAACAAAGAAGCCACCAAAATATCAGGGCCAAATCCTGCAAAAAAAATCAGAAAAAGAAGAATCGACTTCGGTATGCCATCACTAATGCGGTGATGGGCCATTACGGATGCAAAGCGGGCCATTACTGATGTTTTTGTACATTTTAGTAAAACAAATCTTGTAAAGGAATAAATTTATATTTTGTTGATTTTCTTGACACGAAAGTCTTCTTCCATCCTCTCTTCTTATATTTTGACCATCGGCATGAAAACAATTCGAACGGCATAGTAATTATTATTTAAAAGCCAAAAAATTCGTCCTTAACTTGGCCATCACAGGTGATTTTACCCTAATTCGAGATAAAAATCAGCGTGCAATGTCCTTTTTACGATGAAACCATCTTTAGCCGGTATCGCCAAATCGTGGTTTCCCAATGAGGGTTACTTCAACTAAAAAGTTTGGCTGACTTTTAGGGGTCGTATGCAAAGCTAAGAATGAAATATGAAATTAAACAGAAAAGTAATTTCCAATATATTAATATTAGAAAACGGTCTACTAAAAAAAGTAGATCAAATACAGGAATCTACTAGAGATACTGCTCAAAGTGTTCTCCGTTGGTGGCAATGCACAATTATATGCGTGACAATACTGTGTCCTAGACACGTTGGAGCATAGCAGATGTAACTGTGCGACAAGCAAGGATGATGGGCTGCTTCAGATCAACCAGAGAAGTAGTTTCAGTCTTACTTCAAACTCGACTGCCCCCTATTTTGATAAAATCAAAACCGACCTGACGCATGTAAAAAAGGGCGGAGGGTTTTGCTTTCCGATAACAAACAGTTCCTACTTTGACTTTTGAATGTTTTTTGACCCCTAAAATTTAGCTCAAATTAAAAAGGACATTGCACCCTAATTTTGATCTCGAATTACTTTAATTCATCTTTTAACTGATCTCTCAATGAAAGGCAAAATCATGTGCACAAATCCCAAAATTTGAAATTTAATTACTGTGTCAATTTTTGTAGTACATATGTCATACTTTAAGTGTTATATATGTTATGATATGTGTAAACTTTTACTAAATATAACTATAGGGATTGGGGGACCATATAAAAAGTTAGATTTCATAATTTTTATAAAATTGATTTTTTACGTTAAATAATGCCACAAGATGAATATTTACCTCATTTGAAACGATTTTGTAATTGGAACTGTATGTATGCGACCAACGGTTGAGAAATTAAAGGTGGGCGATACATAACATATTGCACCCTGTATACATATATATACATACATATGTACATATACATATATAAATAGATATATATATACATATAAGTATACATACATATGTATGCATATATATATATATGTATATGTGTATATATATATATGTATATATATACACACATATATATATGTAGGTATACATTTAGCATGTTGTCCGCATAGCGGAAAGTACCCAAAAAGCATTAATTTTTAAAATAATTAGAATTATTAGAGCAAAATATTTATAAAAATAACAATAAAATGGCCTCTTTGCAAAACATAAAAACTCAAATTTAAATAAGTTATTATTATTATTATTACTACCCTCATAACATGCATGGTCACGGTGACGTCGTTGTGACGTCACTGTAAGTCACTGTGGTCACGTCAACATCTGTGACCATAATGCCACCACTCAGTGATGTCACATTGTGACTGACATGTGAACTTCTTAGAAAACTTTAAAAAATTACGAAAATTCTTCAAAACATATTATTTACTGCAAAATTATATTTTTCTAGCAGTTAAAAATTTGTGACGTCATTGTTATGTCATTGCATGTAACGTACGTCACGTCACATATGTGACAAAAAAACCACCATATTGTAAGTCGTAGTGCAACAAAAATATGAGCTTTTAAAATCTTTGAAAATGAAGAGAAATATATTAAACAGTATTTTAAACAGTCCCGAGTTACAGCGGTATAAGGAATGAAAATATATTAGTGTATAGCAAATGGTAAATTCTGTTACGAAAGGGGGGGGGGCATAATATATAAAGTGCACGATACAAGCATTAATAAACTAAATTTTCATGCTATATTTTATCAATTTGATATCTAAGACAGTGAAAGTACACTTTTTTCATGATTTCAATTTTATCTAGCATTGCAATTTAATATAATAATCCCTCACTGATTGTTATTATTATAAAAGTGTTTCTCGGAAAAATAATAGGTGCTGGAGCAATTTAGATAACATAATTAGAATTAGGAGTATTAAATCTGCACACTTTACATATTTAGTTTGAGGGAGGAATTTTTATTTTATTTTTTTGCCAACCAGTGTATTCGAAACACTTCTGTGGTTTCAAACTAAAAATTTTCTATTACAATTAAGTCTGCAGCTTTTAATGAGCACGTAGAAAGAGTCTTCCGAGTTTAGTCATATATGCATTTCTTTTCTTATTTTATAATTTGCATTCAAGTCATATTTTTACCGTTTAGTGTTTAACTATTTTAAGTAACTATTTTTTTCAAAAATTCTACTTCTTTCAGACTTTTTAAATAAAATTAACATTTTCCAAAAATAAAAGAAATACACAAAATTTATGCAAAACCTATGATATAATTAATTATTCGTATTTCCAATTTGTATTTTAGAGATATGACTTTAAAAAAAAAAGTTATTTTACAAATTGTTTTATTTTACAGAAAACGTGTGAAACAAACTTGACTTTAAAAAGAGGAGGCTTGGGGTTCATTATTACCATTAAATTGATTTTTACACATTTTAAAAATTTAAACAATGTTTTATCAAATAAACTCTAATTGTGAATATTATTATTATTATTATTATTATTATTTACAAAAAAGAAACTTTACAATACATTTTAACATAAATATTTGGTATCGATGAAAGGAAAAGGTAAAATGCATTGGAAAATTCTTCAAATAGAAAATTTTAAATAAAGACACTCTCATTGCGCATTCAAGTTCCAAATCTATTGTGCCGAAATCGTCTGCGCGAGATATAACAACAGGAAAAAAATAAGGGAAAACGCGCGAAGACAGGAAGTTATGTTACTGTTTAGAACATCGCCACTTCTACAATAGTTTTTTTAAGATAAGAGAATGACAGCTGCCATTTTAGGATATACGAATATTATTATAGAAACATAAACGCAAGTCTTATTTAATTTAAATATTTTATTCCTGATGTGTTATGAGTTAAATAGTTTTATGTTATATTAATAAGAGACTGATCTGGAATTGTTTTCAGAAGCAAAATTTTCCTATTCGATAAGGTGAATGAAAATATCTTAATCTGTCATCGCTTGAAAAAAAAAAAAAAAAAGATGCGCAAAGACTGATTTATGATTACATTCCTAAGGAAATTAATGAAAACATCAATTTTCAGTTACTTGAGATTGAAAATGTGTTGAGACAATGATTTGGAGTTTTCGGTTTTCTGATTACTAACACTTATAGATTATATAGATATTCGTTTATTATGATATTACGAAATTGTTTCAGAATAGAAATTAGCATTATACTGGGAAAATGTACTTTTACATATTACAGTAGTGAAACTTTTGAAAGAGTTTTCTTTTAGTGCTAATAATATTTTAAATTATTTTTTAAAATCCTAAATCTTCGTACCAATGTTTTCAGATTTAACATTTGTCAAAATTATAAAACAATAGGAATTCCTAATAACATATGGAAAGATTTTTGAGATATTGTTCTATCTAAAAATGCATGTAATTCATCTATTGTAGTTTGTTGTTTTTTAATAGTACAAGCATAAATATTAATTATTATTTTTAGTGTTTTTCAAATTCGTACATATTTATTTTTTTTTAATTGTATGTAAGCATTTTTTCTGCTTGTTATTTTAATCAAACATTTAATTATAGACATTTTGAATCGATTATTAAATTTTCTCCTATTATAAACTCATTTTCTACGTTTATGATACAAGTAATTATTGGCACTAAAAAATAAAATATGGTATTTAAGCACTGAAATAAAGTGTTTTTCATGCCTGATAGGAAGTTATAGATTAAACTGCTTTAATACATATATTTTTTAAAAGTTCATATAATAAAGGATACATAATATAGGATACAAAGTTGAAAAGTGCGTATGACTTCGGTTTGTCTCTCCGTCTGTACGTCTAGCAATCTGTCCGCGCTCTAACTCTCGTAAATATACTCGGATTACCCTGAAATTTTTGGCTGTTATTGACGTTTACCATAGCATGGTCCCTATTTGTAATGAAGTTTGTAGCATGTTTAGTTCATTTACAAGACAGCCAAACGTATTCCGTTACATTACGGCCTATGGGAACAAAATCGTTTGAAATGATTTTTAAAGATTTTACGCACCCTTTCAAAGAGAATAAAATTGATATGCATTTATGAAGCGCACTAAAATATGCATTCTGTTGACTATGCGATCCAAAGAAGAGTTATTATTCATTTACAGGGCTAAAAAAGTAATTCCAATACATAATGATATAGGGATGGAAAGAATTGTTTGCTGCGTACTTTACTTATGTTAATCTGTTTCATATATAATGAAATTGATATACGTCGCTGAGGTTTACATACTATAAATAATTTCATGTATAATACGAATAATACGTATATAGCATTTACAGGGACACATTATATAAAATATTTCAGATACTATATTGTGTCCGAAGTACTGTACATTAGCGATGACGGCTGGAAATGCATTTTTAGTTATGATATGCGCTTTTATGATTCGCTATGTTTATGCATAGTATATGGTGTATATAAATGCTATAATTCCTATACAGGGCTACACAAAAGTATTCGTAAGTGTTACCGGGTATGGGCGCAAATCGCTTAAAGGTGGTTTTTAAATGAGTTATGCTTTTTTTTTCGCTGAACTGCATTTAATTTACTAAGAAATGTTTGTAGAATATAGATAAAATGATATACAAAGTCATGTAAAGAATTGGATACATGGCCATCTATAAATTATAATTTCTGGAAATGTGATTTTAGCAGTTTTAAGAGTGTCTCAGTTTGAATTAAATTTTTAACTAAATAGTGGCGTGTAATAGAGGTTCTAGGTAAACTACAGAGTTGTACAAAAGTATTCAAGTATGTTTCCATGTATTAGTATAAATTACTGAAAGAGAATTTCAACATGTTAGACGTTTTCTTGCAAAACTAAATTTCCCTATTATATAGTATATATACACTGAAAAAAATGGATACTCAAAATTGAGTAAAAAGTACACAATTTTAAATGCGTCACATACTCAAAATTGCTCCGATCCAAATGTACTCAAATTGAGAAACACATGTACTAATTTTTTATTCCATAGTTGTGATCAAATATGAATCGTTATGTACTGCCCCCCCCCCCTAAAATTTAAAGTAAAAATGTACTGATATTTATTTCCTGTTCAAAGTTATTAACAAGAAACGCCTCATTGATTATTTATTAAGAAAAATAGCAAAATTCTTAACAAGATACTCAAATCGAATATTTTTATGTCAAGAGCAATATTTCCAAGCAATTTTAACACTAGAACGCCTGGAAATTTTATTCAAGCTTCATAAAAATATTTCACACCAGAATTTTTATTTAAAATTATTTGACTTATTTAATTAACGTAAATCTGCGTTTTTAAAATCTAGCTTATTTTGCTAAAGAATTTCTGGTTCCAAATGACATTTAATCATATGGTCGGAGTCGAATCGACTCCTTCCGGGCGTTGTAGTGTTAAAGCATTTTAAAATACTGTGCATAATTTAATATTTACATAAATAAACAACATTTAGGCCACCAAAATGAAATGAACCATTACAGGGTACAAAATTATTCGTTTGTTTCGGTTTGATAACTTGTGATGTTTAAAAATAGAGAAACCACAGGTTCATTTTTGATCCAAAAATATTCAATTCGATATGAGTACATCGGTTTACTCATTTTTGAGTACTTGATTTTTTTCAGTGTATCAAACTACAGATCAAATACAGGGCTGTTCAAAAGAATTTGAAAACATATTTTGCTATAAACGGTAACTGCTGAAATCAGTTTTTCAAATGTTTTATGCGTTTTCTAAAATGTTTACTTAGTTATCTTATTTACGTTATTTCCCTAAATTACGATATCTTGTTAAAGCATTCAGAAAGTGTTTGAAAGTATTTTATAATCTATGCTTAAGGCCTGATTTTTCTTACTTGTTTTTTCTATATTCGAGATCAGTCTTTTCCTATAAAACATACCAAATATATTTAGCTCATATTCACAAAATACAATGTACCCGGAAATAAAAAATTTAAATAAATATGGCTTATCATACCGTTATATAAATAATAGTTATATTAATATCCGTTAAACTCCATGTTCGTACTTAATAAAACAATAAAAAATCACAACACATTAAAAAACTTACACATTCTAAATATCAAGCTTGAACTCAATATCAAGTTTAGAACTTAATAAAAAAACATGTCAGTTGATTAGCATTGTTTTTTTAAGTGGAGAAATTAAAAATGTTTTTAGAAGAAAAGTGCTCCAAAATAGCGATATTTTGCTAAAAAACATGGTAAAAAATAAAATTATAAATTTACAACAAATGTTTACTTTAAAATTCATCGCAGTATTAATACTTAGACATTTTTCCAGAGAGAAACTTTCGCCTTATATACAATATTTCAAATGAAAATCAAATTTCAAATTAATCGCTTAAAAGACGCAAAGGCCAACATAGTGAAAAAGATTCCATGCCGGGACTCGAACCCGGGCCGTCAGTATAGCACACTGACATTCTACCGACTAAACCACATGGAACGACACCCAGCCTGTAAAATTTCTCACTATTACTTGTTGGCAAGGCTAGAAACGCAGCACAAGATGGAATATTTATCGTGAGCCACCGACATGGGGTAAACACGAAACTTAATTAAATCCAGCATCGATTGAAACTATATTAATACTTGGAATTTTTTCCAGGAAGAAACATTCGCCTTCCATACAATATTTCAAATGAAAATCAAATTTTAAATTAATTGCTTAAAAGGCAATTTTAATTTGAAATATTGTATGCAAGGCGGATAGTTCTCTCTGGAAAAAATTCCAAGTATTAATATAGTTTCAATCGATTCTGGATTTAATTAAGTTTCGTGTTTGCTCCATGTCGGTGGCTCACGATAAATATTCCATCTTGTGCTGCGTTTGTAGCTTTGCGAACATGTAATAGTGAGAAATTTTCCAGGCTAGATTTCGTTCCATGTGGTTTAGTCGGTAGAATGTCAGTGCCTATACTGATGTCCCGGGTTCGAGTCCCAGCATGGAATCTTTTTCACTATGTTCGCCTTTGCGCCTTTTAAGCAATTAATTTCAAAATTTGATTTTCATTTGAAATCGTCACAGTGTTTATGACACATATTTCACAAATTGGTCACAGTGTGACTTCAAAGCATTGTCGCTTTCGTCACAGGTTCGTCACAAACTTAATGCCAAAATAATCACAAATGAAGCACTTTTCACAAATTTGTCACACCGTGACTTCACAGAGTGGTCACAAACAACCTCTAAAACGGCCATAACAACCTCGCATTCTAGTCACTATGACGTCACATCGACGGTCTCAAAATCACAGTGTGACTTCACAACGACGACGCCGTGACGTCACCATGCCTTACGGGTATTATTATTATTATTATTATTATTATTATTATTATTATTATTTTGAAAATTATATGGTAAATATCCGCCTCTTGCTAAAAGGTAATCAAAGGTGCTAACCCTTTAAATGTATTCCGAGCACTGCAAGACATTACTTTTATTCATAGTTCAATTTACCTGCTTAATCCTTCACCAAACAGGAAGATTTTGAAAGAGAAATTCCGAACTCTTTGCGATCATGGCAGCACTTCGTACATTTTTGTTGTTATGTGTTTCATCTTTCTATTATAAAATTTGACACAAAATTTCTTCCTTCGCCTGCTCAGGCATACTTGCCAAACTTCAGTTTAACTTCCGTAAAATGTCGATTAACCCTCGCGCTGCGCAGCCCGGTTTTTCTTGGACAACGTAAAAGTAGCAAAATTTCCGCAACCCGACATTTCTTCGGGGATGCATTTTTTCCGTCTAATTAATCTTCCTTGATTATTTCCACCTGTTATTTTTTTTATTATAAATTTTGCCTTATTTCATTGGAGCATTTTCCCGATTAAATTAGACAAAAATTTTTGTTTTGAAAAACTGGTGACAAAAGAATAAAAATTCTTAAAAGACACTCGTCGAGAAGGGATTAAATATGCAATTTTTGAAGCTATTTCAATAAAACAATTACACAGCGGGAGGGTTAATTTCATCCAGGTTACATTTTGAACCAGAAATATTTTAAAGAAATGAAATAAAATAAATTCCGCATGGAAAAACGAAATTTAATATGTGCTACATCAAATAAATTTTTTGGTAAGAATCGTTTTTAACCTGGATCGAATTTATCAATATTTTACGAAAATTAAGTTGAATGTTGGCATATATGTTTTGGTACGTAGGAGGTTTGAACGGATTTCTTTTTAAAAAGTAAAACACATTGGGTTATTTCGCTGTGCTTCTTTAATTTCATTAATTAAATAAAATTTCTTCTTCGATATACGTTTAGTTGATTTGGTGTTGTTGATAAGGTAACTGAAATCATATGAAAAATTTTGTTTTTTTTTTAGACAATACTTTTAGCACATTTTAATAAAGTTTCACAACATTACGTGCATATTTTTTGTATTATAAATCTTGGCATTATGCTATTCTACGTTATAGTATACTGTTAAAAATCTGATTTTGAGACAAGTTAAACTATATACTGCAACACCAGATTTTATGTTTTTACTTTTTCAGAGGCAAGGTCGTTCTACTTGCAAAATCTTAAATGTGAGTGACACTAGAATTTGCACACAAATTTATTTCAAAATAAACCAAAGTTTTCGTTCATGTACTTAATGAAAGGAAATTTTTCATTCCAATATTCTGGTGCCAATGTGGTATTTAGGGATTAAAAATAAGCGGTACAAAAATGACACCTTTGATCGATCAAATGATAAAGAGCGATATCAAATGATAAAGCGGTACAAAACTACCGCTATAAGTAATATTCAAAAATCTGTAAACAAGTTTCAAGAAAGATTGAAATAAAAAACAAACTTACATATAAAACTAAAATCTCAGAATTTTGTATTAAATGATTCCAGAAAATTAAATTTTTAAGCAGAATTTGTGTTCGACACAGGTCGGACGAAGTCCAATCTGAAAACTAACTAAATCGCTGAAATTGGCATCTGAGCCCTGTATTAAGTAGCTCAGGTATCTTGAAACGAAATAATGAGAACAGGGAGCCCGCAGTTAAAAGCTGTATCAAATGCATATTTATTACTTACTGCATAATCATTCCGGTTGCAATTACATTTTCAACAATAATCCGATAAGAAGTTTCTTTAAAAAAAAAGTCTCGGTCGAAATTATATTTCACGATTAATAATTTAATAAATTTTATGGGATAGTTACAGGTTTATAATTCAGTTCATAAATATAATAAGATTTCGTAATCTTTCATAAAAATTTGCAAACATGCTTTAGTAACATATTCTATTACGTAATACTTCCATTATGCACATACTTGATAAAAGATTCATATTAATTTCTTTTAGATTTTTGAACGGTTGTATTAATAAACCATATTGATTTTTTTATTCCTCTTTTCAGATTTAATAATACTGCGTTTAATTTAATACTGCTTTTGATTTTAATAGGATTACGCAGCTGTTAATGAACTGAATTTAACTGCAGTTCTTTCGTTTACTGAGAATCATCTGCATGCAGTGTTACCAGATTGTGGACTTTTTTTGTCTCCAAATGGTTGATTGTCGCCGCTTTTTGGAAATAGAAATAGTCGCCCTATTTAAAAATAGATTAAAAATTCTGAAAATATGCGAAAAAAGTGGTGACAGTCAAATAATCTGAATTAAAAAATTCCGCAATCTGGCAACACTACCTGTATGACATTTATTTTCCCTTATATGTTCTTAGTTGAAACGGAGTGTTTATTTTTTGTGGAGTTTTAAAAAGATCACCGCTTCACTACATCTTGAGCTAAAGTAAAATATTTTAAAAGTTTTATACAGGGTTCCTACAGATACAGGACGTATACTAGTATTTTCTTACAAAAAACTCCACTTACGTAATCTCGCGATTGCATAAGGCGAGATTTTCTCTAAGTAAATAGTGGTATTATTTGAAGAACAAATTCTGAGAAAACTTTTCTGCATAAGTTACACAAATAATAATATACTTTTTATAATCAACAACAAATTAAACTTTCATTTCCTTAAAAATGTTAAAAACATTGTATAGTATTGCTTTTGTTTCTGATTTTATATGGTTTCTTCGTCCCCTTAGAACTTCCAAGGAACACGGTACCACTATTTCAAATTAAGAATTACCTATTTTCTATTTAAATATCAGAATTTATAATTGCCTTATTTCCTAAAAAATGTGTAATATTTTTAAGCGCGTAAATAAGGCGGAATATTTTGTTAAAAAGTAGTATGCAATAAATACATGTAAATACGTTAAAGTACATGCATGTTTTAAAATAGAGTAAATGCAGTATTTTATATTGTAATGGGTATTATAATATCTAAAAGAAAAGAAAAAAAATATGTTAGGAAAATAATATGTAATCGTATATAAATTTAAATTAAAATACAGTCGAACCCGGTTAAGACACGTTTCAAGGGAGTGGACAAATGTCGCGTATTAAGCGGGATCGCGTATTAAATATGATTTGTATAGTGTTGAATGAACATGACTTATTTACACATTTAATCATCTAAATGAGCTTTAGAGCTTTCATTTATATGTTTACGGTCGAAAATTGTGTCTTTTAAGTATATTTAGATTAAAATTTAATTGTATTCCACTTTAACTGATTCTTTCTTTTTATCGGACCGATTGGAATAATAACTGAAAATAAATATGGATTTAAACATGACTTTATCACCGATTAATGCATTGCAACTAAAAATAAAACAACAAAAATAATTTTCCTACTATAATTTTCCTTTTTAACAAAAAGAAAAAATATTAAATCTTTGAAGCACAACCCACGTTTTAAAATCATATTTAGTACTTGTAATAATGAGTACCATTACAATCTGTCCTTCTTCTTAATATAAGAAGAAACTATCGTATCCTTTTAATCTTTGTGTAACAAATTTTGTTAGCATAGCAAAAAGTAAAGAAAACATAAAAGAATTATTCAACCACAGTCGTATTTGTCGTATTTCACCAGTTTCATTTTTTATTGCCTATATCATGTATTATAAAACATAGTATAATATAACGTACATTTAAAACTTCACTAACAACAGGTATGATCATTTCCAATCATAATAATTTTTATGACGTATCTGAGTAACCAGAATTCGTCTATATCCCTCTACTACACTAAAAACATACCGGAAGCGAGAGACACATAGGGAGGTTAGGAGGTTCGAATCAAAGAGGGTTTTCAATTTTGCAAGTGCCTCACCAGTGGCCGAGAGGTTCTGCTCTCGAAGCTGGTAGACGGGAGGTGCTGGGTTCGCCGTACGGCCTAATCGCGGTTTTCTTCGAACCTTGGTTGTCCAAGCGCAAATACGGTTTAGGTTCCTTAGAAAGACCCCCAAGAAGGGCACTCCACACATTTAGGGCCTATATCCCTCTTGCTGATAATTGGCCGTCATAACTACAACCAACCAACCAGTTTTGCTAATTTAGTGGGGTTTTATTTTATTCAAATATCTACCACTATTTCCAATTATTAATTTTCGCCTTAATTAATCTGTTATTAATTAAAGTAAATAATACTATCCGAAAACAATTCGCTAAACTGGCAACATTCGAGAAAGAAGAGGGAATTCGCTTCTTGTTCAATGAATTCGCGTCTTAAGCGTGATTTTTTCCTCAAAGGACCGAAAATTTATCGCGTATTAAACGGGATCGCGTAATAACCGTTCGCGTATTAAACGTGATATTTTTGCATAATCCTTACTGGCGATGTTTAAGGGATCGGAAAAAATCCGCGTATTAAGCGGGATCTCGTATTAACCGTGAGCGTCTTAACCGGGTTCCACTGTACTACAAAGTTATTACAAAATTTTGAATTTTCAGACTCAAGATTTCGCGTCTTGCTACAATCTAATGGACTATTTTAGGTAGCTTTCATTACAAAAAGCTACCTATTGCAGCCGTTCGGAGGAAAGCGATTTCAACAAATTTTGGTATATTTTCATCGATCATGACCCCCAGACACCGAAACCACCCTCCGTTCAAAAGTTGATATATATATATATATATATATATATATATATATATATATATATATATATATATATATATACTAAAAGCCAGTGTAACGCTGGGCGGGGCGAATCAATCAATCTTATCACTCTCCCAGGAAGAGACGAGGAAGAGACTCAAGGGGAAAAGGATCCGTTCTTCCATTGGTTGACAAGAAACAAGAATCCCGCGATTACTTCTCAAGGTTACAACTCCTGATAATTGAGCAGTGGTAGACATTTCTTCCTAACAAATCAGTGCAAGGCACATCGCATTACACCACCAAAATAAATCGCCAAGTGTCACTTGAGATTATTTCAAGTATTAAGGTACAATCATATTAAATTTTCTTTGCGACATGCAAGGAATTTTAATTTATTTCTCATATAAATTGATTCACGAAAAACAATGATATGGTATTTTTAAAAATATCCTTTTTTTCCTGCAAAAAATTGATAAAACTGACTTTCTTTTAAAAAAGTAATCAATTTAAATATTTTAGGCTTATTATTTTGTAACTTATTTTTAAATTACGCATTACTTATAATTTCCTTTTCTATATACAGGTGTATGTAAATTGAAGCTAAAAAAAAAACAAAAAAAAAAAACATATCCCATATTTTAAAAGTAAAAAATTAATATTTATACGAAAAGTAAAATTAATACTTTGCATCAGGAGAACAGAAGCTTAGGGGATTAGACGGTTGGGATTCAACCAGAGATACTTATTTATTAATCAATATACATATAAAAAAAATTTGGAGGGGGGGGAGGAAGGGGGGGGTTAAACGATAAAATACAATTTCAAAGTGTTATTAAAAAAATAGTATTATTTCAATAGTTGCAGCAGACTGTTTTAATAACGCACTTTTATTGCATATTTATTAAATTTTTATTTTATTAAGAAATCTTAATTTTGTTATAGTATATTAGCCGGAAAACCTGGTTTACCCAGAAATATTGTAAATGCTAATTGTGTGTTTATTAGAACATAAACTAGCCGAACTTTGCTCATCTAAACGCCTCCATATTGACAGTTATTTTTTTTTATCAGTTTTTCAAATTTTACGTAAAAAACACAATTTTTACCCACCGTCCTAGGACGGGCATTTACACTAGTATATAATTATATATATGTCACACTTTGTCACACTGTAACTCTCGTATTTATGAACCGATTTGGATGAAACTCGGTGTGTACATAGTACATACAAATGTCTTGACCGAGTTCGTTGGCCAGCTTCATCTGCCATCTTGTTTCAAAATGGCGGCCATTTAAAATAATTTAAAAAATTTAAAATTCGAAATGTGGTACCAAAAAATTTAAAATTGAAAAATATTTTTTTCCTATGTGTTTGACCTTGATACGAAGATTCCGGAGCATTTTTTGTTTCGTCTATATCTTAAACAAGGGCTGAGTTATAGCACTTTGAATTTCTAGCTTGGCTGACATTTTGAAACGACCTGATTTTTGTCACACGATAACAGGCGTATTTATGAATCGATTTGGATGTACCTTGGTGTATACATAATATGTACCAATGTCTCGACCGAGTTCGTTGGCCAGCTTCATCCGCCATCTTGTTCCAAATTGGCGGCCATTTAAATTTTTTTTTTAATTTTAAATTTTAAATGTGGTACCAAAAAATTTAAAATTTAAAAATATTTTTTTCCTATGTGTTTGACCTTGATACGAAGATTCCGGAGCAGTTTTTGTTTCGTCTATATCTTAAAAAATGGCTGAGTTATAGCACTTTGAATTTCTAGCGGGGCTGACATTTTGAAACGATCTGATTTTTGTCACGCGATAACAGGCGTATTTATGAACCGATTTGGATTTACCTTGGTGTATACATAATACGTACCAATTTCTCGACCGAGTTCGTTCGCCAGCTTCATCCGCTATCTTGTTTCAAAATGGCGGCCATTTAATTTTTTTAAATTTAAAATTTAAAATGAGGTACCAAAAAAATTGGAAAATGAAAAAGATTTTTTTGTATGTGTTTGACCTTAATACAAAGATTCCGGAACAGTTTTGTTTCTTCTATATCTAGAAAAATGGCTGAGTTATAGCATTTTGAATTTCTATTGTGGCTGACATTTTGAAACAACCTGATTTTTGTCACGAGATAACAGACGTATTTATGAACCGATTTGGATGTAACTTGGTGTGTACATAGTACATACCAATGTTTCGACCGAGTTCGTTGGTCAGCTTCATTCACCATCTTGTTTCAAGAGGGCTGCCATTTTTTAAAAAAATTAAATGTTAACTTTAAAATGAGTTATCAAAAAATTGAAAAATGAAAAAGATTTTTTTTTATATATTTGACCTTGATACAAAGATTCCGGAGCAGTTTTTGTTTCGTATATATCTTAAAAAATGGTTGAATTATAGCACTTTGAATTTCTAGCATGGCTGACATTTTGAAACGATCTGATATTTGTCACGTGATAACACGCGTATTCGCGTATTTATTAACCTATTTCGATGTAAGAAGGCATGTGGATAGTATATCGAAATGTCTTGACCAAGTTCGCTGGCCAGCTTCATCAGCCATCTTGTTTCAAAATGGAGGCCATTAAATTAAATAAAAAATTATATTTAAAGTGAGATGCAAAAGAATTAGAAATTGGAAAAGGTTTCTTTCTTAAGTATTTGACCATGATATAAGGATTCCGGAGCATTTTTTGTTTTGTCTTTATCTTAGAAAATGGCTCAGATATAGCAGCTTCAATTTCTAATGTGGGTGACATTTTGAAAAATCTGACTTTTTGCCTGCGACAGAACTTGTATATATCAAACGATTCCGATGTGAGTGAGCATGTGCACAGGAATTACTCAGGTCTCGACCAAGTTCACTCGTTAGCCTCATCCACCATGTTGTCTTAAAATGGCAGGAACTTCAAGAAATCGCCGAATTTGGCAGCGAAATATAAGTTACTTTAAATAAACGCAGCTTGGATAAAGCTGACTAATTTCGCGAAATTCTCATTCATAATGATTTATTATTGATAAAGATTAGGATTGAATCTCCTATAATCGGTTTCCACTAAGTTGAGCTTCGTGTGTTTGAATAATATAAGCTTGCTTTTTAAAAATAAGGAATATGAAAGCTACCTCTTCCTCCCGGCACAGGCCGGAAGGACTTTTTGTATCCATATTTTCAGAGCTAACACTTAAAATTAAATTCGGTGTGTCTAAATCACATATGGGACGATTTGGCATTTTTTCAATTGAATGAATATGTGTACAGACAACCGACGGCCTTTCGCTTAAATCGCCAACCATTCTGTCTATTGAGCTACTTGGACCAACAAGCGGCAGACACAATAAAATCCATTGGACAACTCTTTTGGCAAAAGTATCTAGTATGCCAAGTACACAGTTCATTCAATATATACCGTAGGTAATAGAACATCATTTAACACTTTGAGGACAGAGAAATTCTGTTAATAAAATGATGAAATAAGTGACTGACACCAGATTTTACGAACGAATTTCTTAGAAAATACATTGTAAAAGCAAAATTTTATTAAAATATTCTTATTGCAGATTGTCAGTTTTGTAACTAAAATTAGGTGCACCGCCCTTCAAAGGGTTAATAATGGATACGTAGATACACTTTATTACTTCAACTCAATAAAACTGATTGGTAAAGATGTTATACGAATTTGCATTTTTCCAACTGGGTGAAAATGCACCCAGGCCGGAGTTGAACCGCGGATCTTTGGCTGAAATTGCCAGAGATCTGCCTATTGAGATACCTGCACCAATAACTGATAAGCACAATTAAATCCCTCAGACAACCTTATTGGCAAAAGCATTTGGTTGCCATGTGGACAGTTCATCAATTGAAACCGTAGGTAATAGAACTTCATGTAATTACGGATGCGTATATACACTTTATTACTCACTCAATAAAAATGATTGGTAGAGATATCACGCAATTTGGCATTTTTCCAAATCTGTGAAAAGTGTCTAGGCCAGGAGTCGAACCGATGACCTTTCGTATACGTTAACAGTGATCTGCCTATTGAGCTACCTGGACAAACTACAGGTGGATCCGATAAAATCGCCCGCACAACTTTTTTGGCAATAGCGTCCAGTATGTCACCTAGGAAGTTCTCTGAATATTTACCGAATGTAACAGAACTTCTTTTAACGATGAGTATGCAGATGTACTTTTTTTATTTTTAACTCAGTAAAACAGATTAGTAAAGATATCACACGATTAAGTACTTTTCCAGCTGAATGAAGAAGTACCCAGGTCGGGAATCGGACTGAAGACCTTTAGCTTAAATTCCCAAAGCTCTACTTATTGAGCTACCTGAAGTGACAACTGACTGGCGAAATTCACTCGGACAACTTTTTTACAACAGCCTTTGTTCTGCCTGATAAACAGTTTAGCAGAAAACCGTAAATAATTATTTTGAACTGAATGAAGCTGATAAGATATAACACGATTTAAAGTTTTCCCAATTGATTGAAGTAACTGGACCTACAACCCCGGGATAAAATTCCGACAGGTTACCGCGGTGCATGCCACGTGTCTTTTTTTATAGACCGCTAGAGTGACGTGATGCTCTTTTCGCAGACCTTCATTGATTGCATTCGAGCATCACGTGACTCCAGCGGTCTGTAAAAGAAGACACATGTTATGCACTGCGGCAGCCTGTCTTTCTCGTTAGCCTCGTAAAATTCAATAAGACGTCATTTTTGGCAACAGCATCGCGTCTGATATGTAGACAGATCAACAGAATATACTGTAAGAAATGAAACTCCATTTAACCCCTTGAGGTGCGGTGGGATATATTTCATCCCACCTACGATTAATGAAGATTTACACCAGAAAAAGTTAATGAAATTTTACTTTTCTAACTTTGGTGGAAAAAAGTCGTAAAATTCCTTTTCCTTATTTTGAAGTAAAATTTTTCTAAATTTCCGGTGGGAATTAAGCATTGCACAAACGTAATTGCTTGCCCTTCAAAGGGTTAACGATACATACTTAGATATACGTTTTTATTTTTATCTCAGTCTAACTAATGGTTAAAGATATTCCACGATTTGGCTTTTTTCCAACTGAGTGAGAAAGTGCCCAGGTCAGGTGTCGAACTGAAGAACTTAGATTTAAACTGCCAACGCTCTGCTTTTGAGCTGCCTGAACCGACAACCAGCAGACATAATTCAGTCTTAGAGCCTTTTTGGAAATATCATTTAATCTGCATGTAGCCAATTCAATAGAATATTCAGCAGGTATTGGAACTCTATTTAAAAATTAATATGTAGATACAGTTTCCTATTTTTAACTCAATGAAAGAAAGTCGAAAAGATAATACACGGATTGGCCTTTTTCAACTGAGTGAGAAAGTTTTCAAATACGGGTGTCTAACAGAAGACCTTTGGATTAAACTGTCTACGTTCTGCTAGTGAGTTACCTGGACCGATAACCAGCAGGCACAATTCAGTTGTACAGACGTTTTGACAATAACATCCGGTTTGCCATGTAGACAGTTCAACAGAATAAAAGATAGAGTAAGTAATGGAAATCCATTTAATGATAATTACATAGATACTCTTTATTACTTTAAACTCATTCAAACTTATTGACAAAGATATCACACGATATGACATTTGAGTGAGAAAGATGACACTGACCAGGCCATGTGTCGAACTGAAGACCTTAGGTTTAAACTGCCAACGCTTTGCTATTGAGCTACCTGGACCGACAACCGCCAGACACAATTCAGTCTTACAATCTTTTTGTAAATAGCATTTGGCGTGTCATGTAGAAAGTTAAACAGAAAATACAGTGTGTACTTGAACTTTCTTTAACAACGAATAAGTAGATACAGCAAACAGTGCGTGATCGCTTAACGAACTGTTCGGTTTAGAAACAGATGGATTAACGACCACTTTCGCAAGAGATTTTTATGATCGGATAACGAATGCATGTTCAGCATCTTGGATTGGCTTTCTTTTGCATCTCACTAAACAAAGCCAAGAAGAAGAAGTGCTGTGTTTCAGATTTGCCGAACTGTATTTAATTGCATCTAATATCGAGTTAAGTTAACATTTTAACAGTTGTTTACGTATGGCCTAATTAATTCATGGGCTACGGGTATTCGGGCCCTACATTTTAGGGCTCCGAAATTAGAATGAATAGATGAGAAACATTTATTTTTACATTTTGTTTTCCTTTTTAAAGAAATATTTGTAATTGCAAATAACTTATTTTAAATGAAATTTATTTCACAAATTATTAACGGGCTCTGGGTTCTATTGAGCTTTATCGAGCCCTGCATTAAAATGTAATAAACACGATCTCTTAGAGAACGAAGGTGTTTTTGAAAAATCAAAGTGATAAATTGATATGATTAAATGCCGTAGTCAATGAATGTAATCATAAAAGTTTTACAAAGGGCATGTCATTTAATTTTTTTAAATACGCCATGAAACGGCCATAGCCATCAAAAAACGATCTGTCCATATTAAATAGGGACGTATATTTACCCCATTATAAAGGGGAGATTTATATTATTTTTAATATATTAGTTACCTTTTAAGAATCAATTAATTGAATTCACATACAAATCACTACAAAATCTACGATCGGTTAACCCTCTATTAGGCTAGCGAACACTGTTTTGGAACGGATTAACCCTTTATCTAATGCATTATGATCTACTGCAATTTTTTTCATGAAATATTTTCTTTTCAGTTACTACAATGAAAATTAAAGGACAAACATAAAAAAATACTCACCCGTGAGAAATTAATTTATTTAGAGGTAATTAATTAAAGTGGTACTTTAAAGTACCGTCAGTACACTATGACAAAAATATCGTCGCAGAAAACCCACCAGTTATTTCAAACGGCACCAGAAAATATTTTCGATTTAATAAGTATGTGAAATATAGGCTTCTTCTTATTTACAATAAAATCCAGAGCAAATTTTCATATATATTTCCAATTCTTTTATTACAAAATATATTTAAGATAAATTTGATGCAATTTCTTAAAAATACATGTACTCTACTTTCATAAACCATATAAAATTTGTAACAAAAAGCATTTTTCTTGGCTAGATAATAAATAATATTTTGTTACTCTTGTGACCACAAAAAAATGCAATTTTCAAAAGTTGTGTTTGACACAGAAATTCTGTGAATTATATGAGACTATAGAAATAAAATTTACAGACTATAGCAGAGTAATTATATCTCTTTAAAAAGCATTAATCACTGTGAACTCATCTGATAACACAAGAATTAGTTACATTTGATTTTGCAAAATGCTAAGTGTTACTCTTGTGATATTTTGTCCATAATTTAATTTTAGCAAAATTTCGGTTTAAATACTAAACAAAATAATTAAAATAAGTTTAAAAAAATTATTTTCCATACAAAAAAATTTTTAATGATGGTTGAATTTTAAAATAACATAAAATAATGTAAAAAATTCTAAAATTAACAAACACTATAACCACATAGCAACCTCTCAGTTTCTGCTACGTAACAGAATAAGTCATTGTCTTCATTATCAATAATATCACTTGCAACTTCTCCTGTATCATGATTTACTTAATGAAACACAAATTCTTTGTACAAATCATGTTAGTGTAGCATTTGTAGTAGATAGTGTCATTTTTCATGGTTTTGACAAATTGTATTTGTTGAATGCCTTTCTCTGTTGGTATTTTCTCGCAAAGTAATGAAACTTTATTGTTTTATTTCTTTTGACATCTACACTAGGAGTATTTGAAAAAAAAATATGCCCAATTAAGTTAATTTAGAAAGGAGTCTGATTCATTGCAGGCATATCTGCATAGTTATATATATATATTTAATTGGGAAGCACAACCATCATATAAAAAAGTAAAACAGGTACACTTTAGGAAAATACAAATTCTCTTAAAGATGCAATGTTGAAATTTTACATACGAAAGCATTTACAAAAAATTGATTATCAGTTACATTGTCCAAAATAATAGCATAAGATTTCACTTTATTGGGATCATACTAAATAAAAAGCTGAAAGTACAATCGCTTGTGGATTTGGCCAGTAATGTAGTATTTCATACCAAAATTTCGTCTTGGCACGAAAATAAAACAGTTTTCAGAAAATCCACTGGCATAACTATTCTTTGAGAAATGATTTTTTTTTTTTTTGGCATTACGAAAATAATCCGTTGTACAAGTTTCAATGAATGTGTGCACAGAAATGGATTTAGTTGTTTTCGAAAATTTTTAAACAATCAGAAATGGTTTCTTTAACTGTTACTTTTTCCAAACGTTTATCACCGTTTTGAAGAACTAACAGTATTGAGAACATGCTGATAAATGTTTTGCCAATAGCAAAACGTCTATCAAAGTTTTGCTATTTACAATAACTTATAGGAAGATTATTATGGAGTTCCGTTTCAAATAATTCTTCGATGTTATCTCCGCAAATTAGACATTTGGAATTCCTAAATTCTAATTATCATGTACCTCGGAAGACAAAGTCATTAAATCCATCACAGGAATGTTTAATGCAGGAAATACAACAGTTACTTCATTATGAATTGCTTGAATGTTTTCGTGACAGCAACAAATCGAGATATCCTGCTGAATAATTGTCTGTTGTTTTATAAAACTAGGCTTTAAAGCGGCAAAGGAATCTCCAATTTTTCAGTTTAGGAAAGCTTCTTTAAACAAAAGACGTATTCCCTTATTAAATGTCGCCTAGAATTGATGGAATTATGTGACCTTTTTCACGCTTAACTAACGTAGACTTAGCTGAAGAATGACCTCTTCTTAAATCTTCATCGACATAAAATTCTCCAAAGCTGTGGACTTAGATTTTTTTCCGTTACAGTATCTGATGTTAGCTAGTTCTCTACTTTTTCCTTTTCTTAATATTTCCCTTTTCTTGCTGAAGAATTTACTGGTTCTAAGACTTTTCTTCACCTTACCGTAATATATATTGCTATGTTTTTTCCTCACAACAACATATTCAATTTCATTTTTATTTTTTCTCTACAATTTTTGACACTTAGCTTCCTTAAAATTTACAAAATAACCTTAGTTATAGCTGAAACTATTTCAAGAACTGCTCTAATAACAAAGAAAAAACAATAAAACTTTAAGCATTCTGTTTGTTTTGGTTGTAGCGCAGTTTTATATCAAACTATCGACAAGAGTATTATGTGTTACTCTTGTGACATCTCCCCAGAGCCTATTCCATGTATAGCATAAACAAAATATTTAATGTAAATATGTCTTATACCTCGAAATCAGAAAATTAGAAGTTTTGGGTAAAAATTTTAACTAGTTTTTTCAGGTAGATTTCGTAAGAAATACTACCTATTGCAGTCGTTACCATGGTGCGACTTTTGAAAAATTCCTTCATAACTTTTCATTATAGGACCCCAGGAACCCAAAACCACCCCCACCTAAAATGTTTATATATATATGTATGTATGTATGTATGTACTAAATTTTGTCCGCACGATAAAAGTTGCAATGATGCACGAATCGTCTTCAAACTCGCCAACCACTTTGAGATGGCTAATATCTCGGCGGGGATTGAAAATGGACAAATTCGGCCCAAGAGAATGGAAATGGGAAGGGTTCAAAATTTTGAATACCGTCTTAACATGATTCTGATAAAACCAGCTCTTACACAACAATGACAGGAAAAAATAAATATTTTTCGTTATAGCGATTGCCAACAATTAAAAAAAAAAAGCAATAAAATTCTCACCACAACAATTGCTCCTCTATTGCAAGAATTTTACGTGAAAAATTGAATTAAGTAAACAGTGACGAATTGAAAACAAATTGAATATTACATCATAAGTTTTCAAGAGCAAGATTTCAGCATGAAAACTCAATGAAATAAATAGTTTGACGAATTAAAATAAAAACAAAATATTGCGTCATATTAGAAATATAATGGGCCTCAGCAGGCGAATATGTAACGCCATGTGAGTTTGAAGAAACGTATTAAAACATGATAAAAACCCGACTATGGAAATATTAACATATTTTAACACTTTGGGGTTCTCTGAATTTGCTTTAGCCATTTTTAAACCTATTCCATACATGCGTGTGTGTATTCGTGTATATTAGAATTTTCTCAAAATGTTTAGCTCCCTAGAGCTCATTCTTAGTGAAGGAACTGGGTTTATGTCTAATCTTGTTTTAATTTTTGTTGGTGAATTTAGTATTTAACTTCGAAATCTACCTCCGCCTGTAGGCGCGAGCCGGCAGGGATTTTTTATTTATTAAAACTTTTATATGTTTTCCGTTACTCTTGTGGCATTTAAGTATTAACGTTTAAATACAGTCAAAAATATATTAAAGACATTATCTAAAAGGTTTTATCTATGTAAATCTTAAAGATATGATAGTAGTTTGTTGATATGAACGCATAGTAATTTTATTGAATTCTAAAAAGTAAAAAAATCATACATTTCAATAAGTTGTATTTTAAGCTCAAATGTAAATGTAGTTTTATACTGTTAGTATCCACCTCAGTTTCAGTAAGTACTTGCTCTTATGAAATTAAAACTTACAAATTCATATACTTCAACTCTTTAGTTTTAAATTGATGTATCACACTTATATTTCCGTTTTAAAAAAAATTTCAGGATTTTTTTTTTTTTTTTTTTTTTTTTTTTTTTTTTTTTTGCCGTGGACGTTCCCATATGCTTTCCATCGGATGATAGCGGTAGAACTATAGAATATTCTTTTGATGAAGAAATGCTCACTGATGATGCACCACAGCATCATCTTCTAGTCATATATACACTAGATATATGCTTGCTAAGCATTAAAATACATGCACTAAAATGATATAAAAAAAATTGGATATAGCTTCGATTTTTGTCCAAGCGTTGTGACCCAACGGTACTTTGAAGTACCGCATCAAGTAATTAAACATAATTAATAATAAAAAAATAAATCCTTTATTTTTAGTGCATATTTCTTGTAATATGTCATACGAATGGAAGATAAAAAAAGTTTTGAGGAAATAGTTCTTTAAATTTATAAATTGGAATATAAAGGTTTAATACACATTAAAACAAACTTTATTTTGTTACTCGTGCGTGTATAAATTCCATTAGTAACTGAAAATATTTAATTTAAAATAAATAGCATCATAATAACCAATATTCTGGTTTGAGAAAACTGATTAATACACTAGGAAAACAGCTAGAAAACGTTTCCGAAACTCAGTGAAAGCAAAAGAAATATTTTGATATTTGAGTCTTTAAATATGGAAAATAAATCGGTTTCTGAGGTTTTTAATAATAAAAAATGTTTCCCAGTATCATGGTTAACTCGGATAAGGTTATTGTTCCTTTTCGATCGTGGTTATAACATGTTTTTATATATTAAGAAAGATTTGTCTGTTTGTTACAGAATATTGTCTCATTTTCATGGAATACAAAATATTCAATTTTCAATGAACCATCGTTTCGAAATCACAAGAGCTTGAAAGAGAAAAATCTAAATAAAAGTTTGTTTTTGATCAAAACAAAAATTTTACTTCAGTTAATTATTTTTATTGTTGTTTTAAAATGAAGATCAAGAAAACACCTTTCATATTTCAATGCATTTCGCTTTATTTGAATAATTATTCTTTTAAATATATATGCTTGCACGGAAAATTATAGCAGGTCTTTCAAACGGTAGTTCCAGGAAAACAAAAAAGTGTTTTAAAAATTCTTCAACAGAATTTGATTTGATATTTATTTATACACATTAATAAAAATTAATTTATTTAACGTTTGTAAGCAGTTCCTCAAGACACTGTTAAAGATTCTTAGATTTAATTTTATCAGGGAAACAACATTAACTTTGTTATTTACTGAAATATTTTTATTATAAAAATATTGTAATAAAGGTAATTGCTGTAATAAAAGAAAAAGTTTCAAACTATTAATTATTTTTCCTTTCCTTTATTTTATTTTTTTTTTCAAAAGTATGCTAGCGACTTGTGTTTTCAAAAGATTAATCTTTAATGGGAAAAAAGTTGTTTCTACTACATAATTCATTTCTTGTGCAATTTGTAGGTTAAAAGACAATACATAATTTATAACAATTATATTATAGAAAAAGTAGTGTAATATGAAAAAGAAATTATATACCTAAAAAAGTTTCAGATCCGATTCTCTTGTGTTATGAGGCAATAAATTGTGAAAACGTAGGACAAATGAGTTACTGAATAGACAGTACAGGCATCCCCCGACTTCGTAAGTAATGCGTTCCGTAAACTTTTGCGTAAATCTAATTTGTAAATTGCTTATGTAAAATTTCGTAAGAGTCTGCAATATTTATTATATGCATATAATATATACATTATATACACAGCATTATTTTATAAATAAAGCAGCGTGCTGCAACCATGCAAAATGAAGTACGCAAATGCGTATGAAAGACGCTAGTAGGTTCATAAATGTAATTTTCGAGATTTATTACGTAAGTGCGAATTTACGTAAGTCGAGGGATGCCTCTATAAATTTAAAATTGATTAAATTGGAATTTTTTTTTGTAATAACAACAGACTGCAATCATCTACTGAACTTATTTTTACACGTATTATACAGACAATAATCCGATTTTGTTCTTCAATACTAGAAATATAAAACAGGAAAAAAATCGGCACGATCTTCTCCAGTCGACGGATTTTCTATTCTATTTATTATTGAACAAGTTATAATTATGCAAATTCAGCCCCATCTCCACATCAAAGTGTTTATTACTTTTTAGAAATTACAAATGTGTGACTAATACACGAGTATATACAGTATAATTTTAATATATTTTCCGTATCATTTCAATATTTTTAATCCTCTTTATTATTAACGTTTAAAGCCAATGTAAGATGATAAATGTTCTACACCCAGTTATCTCCATATAATTTACTCTACACGAAATGTCGTCAGACTCATTAAGAAAATGTCTCTAGTAAAACTCCTCTAATGAAGTCATTTCATTCTATTGACATATGTTTCATTACCTAGCTTTTCCACACGACTTGTTTCATATTTAAAACTAAATAGCATGATATGAATTGTAAATTTTTCAAATCAGTGAAAATGTGTCCAGGACAGGATAACACTTTTTCAATCTGTTGGAAATTACAGACATTTTCTCTATCAATTGGAAAATTTCAGAAATTTTTCACTTAGTTAAAAAATTGCAACTTATATGATTTATTATCCAATTAGAACATTTTTATTAAAATTCATCGAGTATGATATGGCCATCACATTATTTTCTTCTATATGATTCTAATATATGTCTTGAAACCTATATTTTTGAGAAATAGATTCTTAATACATCTTTTTCCAATTAAAGGGTTACATGGTTTTGAAAATTTCAAAAAATTCGTTTTTTATCTAATAGTACAATATGGCTAGAATATTATTCGAAAGTTTCAAAACAATAGGACTAAAAGTCTAGGATAGACAGCCTTTGGAAATTCTCCTCATAAGACTAGACCGTTCGGAAGCGACGCAAGTAGATCACTTTTTTCTAAACACTTTTTTGTAGTCGGTGGACACAATTTCTCAAAATCTAATGCACCGATCTTATTGAAATTTTGCGCAATGCTTCCAAATAGGATTGAATAGTGATTGAACGATGTTTTTCCTTTTCGATTACAACTAATTTTACAAGGTGTAAGTCTCGTCAGTGCGTTTACGTAGTGTAAATCTCGTCATAATAATTGTAGTGTATAAACTTTTGAACAAGTAGAGGAGGGCATTATCCGCAGATTTAAAATTTCAGCCCCTACATTGGTAGCTATTAAAAATTTTATTTTAAAAAAATCAAGCAAATTGTTAGTTGTATTGTTAGTATTGGTCAGCTAAGTCTCCAATTCCACTCTCCTATGTTACATCTATGGACATAAAATTGATTCGTATTTTTGAAATATCTCTCCATACATTAACATTTTTAATATATTTTTCTGTGTAGCTTTCTTAAAAGAACTCCCTAACTTTTTCAGTTGACAAGATATTTCTAAAATATACGCTTAATTTAAAATTTTTGGTGTTGAAATCATAGCAGATGACAATTTAGAAATATTTTGTAAACTAAATAGAAAGATATTTCCTTTAAATGTCGAACTTCCATAAATAAACTTATAGCGATATATTTTAAAAATCCATAGATTGTATTGTTTTAAATATGTTTAGTTAGGTTGTATTTTGTTTTTTGTAAATATTTGGGCTGTCACCTTTAGGTGACACAGAAATTCAAAATCTCATCAACGCAACAAAAATTAATCAAACATTCAACATTCTACAAGTATCAATTCAACATTTAGCTAACTTTAACATTCCAGCAAAAAATTTCAGACTTATTGCTTTTTTTTCAAATTTATATCCCAAAAGACTAACTCGAGTTCTTGCTTGATTTTTGAAAGTCCTTGAAATTTTGGAAGGCATCATTACCGAAAATTAGATATCGGACATGTTCTATTGTTATTTAAACTCTTATAATTCTCAATAAAATCGTCACAGTACATATTTACTTAAAATCTGACCCTAGAACGTTCTTTTAAAGCCATGGTACCTTCAGGTTATAATATGCGTTGGCGGGTTACACAGAGTAGTAGTAGGGGTAGAGTAACACAGTCAAAATGTCAAAAATATCAATTTCCTTATAAAACTTTATAAAAATACTAAACATTTCACGCTGATAGGTTTAAAATTATAGTGGGGAATCGGAGTTATGAATGAAAAATGCAGTTAATGTTGATTATCACTCAACCAGACCTCCAATAACACCAGGTGTCTTGTGAAGAGTACAAAAAAAAAAACGATTAAGTATAATCACAAGTCATACACGCTGAAACACAGCCGATAGACAATTATTCCGCATTTTACTGTTATGATTTAAAGAAACAAGCCTCTCACAATCAATTTGTTTATAAATGTGAGTCTGAGATTTAATCAGTTTGGCAACCTATGTGTTACAATTTACCTGAAGCTTAGGAAGCATATAATCGGAGGCTAAATAGTAAATGTACGTAGCATCGGATTATGGAACGTCATTTGTCGAAACATACGATCATGTGATCAAAGTTTACGTTTTCAGTTTCCAATGGCTAACTTTTGACTTGTTTTTCAGACTAAAGCAATTTCAGAAAGTATTTTATTTAAAATTTTGTTTTAATCTCTTTTGAAATGTATGTGTAATAGCTTAGTTGATATCCTTTGTGTTCAGTTCTGTAGGTTCGAGCTCAGATCCAAGTAAGCGGAAAAACATAGGAAAGTTTCAATTTTTCCACCTTTACTTAAGCTATAAAAATAATTTGGAACAATATTAATAATTTATATAATGTGAAGTTTTAAAATATTCGTTTTAGTGATTACGGTTTTAATGAACTTTCTATTTTGAGAGGTTCCAATACAACGATTTAGTTCAATCAAGTGATATTTTCTGTTTTTGTTTTCGTGAATATGACGTGCTCTTACACGCGTGATAACACTTGAAGGAATTGCATTTATTTAGAAATTTCAATGCAACGATTTAGCAGAATCCAGAGATTTTTTACTTATTGTTTCCACGGCTACTAAGCGGACATATAGGCATTATAGTGATAGCCGCTATAAGGAAGTTAATATTTTTAGAAATTCGTGTTTTTCATATTGACAGGGAGAAAATGTAATATATTTTCTGAGGGAATATGAGGGATAATTGCATAAATAACCAATCAATTATTTTTAAATGAAATTATTTAATGCTAAAATTAATTTTCCACCTTACAAACTCACATAATGCTACATTAGCATAAGATAATAATAAAAATATCATTACCAAAATGCCAATCAAGCAAATATCCGCCAAAAGCTAAATGATGATAAGAATTGATGAAAAAGAAATTGATGAAAGCTCGATGAAAAGAATTTAGAATCCTGTGCTAATAAGATCTACTATGTAAGATCCGATTATATGCGCATCGGAAAATGAGAACTTAATTAGTTGCGGGTGAAGTTATCCTATAACTATTCATACGGTAATTCAAGAGTCGAACATAAACTATAGTTATTCTTTCTTTTCTTAAAAGGATTCTATCATATTGCCTGCAATAAAAATTTACACAAATTCGAATTTTGAAACTTTGTTTAATGAAGAATTAAATCAAAGTACGATACATGCTTCATTAAATTTATATACGAGTTTATTTCGCAATGATTTAATTATTTGTTTTATATTTAACTAAATCTGATAAGTAACGAACGCTTTTAAATTTGAAACGGTTTAAACTTTGTTTCCAAATTATAAAAATAGTGCTTTCCACGTTCAAAATAAAATGAAACATAGATTAAAAATGCTAAAATATTTAATTAAAGACTAACAGGATGTAATTTTACATTTTTTAAAAAATTCTCATTGATGAATATTTAATACGTGATTTATCACATTGCTAACTAAGCGTAGAACCAACAGAGTGAAAGATGTCTAAGCCAGGAACCGAACCCGAAACCATTGGAATAGCGCTTCAAGTGCTCTACTATTTAAGCTACAAGTACTATGCCCAGCTTAGCATCTCTCACTCATATATATCGGTAAGGCTGCAACTGATGCACAAGATGGAACAGCCCTCATAAGCATACTATCCTGTGGCAGGACATGAGACACAAATGAACCCAACATCGATGAACACATATACAGTAGGTACACGACTCCTGCCCCCTCGATTTACATCACTCGCAGTTACGTTGTCTGGAATGGAAAAAAAGGCTTTAATTAAGACGCACTTTGAATTTTTTGAAGACTTTTGGTTCTATGAAGAGAAACTTTCCCACGACAGTCAAGTGATAATGACAAATAAAAATAAAATGACTAGAAAAAGCTTACAAAACTCTCCTGTTACAAAGATATTCTAAAAGAAAAAAGAAAAAATTCTCGGTTCAAACATCAGTGTAAGATGTTTTCGCATCCTCAAAGACCTAACGGGGTAGCTAGAAGGACAATAAATTTAAGTTAATAACTTATTAATTCATTCCAAATTCTTGTATTGCAAACGCATTTTTAATAATGTTAAATGTGTGTAGCATAAAACCTAAATACACTAGAATGTGTTCATTAGATTTTAGAGAATTTTCATTACTTATCCTTCTTTTGCTTATCTAAATATACCTCGACTTACGTCGTTTTCAACTTACGTCAACTAGTCTTAGAACGAATTGCTGACGTAAATCGAGGTAATACTGTATAATTTTAATTAATTTTTCAATTAATTTTCAGCAGTGAAATCACTGTCGAAGTTATTGAATATTTTGTGCCTCATGTTTCGCCACAGGATTGTGTGCTCATGGCACCGTTCCATCTTTTGCTGCAGTTGCAGCCTTACCGATATATGTGAGTGAGAGATGCTAAGCTGGGTATCGTTCTCGAAGCTTAAATGGTAGAGCACTTGGGACGTTATTCCAAGGGTCCCGGGTTCGATTCCCGGCTTGGACATTTTCACTCTGTCGGTTCTATGCTTATATAGCAATTTCATAAATCGCGTATTTGAAGGGTATTTACTGATATCTATTTTATATTATATTGATATTTATTTGAAGGGTTTCTTAATGTTAGCATTTTATATTTGATTCATTAGAAATACATAATTTCTTTTCGAATTTCTTGTCATATGTCTTATTATTATTACTGTCTTGATCAACTTAAAAAAAAGGATAAATCATTCACACATTTGCAGCACTCATAGTTTCTCTATTACTATTTGTTTAAGTATATAAGTATATATCAGAACTCGTATAAGTGCTTCTTGATTGATTGGAGGTGCATAGCTAAAACGAGTCTATTACCAATATTATTTTTGAAACCAAGAAAGTGATGGAAAATTAGCATGGCTTATCAAAAATGAACACAATTTTTACTATGCGTTTTTTAAATATTATATATATTTGTATATGAAATAATAAAAAATCCTATAAATTCAAAAAAATTGGTATGTCATTCCACTGATTAAATATCTAAATTATTAAAATATTATTAATAAATAATATAATTTATTACTCGCAATAGTGTATTATCAATCAATGAAACTTTATTCCTTAAATTTATTACTTAAACTTTATTATTTAAATATCCCTAATAAATATATTTAATCATCATCCAGTAGTACTTTGCAGAAATGGATTGAATGATACCCCGATATGCCTCAAAAATTTAATAATCTCAATTATTCCTAAATTTTATCAATAACACTTCTGCAGCTGACTGTTTGGAACATAGAACTACCATTGTTATTATTAATATTAAAACATTAACATTTGTTGCATTTATTTATTTTATTAATGTTGATTTTTTTTATTTAAGTTAGCACATAATATTTCTTTGATTATCACATATTTAAATATTGCATTTTTTAAAAGAAAACCCTCTAAGAAATGTAAATTAAATGAATTAATAATATATATGTTTGTAGCTTTTAAAGCTATTGGGCATGTATTATAGTCATTATTTTAACAATTGTAAGTTCATCTTAACAGATACATATATTCGATTAATATATTTAACCTCTTCGGAACCGGCAACTCTTATACAAATGTTATTCATTTGACACCGTTAAAAAAAAAAAAAAGTTATTTTCAATTGCATTATTTTGAAAATACTCGAATAAGACAAAGCAAACATTATTTTTCTTTATTACTGGTGCAGCAAACAAACTTTGTATGCACCCACGGACCCGAATGGCTTAAGTTTGACTAAAGTAAATTTTTGAGTTTAAAATGTTACAAAAATTAAGCCAACCTATGTTGTTAAACTTTCTAAGTGAGAAAAGTTTTAATGCTTTCAATTGCACAAAACAGTTTCTGTTGTTTTTTGCTAAAGGACTCCGGATAAACGGAGAAATGTTTTTTACGATATTTTTAATATTATTATGTAATACAATGCCCTGAAAGCTCAGAAACTAAATCCTTTAGTCAGAGTACCACAGAAGTTAAAACCAACTTGGGAGCTTTTTCATTTGTTGATATTTTCCGTTATCTGTGTATAAGCCGATGCATGATTAAAATTTAATGTTCTTAGAAATTCTAATTATTAAAATATTGTCTGCTTATGTGATATTTCCCATTGTAAACGAAAGAAGAAGAAAAAGTCCCTGCCGACTTGGCCTACTTTCGGAGGTAGGTTTCAAAGTTAAGTACTAATTTCACCGACAAAAGCTAAATCAAGATTAGAGATAAACTTAGTTTAACAATTTTATCTGGCCACTTTTGACGAGTGATTTCATTTAATTTTTCTGAAAGAGCTGGTTTCACCAGAATCTTGTTAAGGCGTTATTCAAAGGAATATCTCTCCACGCTCCACAAGTCGAAATTTTCTGACACAAATTGATTTTTAAAAGTAAAAACATGAAACTTGCTGACCTGATTTTTTGAAGAGATTTTTAAGCGACCTGTTTTTATTTTTCGTTCCGTTAATCGGAACTTGATTTACAAACCATTCTTTTTTTTACTACGACCATTTTTTTTCATTTCCAGCGCTATCGCTTCGGGAATTTTGGTTCAAAATGCCCATTTTGACAGCATTTTTAAAAATATATTCTGCCTTTATAAAAAAATAATAATAATAAAAACACCAATGCGGCACATTATATGGATTCTGAACAAGAGAACGTGCCCATTGGATGCGTTTCAGTTAAAAAATGAGTCATAAAATAAGGAATATGGATTTGAGTACAACCTTACAACGATAATTTTTTCTTCAACCTCTATTTTTATTTAATTTGTTTTTGCTGTAAGAGTTAGTCCTATTAAAAACTTGTGAATTTAAAAGTTGTAAATAATAATAAGAAGATATATAATAAATTTAAGCGGATTAGATATCTTGTGAATAGACGAAGTTATGAATTTGTTTCTACTTCAAACCTCCCTTTTTTGTTGTTTTTATTTTTTTTACGGTAAGAGTTCGTCCTATCTAAATATTTTTAATGTAAACGTTGTAGATAGTATTAATAAAAATTAATAATAAATTTAAGTGAATTTAATACCTTCAGAAATGATGAAGTTATGATTTTTTTTTCTCCCTAAAACCCTATATTTATCGCCCCGTGAGCCCATTTATATTTTATCAAAAATCTGTGATACATAAATTTTTGGCCCTTTTCATAGAAGTAATAATAAGTTTAAACTATTTGATATGTATTATAATTAAGAAGCTATGGGTTCTTTTCTGTTTTCACAAAACCCCTCCCTATTTTCATCCCCTTTGTCCGATTTTGTACATTGACGAACTTGATCCAGATTATCTGCCCCTAGATTTTATGTGTGAATTTGGAAGAGATTTTTGCAGAATTATGGAAGTTATAAGGTACATAAAAAGTGATATATAGATTGATAGATAGATAGATAAAGTATTTATCTGGGGGTAATTCTGGGTTCTAGGGATCATGATCGAAGTAGATCTGCAAATTTGTTTCAGAAATTCCCAAATAAGGGAGAATGCAATGGATAGTATAGAAGTAATAATAAGTTTAAACTATTTGATATGTATTATAATTAAGAAGTTATGGGTTCTTTTCTGTTTTCACAAAACCCCTCCCTATTTTCATCCCCGTTGTCCGATTTTGTACATTGACGAACTTGATCCAGATTATCTGCCCCTTGATTTTATGTGTGAATTTGGAAGATATTTTTGCAGAATTATGAAAGTTATAGGGTCCATAAAAAGTGATATATAGATTGATAGATAGATAGATAAAGTATTTAACTGGGGGTAATTCTGGATTCTAGGGAACACGATCGAAGTAGATCTGCAAATTTATTTCAGAAATTCCCAAATAAGGGAGAATGCAATAGATAGTATAACTTACGAAATCTACCTAAACAGAGAAATCTTACTCTATAATACAATATATAAAAAAAAGTATTAACCCTCCGAGCGTCTTGCAAAAGGGTAAAATTGTAAAGTTGTTTTCTCTGCATTTTGTTTTAAATGCTAAAAAAATGTGATTCTTTCAACATTATAAAAAAAAAAACTCAATTACAAATATGAATGTAATCCTTGAGAATATTAACCATTCTTCAATGTATTTAAAATTCATTAAATCTATTGACTTATACGATCTTAAATATTGCTTGTATTGCAGTAAAACCTGGAGCTTAGTGAACGGAATAATACGCCCCAAACACTTAGAGGGTTAAATGTGAGATTCAATAAACTTCAAATAACAGATATAGTTAAAATCAACCTAAATAGTTATTAATTTCACGCAATATAATTAATAAACGAATTCTTCTGGGATATTACTTCGATCAATGGTGTGTATGTCAATCATACATGTCAAAATTATTATAAAATTTTATTAAATGATTTCTAATGAATAACCCTTTAAAACCCTTTAGCGGGAGGTGTCCACAAAAATGACACCTAATTTTAATAACAAAACTGACTAACAGCACCAAGAAAATTTAATTAAAATTTTCCTTTTATAAATTACGGGAAAATAAGCATGTTTTTATTTTCTGATAATTTCGTTTGTAAATTCTGGTGTCAATCCATCGTTTCGTCCTTTTTTCAAACAGAATTACTCCATTCCGAAAAGGGATAACACAGGCAAACGTAACCCTGATTAACCTTCCGTCTACCAGACGGGTCCATTGGACCCGACATGTACATTCAAAATATTTATTCAAACCAGAAATTTCTTCAAAAGAAACTAAATGTATAAATCAGACAATAATAAGTTAAATAAACAAATTAAATAGTTTTAAGTAAAAATTCTGGTGTAGAATGTTTTTATAAAACTTGAGTAAAATTTCCGGTAGTTCTAGGGTTAAGAAATCAGTTGTGAAACTAAATCAACAATGTAATTTGCTGCAATTAATAAATGGTGGGACATTACAAATGTTAAGGTCCAGAGACACAGGTTTGTATTTTCCTAAAAATTTAGAGATTTTTTTCAAAGGGCAAACCTTTCAATTTTCTCTTTGTGTTTGTGTTTCGACGGTAGTTTTTACTTGTATTGCAAATGTGCAACAGAAGGAAAGATTGACGTACTATATGAAAATTGTATCTCTGATTTTTTTTCATTATTTTTCCTGTGTAATAAACCTTTCAGGGAATCATATATAATTTTTTCGAAACAAAATAAAAAAAAATCTCGCATTTAAGGGTTAGGGTTGGAATATTTAAATATTGAAGAGAAAAATGCAAACCTTTCAGTGCGCAGCTTTGCATATATGCAAACAACCGTGTTTTGAATTTAATAGATCTTTTTTATTCGTATATACCTAATTCCCACCAGAAAATTAGAATAGCAATATTTACTTTAATTAATAACAGATATTACGTATCTAAATAAAACGAATTTAGCCACTGAAATTTTTTGGTGTAAAGTCATATTCTCTGAAAAGCGTAATTTCCAGAACGTATTCTATTATGGGAATTAAAGGGTTAAATTTTAAGTTTTATAAAATAAATAATTATATAAAGTAAGGTATTTGGAGAAATACTTAAATATACTTATTAAAATATTTACTAATTTGCAATAATTTAGCGCAAAACAGCCACACGACGGTAGTTTTTACTTGTATTGCAAATGTGCAACAGAAGAAAAGATTGACGTACTATATGAAAATTGTATCTCTGATTTTTTTTCATTATTTTTCCTGTGTAATAAACCTTTCAGGGAATCTTATATAATTTTTTCGAAACAAAATAAAAAAAATCTCGCATTTAAGGGTTAGGGTTGGAATATTTAAAAAATTTCATGACAGAATATAAAGTTACGCTGACTTTGTGATATTTATTTCTCACAATGAAGTTCGAGTTTTGAATTTGCCTACGTTTCTCAATATCCAAGAACACAGAAAAAAGCATTTTGGAAAACATTTAATTAATTATTTATCTTTTCTAAGCTGTGAATATACAACTTAGCTACCAGATTAAAAAATAAATTTGGTCATTAAAATAATTGCTATTAGCCAGACTTATTCTTAATCTATATTTCACTTATTTTATTCTGGTGCGAATATTTTTTAAAATGTACGTTCACATACGTGATAATTAAAAAGAGAAAATAGATATTGTATATTGTGCGTTACTTGAATGGACGATTTTGATTATATTTCAAAAATGTCAATTAACATTATAGTTTGAAAAATAGTCTTAATTTGTATCATATGAATATATGCTTATTTCGATGTAATAACTGTTTCAGTAATGGAACTAATGCACGCTCTAAGTAATAAGTTGGGCCTTGACATTTAGTGACATTTAGTGAAACAGTTTTTGCCTCCCTCCACTTTCACGGTTGATTCCAGTATTGACTTCACCGGAAGATTAGAGAAAATCGACATTACAGATGATTGCATTTTAGCAAGCTTAAACGTTGTGTCATTATATCCATCCATAGATACTTCAGAAGTAGCTCCAACCATCGAACAGTTCATTGACAATAGAGAAGATTTTGACATACCAATGAAAAACACTTTAAAAAGTGGCCTAAACCTAATAATTAATAGTAATTATTTTTAACAATATAATTTATCAACAATCAGACGGTGCCCCAATGGGATCTCCAATTTCAGGCCTCCTAGCTGAATTCAAATTACGCCCCCTTGAATCAAAAATTAGGCTACGTTATGTAGATGATATTTTTATTGTTTGGCAGGGGGAAGTTGATAAATTTTTAGTTTTTATTCAACAGTTAAATGATTTAGATAATAAGATTAAATTTACTTTTGAACTTGAAACCGATAATGAATTACCTTCTTTAGATGTTGAATTAAAAAGACAAAATAATAAACTAATTCGTTCAATATATCGTAAGGCAATAACTAAATTAAATGTTATACCTTTTGATGCTTGCACTCCATATTCTTATAAATTATCTACCTTTAGATTTCTTATTAACAGAGCTTTTAGAATTTGTTCCCCTGCAAATTTAAATGATGAATTAGATAAAATTAAAACAATAGCTATTAACAACGGATATCAAGCTAAAATAGTTAATAAATTAATTAAAAAGTTTATTAACAAAATGAACGATGCTGTTTTTGAGAATAAAACCGATAGAGAAAATAACATGAAAAGATTGGTTATAAATTATTAACCAAATTTCTTCGAATCCGCTAAAACTCAACTAAAAAAGTTCGATTTAAATTTAATTGCTAGACCCCCCTCCAAAATTAAAATCAATTTTAACCACTAGAATTGACCCTATTGATAAATTTGACCTTTCCGGTGTTTATATCATTCCTTTTCTTAAATAAGGTGGTTATAGAAATTATTATATTGGCATGACTCAGAGAAAATTAAAAGTGAGATGTAAAGAATACATTGCAGACATAAAATTTAATAGAGGTAAAACCGCATTATCTAGGCTAAATAAAATAGAAAATATAAATATTTTGTTTAATGAAAGCAGATTAATTTATAGGTCGGATTTTTATTTGCAACTTTTTATTAGAGAATCTATTGAAATTTACGTCAGAAACTCAATGGTCTGCAATGATTCCTTGTCATTTCAAATCCCAAATATTTGGATTGAATTGTTAAATAATTTGAAAATAAATAGGGCATTGTGAAACTTGTTAAAATACTATGCGCGTGATTTTTATTTATTTATTTTTAAATTTCATTCGTAATACTTTATTGTCATTTTCCATCTTAGTGTTTATTTGTTTTTCTGATGATGATTGAGTAAATTCAGTCGAAACATGTCAAATTATTAAGATCTTTTAATGTATTTTATTAACATTTGACGTCCTTTTTAGCAATTAAATGTTCAATATATATTTTGAGTTTGTTTTTAGAATATATATTTTTGAAATACTTTTAATGGACGTATAAGAGAACTTCTGTTTATAATTTAATAATCTCTTAAGAACCATCATATTTTGTTGCGGGATTAATGCAATTTATGAAAAAACTTATAAGCATCACAATATTCATAAAGGACAGGACACGTAATTATTGCAAAAAATATTACTCGTAAGAAAGTTTATAAAACAACTGACAGGTTTAGTGGTTGTTTTCGAAAAAAAAACGTTTTCTCCTCTCATATACATTTACGAAAGGATCATAATTATAGTGCTGTAATAATTAATTTCGAGCAAGTATTCATTAATTATTTGTGTTTCTTTTGAATTATTGTTGCACAATTGGATAAATATCCGACATAGTTACAAGATTCTCCCAAATGCATCTAATTTTGTTGAGCACAGTTTTTATTGGATTAATTCATTTTCAAAAATTCTTTGTGTCTAACAGTTTAATTATACACTGGTTATCAAAAATTAAGGAAAAGTCACAAAATGCTAATTTTCAAATACGCGAACACTCAAAAGGATATAATATAATTCGAGTAATTACTATCTCTACAACACAGCTAGCCCATGTAACATCTCATTCATGTCACACATGGTCACAAGTGTCACAGTCACTACGGTGAAGCAAAAAAATAGGAAATTCCATACATCTCATTATGAGTCTCAAATGATCACTATATGTGACTCCACTGAGAAGTCAATATGACTGCTGCTTTGTGACGAGTCACCAGGTGACTTTAAATTGTAGTTAAATTGTGACTCTCATGTGACTGTCATTTTGAGACTCAATTTCATAGCCATCATGAACGTTGCATTATGATAAGACACCAAATAATATCATATTATGGTCACATGGAGACTTTTCCCAAAATAGCACAATGGTGACTTCACAGTAGTCTCTCTGTCACCTGAAAGTCATCATGTGACTTTAATGTTACATTATTTGGTAACTTATCACAATGCAGCGTTCACGATGCCTTTGAAATTGAGTCTACAAATGACAGTCACAATGTAACTACATTGTAAAGTCACATGGTGACTCGTCCCAAAGCAGCAGTCACAGTGACGTCTCAGTGGAATCACATATAGTGATCATTTGAGACTCATAATGAGATGTATGGAATTTCCTATTTTTTTTTCTTCACCGTAGTGACTGTGACATTTGTGACCATGTGTGACACGAATGAGATGTTATATGGACTAGCTGTGTTGTAAGAGATATTAATTACTTGAATTATATTATTTCCTTTTGTGTGTTCGCGTATTTGAAAATTAGCATTTTGGAACTTTTCCTTAATTTTTGATAACCAGTGTATTAAGATAAAACCTCTTAAAATTTCGTGTTTCTTTTTTTTTTTTAAATGTACCTATTATGTTAATTAATAATATGATTAATCAGTTAAGTATACTTTATTTGATAGGAATTGTATTAATTGTTTACATAGCGATGACATTTTTATTCTGGTCTGCATTGTTTCGATTGAATTGTTATTAAATTTATTACCGAGAGCTTTGCCAAATCTGACAGAGTTTTCATTTAGATATTTAAACTCCTTCCAGAAAGTTTTAATAATTTTTTTTTTTATATATAATAATAAATATTTAAAATTTTTTGGTGTGAATTCGGAATTTCTGGATAAAAAAATCCTCCATATTTGGCAACACTCATTGCTCACATATATGCAATATGGTTTCAAAATGTTCGATAAAATTTAAAATACCAAAATTATGAGAAACCATGGACGTAATACCATTTTTTTACTCCAAAAATTCAGGGCGTATTAATCCTTACATAACTATCGTCCGTAACTTTAACAAAAATTTAAAAAAAAGTGATGATATCACGAAAAGTGATGGAAGTGTGCAGCATTTCGGTAAGTGAAATACCATATATTTCATTCAAAGGGTAAAGTTTCAAATCCTTAACGAATTCATTTTGCGTTTGATTGTACTAAGATGTCCAAATTAGGTGCGTCTTGCTACAAAAACAGTCATGAATGTAAACGATCCAGAAAACCGCTTGATTACGCAGTAATCCACAGATTTACCATGACATATGGAAAGAAGGTGAATTTCTAAATCCTCACTATCTCTTTTACGTCTTGCTTCTTAAAGATTTAACGTTTTTTGCGTTAAAAAACATGCGAATCTTCTTCCAGTGCAATGTAGTATTTTTGAATTGTGTCAATTTTTTGCCGCTGAGTATTATGAGCTATCAATTGCATTGAAAAAAATGAAACCTCAGTTCTGCATTATTTGTTTAAGGTTGTTACACTTTCTAAGGTTTATACCTAAAAGTGTAAGGTTCTTACCCTTTTTCATCATATCCTTACACTTAACATAAATACCCTAAATTTTTAACAGAATGCATGCACTCTGCATATATTTTTACGAAAAATTAAAGGTACCATATTCCTTGGCGGCGAATTTGGATTTTTATTGTTCATTCGTTTTGTCGTATTGCATTTAATAATGTGATACTTCTCATATCTGCTATTGAGTTTTAATTATAACAGGGGATCGAGTCAGATTTCAAAATTTCGTTCATTTAAAACAGTTGCCGTTAAATAAATAAGTATGATTTAAGTTTTCTAATGGTTCTTACACAGACATCCACTTGTGGTAACTACAGTGTGATTAAAATTAAAACTCAAAATACTGAGGGGCTCGTAGTCTGATATTATACTGAACGGATCCGAATAAAACTTGAAATACATGTTATGTAGCTCATGCGGCCGAGGTTTTCGTAAAAAAAAGTTTGACATTTCGCCACCAGATGGCGCTGTACTGTTAAAACCATATGCAAACGAGTAGCTAATATAATTTCGCTATATAAACGATACGTATTGTTCAAAGAAAACTTTTTCGTCCGAAGTGAACATGCAGCCGTACAAAAAGTAAAATAAATTTGATCATCAAGCTTTTTAATCAGTATGAGAGCAGTAATTCCTATGAGAGTAATTCCGCGATTATCGGCGGATGAAAACGTTAAGGAGAGGACCCGTGTCCGTAATTGTAGTTAAAGGCAGTATCCGTGAGTTTGAAGCGGCCGGTTCTCTGGATGTTCCACCGGGAAGAGGACGACGTCCAACTGAGTTGGTGAGGAAGTTGCAATGGTAACAGCTGAAGCACCTGCAAGCTCTTCAAATGCTACAATAAGTGGAAACTCAATAGTTCGACATTCCGTAGGTAACCGTGCGCATTATTTTACGCAAAATGTTGAAGGTGTACATTTACAAGATGCATTCCGTGCAACAATTGAAATCGCAAGATGACTCAACACGCTTTCATTTTGCTTTGCGTTTTCTGGCGAGAATGCACGTGGATAATTACAAGCTATCGCATACCTTACAGACAGACGAAGCTTATTTTCACTTACATGGTGCTGTGAACACACAGAGTTGCCGTATATGAGGTTTCACCAAAACCTCATGCCGTGCAGCCACAGTCCTTATGTCAACAGGGAATTTCATTTTGAGCCGTACTTTTTCGAGGATGTCAGAATGAACGAGTTTGTTAGGTGTACAGTCACAAGTGATCGATACAGCAGACTCCTGGAGAGTCATGTTGCCTCGACGAGGCAAACAGGCGGTTTGGCCACCAAAATGTTCATGCAAGAGGGAACAACATCTCATACGGTGAGTCGTGTAAAAAATGTGATTCAAACTAACTTCCCTGATGAACGTGTCATCTCACGTACTTTCCAGCAAAGTCACCAGTTTCTAACCCTTGTGTCTTCTGGCTGTGGTGTTTTTCTCTAAGATCGTGTTTATCAAGGAACTGTAATTGAAGAAGTTGATTTGAAATCTAGCACCTTACGTCATGTCTCCCTCATTCCTACTGCTATCTCGCGTGTGTTATGCTTTCAGCATGTTGTTGACCGAAAAGGTATGCACATGGAGCACTCAGTTGTGTAAATAAATAAATTTTTCCGTTATTGTTTGATTTTTGAACTTTTATCTTTCTTTTTACCTCGTTAAAGGGACAATAGCTGGCAAAATTTCAAACTTTTTTATTTTTACGAATATCTCGGCCGCATGATCTACATATCATATATTTGAAATGTCATTTGGTTCCGTTCGGTGGAACCCGAGCTATGAGTACCGTCTGTTTAATTTTATCCAATCTGTACTATGTGATTATATTTTTGCAGTTACTATAAGACATTGCAAGTGCAGATAATTTGTTGGTATGCTATGTGACAGGCAGGCTTCGCAAGTTATGAAGTACTTGTCTAATTTTTTCATATTGTCAATGCCTTTTACCGAATTACGAGCAAAATACTTTTCGTCACACATTGCTGGTTCTTTTTCCCCGTCAGTTTTTCAGTCACTTCGTATTTTGAGGATTCTCTGCGTACTGCCGCAGATGTGTTTTCTGAGGTTTTTTTTTTTTTTTTTTTGGTAATTTGAATTATTGAAATTTTTCGGTAAATATGTAACGAACGTAATGGATAAAAGGTTTTTAGTTGCGTTCGTAATTATATACATACGTAGCACCTATAGTCGTCGTCTCGTCCGTCGGCCCGTCTGTCTGTCCGCATATAACAGCGCAAAAACTATCCAACCGAATGATTTGAAATTATATATATAATCGTTACAGAACTTTGTCGAATCATTTCCAATGTTGTGAAATACGAATCAAAACTTAAAAAGATATTAATAAAAATTTCCTTCATTCTATGAAATCCTATCATACGAAATTAATTGAATGATATCCCATGATAAGTAATGATTCTGGGTTGCCATGGTGATTACGTCATATTTAAGATATAGTCCTATTATTTCCGTATTACTGAATTTAACGTATATATTCGTAATAAATTTTGTATTTATTCATTTTTGCATAAAATTGCAACAGCTATTGCACCAACATCTGAATATAAAAGTAGTTATTCTATGAACGTACCTCATTTGACACGTATGACGTGCAATTTCCGACTTGTTTATTTATTGTGTTGAAATGTAATGTGACTGAAATGTAATGTTGAAATGTAATGTGAATGTGGCATGTGACTTTAACTCTGCCTTATTTATAAACCCTAAAGTTTCTTGTGCAATGATATTACTATTTTAGATTATGATTGATTTTTCGCATATTGCTCCTTATAGTCTACTTTTTCAGTCTGTTTGTTTTTTAATTTGCTCATCTGATAATGTTCTCCACTGTGCTTAACTGTGCTCTGGTCTGTGTTTAAACCCTTAACGGTCGCATTAAATTACGGTTTAAAATTTCAAATTGCTTATTTGCACCAATTTTTTGATAAAGAAATATTCACCATATTTAATGACAGATAAACTGACACCATAGTAAAGCCGATTGCACTATTTTATAAAACTTGTGGGAATCAAACACAAAACAATAAAAGGAATAAAAGACACAGCCCGTGAACATCACGGGATCGAGAATTAACTGGTTAACTTGCATGACACACCCGCTATTAATTATCAACTTTAACTCATTAATGCCGCTTGGTACGAAAATCTGCCATTTAAGTAATACAAAAATTTTAAATATGAAAACCAATATTTAAGTAAGTAGATTTTCATATTACTTAATCTCAGAGAGATTAAATAAGTTAAAATTACAATGTGGGAAAACTGGGTCAACTGGTACCGAGATATCAAAAAAGTGTAAAAGGAACTCGTCGTTACTGGGTTAAACTGAACTTTCTTCAATTTTTTACAGATGGCGCGAAGTTTCTTTTTAAGTTATGAGACTCTTGAAACTCAAACAATAAAGTTTTGGATATCAAGACCTACACATTAAAGTCATGTTCAATCAAAATAATGTCGCTTGACTTCTATTTGAGAAATAGTCCGAGAGCTGTTAAACATTTTAGGTTAAGTATTTGAGGCACCTTGAAAATTTGTGTAAAACTTCTTTTTTCTATGTCTGAATACAAAATCAAATGTCTGGCTGAAGGATCGTGACACTTAACCGACCCATGAATTTTTAAATTTCCAAAATTTTAGTTGGAAAAAAATATCCTTGAGGCATTTTGAAATTTCAATACCTTCAAATTTAGTATTTAACCCCTTCGGGACGGGAGCATTTTACGAAATTTTTAATCTTTTGTCATCGTTTTTTAAAAAAAGAAATTTGTGTCTTCTTGAATCGAGAAAATGCGCTGATTAAATAAGGCAAATTTTACAGTAAAAATTTACTGGTGGGGAAAAACAAGGATTCTGAGCGCTTCATGCGGCACGTATACGTGTCGCTCGTCCCCAAGGGGTTAATGAAATAAAAAGTATAAAAGCCAGAAACTTTAGTTGCCCCAAAACTGTGCCAGACACATGTCAAAAAAGGTATTTGAGGCACGCTGGGATTGAGACAGAATAATATTTATGCTTAGAAAATAATATTTTGAAAATGGCAGACACTTTTGTCGGAACTTTCTACTTGCCGGACAACATGGATGATTAAACGCAAGTACCAATAAAGCTGAGCTTGTGGTGCCGCTCTGAAGATCCATTTACTGACTTACGATACAAACAAAGCGTAAACCGCGTTGCAGTGCCTCGCGAAAGCTATCTTAATATGAATTTCAACTGGATGCGTGCGCAATCACAACAAATCTAACTGCAAGTGACTCATAGCAAGCGTGCAGTTGTTCGGAAAATTGTGGAGTAGTTAAAAATTTCTTATTCGTAGTGAAACATGTGCAGCTTTAAAAGTGCTATTTTGTTCGTATATTATTATTTTTCTTTTTATATATTACGCATTATATTAATCATGGAAAGTAAAAAAATATTCCATGAAAAAAACACTTTTCTCATGTTGTCTCAGACACTAACACTATCGAAGTCAAATTAACAGGGCTCTGAATCGGATCTTAATGTTGAGTTTGAAGCAATTTTAATCAGTTTAAATTTTGTACTAACCGTCATTAAACGATTGTTAATTTCATTATATGTACACATAAAATTATATGACAAAATCATTGTTATAAAAGTATATTTAAGCTAAACTTTCTTGAACTAGTTCCGTATAAAGAGTAGACAAAGGTTTTTTATTAAAGAGTATTTTTCATTAAAGTTTCCAAAGTTTTTTGAGTATGCACTTATAACCTTCCTAGTTAATAGTTTCTAAAATTATATGATATTTAAAAAAAATATTTCGTGCAAAATGTTTCTTTACATTCACTGAGGCCACTATTGAAATTCATGTAGCTAATGTCATGATTCATGTAATTCATGTCATCATAGACAAAGCATTTTTATTAAAGAGTATTTTTCATAAAAGTTTCCAAAGTTTTCTGAGTATGAGCTTATACTAACCCTCCTAGTTAATAGTTTCTAAAATTATATGATATTAAAGAAATATTTGGTGCAAAATGATTCTTTACATTCACTGAGGCCACTATTGAAATCCATGCAGGTAATAAATTCATATATGAGCTGATGCTACAGCTATTGTATTGTGATATACAGGCATAAGATATAATTATAGTATACTATATTCTATAGTTGGTATAATGAGTGTTTTCATCTATCCGATAGACAAGATTATTTTTAGTCAAGGACTATGAATGTCTTACGCTATTTGTAAATATATTATTATAAGGAATAAAAGTAAAATTATACTATACCTAATGAAGAAGAAGCCACATTGGATTTTCTTGAAGCGTTGTCCTCACAGCATTTCTGCATTAACCCCTTAATACTCACTCCCGTGAAATTCACGGGGTGTGTCTTTTATTCAGATTTTTTTATTCCCACCAGTTTTATAAAATAGTGTATTTGGCATTATTATGATATCAATATACCTGACAACAAATAAGGTGAAAATTTCTTTTTCAAAAAAGGGGTGCCAATAAGCAATTTGAATTTTTAAACAGTAATTTAATGCGAGCGTTAACCCCTTGGGGACGAGCGACACGTATACTTGCCGCATGAAGCGCTCAGAATCCTTGTTTTTCCTCACCAGTAAAATTTTACTGTAAAATTTGCCTTATTTAATCAGCGCATTTTCTCGATTCAAGAAGACACAAATTTCTGTTTTTAAAAAACGGTGACAAAAGATTAAAAATTTAGTAAAAGGCTCCCGTCCCGAAGGGGTTAAGGGGCTAAAGAGATGAAACTTTTACAGCAATGTCTATGGTAACCTTTCAGATTCGCATTGGATGGTAAAATAATGTCTTTATATTTTAACCTATGTTTTGCTGAATTTTCAACACTTCACTGCATTTTTGTAGAGTTTTTTTACTAAAAATAGAGATTTCTCATTCGCTTTTTGTAAATAACACATTTTTTTTACGTTTCATGATTAATATATATAAGTAACGCGTATTATATGAAAAGAAAATAATAATAATAATACACAAACAAAATAGCATTTTTAAAGCTGCACATGTTTCTCTACGAATAAGAATTTTTTAACTATTCCAAAGTTTTCAGAACAACTGCACGCTTGCTATGAGTCACGTGGTCTTGCGAGAGCCTAACGCAGTTAGATTTATCGCAGTATATTAATATCGCAGTTGTGATTGCGCACGCATCTAGTTGAAATTCACCGTAAGATAGCTTTCGCGAGGCAATTCAACGCGGCTTCCCCTTTGTTTGTATCCTAAGTCAGTAAATTGATCTTCAGCACGGCGCCGCAAGATCAGCTTTACTGGCACTCGCGTTTAACATTCTCTGTTGTCTGGCAAGTAGAAAGTGCCAACAAAGAATGAAGTGAGTTAGAATAATTGTCTGTCATTTTAAAAATACTTTTTTCTAAGGGTAAATATTATTCTGTCTCAATCTCAGCGTACCTCAAAAACCTTTTTTCGGTAGTCATAAAATACCACTTGACACGTGTCTGGCACAGTTTTTGAGCCGACTAAAGTGTCTGGCTTTTAAACTTTTTATTTCATTAAATACTAAATTTGAAGGTATTAAAATTTCAAAATGCCTCAAGGATATTTTTTTGCAACGAAAATTTTGGAAATTTCAAAATTCTCGTGTCAGCTAAGTGCCACGATCCTTTAGCCAGATATTCGATTTTGTATTCAGATATTGCAAAAGAACTTTTACACAAATTTTCATAGTGCCTCAAATACCTACCCTCAAATTTTTAACAGCTCTCCTGTTAAAACACCAGGATAAGCCGAAAGTCTCAGTTACTGCAAGATAAACCATTATGGCCAACAATCTCGTTGAACTCTTTGAATGTTGGATATGTTTTGAGTAAGGATAATTAAATGTTTCCCTCATAACTAGAAATAACGTCATAAAGCTTCAATCATTGACACACATTCAGTTTGTTTCAGTTAAGTTCATCCCGATGTTCAAGTTTGGATTTAACAAAGGAGGCTACATTGATAAAGATGAAAATTACGTCATCCCTACAGAATATTGTTTTAAAGCTCAAGTATGAAGGCCGACCTGTTTCCAGTGCATCGTCGAGTCAGCAGAAAAAGAAGCCTTTGCTCATTTTGCTCAATGTGAAAAATATTTCTGCTTTGTTCACATCTTCGGAATGAACAATGTGTCAAAAATTGATTAATATCAATGCATGATTTGTAAAAGAAACATAAGTAAACTTAAATAATACTTATTTTGACGACAACAGTTTTTCAATGAAAAATTTTTTTGAGTTTTGACCCGGTCCACTGTCATTCTTAAAGCTTAATACCGCAATTTCGAGGTACCGAATTACTAAGACTAGTGAAGCAAATCGAATGAAATATAAAAAACAAAATTCGTTGTCAAGGACTCTAATACCTTTATTTGTAAGAACTCGCATGTATCTTCTAACCAAACTATATGTTATTCAAGTAGCTTAAACTATTCGAATATTACCCTTCATATTACCCTTGGCGTCGAATGACGCAACGCCTATGAAAAATATTTTTGGCTATTGAGCCATTTTGTTTTCGACTGTAGAAATTGTCACCTATCGACAAATTCACTAGAAAAAGGTGACGCAAAGCAAATTCTGCAAAATGTAGTATCGATAAAGAGGAGTAATTCTAACCTGCATACTGCTCTTATAATCATGGACAGTTTATAACAGTGTGTTGTGCGTGTGACAGTCTGTTGTGCGTTTATTGCTAAAATTTATCGTCCAACTTCAAACGGCTTTTATATGTATAAAAACGCAACCATAATCAATCCTCCACTAAAAGATTTATAGCTTAAATAGTTCCAAATTCACCAGAATGAAAATATGTACTTTTGCAAACAACTAGTATTCTGTCTGTTTTTCATATACAATGACGTCTGCTGTAGAAAATGTTATTATTTATATGAATTTGGAAATAAAACTGTGTTATAATTATTCTTATGTACTAAGCTGTTCTATATAAAGGGCACAGTCAGCGCAGTGGTTATCATTGTGGCTACGAAATGATAAAACTTGGGCCGTCGTTCGCAGGTCCGAAACAGCAGGGATCTGGTCTGGGTGACTGCGCTGGATTACCGAGGAATTCCTTACGAGAACGAAAATTCGGGCCACTTTCCCTTTAAAAATCTTACCTGGAATCATACACTTTGCAATAATATGGATATAACTGGCCAATATTTATCAAAACATCCACTCAAATCCTATGTCTACATCAAAATATCTTAGCTAACGAATGTTTGGGCAAATGATTATTATTTCCCCCTTTTATTCAGATTCAAATAATGAACTTGGATTCAGTTTACAAACGCTTTCTTCGATATGTACACTAATATAACGCAGCCACGTTTATTTTAAGTGGACGAGAAATCGTGTTGCGGTTAAAGAACTGTTCGGCTAATGAACGTAATTTCAGAACGAAATATGTTCGTTATTAGAGGTATTTCGGTATCTGTTTTTAGTTGCGTTCAACTTGTCTACTACTTTCTGTTTAGTATTAAGTGGTAAGAGTGCGTGCGCATACGCGCGTATGTGTAAGTGTGTGTCATTGTGATCATTGTCAGCATATTTTGACTGAAGACTTTTCTGAGTCTAACTTGTCTTAAATCCAACGTATTGAATATGACTTTCATCTTTCTTTAACTCTTAATCGATGACAGGAGAAATAGTCCAGTGGTAGGGGAGCAAAAAAAGGCCGAATTCGGAATTAATTAGGGGAAAGCTGGAAATTGTTTTAATCCCTTCAGTTTAGGACTAGAATGAATATACTATGTTTTCCCCTTGGTACTAAGTGACTGTTAGGAAATATGTATAGATTTATAGTCAAAAAACACGTTTTTTTACCTACCGTAACAGTATCTCCAAACAGCCAACTCTGTCAAAAACATTGTCAATACAAATGTTGTAGAGATTAAAATTTTGTGTAAAATGAGTACCTACACTTAATGTTTTTGTTGAACATTAAGGTCACAATTCCAGTTTAAAGCTTTAGACCCGTGATCAGGGGGTTGAACTCAGAATTAATTCGGAGAAAACTGGAAATTGTTTTAATCCCCTCAGTTTAGGTTTAAAATGAACGTACTATGTAATTCAACTCCCTAACCACTGGGGTAAAATAATATATATTAAAAAAAAGCAATTTAACAAACTACAACGACCATTTTGAAAATGATTTTTTCAAAGATTAAAATTTAAGACATAAAAATTTGCACGGAGTTGATCCTACATTACGTACGCCATGACATTAATAGTGTTATTACACGTAAAAATTGCAAGCGACAAAAATCGCCTGCAATTCGTCAGATTTCCTGAAACTGACGTACTATCCACCTGAAACTTATGCATTATCCAAGCATTTCATTGGCTGTTCGGGAAAAGGCTTTTCCATCGTCAGATTTCCAAGAAATTTGACGACCCATTTTAAATGAAATTTCATTCTTAAACTTCTAAACATCCCACAATACTACTTTTTATACCGTCGTATAGAGAATAAAATGTACTTTTAAATGCAATTTGTTTGAAAGCTGTATCTCAATTTGTTTCTGAGTTATTTTTTTTTTTGTAGTTTTTATTACTTTTTTCTCACAGTGGCAACAGAAGTACCCATCTCTGTTGAAAGTAAAGGGAAATTACAGATTACTGTATAGACCCATTAGAAAACGAATAAAATGCAGATTCAACCGATAAAACCCTTCAGATATGTTTTTGATTTCCTACCCTAACGAAGACAATAACCATTTTTCCAAATGGTTAATAATCTTTAATGAATGAATTTATTTCAAGGTGGTTTACAAACAATATTTGACTATGAAATGAGTAGTAAAACTAACCACATTGGTATGTAACTGTTTCACTGTTCCCAGGACTTAATATGCGTCGGAGCCTATTGAAGCCCAACTTCGGTACCGGCCGGTAGTGAATATTTAAATATTTCTCTGAATTCACCAGAGCTCAAAAATACAGGTTTCCGGAGCCCAGTAAAATAGCGTTTTTTTGTATCATGAACGCTGCCCATGCTAAAGCTCTGTTCTGCACATTTACGAAGTCACTTTCATTTGTTAGTAGATATAATTTTCATGTATTGTTATTCTAATAGTTAGCAATCGAGCAGTGTTTCCCCTTTTCCTATAAAGGCATCGAAGTTTTCTTTGTTGTTCCATTCTTCATATAAATATTCATTTCTGTAACTTTCATTCACTTTTTCACAAAAATGTATAGCTGGCGAACTATTCCTTTTTTGTGTTAACACTATATACGAATCATAATCCTTACCATATTTAATCCCAGAATCATGCAATAAATTAACATTAAAATTAAACACGGATTTCTATTCGGACGGAGGGATAACTAAAAAGAGGAATAGTTGACAGCTAATAGATAGATATATTTAAATATATGATGATATGCTGATAGAGATATTTAAATTTATTATTTGCTAAAAGAAAAATGCTTTAAATTTTGAAAATAATGTGAAATATAAATAGGCAGATTGGAGTGAATGGGGAAGAGGGGGTGCACGTTACGGTTCTTGCTACTGCAGAATATTTGGGTTCCGATACTTTTTTTGTTAGAAATTAAGCCCTCACTTTTGCCAATTCAGTGCATTTTTTTATATTTAAAATATCTACGACTACTTCAGAATAATAAACTTTTCTTTATTTAATGATCGACATTCCGTTTAAAAAAAAAAAAAAAACAAAGATTACTAGTCGCAAAAAGGAATATATATTTTAAATAAAAAAATCCACTATCTGGTATAATTATTTATATGGTCGCGTTACATATTTTTTTCTCATATCTTATATAATTACATTTCATATCTACTAACTTTTACGCTCTATTATTACCACTTCTTTCGAATAAATATCTTTGTCTTATTTAATCTCGCAAATTCGGCGATTAAATAAATCCAAGATTTCTATTCGAATAAAGCGAAAAAGTGGCCAGATATGCATTTTATTTGTTTATGTTAGCTTCATTTTTGTTATGTTAGAAATATAAATACTGACTATATTTTAACCCTTGAGCACACGCGAGGGATATCATATTGAGGGATATCATGATATATCTTGGATGCAACGGTTCTTCCATGTGTCATTATTATTCTACGAAAAGTATCTTTTGATTTATTTTATCGCAAAATTTAGAACAATTGTCTTGGATTAAATAAGGGGACGAAAGGAAAAACCTGCAGAGGTGCTTCAGCATTCACAATTATAAAATTGAAATTATATATGAATTTTAAATGTATATGTATTCAATTTTTCTCAATGGGTGAGTGAATAACAACAAAAACATTTTCTATACATTTTATCTAAACATGGAAATTAATGCAATTGATTTTGTTAAAGATTGATGGCGAATATATTCATAAAGAATGTAAAAAAGCAATCTAACTTTTAAGGAGAGGGGGGAGGGGTCGAAGAAAAAACGGCTAGAGTCTTTACTTGTCCTAAACAGCTCTGTAATATACGGAAAAACTGAATGTTACGTTCAAACGCCTTTATAGGTAATCACGTCTTTAAGTTATTTTCTTTTAAAACAGAGATTGCTAAACAAGTTTGAAAAATAAATGGAACTCAAAAAAAAAAAAAAAAATCAAAATTACCTTTATTCTTTAGGTTGTTTGTTTAAGAAGCAAACAATGACTTTAAAACAGTGAACATTTATTCTTAAAAAAAAGAAAAGAAAATTGAGTGAACATTTTTCTTGAGTAATATGTTTTTAGCAAATTTTAGCAAATATTTTGAAATAAACGTACATTTTTCAAAACTATTTTATTAAACTTAACTTGATTTTTTTTCCTGTGTAAATGTGGGATTTTACAATCGATTTTGCATTAAATGTCCTAGAATTATAAAAATCATGTACTTGTACAGTCGTGGAAAAAAAAAATAAACACGCCCTACTAACTCCTCAACAAATTATCGTAGACAAAAGTTACTGGTACCAAACGGTTGGAAATAATGTCTACTTTTAAATGATGTATATAAAATTTGCTTAGGGGGCCATCTACATATTAAAACGAATCCAAACTTCATTTTCTTCAATAGAAATACCTAATTTTAACGAGATATTTCAAAACTTCGGTTCAAATTATGCTCAGACACGAAATTTCAAGTCATTTGAATGATAAGTTTTTGAATTATAAACATTCAAAATTTAGTGCTTCTAATGTTAAATTACATTTTCATATTTTTATTTATATCTCCTCAAATTATGCTTCAAATGTGCCAATATTTTGTGAATAAATAATACTAATATACCCAAACATAAATACGCTGAATTTGCAATTTTTATAATTTTATGATATGAATTATGAATTTTGAATTTAATATTCGAAAAAATTATGCATTGCAACCTACAGTTTTTTTTTTTTTTTTTCATGGACTTAGATTTATTAAGTTTTGCTTTATGCAAATCCAAAATTTCACATTTTTGTTCCAAGTAGTTTTCAAATTATGCTTAAAAAACGGCAAAATGATGGTTTAAGGGACCTTCTATGATAGAAGTGACTAAATACACTGCTCAAAACAATTAAAGGATATTGCAATTTTAGGTGGATTTTGTATCTGGTAAACTGTTTAGCTGATTGCTACATGGTCGACAGACATAGTAGGTTATATGAGAATAAATTACACATGTTTGGCAGAAAAAAATGCATTTTATTGCGCATTTGTGTACTAAAGGGAAAAAACACAATTTGTGCATATGAGAAAAAAAGAATAAGAAAAGGTGTTTTCTTCAAAGAAAATCATTTTCAGTAGGGGGTATGGTTTCCACGGCGGCCAGCAACGTTGAACACCTTTGAGGCATGGACTCAATGAGGCTATTAATGACGAGTTGGGGTATTCTGCTCCACTATTCCAGAAGAGCTCTTTCCAGTTCTTGGAGAGTTTGTGGGGGTTGTTGGCGGCCAGAAACTCGTCTTCCTAGAGCGTCCCAAACGTGCTCGATTGGATTCATGTCTGGAGAACACGCTGGCCATTCCATTCGAACGATTCCTTCCTCGAAAAGGAAATCCTCCACCAGGTTTGCACGATGTGGCCTGCAGTTATCGTCCATTAAAATGAAGTTATCTCCGATTGCTGCAGCGTAAGGGACTACAATAGGTCTGAGGATCTCATCCCTATATCGGCGACCAGTCAGAGCTCCATCTCGAATGATGTAGAGGTCAGTGCGCCCGTCAATGGAGATGCCACCATACACCAACACCCCTCCACCGCCAAATCTGACACTTTCGTGCACGAACGCAGGATTATTCCTACTGCCACGGTCCCTCCAGATGAAAATACGCCTATTATCCGGATGCACAGAAAAACGGGACTCGTCAGAAAACAGAATATTGCTCCATTCATTTCTCCTCCAGTTGACATGCTCGGTTGCCCACTCCCTGCGGTCGCGACGATGCCTTGATGTTAATCTAACACATACCATCGGTCGGCGAGCATACAGACCTACAGCATGGAGCCGGTTTCGGACAGTCTGAGTTGAAATCGTGGTGCCTGTAGCCGAGCGAGGGTGTTGTTGGAGAAGAGTAGCGTTCATGGTTCGGTGTCTCCGAGCTGTTAACGCTAAATACCGATCTTCATTGGGCGTTGTTGCCCGTCTACGACCTTGCCCTGGTCTTCGGCCTGCACATCCACTCTCCAAAAAACGTTTCCAGATCCTGGAAATGACACTTTGTGACACTCCAGTGGCTTGCGCTACTTCGGCTTGATTTGGCCCCCTTCTAACCTACCAACAATTCTCAAAGCTTCTGAATCTGTCAAATGACTTCGCTGTGACATCGTACTCATCGAAACAAAGCAATCACTGAATGCCGACCATCCTTGTCTTCATTCTCTTTTATCCAGTTGAAAGTCAAATTTCATTCGCTGCCGCTGAAGCGAGGTTTTTGACGTCGAACTCAAAATTTGCATACTCCACAGTTTGAAAACCAGAAAAATTTGCATTTGTGATTCTCTTCTTCTATTTTCGGCACAAAAAAAATTTCGTTTATATCTTTATTTTATATAAAACTTCAAATATCCTTTAATTGTTTTGAGCAGTGTATTTTGATATTTCCTCTGCTATCCTGTAATCTAGCAGGCTTCATTGACGGCTTAAGGTGCCTTGATCAAGAAGGGGGCTCTCTCGGTTAACAATCGAGTACCGTACTTCAATTTGGACACAGCCCTTAAAATACGCTGGTTATAAAATAATTAATTTCTCGGAAACTTATCGTACGAATTGCATAAAATTTTTTTTTAAGCTAATGGAAGGGTGTAGAGTTCATTTATGCTGTTAGAATTGTGTACTGCTGTGAAAAAAAACAAAGTTATGGCTCGTTTTAGTATGTAAGCAGTAGTTTCGTAGCTCGTTTAGTATGTAAGGCCCTCTAAGCAAATTTTACTACTTCTACGATGATTTGTTGAGGAGTTAGGTTTATTTGCTGAGGGGTATTTATTTTTTTTCCACGACTGTACATAGAAGTTTTTCCCATGACAATAAAAAATTTGAATATTTTTAGAACTTAATTGCAAATAATGAAATTAATTTTTATGTACCGTTTATCCCGGCGCATTACTAATTGGAGAGTATATATTTTCCTTTCAAGCATATACTGCTGTGTAACACACATCGAGTTTTCCCCATAAAAACAAACCAAAAATATCAGCTTCCCGACATTTCAGATAATATGTCTTTTCTTTGCGACATGCGAACTTGATCGTTTTCGATCTGCTGCAATTACTATCCTTTTGGATCTAAATAACCCGACACCCAAAATTCCGGCTTGAAACAGGTCCTGTCTATTTGTCTGAAACTTTCTTCCTCCTCGTCAGCGCGAAATTGAAATCAATGATAATTTTCAAACGAAAAACGTATCCAATTGGTAATTTTTTAAATGGAGTTTTATTCCATGTCCATAAGAAGGGCTAGGTGGCCGAAAATGGTTTAAAATTATTAATAAAAAATGCTTTGAAAAAGCGTCCAGGAGCGTTTAGAAAACCGGAATATCTCTTAATTTGGGATATGTTTAAATACCATACAACAGACTTAATAAACAAAAGAATAAATGAATCTTATGCAGATTTGGCAGTAATTACAGGAGGGCTGACTTTGTTAGTTAAATCATTAGATGTTTCCATAAACAAACCTTTCAAAGAAAGTTTAAGGAAGCACAATGGAACACATGGGTGATAGAAAAAATCATGTACGAAAGGAGGAAATATGCGGCATGCGTCATTAACGCAAATGTGTGAATGGATTTTCACATCATGGAATGAAACCAAACTGAAAATAATTGCTAAATCATTTTAAAAATGTGGAATATCAATTGAACTTGACGTACCATAGGATGAATATTTATGGCTAGCTAAAAGCGACTGTGGGGATAAAATACATAAAGCGACAGTGTGGATGAAGATGGCATTTCCGAAAATATAAATAAGGACGAGTACAACGAATTTTTCAAGTTATCTGATAAGGAATATTATGTTTGCTAGAAAATGTATATGGTAAGGAGGGTGGGGGGCATGAAAATAACAGAAACCGAATTCGAAGCCCTAACTAAAGTTTTTTTTATTACTATCATTATTAACATTATTAAAATTATTTTTTTCTTTTCTGTCTTTCCTTTTTTTTCTGAAGGAAAATTTTTTTGTATGAGAATGACAAAATATCACTGGTTATTATATGAGTTGGTTAAAATAATAACAATAATAATAGAGATACATGAATAATGGAACAAATAAAAATAGGCAATGATTATTTTTTTTTTTTTTTTTTTTTTATAAAATATAAAAAAATAAAATAAAATAAATGAGGGCAGATGTAAAGGACTAGAAAACAATAGAAATTGAATTCGAGCACCTAACTACAGATTTATGGCACTGAATTCTGAACTTGAGAATGAAAACGAAACATAAATGATTATCGTTTAAATGAAAATACTAATGGAATTGATGAATAAGATATGTATGTTTGAGGTGGAAAATATTTAAAGAAAAAGGGAAGGGCAATAATTTGACAGCAAACTATAAGAATTCGAATCAAAAATCCAACTGCAGACTATGACACAAAAGAAATTGAGAATGATAAAATAAGGATAAAGCAAATTTGAAAGAAAACAAGATTTAAAGAATACACGAAGCAGAAAATGTTCCTGGACTAAACACAGCCAGTGAAATAAGATGGGAGATAGGAGTTGGAAAATTTTTAAAATGAAAAAGTAACAATATAAGAAATATTATGAAAAAGAAATAAATGAAAAATAAATAAATATAAGGGAGGGGAAAACTATAAATACCCCTCCCCCACCAAGGAGAATAAAAAGAAGGAAAATGAGGTTTTGATTCCGAATTCGAACACCTAACAACATAGGAATTGCAAAGGATGGATTATTGAACATGGGCTACGAAATTAGTTAACATATGGTAGTCATTTAGTTTTATATAGAGCAAAATGATAAATGAGATGATAAATAAAAGAAAAGTAAATTAGAAAAAGAAATAAACGGTCAAGTGCGAGTATTACTCGCCCTCAGAGGATTCCGTACAATAAATATATGAATTATTAACTGTATTATTCAAATATTCGTTACTAAAAGAACCAGTCGGATGTACCAATACAAAAACTTTCTTCTATCTCCCACATGTTAATACTTCAAAATTCGCTATACCACTGCCAAAATTATATGTATATGCCCATTATGAGGATTCTAAAGATATGAAATTCCGTACATTTAGTTCTTGAGATATGACAGTCTCTGAAATCGTGTAAATCCAGTAATGCAGTTTAGCAGCGCCACCTATTGTGTGATTTACACCAAAACCTAATCAGCAACAACATGTGTCAACGTCTAACTAAATCCGAAGTTAAATGAAAATTCGTGCATTAGTTCTTGAGATTGTTATTGCGGGAGTTATTGCGGGAATAGTGAAAAATGCTGCACAGTAGAGTCACTTGTTGGGCGATTTACATCAACACGTAATCAGCACCAATTAATATCAAGGACTAATTGAATCTGAATTTTGATGAAAATCCGTGCATTGAGATAGAGCAATTGCGAAAATCGTGTAAATTCTGCAAAATGCAGCATAGCAGCGCCACCAGTGGGACAATTTACACTAAATCGTAATAAGTAGAAACTTATATCAAGGACTAACTGAATCTGAATTTTGATGAAAAGCTGTGCATTAGTTCTTGAGATAGAGCTGTTGCAGAAATCGCGAAAAATGCAGCGTAACAGCGCCGCTTGTTACACAATCCACGCAATATAAAATTTTATTATTTTCCGTGCATTAGTTCTTGAGATACAGCGCCTACAAAATTTGTGTCACATATAGTCAGACAGACAGAGTTACAGACTCACAGACAGACATTTTGTAAAGACATGTTTTACGGGATCTCTGACCCCTAAAACTTGTAAATCCGTCGAAAAACGCAAGTCGAAAATTTTCACGAATCCACTACTTTCTTCTTGGAAAGCTAGAAGTAAGTAAAAGAATAAGACTTCGTAAAATGCGTAGGGGTTACAACGTAGGGTTGGGTATAGCTGTATATATGCTAGAAAAGTATGAGTGGGTATACCGTAAAAGTTCAAAGAGATATGAAGCCTGTATCTTAGCCTGCATCTTTCTGTATAGCTCTTATTTAAATCTTATCCTAATCTTTTTATGATGAACTTAATTCAGCACTCACAATAAAAATAGTGCATATTTAAATTTCATTTGGCATTTCATAAAACTAAATTCAGCGTCGTAATAATCTTATCTTTTTGCAGTGTAGTTAAAACCAAACTCTTGTTCAATGTAAACTTGGCATTGTGCTAAGAGCGCTTCGAAAGGAGGTCACAAAGGTTCAACACCGAATGGTCCGTGTTGTATTTTTCAAGATAGGTATTTAATTAACTTTTAAAGACACGGGAGGCATATTGAGAGATCCAATAAGGCAAACTAGTCGCGAATCCCACAGCATTTATGTGATTAATTCTAATTAAATGAGTCTGTGTTTAACAATTTGACGTTTATTACTTTTACACTGCTACTGGACATCGTATTACACAAATGTATCATTAAAAGTTATCTAGGCTTTAAAAGCCGATGATACATAGAGTACGCCGCTTCTGTCATTATGTATGTCCAAACCGTCCGTGTCTTTAAGGGTTAATATCTCGGCTAATTATCGACGATTTTATTCGAAAATTGTTATCAACATTGCTTTTACACTTCTGCTACAATAGGTACCTCCAGCGGTCCTCAAAACCTTTGCTGAATGCCCGCAAATCGAAATTTGTGTGTAACGGAAAAATAAGATTTTCTCAAAAACTATGCGACCTAGTGGAATCGCTATAATTTCCCTGCAAGGTTTAAGTTAACGTCTACGACCTCTAATTTTTTCATAATTTTAGTTTCAGTAGATTCTGAAATAGATGGGGGGTACATATTTTTGCACTACATTTTCGACGATATCTCTCAAAATATAATACCTAAAATTAAAAGAAATGCATCTTTTTTTGTTTGTTTCGAGTTACGGAAGCTTTCACAGGATACCCCACACGATATACAAAGAAAAGATTTTTCTTTCAAGTAACTTAATTAACCCCTCTATATTTTTTTCTAAAAATATTTGTAAATATTTAATAATCTGTAAATATGTGTGTTAATAGTCTTTATTACTTCCTCAAATTTGAATTTCCACGCTCCATAGTTTACGGGTAAAATGGCTATGACAGAAAAACAGACAGACACAGGAGTGATATTATAATGGTTCCGTTTTTACTTTTTAAGTACTAAACCCTAAAAAACAAACAAACAAGCAAATAAAAAACAGGAGTGATAAATATATATGTCTATGTTTCGGTTAAAAAAAATCTCCTGTCAAGATTTCAAATGGAACATCTAAACTTAAGCAATGTAGCAAAAGAGGAATGAAGGAAAAATAAAGAATGAAGGAATGAAATGAAGGAAAAATAAGGGTCGGAAACTATTATAAGAGAAGAATGATTATAAAACAGTTTCAAAGTCCTAGAAAAAAAGTGACTGTACAAAGATTCTCGAAAAAAAAAAAATGCAAGAAAACTTCTGTCTTTATCACTAAAAAAGAATAAAGCAAATAGGGCTGGAGATCTATGAAACTACACTAAGCACTGAAAAAAGGTAAGTAACTGTTAATCCTTTCGGCGCGGAGGAATTTATTGCTAAAATATGAAATGAAAGTCTGACACCAGAAATAACAAACGAATTAGCTAGAATATAAAAAAAAATTTTTGTTTTTTTTTCCCATAGATCAAAAAGGAAAATTTTAATAAAATATCTTGGTGCTAGTGTACTTAAAAATAGTCCTTTTTATGGATACTGCCCGCTAAATGGTTAAAGAGTTTAAAAAACGGACGCAAAGTACCGTGCACAGAGTTATGAGGATTAACACAGACATAAGAACTCCACTAAAACAAAGATCACTGAAAAAAAAAATGAACGAAGGAGTCAAAAAGGGAGGTAAAACTATAGGAGGTCAAAGCCCTCCCCGAAACTGGTCACGACCCGACACCCATAATATATCATCATATAGGAAGTTGAGGATAAGAACGAGTGACATATTTCAAAGTTCAGAGAGGCTATCACGTGATCCGATGGACGCTAGGCGACACAAACGTATACTGCAAAGGCACACAAATCCTAATATATATGCCCCAGTGGCAAGAAGACAGGGGAAAATCAAGGTTATCCCTGGAATCACATCGTAGACGCGGACTTACAGTGACAGTAAAAACACTAAGAAAGTATTTTAAGTAATAAAACCAATGAAACAGCAAAGTACAAAAGAAGTATGAAGATAATTGAACAGTAATTACATAAATGTTTAAATGTACACTTAATAACTATTAAATTTATTGCTTTGAAATGAAGATGGCACATGTGATCGCTAGCATACATTATGACAGGGAAGAGGGAATTAAGTTTACAAACATATATTTTTTAAGAATTGGCCTAGAAGTATGCAACGTACCATAAAATTAAGCTGAAACACTCCCACAACCGTAGTTACGAAGGGGAGCCTTGCATATTTGAAGAACTTGTTAAAACGCCATATTTTTGTATTATAAACCTTTCCATTATGATATTCTGCGTTATAGTAAACTTTTAAAAATCTGATTTTGAGAAAAAGTTAGAATTATACTGCAATGCCGTATTTTATTATTTAAATAACGAATATTCAAATATATCTGTAAAAATAAGTTAAGTAGAGTAAAAAAAAAAAAATAAAATCTGTAAAAATAAGTAAGTTAAGTAGAAAGATTGAAATATAATTCAAATTTACATATAAAACTTATATCTCAGGATTTAGTATTAAATAAATATAGAAAATGAATTTTTTTAAACAGAATTTGTGTTTCACTCAAGTAGGACGAAGTCTGATCTGAAACTATTTCACATCTGAGCCTTATATTAAGAAGCTCAGGGATCTTGAAGTGAAATCTTTTAAAAGTTGTGCTGACTTCCTGAACTTGTATCAAATTTATATTCATTATTTACTGCATACTTTTTCTGGGTATAATTACATTTTCAACAATAATCCTATAAAAGATTGATTTGAAAAAATAATGTATAAATTCCAGTCAAATTATTATTCACAATTAATAAGTTAAGAAATTTAAAGGGATAGTTACAGCTTATAAATGTATTACAATTTCCAAATTTTCCATAAAAATTAGCGAACATGCTTACGTAACACATTCTAATACCGTAATACAGGACCATGGATGGTTGCGTGCAGTTATAGAGATATTTTGGAATAATGCTGTTTCGGCACGTGCTCGACAAAGTATGTTTTTTTTTTTTGTTACTTTTACGGACTTATTAATTTCTTTTTCTCATTTACTGCAATATGACCCTGATGAACGCCACAGGGTGGTCGAAACTTATTTTTTTTTAACTTTTAAAATTTTTATTTAATGTTTTAAAAGTGTTTTCATGTAGTATACGTCTTTAACCCCTTGAGGAGCAGTGGGATATATTTTATCCCACCTACAATTAATGAAGGTTTGCACCGGAAAAACTTTATTAAATTTTACGTTTCTAGCTTGTTGGAAAAAAGTCGTAAAATTGCTTTTGCTTACTTTGAAAGAAAACATTTGCAGTTTCCGATGGGAATTCGACATTACAGAAACGCAATTACGTGCCCCTCAAGGGATTAGGTAATTTTTTTTAAATCTATTGTGTGATTTTAATCTCAAGACGTAATAGTCCTTCAATATATGTATAATTACCGATACTGGGTTATAATGGACTCTTTAACAACTTTTAGGATTTTCAGGTCAGAGAGATTGAGACTGGACTGAGAACTTTTAAACGTATCTTTTCTTCATAAATGTAAACAGTTTGGTGTTATTCCGAAGTTTCTTACGATAAAAATACGCCTAGCCATTTGTCGTTTCCCGGCAGCTAACGAAAAATTTGAACTTTCATGTTTGAATTCATTGATAAGGGAAAAGCATTCACATATCGATAAATTATCACTGAATACATATAGACTTTATTTTAAACTAGTAGAAATTACTAAATACGATGAATTTAACACGTTCACGCCGGCGCCGATATTCATGTTTTTCGCTGTGAGATGGCGCTCGAATTCATATTTCGCTTCATCTGGCGGGGCGGTACTGATGCTTATTTAGACACTGTATGAAATGATCCGCCCCTCTCATATTTATAGAATTGAATTCGAATATAACAAGCAGAGTTTATTGTGAATGTCTGGAAGTTCGTAAGGAGTAAGCAAAATACTTAGAGACATGACTTTATTGGCTACATATGTACGAATTTAATATAGAATGACTGACAATCTAAAGAAATATGGACAACATGATGTAACTGCATTTCTGTAAGGTAGAAGCCACGCCCTTAGTCAATGATATTTTTTGAATGAAAACGACAATTCTCGTTTCAAGTCGTGAATGTATTAAATTTACAACAATGAATTGATTTTTACTACTGAATTTTCGAATATTCAAGTGTGACCCAACTGTAGTGCACGCCGTCTATATCATAGTCAAGTGTGACCCACCTATAGTACACGCCTTCTATGGAACAGTAGCGTGTAACCCACCGGTGATGCACGCCGCCCAATGCGACATCCAAGCATGACCTACCGGTGATGCACGCCGCCTGATGGGACAGTCAAGCGTGACTCACCGGTGATGCACGCCGGCGTGAACATGTTAATAGAATGATGTTCTCTCTCTTAATGTTTAGACAATATCAATATTTCGCAAAGAGTAATGGACAGGACAGCAAATTGTTTCACTTAATCTGTAACAAGGAAAAATCTCCCCCTGTTCACCTTAAACCTATCCCATATTCGAATCATTCATCTAGAATTTTTTTTTCATCTGAAGAAAATGAAGCTCTATCTTTGGGACCTAAATTTATTTTTCCAACTAATTTGGACGTTAACTCTGTTATCACAGACTTTAAATCTACAATTCAAGATATTCCGGAGGATAAAAGGAAATAGGCAAGGCATCTTTTACTTAGACTGATAAAGAAATACATGTTTAAACCCAACAAGATACGCCATCTTATAAAGACTATTAAGATGATGAAACGGGACTCTAATATTACAGTTTTGAAAACAGATAAATCGAATAATATTGCAATTCTTGACAAATCTGATTACATTATGAAAATGGAGGTCTGTATCCAAGTGATGGGTTTTCGTGTTCTTAAGAAAGATTCCAATTCAATTATTGTTAATAAATCACAGGAATTTATAAAGGTGTCTACTTAGCCAGTTTATATGAAAACAAATATCAAGATTAATCCCACAGGTATTACTCCAGGTCTCATAGGGAGAGTTAAAGATTATAAAGATAACATCTCCCCTTAGACCCATTGTTACAAGGTGTGTCGCCCCTCATTATTTCATTGAAAGATCTTATGTTCCATTTCTGAAATCCATACTTCCTACATCCAAAAAAACTGTTTACTCTACAGAGGAATTTATCAATAAAATTAAAGATTTTCAGAAACCAGGCATGATTGCTGCTAGTCTAGACGTGGAATCCCTCTTTCCATCAGTCAATACTGAGATTATTTTAAGTAGAATGTTTTAGATAATTAATGAAATTGAGGATTATAATGATCATATTAAAAATTCACTAAAATCAGAACTTAGCCTCTTGGTGAATAATGTTTTGTCTTTAACAATGTATTTTACAAGCGGACAAGAGAAACATTGATGGGCTCTCCAATATCTGGATTCCTGGCAGAGCTTATTTTAAGGCCTTTAGAAAATGATATTTTTTAATTTGACGGACCTAAACCTGACTTTTGGGTAAGAAACATAGTTGATATATTCATATGTTGGGCACATGGGATGCATGCTTTGAATGAAATTCTTGAAGAGGTTAATAAACTAGATTCACATATAAAATTTACTATGGAAGTTGAGATTGGGGGGAGACTGCCTTTCCTCGATGTGGATGTCTTGAGAGTGGATCAAAGCCTTTCATTCAACGTTTACAGAAAGCCAATCAAGTCAAATACAGTCATTCCATTTTATTCTGATCATCCGTTTAACTACAAAATTTCTGCTTTCTCTTCCTTCATAAAACGCGCTTTTCTGATATGCTCCGGTAATTCCTTCCAAATAGAACGTAACTTTATTAACCCTTTCGAGGGTGGTGTCCTTAAAATACGCCTAATTTTAATTCAAAAACTGACAAACGGCACCAAGAATATTTTATTGAATTTTTCCTTTTGTAATGTATGTGAAAATAAGAAAGTTCGTATTTTCTAATAAATTCGCTTATGAATTATGGTGTCAGTCCATTATTTCATCAGTTTATAAACAGAATTACTTGGCGCCGGAAAGGGTTAAAAGAATCGCAGCTGAACATAGTTTACCGGCAAAAGTTTTAAATTGGATTATAGTAAAGCATATGAACCCCCTCTCAAGATTAAAGACGAATCTAAAACCACATTTATCTACAGAAAATTTGGTTATGTCACTGATATTTATGAAAGATTGAAAAGGTACTTCAGGCCATATAATATTCACCTTGAAGCAATTCCTAAACCTAATGTTATTAATTTACATTGAAGAAAATTAGACCCTACCCCCCACCTCTGAGTTTATCCGGCGTTTACGAGATTCCAGTTATTTTAGATAGTGGGGAGAAAATTTATTACATAGGTATAAAGTAAATTTGATACAAGATTGAAGGAACATAAAGCTGACATAAAATACAAACCAAAAATGACAATTTGCACCGAGAATATTTAACTAAAACTGTCCTATTATAATGTACGTGAATATAAACAAGTTCATATTTTCTAATAAATTCATTTATAAATTGCGGCGTCAGTCCATTATTTCATCAGTTTATGAGCAGAATTACTCCGCACCGGTAAGGGTTAAAGCTATAGATTATGACAACGCAAAGTTCATTTGGCCATGCACCTATCCGCATAAAAGTTTAATTAAGGAATCTATGGAAATTGAATTGATGAATGATGAGGTATGTAACGAAGGTGCTTCTGATGGCATTCATAAGTTGTGGTTGGACTATCTGAGGCGGAATTTATCTCAAAGTTGAAGAAGTTTGACGTCATTAACGACATTTATAATCTAGTTTTTTCAAGTTTTTCACTTCTATGGCTTGTCTGTTGCATGCAGTTGTAGAGATATTTTGGAGTAATGCTGTTTCGAGACGTGCTCAACAAAGTATATATTTTTTTTCTTTTACGGACTTATTAGTTTCTTTCTCTCATTTACTGGAATATGACCCTGATGAAGGCCACAGGGGGGTCAAAACTTGTTGGTCTTTAAACTTAAAATTTTTATTTAATATTTTAAAAGTGTTTTCGTCTAGTATACGTCTTTAAGTAAAAAATTTCAATTTATTGTGTGATTTTAATCTCAAGACGTAATAGTCCTTCAATATATGTAATACAGGGCTGTCCAACCTTTCCGTATGCACGAATGCATCTTATCTAGTGGCAAACATTGAAGGAAGCCATTACTGATATGTTTGGAAGCGTATAATAATATTACCACACTACAGTACAGGACAGGGCTGCCAGGCTGGCCTCATTTATTATTTAGAAATTTCGAATTCATACCTGTGATTCTGAAAGCAGTATGCTTTCAGTAATCCTAAAATGTCTGTCATAAAATAAAATAAAAAATACTATTCAGAATTTCTGGTATGGATTCGGATGTTCTGGTTAAAAACGAAACCCATATTGACAACCCTGAAAGGAGTAACGATGTACAGAAGTCTTATATGTTGCGCAGACACCTCATAATGTAAACGATAAGGCTCCTAACTATGCAGAACTGAATGCAAAAAATATTTGCAAAAAGAGCCGAATTTATATTAAATTTATAGTTATATTTTCTCGAGAGCGAGTCCTATCAATACATTTGTAGAGAAAGGAACCGAAAATTTAACCCCTCTTCAGAAACAAAATCTCGTGGAACACTAAGGATCATATAAGAATCATATTTTAAAATAGATCATTATATAAAAAAAACTCTAAGTAACAAGAATCATTCGAAAGGGCGCTGGAAAACCTCCAAAGAGCGTCATGGTGCCCGCGGGCGCAGCGTTGAACGGCCCTGCCGAAATACTTACATGATGCATATCTTATATATGTCTCATATCAATTTCTTTCACATTTCTAAAGAGTTGTCTTAATAAACCGTACTGAAAATTTATATTTTTAAATTTCATTTTACTGCTTTTAATTTTAATAAGATGACGGAGATTCGAATGAACTGAATTTGACTGCAATAGGTTTTTTCAATCAGAATCCCCCGTAAGACATTTATTGTCCTTTATATGTGTTTATTGAAATCATGTGTTTTTTCTAGATTAATTTCAACATAACTCTTCTAATCGGTAAATAAATCATATGAAGTGTAAGGTTACAACTGTTCGAAAATTTCCGGACATTTTTCGCCAAGTTGGAAATTTATATCTCACAAGTGTTTATGGCTCGTGGAATTTTTAAAAGATCATTGCTTCAGTACATATGGTATTAAAGCAAAATATTTAAAAGTTTTATACAGGGTTCCTACAATTTCAAGACATGTACCAGTATTTTCTTATAGAAAAACTCGATTTAGGTTATCTCGCGTTTCCGTAATGAGAGTTTTTCTCCGAGTTAATAGTGGTATTATTTAAAGAACAAATTCTGAAGAAACTTTTCTGCCTAATTTATAAAAATAATGACATGCCTTTTATAATCAACAACTAGTTAACCTTTTAGTTCAGTAAATATGTTAGAAACATTGTATAGTGTTGCTTTTGTTTCTAATTTTTCATGGTTTCTTTGTCCTAAGTGAGTACACTCTTTAGATTTTCCAAGGAATATACTATTTCAAATTAGGAATTTTCTATTTAAATACCACAATTTATAATTGCCTTATTTCAATATTTTTAAGCGAGTAAATAAGGCGAAATATTCTGTTAAAAATAATAATGCAATAAATACATATAAGTGAATACAAGTTTTAAAATACAGTAAATGCAGTACTTTATACTGTAATGCGTATTTTAATATCGAAGAGAAAATTAAAATATCGTCTTAGGTATAAAGTAAATCCTATATAAATTTGTAAGGAAAGCACTACAAAGATATTACACTTTTTTAAATTTTCAGACCCAAAATTCCACGTTTTGCTAAAATCCACTTGTTTATTTTCTGTATCTATATTTTTAGAGCTGTAACTTAAATTAGGTCTGTCTCTCAGGGCTACCTCAGGCGACTATTTTTATATTATATTCGAACCACTATATTTAAAGAACAAACTTCGTAGTATATTTCTCTTGCACATGTTGCTAAGTCTATGGAAAATATTTTTGTTTTTTAAGAGTGGTGCGAGGTAAAAGTAAACCATAGTCGCCTGTGGCAGCCTTGGTCTATATACATATGGCCGAATTAGCATTTTTTTACATTGAGAGAAGAAGTTTCCAGGACGGGTGTCCAACCGACGACCATTGGTTTAAATTACCAGCATCCCGCTTTTTGAGCTACTTGAACCAACAACAGGCGAACGCAATTAAATAAATATCTTGGACAACCTTTTCGGCAATAGTAGCTGGTATGCCAAGTAAACAGCTAATTAAATATATACCGTAAGTAATATAACTTCATTGAATAATAAATACGTTGATACACTTTATTACTTTAACCTTCCGTCTACCAGACGGGTCCATTGGACCCGACATGTACATTCAAAATATTTATTCAAACCAGAAATTTCTTCAAAACAAACTAAATGTATAAATCAGACAATAATAAGTTAAATAAACAAATTAAATAGTTTTAAGTAAAAATTCTGGTGTAGAATGTTTTTATAAAACTTGAGTAAAATTTCCGGTAGTTCTAGGGTTAACACAATACAACTGATAGGTAAAGTTATCACACGAACTAGGATTTTTCCAACTGTGTGAAAAGGTATCCAGGCCGGAGTCGAATCGATGACTTTTGGCTTAAATTGCCAGCAAACTGCCTATTGTGCTACATGCACCAATAACCGGCAAGCTCAATTAAATACCCCGGACAACATTTTTGGCAATAGCATCCGATATACAGAGTAGGCAGTTCCATCAATTTAACTCATAGGCAATAGAATTACATTTAATGATGGATACGTATATACATTTATTATTCCTCACTAAAGAAAACTGATTGGTAGAGATATCACACGATTTGCCATTTTTCTAAGTGAGTGAAAAAGTGTCCAGGCCACGAGTCAAACTGACGAACTTTAGTTAAAATTGACAGTGCTCTGCCTATCTAGATACTTGGACAAACAATCGGTGGACCCAATAAAATCTCTCGCACAACTTTTTTGGCAATAGTGTCCGCTATGTCATGTAGGCAGTTCTCTGAATATTTACCGAATGGAACAGAACTTCGTTTAACGATGGATACGTAGATGTGCTTTATTATTTTTTAACTCAATGAAACTTATTGATAATGATATCACAAGATTTGGCCATTTTTCAACTGAGTGAAAAAATACCCATGTCGGGAATCGAACTGAAGTCCTTTAGCTTATATTGTCAACGCTCTAATTATTAAGCTATCTAAAATGAGAACCGGCTGGCGAAATTCACTTGGACAACTTTTTATACAGCAGCCTTTGTTATGACAGATAGACAGCTTAGCAGAAAATAGTAAATAATTAAATTCCACTTAATAATAGATACGTAGATACAGTTTATTATTTTGAACTTAATGAAGCTGATTAGTGAAGATATAACACGATTTAAAGTTATACCATATGATTGAATTAACTGGACCTACAACCACCGGATAAAATTCAATGAGATGTCATTTTTGGCAACAACATCTCGTCTTATATGTAGACAGGTCAACATAATATACAATAAGTAATGAAACTCCATTTAACGATAGATACGTAGATACACATTATTATTTTTTGCTCAGTCTAACCGATTGTTAAAGATATCACACGATTTGGCCTTTTTCCAACTGAGTAAGAGAGTGTTCAGGTCAGGTGTCGAACTAAAAACCTTAGGTTTAAACTGCCAACGCTCTGCTATTGATCTGCCTGGGCTGAAAACCGGCAGACACAATTCAGTCTTACAGCCTTTTTCGAACATTTGGCCTACCATGTAGCCCATTCTGTAGCATATACAGTAGGTATTGGAACACTATTTAAAGATGGATATGTAGATACAGTTTCATATTTTAAACTCAATCAAACAAAGTCGAAAAGATAGTAGACGAACAGGCATTTTTCCAACTGGGTTAGAAAGTGTTCAAATCCGGCTGTCGAACAGAAGACCATGTAGACAGTTCAATATACAGTAAGTAATGGAAATCCATTTAATGATAGTTACGTAGATACAATTTGATATTTTAAACCCATTCAAACTTCTTGGAAAGGTTTCATACGATTTGGCCTTTTTCCATCTGAGTGAGAAACTGACCAGGCCAGGTGTCAAACTGAAGACCTTAGTTTTGAACTGCCAGCGCTCTGCTATTGAGCTACCTGGAGCGAAAACCGCCAGACACAATTCAGTTATTCAACCGTTTTGGAAATAGCATTTGGTCTGCATGTAGAAAGTTAAACAGAATATGCAGTATGTACTTGAACTTTATTTAACGATGCATAAGTAGATACAGTAAACAGTGGGAGATCGGTTAACGAACTGTTCGGTTTTCAAACTGATCGGTTAACAAATATTTACGTAAGAGATTTTTATGATCGGATAACAAACACATGTTCGGCTTACGAACATCTCACAAAATAAATCCAAGAAGAAGAAATGCTATGTTTAAGATTTGCCGAACTGTATTTAATTGCATCTATTGGCGAGTTAAGAAAAAATTTTAACAGCTGTATACATACGGACTAATTAATTCATGGGCTACAGGTATTTGGTCTCCACATTTTAAGGCTCCTAAATTGGAATGAACAGATGAGAAACATTTATTTTTGCATTTTGTGTCCGTTTTTAAAAAAATACTTTTAATTGCAAATTAATTATTTTAATTGAAATTTATTTCACAAATTATTAAAAGGCTCTAGGCTTAACTTGACTTTGTCGGGCTCTACAATAAACACAATGTTTAAGAAAACTAAGGTGTTTTTGAAAGGTCAAAGTGACAAATTGATATGATTTAATTCCGTAGTCAATGAATGTAATCCTAAAGAAAATACAAAGGGCATGTCATTTAATTTTTTTTAATACGACACTAAACGGACAAAGCCATCAAAATACGATCTGTCCATATTAAATAAGGACTATATTAACCCTATTGTAAAGGGAAGATTTATATTATTTTTTATACACTATTTAGCTTTTAAGAACGAACTAATTGAATTCGCATACAAATCAGTATAAAATCTATGATCCTTTAACGCTCGGTTGCCCCACCAGTGGCTGAGAGGTTCTACTCTCGAATCTGGTAGACGGGAGGTGCTGGGTTCGATCCCAATCGCGCCCGTCGGCCTCATCGTTCGGAGTTTTCGTGGTTTTCTTCGAACCTTGGATTTACAAGCGTTAATACGGGTTAGGTTCCCTTAGAAAGACCCCCAAGAAGGGCACTCCCCCTGGGCCTATATCCCTCGTGCAGATAATTGGCCGACATAAATACAACCAACCGTTAACGCTCGATGCGGTTAGCGAACACTGTTTTGGAATGGATTAAGTTCGTTTACCTTTCACCCACTGTATTATTTTTAACTCAATCAAACAGATCTTGTCTAAGTCAGGAGTCTGACTGAACACCTCAGGTTTAAACTGGCAACGCTCTGCTATCGAGCTACGTGGATCGACAACCGCCAGACTCAATTCCGTTTTACAATCTTTTTGGAAATAGCATTTGGTCTGCCATGTAGAAAGTATAGATAAACAAAATATAGGTATGTACTTGAACTTTTTTTAACAATTGCTAAGTAGATACAATATATTATTTTTTACTCGATCAACCAGATTTGTAAAAATATCACACGATTTGCATTTTTCCAACTGACTGAAAGTGTCAAGGCCAGGTGTCAAATCTGAGACCTTTGGCTTAAATTGTGAACGATATGCTACTGAGCTATCTGAACCAATAACCCGCAGACACAATTCAGTCGTAAAGCCTTTTTGGCATACACACAGTTCAACAGAATATACTGTAGGTAATGAACACTAGAGGACCATTTTCAATACAGTAAATTTTGTATAAGGCGTAATTCTGCTTACGATAGAAAATTTTCTCAATCCCGATCGATTTCATCTGAGACAGAATTTATAGTAATGTGTTAATTATATATCAGGACTGTTTTGTTATCTTTGGTAAAATGATTAAAATTCATTTGTATCGAAATTTTCAGTCGATAACTTCACAAAATATCTTTAAATAATCAAAAGTAGAAGAATGTAATTATTGATAATCTAAAGATATTTTTTTTATCTTAACAATTGTAAATTTCTACAAAAATTACATTATATCATATGTTAGTTTAATTCATTAAAAATTATCGATAAAGATGACTAACTTTTCCAAACAAAAGGAGATAGAGAGAAATATACTTTGTATTTAAAAGTTTTGCTTCCACAGACATATAAAATATTATAACTTCTAAAGAAATGAAAACACAGACCAAAAAATGTTTCAACGGAGCCATTTATCTTTAGTCAAAACTACAATATTACGTTATAGCTCTTCATTACGGCTTATGATAATAAAATATGTCCTTATCGACAGCATGCAGCTATATTTGATAAGTTTCATGTTAAATAATGTTCTATTGGTATTTGCATTAGATTTGATCGTCTCCTGCATAATTTTAAAATAAAGTATGTTGCAGTGGTTATCGCATAAAGACGATTGATTATCGATCTGTTTTTGAGAATGACTGATAATAAAGATAGAATGAAATAACATTTCGATATGAGTAAATTATATATTCCCCAGTCTTTACTGATGTGTTTTGAAAGAAAAATAGAACTGAATACTCTATTCTTTTACATTCCACTTTCAATTTGTAATTTTATTAACTAGAGTAGTGTGAACTTTGTTGTTCTACTGTTGTGATTCAACCCCTTCGCGACGGGAGCCTTTTACGAAATGTTTATTACTTTGCTACCGGTTTTAAAAAACAGAAGTTTGTCCCTATTCAAATCGGGAAAATGCTCGGATTGAATAAGGCAAATTTTACAGTAAAATTTTACTGGTGAGGATAAACGAGGATCCTTAGGCCCATTTCCGGCACGTATACGTGTCGCTCGTCCCCAAGGGGTTAAGAAGTTGCTGCTGTTATTTCTGGTTACCAATACTTACTTAACCCTTTCTGACTCAGGGTGCCCAGGTCGGAATACCTAATTTTAATTCCAAACTTACGTACGCACCAAGAATATTTCAGAAAAATTTTGCTTTTACAATGAACCTTTAAAGTAACAAGTTTTTAATTTCTAAAAAATTGTTAGTTAATTCCGTTGTCACTCAATCTTTTCATCATTTTATAACAAAAATTGTCTGTGCCGGAAAGGGTTAAACCTTAACACGGGATTAAACAGGGTATGGCATACCCAGGATGCGCACGGTAATTACATTTCTCACCATTAATTTTCAAAAAGTAATCTTCAAATTAATTTGTGAGCAATGTCAAAGATTAAATAAGACGGCGATTTTTGTTTGAATTTATTGGTGGTAAAGTATAAATCTTACATATCCTGGATATGCGCGAGCAATCTCGAGTTAACGAACAAATGATGCCAAATTCGCAATCACGAATTTTTTTTTCTGGAAATGTATTGTTCCCAATTAATACAGTTTTGTCACCCCTTTTTTAACAAATTTTTTTGCGTTAACAACTTACTGAAAGTTAAAGATTACTGGTGTCAAGTTCGAAAAAACACATTTTGACAATAAAAATGGATTGACGAGAATATTGCGGCATTTGTTCGTTAAGTGTTAGTATCGCTCAAACAGGGATCGTACGGGTCCTGGAATTTCTAGAACAGGAATGTTTTCGTTACCAGTATTTTCTTATAAAAAATCTCTCCTTAAACAACGCGGAATTTCGCGCGTCTGAGCTAGATGTATTTTTTTATTAAAAAATTATATTATTTTACCTGTAAAGTAACAGGACCCGTACAAACCCTGTCAAATAATTGGATAAGCGTTTCCAACCATTTCGTGTGCTATTTCTCCAAATATGGTATTATGTCCTAACTGCCGTATATTCGGGCGCATAACACGCTCAAGTGTAAAATGTGCAACTGAAGTTTCAGAATACACTATCCGACTCTTGGCTTTTTTCACCGTATGAAGCCACACCTCCTTATTTTCAAAGATATATTTTTGACATTTGTTGCGAAAATTAAAAATAAAGTAAACTAAATAAAGCATAATAGTTTGTATGTATTATACACACCGATAGCAAGCTTTATAAATCACATAAAAAAGCATTTTCTGTAAATGAATAGTCTATCCTATAATCTAGAAATTCCATTTCTTCCGATATGTTTTTCTTAGTTTTTAATTTTTCAATTTTATTCCCGGTATATAAGACACACCTGTAAATCTTTGTTAATTTAAATACTTTTTTATAGGATTTTTTTTAAAGGAAACTGAATACTGTTCGTACGCTTCAAGGTCCAATTACCATTATTTTTGTAAAGTAATATTTGCCTTATTTAATGAAAAAAATATTCCATCTTCAGATATAGCATCAAGGGCTTTACGAAATTTCTGGTACTAAAACACCTAAAAACCCCTGTAATCCTTGATGCGCACGAACCCTGCAGAAGTTATCTGTCATAAATTTTCTTTACATAAAAAAAACCATTTATAGAAAATGACGGCTAGCTACTTGGAACACAGAGCTGCAACTAACACAGCGTTAAAAAGTCTGGTAAAAATTTTCTCACAGTGCGTATGTTAAGATCGAATTTTGTAATAGATTTTCCACTTACTTCTAATATGCTGGAATATTTATTTTATTATAGTATTATTAATAGAAAAGTATATACACATGTGTGATTCCGATGCCAATACAACCTTTTAATACTTTTAGATTTCAATTACAAAGCAATAAAATAATTTTAAGGAAATTTTCCGTTATCTAGGCACAGGTCGTATAACGCCAAATATTCTTTATGGCTACAACTGTGTATGAGTTATAACAAAAATGGTGTCAATCATGCGTCAGAACACCCTCGCTAAAACATGTTTACTCCAGTGGAATTGCAACGATGAAATATTTTAAACACTAAAAAGGAGAAAAGATAATGTAAACAAAAAATAAAGAGTGTAAGATATATTTATATTTTTAAATGTGCCTTTATTATTTATAGGTTATGAAAACTTTCAACTTGAACTTAAAATATATCATAATATTAAAATATATCAATTAAATCGAATACCACATTAAATGAAGGGAATATAAAGTGAATAAAATTGTTTACGAAAGTGATAGCAATCAAACAAGAAATTTTTTTAAAAAAAATAGCGGATTGTCACCAGTGTTAATACTGTAATACCATAGATAATTTTATTTGTTAATGGAAAATCTAGATTTATCCGCTAAATTTATTCTTCCGTTTAATAAATGTGTTACGTCTAATAATGTATGACATTAGAAGTAAATGGAATAAATCATCTAGTTTTGCAGTAAAAACTACTTCAGTATATCAATGTTCTATTCATCATCATATTTCATAAGCTACAGTCTTTATGAAAGGTGTTCCAGAAATCCCATCGAAAGTAGAATTAATGCTGTCTAACAAAATAACAGCGATCGTTCACATCTATTGATAAATCTCTATCATTATTACTGCTAAAAATAGGAATACAATATTTTTGTTTTGTCTAAAATAAATCTTTTACATCTCAACTCACTTTTCTATGTTTAAACCCTTGAACAAGAGCAGTGGGATAATATTTATAACCCTTAAATTTAATTCCGAAATGTCGCAATGGCACCAGAATTTTAGAATAAAATTTTGCTTTTATAATATACGTAAAGAACCTTTTATTTATTTTTTATTAATTTTTTTCGTGAATTTTGGTGTCATTCAATCACTTTATCATTTCAGCAGCATAAATACTTCACCTTTGAAAAGAGTTAAAATAATTCCGTATACATACTTTTTGATGAGTCAAGAAAAGTTAAAATTTTAAGATAACTTAATAAAGTCTTAGAGGATTTATTATCTACAGTATTGTGTTTGGTAACCTCAAAAATTTTCAAAAACTACATATCTATTAGTTTGAATAACAGTATTAATGTATGGAAATTTTCGCCTGATTTCATCACTGAAAATGATTAAAATATTTGCGATTAAATAAAACAAAGAAAACTTTTCGAAAGTTCGCTTACCAAAACAAGGATTCGTACGCATCTGAAGATTCAGGGATTTTAAGTGCTTTATTACCAGAAATTGTGTAAAGTACTGGTCGTTATATCGGAAGATAATTTTTTTTCATTAACACTAGAACGCCCGGAAGGAGTTGATTCGACTCCGAACATATGATTAAATGCCGGTTGGAACCAGAAATTCTTTCACAAAATAAGTTAAATTTAAAAAAAGGGATGTACGTTAAATAAATCAGTCAAATACTTGTAAATAAAAATTCTGGTGTAAACTATTTTTATGAAACTTGAGTAAGATTTCCGGGCGATCTAGTGTTAAATAAGCTAAATATTATTTTACGAAAATTCTGGTAAAAGGTGCTTAAAAGTCCTTGAAGCATACGAACCCTGCAAAACGAAATGAGATGTCATTTCTCTCGAAATTTGGGGGTCGAATTATACTTCAGTTTATACTGTAATAAAAAAAATATTTATGTTATACAGGATATAAAAAAACATACTTGGAAAAAAATATCAGGAAGCGTAAAGACTAAAAATATTCTTAGATTTTTAAAAACGAAATATTTAGTTCTTTACAATTTTTGAGATTTTTTTAGTTTAACAAAAAACTCTAATGGATTCACATAGATATAAAACGATTCTTTAAAGCTTTAATTTAATTTCGTGCAGATGGATTCTTTGTGTAATGTATTTTTATACCTCTTCCTACTCAGATTGTTTTCCAGAAAAGAAAGCTACAAAGTTACATTTAAAACGATTGATGTGCTGTTTTTTATTTTATTTTTTTTAGAAAAGTTAAAACTCGTAATAATAGTATCATTTCAAGGTAAAGCTAATCGTTTTATTCGTAATGGTTTGAAACTTTTCCAATTAACCCTTTGAGGGGAAAGCAAAAATATCTCTAAATATTGAATTCTCACCAGAATAATCGAAAAATTTTATTTTTAAATAAGGAAAAGTAGTTTTTCAACAACTTTCCTCCAAAGTTAAAAATATAAAATTTAGTTAAAATTTTCTGGTGAGAATCTTGTTTAAATTAGGTGGGATATATTTTATCCCACCGCCCCTGAAGGGGTTAATGGCAGTACTGCTGCGCAAAACTATATCAGAGAATTTAATCGAACAAAAAGTAATGTAAACTATTTCTATGTACATTCATATTATTATTGTTCTTCGGAAAAGAAGACGATGTTTTAATGTAACAATTGTTTTCATTATTAATTTGTAAGAAAAAACATTTTTATCGAATGAATTATTTTTTATTTTACCGGGAAAAGGAGATACAATAGGTATACTACTGATTTCTAATATTTCGATAAATTATAATTTTTTAAGATGCTAATATTAATAATAAAATCGCCGCAAACTGTTATAATTTTATGTCATCGCTATTTCTGAATAATATCTTCACCTTATCTAATTACAGATTTCTGAGTTTAAACATGCAGAAAATTAGTATTCGGAAATAGTTTTAAAATTTCGTAGTATTTTGCAGGAATGTAGTCAGAGTCGGATTATTCCTTATCGAAACTTTCACCAACTTATTTGGAAAATAATGTTTTTCCTTCAGCATTTAAAAAAATATATTAAATTGGTAAATAAAGAACCAGAAGAAGTTGTCTGAGTGTATTGTGCCCGCCAATTTTGTTCAGGATAGCTTAGTTTGTAGAATGTTGTCAGCTTAATCAAATATCCCTGTTTAAAATCATGCCGCTGGACACCTTTTTCACTCAGTCGAATTAGAACTCGTAAAAAGAAATTTTTGCCCTATTTAATAACAGATTATTTTTAGATGTACTTACCAATTACCAATTACCAGAATTCTGCTGAACATGCAATGAAATTAACATGTTTTACACATAACATTCCCACTTTTTATGGTTTAAAAAAATACACAAGAGGCCTTCCCCCAACTCCTTAAGACCAATACTAAATTATACGCGATCAGGTCTTTACAAGTTAACATTTTTCATCAATTTTAGTCATTTATTGGACGTTTACGTTTGCCAAAATATCAATCAACTATGAAAACCAAATTATTTAGGACATGTGGCTAAACTACAATGTATGGTTGTGGGAAAAAAATAAACACCTCTACTAATTCTGCAACTAATTATAATAGAAGAAAATTACTCTACCAAACGTATGGCAATATAGTTTACTTTTAAATGATGTATATAAAATTTGCTTTGGGGGAAATCTCCAAATCAAAACCAGACCAAACTTTGTTTTTCAATGGCGATATCTAATTCTGACAATCTCTTTTAAATCTTGGGTTCAAACTATGTCTAGAAAAGAAATTTCAAGTTATTTGGATGATAAGTTTTTGAATTATACACATTTAAAAGGTCATAGCCGGATAAGCACTGGAAACATGCCTTTCAATCAAATTTCCTGAATTTTGCCCAGATAAGGCTACATATCTGACAATATATTTCCCCTCTTATCACCCTATAAATATTGATATTCAATGAGATAAAAATGTTTTCTCGATTTTTTAAAAACAGATTTTCTCAAAAACTGCCGCACTGAATTTCATTGCATTAATTGAGGATATATAGATATCAAAGATGCATAACTAGTAATTTTTGTATAATTTTCGGTTTATAAAAACTGTGTGAAATAGCGAAAAAAAAAATCATATCTTATGTTTATCGGAAAATTACCATTTTCTTATAAAAATATTCCCCATATGTGCGCGTATATTCTAGATAAATGCCGAAAGTTTGCGTTGGGTACTACATATAAATATTTAGAAAAATGTATATTGAAATTCATTTTAACCCCTTGAGGGGCAAGCAATTACGTTTGTGAAATGCTGAATTCCCACAGGAATCTTTGAAAAATTCTATTTCAAAATAAGTAAAAGCAATTTTGCGGCCTTTTTCCCACCAAAGTTAGAAAAGTAAAATTTAATAAAATTTTTCTGGTGTAAAACTTCATTAATCGTAGGTGGTATATAATATATACCGGTGCCCTTCAAGGGGTTAAGGCGTTATTTGGGGCGGAGCTACTCAACTTCCACACCAGATGAATTTTGGGAATAAACAGTTACAGAATTGCTGAATTTAAAATTTTAATGAACACATGTGCAACATTCTCAACGATGTCGATATCAAAATGAACATGAATTTGAAAAACATGGCTTATATGCTTAATGGAATCTAAACTACATCAGTTGAGATATTGTCTGCAGACTTTGTTCAAAAAATTCTTCGGATGTCGAAGTTAAGTAGCTCCGCCCCAAATAACGCCTTAAAATGAATTTCAATAATTTTAATATACATTTTTGTAAATATTTATATGTAGTACCCAATACAAACTTTCGGCATTTATATAGAATATACGGGCACATATAGAGAATTTTTTACAAGAAAATGGTAATTTTCGGATAACCATAAGAAATAATTTTTAGTTTTTTTTTTTTAAATTTTTATTTCGCTATTTCACACAGTTTTTATAAACAGAAAATTATACAAAAAATACCAGTTATGCTTCTTTGGTATCTATATATCCTCAATTAATGGCATGAAATTTCGTGCAACAGTTTTTGAGAAAATCCGTTTTTTAAATAATCGAAAAAACATTTTTATCTCATTAAATATCATACTTATAGGGTGATAATAGGGGAAATATATTGTCAGATATGCAGCCACATCTAGGAAACAAATCAGAAAAATTGGTTGAAAGGCAATGTTTACAATGCTTATCCGGCTATGCCCTTTAGAGCTTCTAATGTTAAATTGCATTTTCATATTTTTATTAGTATCTCCTGAAATTATTTTTACTTTTTGAGTGGTTATAATACTAAAATACTCAAACATAAATACACTGAATTTGTAATTCAAAAAAATTATCATATGAATTATGAACTTAATATTCTAAAAATATGTGAATTGCAAGATACAATTTTTTATATATATATTTATAGTTATTATGTACTGCTTTATGCGAATTCTAAATTTCAAATTTTTCTTCTAAGTAGTTTTCGAATTATGGTTAAAAAACATCACAATAATAGTTTAAGGGACCGTCTATGAAGTGCAGAAAAGCATAATTTGGAAAAAATATATTTTACTCATTTTAGTGAAACATTTAGGCTGGCAACAGTTGAAACTTATTAAGTAAGTGAATTGGTCCTATTGGAAAAAAATATTTCATTAATTGAAGTGACGTAGTCATTCTGTAGAATTTCAGCAATCGAGTACCAAACTTCAATTTGCGCGGATTAGATTTCAGCTTTTTTGTGCACCAGTATTTTGTTAGAGAAAATGTTATTTTATTAAATCGGAACATTTTTGCGATTTAAGAGAACAACATTTTCTCTAAGAAAATATTGGTATGAGAAAAAGCTGAAATTTCATCCCTGAATTTGGATTTATCCCGTAAAATATGCTCAGTTTAAAATAATTAATTTCCCTGAAACTAATCGTACGAATTTCGTAGAAATTTGTATTTAAGCTAATTGAAGCGTTTAGAATTTATTTAGCGTGTCAAACTTGGGTATTGCTATTGAAAAAAGAAAAACAAAGTTTGGATTTGTTTTGATATGAAGATGGCCTCTGAGCAAATTGTACATACAGCATTTAAAAGTTGACTTTATTTCCAATCTTTTGGTACCAGTAGCTTTCTGGTACAGTGTTGCAGAGTTAGTAAGGGGTGATTGCATATTTTTTCCACGACTGTACAATCTACTTTACATATTTTTTTGATTACCAGAATGTTACGTTTCTGTTTAAAATTTAACCATTTTATTTTTTCAAATGAAAATCAAATTTCAAAGTAATTGCTTAACAGGCTCAAAGGCCAACACAGTGAAAAAGATTCCAAACCGGGACTCGAACCCGGGCCATCAGTATAGCGCACTGACGTTCTACCGACTAAACCACTTGGAACGATACCTAGCTCGGAAAATGTCTCACTATTATATGTTAGCAACATATAATAGTGAGAACAACGTATGTGAGTGGCAACATATAAAAGTTTTTCACTATGTTGGCCTTTGCGCCTTTTAAGCAATTACTTTGAAATTTGATTTTCATTTGAAATATTGTATGTAAGGCGAATGTTTCTCTCTGGAATAATTTCCATGTATTAATATAGTTTCTATCAATGCTGGATTTAATTATGTTTCGTGTTTGTCCCAGGACAGTGACTCACGATAAGATTCCATCTTGTGCTGCGTTTGTAGCCTTGCCAACATATAATACTGAGAAATTTTCCGAGCTAGGTATCGTTCCAAGTAGTTTAGTCGGTAGAACGTCAGTGCGCTATACTGATGGCCCGGGTTCGAGTCCCGGCTTGGAATCTTTTTCACTATGTTGGCCTTTGCGCCTTTTAAGCAATTACTTTGAAATTTGATTTTAATTTGAAATATTGTATGCAAGGCGAATGTTTCTCTCTGGAATAATTTCCATATATTAATATTTTATTTTTTACTACCTTTTATACATAAGTTAGCAGCACACATACGTAAGTTTTATACATAAATTAACTATGTTTATCCAGTAAGAATCATCAAAATCGTAATGCAGTTTCTGGAGAATAAATTAATTTTACTTTAAGTGGCATGGATTTTTTTTTTTTTTTTTTAGATGGGACATGTGTTCGGTGATTCGCAAATATACCGATGGATCTGAAATTTTAGATAAAGCTAAATCAGTATGTTCTGCAATCCAGTTAACAATTTAAAATGACGTTGATAGTAAAATCCACATCTTACATATTTGGTTGGAAGAAAAGAAAAAGATACAAATTCAGAAAGGCTATTAGTCAGTTAACTTCTGAATCCTTCTCGCTATTGTTAAACTCGTGAGCGTAGAATTCGTTCTTATGGTTAAAATATCTCCGCAGGAAATTAATATTTGTAACTGTATTTGTAAATGAAAATATTTACAACCATGACTTATAAATATTTTCGAAAATTGAAACGGAATATGTTTTACTATATTTCACACAACTGGTTTTATTATATCAAATAAATCATTTATTCAAATTTTATGCTGTTATTCTTGTAAGGATAATCTAATTTAGCTACTAAATACATAAATTTGAATGTTTTACGACAAAACTTCCAAAAAAGGCGAAAATTCTCTGCTAATGTTAACCTTCAACGACTGTTAGTTATTAGGTTCAACTACATTCGAGGAAGAATGTAATGACCCCATTGAATTAATGTTATAGAACCCCACCTTTATCCCCTTTTTTCTCTAGTAGCCATTCAACAGCCAACGTTGAATAAAACAAGCGATTATTGTATGAAAAAATAGAAACCGAAATGTAACACCTTTTTTAGGAACAAAAAAGCCTCGAGAGCAAAAGAATTAAATAGGTAATCTAAAAATAAAAATATTTAGGACAAAATTTCTAATAGTTTTGAACAGTGAACGGAAGTTTTAGAACCCTTCAAAATACAAGTCTATCAAGCAAAATCCATTAACCCCTTCGGGACGGGAGCCTTTTACAAAATTTTTAATCTCTTATCACCGTTTTTTATAAACAGAAAATTGTGTCTTCATGAATCGAGAAAATGCGCTGATTAAATAAGCCAAAATTTACAGTAAAATTTTACTGGAAAGGAAAAAAAAAGGATTCTGAGCGCTTCATGCGGCACGTATACGTGTCGCTCGTCGCCAAGGGGTTAATCTATAAAAATATTTATTTTCTAAAATTAAGTACGATTCTTCATGTATAAATTATGTTAGTCAATGTATTAAGTATCTTTTTTTTTTTTTTTTTTTTTTTTTTTTTTTTTTTTTTTTTTTTTGCATAAAGTTCTAATAAAACTGTAATTTACATCATACAAACATAAGAAATGCAAAAAAGTTGCCGCGAAAAGGAAAAAAAAAGGAGCAAAGTTTTGAAGCTACTACTAATGTGCCCGATATATCTTTTTAAATTTTAAAACAAATTAAACATTATTTTCACTGTATAATATAATTTCAGTATATATGTATATTCATATTTATTTCACTATATAATATAATACAGGATTATGAAACATTTTCCAACATTATCAGAAAATTAAAAAGAAAAATTATATTTTATACGATGGCATAGGATATATAAATAAGCAGTTTAAATACAATGCACCGTAAAGTTTTTTTGCTATAGTCCAGAATGTAACGGAATTAATTGTCTTCCCCCTCTAATGCAGTAGTTCCTAATCCAACCGTTTATTGACCACGCCACAACAAAGCATCTGCAAATTCAGGATACCTCCCCTCCTCTCCATTACGTATCAAACATCTCTTATAATTGAAAAATAGAAGTGAATTTACATGGAAAAATCCAACATGGCTTTAACACTAGAAAGCCCACGAGCAGTCATTTTACTGTTACCTAATGAATATATCTCGGTTCGAACCAGAAATTATTTATAAAACTAGTTTAAAAGATACAAAGATAAAAACTACTTAAATGGGTAAGTTAATAATTTAAAATGAAAATTCTGGTGTGAAATATTTTTCTAAAATTTCAGTAAAATTCTCCCTTAAAAGCTCAAAAGCTTAAATTAAAAGCTTATCAAAAAGGTAAATTTGTTGTTCCTATTCAACGTAGCTGAGTGATATGGTCTGATTTTCATCTTCACAAAAATGTTTTGAAAAGACTCGCATTTATCATTAAAATTAACAACATTGAAGAATTTTATAATTGATTTTAATAACACACGAGGGATTGAGGAAAAGTTTTTGGAACTACATTTTCCCCTCTGCACAACACAATACACAAAAACCATTTCCGGATTATCTTTTTTATCATTATTTCCATTATAACTATTTTGTTTGTTAGCAGGCTACTCTCCCACACTATTGTCAGTTGAATGACATGCGTCATTCAACTGGCATGTATTTTAAAATTTGAAACCTATATTTTAAGTATATATTTAATTATTGTGCAGTGTGTCTCCACTAGACCCATAGAAATTTACTTTTCACCCCTTTTTTTCTAATGCTCCTGTGAGATTTATTATTTTTATAAAGTTGGTGTTGTTTTCTTGCTTAAATATCTCAAATATATTTTATGTTAAATAATTCAAGACAGTTAGTTTCAGATATACCCTTATGTAGTTTCACATGTAAAACAAATTCGTGTGACATATAGCAGAGCGAATAAAAATACAAAGCTCATTTAGTATATAATTGAAAGAGTTTCGAAAAATTGAAAAATACATTATTAACCAGAAAAAATCTAAATTGTTTGGGGACGTCTTTAATTTATAGATAAACTACCTTTGTATTTTATTTTTGAATTACATGTTACTGTTACAGGGACTCTCATTGAACTTTTGCTATCGAAGTATTCCTAGTAAGCGCAGGCACCTGTAACACGAGTTTATTCGTTTGGCTTTACTTTTCTTTTAAGAAACATTTTTAGTTTGATTTTGACAGCAAAACTGCATATATATTAAGCGTACAAAGTTAGGGCTGGAATATGCCGTAAATTGACACAGCTGCGCCATTTTGTGGACGGGGTTGATAACGCAAAAACGCGGGTTTTTAGTATGACGTCAAATATAACAGAATATCTACTATCTGCGCATCTCTTGCACATATTTTCTGAATCTTTACTCACATATGGAAGATGAATCTTGTTTACCAGATTTATTGCAAAATATTTTTGTTAAAGTTTGCTTTAATAGCATTATGAACATTTAAAAAAATTAGTCACAATATTATTTTAATTTCGGGAGAAAAAGCACTAATGTTAAGAAAACATTATAGCCTTATACCCGGAAATTAAAATGACATAGCACCTATTTTTAAAATACACATATTTTTATCAAAACAAGTTGCAACAAAAATATTTTGAAATAAATCTGGAAAATAAGATTCATCTTCCATAAGTAAGTAACGATTTGAAATCCGTGAATGAATTTTTAACAGGGATTCTCTAAATGGCTTTGTCTGTTTGTTCTTTTTAATCTAATCTAGCGATTTTATGATAATTATTGAAGCTATTGTCTAGAATCGCAAAATATTTAAACAAATAAATGGACAACACTTGCTTGTTTAATAGTAAACACATTTAACCCTTTCAAGGGCGGTGGCTAGAGGGTCTAGCTCTAGGCATTTAATTTTAATTCCAAAATAGACAAATGACACCAAGAATATTTCAATAAAATTTTGCATTTGTAATGAATGGAAAAATTAACGGATTTTTATTTTCTAAGAAATTAGTTTGAATATTCTGGTGTTAGTCAATTATTACATCATTTTACGAACAGAATTCTTCTGCCCTTGGAATGGTTAATGCATGCATTTTTAAAATAACCCCTTGAAGGGCAGAGGTATGTTATGTATACCACTTAATTTTAATTCTCAAATGCCAAATTGGCACCAGCATTTTATAACTAAATTTTGATTTATATTATATACCCGAAGAAACTCTTCTAGTTACTTTCATATAATTTTTTTTCTAAATCCTGGTGACAATCAATCATTTTACCATTTTAGCAAGCAAAGTACTTTGCCCCTTAAGGGTTTAACCCCTTAATTCTCGCTCCCGTCATATACACGGGCTGTGTCTTTTACACAGATTGTTTGATTCCCACCAGTTTTATAAAATATTGAAGTTGGCTATATTTTAGTATCGTTTTACCTGTCATTAAATAAGGTGAATATTTCTTTTTCATAAAAGTGGTGCCAATGAGCAATTTGAATTTTTAAACCGTAATTTAATTCGAGCGTTAAGGGGTTAGAGTGATTCCGAATATAAAATCAAATGAGTTTTAAATTAAATGAATGAAATACTTGTTAGTTAAATAACATGAGAGTAATACGATCAAAAGAATATTAGAAAGTTATCGTCTTTGCTCTATAAACGAAGAAATTGGTTTAAAATTGAATATTTTATTTATTATTAAATTCTATACGTACTCTAAACTTTCATAAACACTGTATTCTCATCGGGAATACAACTGTGTACATTAATTTTTATAACTTCAGCACATCAAGAATTCCGTAAAAAATGAGACTACAAAATTCTATCTTTACATATTAACTACTTACTAATTTTTATGCGTCATTTTTCATTACATTAACCCTAGAACTACCGGAAATTTTACTCAAGTTTTATAAAAACATTCTACACCAGAATTTTTACTTAAAACTATTTAATTTATTTATTTAACTTATTATTATCTGATTTATACATTTGGTTTGTTTTGAAGAAATTTCTGGTTTGAATAAATATTTTGAATGTACATGTCGGGTCCATTGGACCCTTCTGGTAGACAGAGGGTTAATAAAGTATAATTAAAACGAATGTCTTTAAATCAGCAAACATTTGTATTATATAATTAAATAAGATTTTTTATATATAAAAATTGAGATAAAAGCACGTAACTAACTAGTTTTACTCGTTGGAAAAGGAAAGAGATGAATTCTACCAGGAAAAAATTTTCTTACAGTTTCGTAAACTACAGCTATTCATTCGATGGCCAACATTTTGCCATTTTAACAAATTATTAGTTCTAAAAAGAACTGTTTTTATTTATATAATTAACTACAATAAATAAATTAAATAATCACGAATAAAAATTAATAGAATAGTCTATGCTGTCAGAATGTAAATACTACAAACTAATGAAAACACGACGTTTGAGTTTGCACAGTTATTTCATAGATGTGCAATTAATAGACTATCCATTAACCCCTTAACCTACGATTTACTTTTAACAGCTCCACGGTTTGGCAAATCCATAGCTACCACTAAAATTTAATAGAGATTTTCGTCTTGTTTAATCATGGAATTTCAACGATTAAATTAAACGATATTTACTGTGAAATTTTAGTGGTAAGAAGAATTTACATTTGGCTCGATCATCGTACGCGGGCTATGCCCGTCATTGTAGGTTAAGGGGTTAAGATGAAAACAAGTATATCCGCTACATGGTGTGTGACAGATAGATGTTACCTCTCCCATTTAAGATAGGATGTTTACTTTGTATGCAGCTTTGTAGTAGAAGCGTTAGACAGAGGAATTAGCTAAAAAATGTACTTTTAAAGTATAGTGGTGCGAATAGAACATAAAATAGAATAATGTATATAAAGCTTGGGCGGCTATTCGCCGACACTCAACCACAAATACTGTGTGGCTCAGATTAGAAAAACGCTGCATATGTTTCATTCTTTCGAAGGATTTATAACTTGTAGGACTCAGGGCCTGATTACCAACGGGGAAAACTTACACCAATAAATTTTAAAAGAAATATTCCCCTTATCTAAGCGCCGTATTCATGTAAAATTTCTGCCATGAATGAGGCAAAATTTTCTGTTTCGTTTTACTGGTAGGAATGTGCCCAGTTGATAATCAGGCCCTGGTAGGACTTGTAGTAACGCTTTTGTAGAAGCGGTAGGACAAAAGATACTGCTACAACTCTCGGAATGACCGATTGAAAGGGAGAAAATTTACAAGAAAAGAAAATGCCGGGCATCCGCAAAATGAATGACCAGTTACCCTGTCAACAGAACCGACTTGAGACCGATTACAGAGTCTTTCTTAACTTATCATCACAGTAGTTAATATATATAAAATAAAACTAATTTTGATATCTTTACCCGAGTCGGAGTATGATCAGACACTTTTCAGTTATGTAGGAAAGTGTAAACAGTACTGTATTTTCTTTGTATAACACGCATCCAATTTTAAGGCGCATTTTAAGGGTATGAAAAGTGACATCCTTGGAATCTGAATGCCATTCCCTTCATTGACGCTGCTAGATATGCATTGCTGTTGTTGACGCAATTAAAAAAATGTGTTAGCATTGATCCTATCAATAAACATTCCATTCAAGTTTATTTCCTGTGTTTGTGCCTTAACGCGTCTCTTGCGCCCATACATTCCTATAAAATAAATGATTGTTGCAGTTTCTTGCACCAACACTTAAACTTTGTACCATAATTCGGGATCAACTGGTATTTATTTTATTGCTAAGATCTATTTAACTTACATTTATAAATCTAGAAGATTTGAGGAAGGTATATCAATAAACAAGCGGAATTGTGTATGTTGAGAAATGGAAATATATCTTAACTATTTAACATCTTATGAGTAATTAATAAGGACTTTTTAAATTCTAGAAACATATTCTGATAACAAAATTTGCTTTGGATAGAAATAGGTTGTCTTCTACCCGTAATATAAATAAATACATAATTTAAACAATATTAAATCTAATTGGACCATAAAAAAGAAATGATTTAAAGTACTGGCAAAAATAGCATTTCAAATATAATTATTCCATAAGTTACTCACTACGTTATTTAATATTAAATATTCTTAAGTAATGCAGTTTATTCCACGTTTTGTACGGTGATTACAAAATAAAATTAATAGATCGTTTCCGATAATATCACCGGAAAGGTGTCTCCAGACACGTAATGTTGACTTCTAAAATATTAATCCAAACTTTTGAAACAGCTGTTCCCTTTATATTGAAAATGCCACAATACTTTTTTAATGGTAACACCATTTGTTTACGTTATATTTTTATTCCTTGTATAGCGGCATTTTGAAAATGCATAGTTTATATACTTTTTATAAATTCTTCATTGAATTATAAAAGAAAATATATTAAAGGTACATTCACAAATTTTGAAAAACATTAATTGAAATCTCACAGGCAAAACACTGCAAATTCAAACCAGTAAAATTGCATACGTATTTTATTTATAATGTAATGTACAAAGGGATCATCACAAAGATCAAGTACAAAGGTACATAAGATCTGAGGAATTTGTTTTACATAGTGGCAACAACGCGAAACTGAAAAATAATACTGCAGGCGATTTTTTCAAACTGTTTACTTTACGTTAGTAAATATTCTGAACAAAGCCGATTATTTTATTTCCCTAGTTTTAAACTTGTTTAACCCTCCGTCTAACAGACGGGTCCATTGGACCCGACAGGTACATACAAAATATTCATTCAAACCAGAAATTTCTTTAAAATAAACTAAGTATATAAACCAGACAAAAATAAGGTAAATAAATAAGTTAAATAGTTTTAAATAAAAATTCTGGTGTAGAACGTTTTATTAAAACTTGAATAAAATTCCCGGTAGATCTAGGGTTAAAAAATAGTTTTTATTTGCCCTACAGAAATGGAGGTGAGGGATTCGAGTTGAAAAACGAAATGCGTGTTGTGCTATAAAATTTTGCTATCGTTTTGGTGTAACAATTCCAGAAACAGTTAAGTTAATGGAGAAGCTTACAAAGACAAATGTTTTGGTGAATCTACGATTTTTAGATGGCATTGTCATTTAAAGAAAAAGACGTTTGTCAGCAGAACTGGCTCCTAAACCTTGCAGACTAAAAAGTAAGAAAAACTTGGACTTACGCTGTCAAAATTTAATAATTAAAAATTCTTATGATACTCATCAGCGTACACATAAATAAAAACTATATTAAAAACACATTAAAAATTAATCCCAACGTTTCATACTCTTTCTAATGAGCCATCATCAGGGGAGAAGGAATTGTCCTCCACGAAGCAAAGTTACAACCAGCACAGTCACTTTCACAACATCAAACTGAAAACATTTCAGTAACTGATCATTAAACATCAAAATCAATACTGCATCGGATATGGCGCCATCTGTTGATATGCTATAACACTATTATCAGAAACTAGGAAAATCCGAAATTAACATTACAAATGTACTTCTTTTAAAATATTTAACCAAACATTAGAAATCTGAAATAAGATATTTACGTTGCGAACTTCGTTTTTTCTCAGACTAATTTCTATGGATTCACGTATAAGGGCTTTAAGAGGATTGGAATATTTAGAAATAATTTTTACATTATCAAAATGAACTGTCTTAATACTGCCTTTAAATGCTAATCTAAATAAAGCTGTAGACTGTATATTGAATTTTAAATCTCTTTTATGTTCTTTAATTCTTTCAAACAGGCATCGTTTTATCATTCCAATATATGAAGTTAATAGACCAGTATTGAGTTGCATAGGGATTTCGTAAACACCTGAATGAAATAAAATTGGTAGAGGATCTTGCTTTTTGGCGCCTAGGATTACAGCTAGAGTAAAAGATCATAAACCAGATTTTCCGTTTAGACCGATTGTTACGAGATGCCAAGGTCCACTTCAGAAATAGAAAGCTGCTCACCGGGCCCGAGAGGGTCATAAACAAACAAACAAACAAACAAAAGTCCACTTTATTTTATTGAAAAAGCTTATGTTAATTTCCTCAAAACGATTATTTCATCTTCAAAATTTTCTATTTCTTCTACTGAAAAATTTATTGACAGGATTGCAGATGTACAGATTAACGATTATACTATTTAGACTAGTTTTCATATTGTCTCCCCTTTACCCTCCATAAATATTTTCGAAGTTATGAATATTATTAACCAGTCTATTGATAAATTAAATAATCTGAGTCAAGAAATTAAAACCTCATTAGGAGCAGGGTTAAATTTAATTAACCAGTATAATATATTCAATTTTAACGGAAAATATTATAATCAAGATAAGGGTGCACCGATGGGGTCACCTGTTTCAAGTATTTTTGCTGAATTTAAGCTTAGACACTTGAAAGATTTTATTTTCGACACTTTCAAACATAACCTAAATTATGGTTAAGATACGTGGGCGATGTTTCTGTAGTATGGGAAGAAGGAAGGCGATCTTTAGTGGATTTTTTTGAGAAATTGAATCAACTCGATGACAGTATTAAATTTACCATGGAATATGAAATCAATAACACCCTTCCATATTTAGATGTCTTAGAGATAAAATCAGGTTCTTCGCTTAAAAGTAAAGTTTTCAGAAAATCAATGGAAATAGATAGCATTATTCCTGTTACTGCTTCAACCCCATGGGGTTATAAAATGTCTGCGTTTAATTCTTTTATTAAGAGGGTACATATTGTTTGTTCGGATGAATTTTTAGAAAATGAATTGAACCATATTGTGATTGGAATAGATCATGGATATAACCCACAGGTTATCCATAAATTAATCGAGAAGTTCAATAGTTATCCATAAAGCGCTCAGTTAACTCGTCCTAGTTATAGAAAAATTTCTTATATTCCAGCAATGTTTGAAAGATTAAGGAGAATATTTAATAGATTCAGAATTCTTCTTGTTGCCTACCCCTCAAAAAATCTGTTTGCAGCTTTTACCAAAAAGCAAGATCATCTACCAATTTTATTTCATTCAGGTGTTTACGACATCCCTATGCAACTCAATACTGGTCTATTAACTTCTATTAACATAAAACAGATTTAAAATTCAATAGACAGTCTACACCTTTATCTAGATTAGCATTTAAAGGCAGTGTCAAGGCAGTTCATTTTGATGATGTAAAAAATAATTCTAAATATTCCAATCCTCTTAAAGCCCTTCTACGTGAATCCATAGAAATTAGTCTGAGAAAAGACGAAGTTTGCAACGACAATATCTCATTTCAAATTTCTAATGTTTAGTTAAATATTTTAAAAGAAGTACATTTGTAATGTTGATTTTGGATTTTCCTAGTTTCTGATTACAGTGTTATAGCTTACCAACAGATGGCGCCATATCCGATGCAGTATTGATTTTTATGTTTAATGATCAGTTACTGAAATGTTTTCAGTTTGATGTTGTGAAAGTGACTGTGCTGGTTGTATCCTTGTTTCGTGGAGGTCAAAAACCTTATCCCCTGATGATGGCTCATTAGAAAGAGCATGAAACGTTGGGATTTTTTTAATGTGTTTTTAATATAGTTTTTATTTATGTGTACGCTGATGAGTATCATAAGAATTTTTAATTATTAGACCAGAAAGTGTTGTGAATAATCGAAATGTTAACACTATGTGGGCAAACTTGCAAGAAAATCGGCGAATGGTACGTGAGGAGATAGCGGCATCAACTAACGTTTCGAAAACGTCGATATTTCGCATTCTGCGCAACAATTTACAGTTTCACCATGTTTGTTCCAGATGGGTCCCTCGTCAGCTTACTAAAGAACAAAAGCAAACAAGACTTACCCAATGTTGTGATTGGAAACAAATGCTTCAAAATTATCCGAATTTCCTAAAGGCTGTAATAAGAGGTGGTGAAACTTTAAGCACCGTTATGATCCCCTTACCAAGTCCGCAACACTGATTGGAAACACGCTGATTCTCCGCCTCCAAAAAAAATTTGACAAACCAAATCTGCTGGAAAGGTCATGATGAATATTTTCTTTCATCACAAAGGTGTTCACATCACGATAATTCTCGGCCGCATGTCGCTACATCCGTTCAATAATATCTTAGTAAATGCAATATTTAAATCATGCCACATACTCCTTACTATCCACATCTCGTACCATGTCATTTATTACTATTTCCAATATTAAAGAAAAATCTCCATTGCAGAACATTTAATGCAGATTGTAAAGTTATTTCAATAGTACAGGATTCTATGAACCATCTTACATCAAAATACTTCTTTACTTATTTTGAAAATTTTATTAAATAATATAACCATTTCATATCATCTGAAGGAAAATATTTTGAAAAAGAATGATGTATTTGTTTGCTGTAAATATCTTTCTCTCATTTTTGTGATTTTAATCTCAATTTTTATGGAACGACTTTTGTACAAATAAAATATTATCTTTCAACAATTATTTAAATGAATCTTCCGCATAATTTTTCTTGTTATTAATATTGATAATTTTATATATCGTAGAATGGTAGAAGTATGGTTTTGGGATATTTATGTAAAACTTAATATCAGGGATGCAAGTGCTGCGCCACAACTAGTCGATTTTCACCACTAAAGTTTAATATATTCATCTTCTTAATAAATTTCAGAAATTCTGTCATTAAATAAGGTGTGGAATACCATTGGAATACCATAAAAAATTAGTGGTAGCAATCAGCCATTTGTGGCGCAGCGCATGCAATTCTGATTGATATAGATCATAATTTATATTTTAGCATGAATCTAACCATCGTTTCCACTCTTAAAATTATGTTTTCTCTATTAAAAAAAACCTCTAGAATATGTCTGGTTTTAATTTAAATAATACAAAATTAATAAAATTTGGTAGCGTAATTATTACCTTATCAAATGTCTTTCTTTAAAATTTTCGAATCAATTAAAATCAATCAAATTGAAATTTGTGTTTCACAGATAGGAATGGTGCAGATTCAAAAGTCACATTATTCACTTTTTAAAGTTTTATTAGTTATTAGTTGGGTTTTTTAGTTATTCATATTACCGCGTTCGTCTTTTTAATGCGAACCAGACTCTAATAGTATTTTGGGCAATAATGAATATATTAACAATGAAAATCTCATTTTGATGTATAACTTGCATTATCCAACAACTGTTTTGCAGCAAAACTCACACTCTCCAATTCAACCAATCAGCTTGCATAGGATCATGGTATTGATGTTTTTAAACTTGCTCCACTAACCTCTAAATTTTTAAAAAGTTCAACATTCATTTCAGCGTTTTAATATTAATTGTTGCAATATTTATGTATTAAAGGTGTACATACAATGAAGGTACTAGTGAAACCGTCCACGAGACTTGGAAGGAAGAAGAAAAAGTGTCCTGAAGAGTGGAAGAGAAATACAAAAATCTAAAGAACGGAGCATACTTGTTAGAGGAGAATATACGTACAAATGTGACCTTGGACCATAGTCTCTAACAAAGCCAGAAAGGTTAATGTTGTAAATTAATTTATCAGTTATCACTAAATCAAATACAATAAAGCAGTAAAGAAGGATGACGTTAATAATTTGTTGAAGAAACACTATGATGATCAGTGGAAAGAAAATGAAGAAATTGTTTTTTTAGAAAAGCATTATTGATGAGGCAAGTTACTAATAACAGTGAAGATGAACCAACTTGTGAGCTAAAAACAGACGCTTTAACCCGTTGGGGACGAGCGGCACGTATACGTTCCGCATGAAGCGCTCAGAATCCTTGTTTTTCCTCACCAGTAAAATTTTACTGTAAAATTTGCCTCATTTAATCAGTGCATTTTCTCGATTCATGAAGAAACAAATTTCTGTTTTTAAAAAACGGTGACAAAAGATTAAAAATTTCGCAAAAGGCTCCCGTCCCGGAGGAGTTAATGTTTAACCCTAGAACTACAGGAAATTTTACTCAAGTTTTATAAAAACATTCTACACCAGAATTTTTACTTAAAACTATTTAATTTGTTTATTTAACTTATTATTGTCTGATTTATACATTTAGTTTGTTTTGAAGAAATTTCTGGTTTGAATAAATATTTTGAATGTACATGTCGGGTCCAATGGACCCGTCTGGTAGACGGAAGGTTAAAGAGGTAAGAAGTAGTATAAAAAATGTTCTACTAGTTTAATGGCAATGAACATGGTTCGTACGCTCCTTGAATTTTGCAGGCCAGAAAATTTTTTGGCACCAGTATTATCTTATAAAAAAACCTCTTCTTAAACGAAGGCGATACTTTGCGCGTGTAACCTAGATTTCTTTTTCTATAAAAAGATACTGGTAGAAATAATGCAGAATAATACCTGGAGAAATAATGCAGTGGTGGAAAATTGGCGCAGAGGCGGAGCCTATTGACACCAATAAATTATTGCAGTATTTTGTCTTTTATCTAATGATCAAACTTCTGAGTTTTTATTAAACTGAATAATACCATAAAATTTAGTGGTGTCAATAGGCTCCACCTCTGCGCCAAATTTCCACCACTGAATAATGGCATCCGTACGAACCATGATGAAGTTGTTGTGCCATGTCAAATAGCAAAATTTTTTCACAAATTATTTTTAACAATTTTTTTTTGCGTTTTGATTTTTGTTGTTTATTACCCTCGAAAATAGCATAATAAAAACTAATGTTCAGATTTTTTTTTATGTTTTTGTTGTTTTAAATTCATAACTATTTTGCTTTATAACTAACATTACTCATAAAAGTTTGCTGCAAAACTTATATTTTCCATATTTAAATTTAAATTCTAGCTGAACAATAGGACTATGTGCAAGTGATTGTTATGGCAAAAAATATATCACAAAAGACACGGGTACAATGTTGAGTGCGATCTGATACTAACAATTTCGCTGAAAACATCTGAGTCCTATGTTAAGAAGCTCAGGAAACTTGATATAAAGACCCAAAATGACCAAGTGCGTGTTTAGACGTTATTTCTTATTAATATTTAACATTTATAGCATTCTTTTTCCGGGTATAATTACATTTTGAACAATTCTATAGGATATTGTTTTAAAAAATGTATTTTTTAAATGAATTAATGCCCTTATTCATGATTTACTTTTACTTATGTATTACCTTATAATATATTGCTTTATAAACATACAGAGGTTAACTTCGGGCTTACACCGACTAGTATTGGTTTTGTTAGACCCAAGGTGGATGCGTTGGGACCTCTTGGGTTTTTAGCCGCAAAGCCTTGGAGATACCCACTTTTACCTGTTAACCCTCCGTCTACCAGACGGGTCCATTGGACCAGACAGGTACATACAAAATATTCATTCAAACCAGAAATTTCTTTAAAATAAACTAAGTATATAAACCAGACAAAAATAAGGTAAATAAATAAGTTAAATAGTTTTAAATAAAAATTCTGGTGTAGAACGTTTTATTAAAACTTGAATAAAATTCCCGGTAGATCTAGGGTTAAACCTAGGTTTACTTTCATTCTGGTATAGCAGTAAAATATACATCAAAATTATATTTCACGATTAATAATTAAATAAATTTTAAGGGGTGGTTACACTTTTATAATCCGGTATGTCATATTAATCCACTTTATGTAAACCAGAAAATAATGCAATTTCGTATTCATGAATTTTCGTTTTATGAGTTTAATACAATTTTTCATGCAAATTAGCAAACATACTTCAGTAACACATTATAATAATCATAACACATCCATGACGCATATAATTTATATATGTTTCAAATTAATTTCTCTTAGGGAATTTTTATGGGAATATATTAATGAACTATATGAAAATCTCTTTTATTTAATTCATCTTCTTTAATTTAATAATAGTACATTTAATTTTAATTGGATTTCGGAGATGTTGACGAATTGAACTTGACTGCAGCGCATTCTCTTACTGAGAATCGGGTTTAAGACATTTATTGTCTGTCATATGTTTTCGTTCATATTTTTAAAATATAACTTCTTCAGTACATATCGTATGAAAGTAAAAAAAAAAATTTAAATTTTTATACGAGGTTCTTACATTTACAAAATGCGTATCATCATTTTCTAATAAAATAAACTTGACTTATACAGGGATGCAAGCCCTGAGCCATAAATTCCTGATTTTCACCACTAAATTTTAACAGTATTCTTCGTGTTATTACATCTCAGAAATTCAGTTATAAAGTAAGTCAAGAAATACTATTAAAATTAGTGGAATCGGAAACAAGAGTAACAAGATTTTGATTTATTATATAGAGAAGCAAAATTCTTTTTGTTTCAAAATAGATACATTGTATGTAAGTATAGCACAATTGTATTTAACTGGTTATATCAATTTTTACCTTAATTAAAATGAGTAATGAAATAATTGGAAGTATTTATAAAAATTCGCTCTAATGCTCACATGAGTAACACTGGACGTTCCCTTATATACTATTTACTACCCACACAACACAAGGACATCATCAAGGAAGCCAGAAGATGTCACATGTAGGATGTTGTGACGTCCAGAGGACATCCTGAAATTTCTTTTAGACGTCCTAAAGACTCCTTCGGGCAGTCAAAATGTCCCACTTGTTGACATCTTCTGGGTGTCCGTACTAAGACATTTTAAGGATTTTTCAGGACATTATAAGGCAATTTTAGGATACATTTTGAACTTTTTTGACATACGAAGGATAAAAATAGGATATTTTCTGGAATAAATAGGATATTTTCTGGAATAAATAGGATGCCTCTTGGAATAAATAGGATAGTTTTAGGAACTTCTAGTATGTCTTTAGGATAACTACAACACTTTTATTTGAAAATTTATGACTTATAGAGGATAAAATAGGATATTTTCTATATTTACTAAAATGCCGTGAAAATTATCGGACCAAGGGAAAGTCTACAAAGAATTAAAAATCGCTGCTTCAAGTTCTTTGGAAGATGAATAGGGAGGATAATATTTCCGCTTTTACTTTTCAATGTTATTGCAACGAGAATTAAAACTTTTCACAGAATGTGAGCGTTTTTCTCGTGCGTGCAAAATGATGCGGGTAGTGCAAGGTTAAATACCTTACAAGATATTTAGGTATTCAGTAAGACTTTTAATATAAATTTACTGCTACCGTTAATATAAATTTACTGCTACTGTTAATATAAATTTACTGCTACCGTAATCAAATATTTTTTAACAGGATATGTGTTTGACAGAAGATAAGTTAGTTAAACTGTAAATAATATAGAAATTTCGAAAATTTACTTACATTGGATTTCAAAATTAGTAGGAAAGAATTCCTTAAATCCTGATAAAAATGAAACGTGCGAAGTGCAGGAGAAGTAAAATAATTTGAAAAGAAAAAAACGTGGTCTGTTTGAGAAGTGAAGCGGTAAAAGGCGACTGTCAAATAATGGCGGCCGGATAGCTAAAATTTGAGAAGTATTTCGCTTCTGGTACAAGTTCTGCGCAGGTGCACATGTTATTCGGTCCAGAAGATGTATTTCTGCGTTTTAAGGACAGTTCTTCCGAATTCTTCCTATGTATGACGTCCAGACGACATCAACTTTTGTCTTATCCAGGATATGGCAACTATAGGATCTGTAGTTCCATTTATAGGATGTCCTACGGAAGTCTTTGGTTGTGTGGGTATGCACCTAATGTTTTATTATTTTCGCTTTTATAATGCACATTACAATATAATATGCTTGCATACTGCATATTAAAAATTGCGTGTACTTACTTATACTTACATGTATTTATTGCATACTATTTTTAAACAGAAAGTTTTTCCTTATTTACTCGCATAAAAATATTATACATTTTGTTATGAAATGGTGCGATTAAAAATTCTGATATTTAAATAGAAAATAGAAATTTCCTACTTTACAGTAGCGGTGGCAAAGAATAAAATGTAAAATCAGAAACTGAAGAAACACTGTACAGTGTCTTAAACAAATTGAATGAAAATAAATCTTAACACATTCGCTGTCACTAAAAATTATATTTCCATCCCCAGAAGTCCGGTTACAAAAAAGTGTTTTAATGGTTAAAATGTTCCATATATTTTACTAATAAAACCAGAAAAACGATAAAACATATTATTTTCATGTTTAGTGCGGTTCATGCTCCTGGAACGTGCTTAAACACCCTCTCCATTCAACTTCCAAAGTCATACAAAAAACAGAGCATCTAACTTATTACAGAAGCGTCGCCGGCATACGAAGAGGTGCTGTTAAGTGAGTGGAAATCAATGGTATTTAACTGGTTATGCCAATGTTTTCTTAATTGTATTCCATAATGAAATTGGAAGTATTTATGAAAAATTACACTAATTGTCACAAGAGTATCGAATGGACGTTTCCATAAATTTATAAGAAAAATACATCAAATTTATTACAAATTTCCGAATTTTTAGATGTTTTTTGCTACATTCAGGTAGACTATGTATGTGTCCTAATTTTTAAGTGATTGAAGTTAAAGTTGAGTTACGTTTTTCTATATACATATGATTTCTTTGAAATTTTTCCAAATGGATGAAATATTTTGGAAAACCGGTAGTTGAACCGTCGGCTTTTGGCTTAAATTGCGAGCGCACTGCCTATTGAGCTAGCATTACCAACAAACGGTGGATGTAATTCACTCCCTTTGATATCCTTTTGGCAATAGTATTTGGTATGACATGTAGACAGCTCCATTTTATATACAGTAGGTAGTATGGTTTCATTTAATAATGGATGCGAAGATACACTATTATTTTTAAATCAATTAGTAAAGATATCACACGACTAGGAGTTTTTCTAATTGAATAGGAAAGTGTCCCGTCCGAGTGTCGTAATGAAGAACTTAGGTTTTAAATTGTCAGACAACCGGCAGCCACAACTCACTCGTACAGCCTTTTTTCTATAGTATCTGGTCTGCCATGGAGCCAGTTCAGCCGAATATACATTAAATAATGGAACTCTGTTTAACCCTTTTCGGGGAGGAGTAATTCTATTTGTAAAATGATTAAATGATGGACTGACTCCAGAATTTACAAATGTATTTATTAGAAAATAAGGACTTGTTACTTTTGCTGTACTTTATAAAAAGAAAATTTTAATTAAATATTATTGGTGCAAGTACTCTTAAAATTAGGTGTATTTTCTTGTAGACAACGCCCGCTAAAAAGTTAACTATGGATACGTACACACAGTTTATTTCTTTTAACCCTTTCAGGGGCAAAGTACATTATTAACTATTAAGTAGCATTATTTGAAAAATGATGAAATGAGTGAATGACACCAGAATTTACATCCTGATTTATTTCAAAATAAGAAAAGCTTTTATTCACGCACTTAATAAAAGAAGATTTTTCATTTCACTATTCTGGTGCCTGTGGGCATTTATGGTTTAAAATTAAATGGTCCAAAAAGGAACCACTGTCCTTGAAGGGGTTAACCCTTTCAATCTAAGTGATCCCACGGCGGGACCACCTAATTCAATTTCAAACGGTACCAAGAATATTTTAGCAAATTTTTCTTTTACAATGAATGTTTAGAAGATCTAGTTTTTATTTCTAAGAAGTTCGTTTGTAATTTCTGGTGTAAGTCAATCATTTCATCATTTAACGAACAGAATTGGTCTGTGCCGGAAAGGGCTAACTCACTCAAAATAACTGGTAAAGATATCGCACGATTTAGCATTTTTAAAACTTAGTGAAGAAGTGTCCAGTCAGGCAGTGTTGCCAGTGGTCTACTTTTTTTAAATTCAGATTTCTTGATTCGCACCACTTTATTGAAACGGTAAGATTTTCTTTGTTTTAGACTTAATTAATATTTCATCAAATAGGGCGCGCTTTACTATTTCAAAAAAGCGGTGCCAATCAAGAATCTGATTTTTAAAAAAGTAGCCCATCTGGAAACACTGCAGTCAGGTTTTCAAACCGGAAAAAAATTCGTTTAAATTTACAACTCTCCGAGTAATGAGCTACACGTACTGACAAGTTTGACACAATGTCCAAGGCGGACATTTTGAAAGATATAGAAATGCGAACACGGAAACATTTTAATCAGGGGGAACGCGCGCATAACCAGGGTATGAATGGTTTTTACTTTGTCACGAATAAAAACAAATAATAATCGTCACCTTACTTAATCAGAGCGAATTTTGCGATAAAAGAAGTTGCAGATTACTTTTAAAAATATAGTGGTGACAATTGTAAAACCGTACGTACTCCGAGTCTATCAGGCCAAAGCCGCCTCAAGACTACAAGCCAAACACAAGGTTTCGTGACGTCAGGACGCGGGGCTTAGATCAGCCGTGGAGAGCACATGCGTTATTAAAACATATTAATTATTTCCTCTATATTTCAACTTATTATCACAGCATATAGGAAAAAAATAAAAACTTATAGTTTAAAGACGCTAATTAAGTGCTTTTTAATCAATTTCGATCACTCGAAACAATAATAATAACGATAACACAAAAACAATATTTATGAAATAATACCACTGTGTCAATGAAAATGTGCATCAGAATTAAAGTTACATTAAAGAAAATTCGTTCGTTAATGAAAAGAAAATCCCAAGTATTAAATTTATTTTAGTAGACAGTTTCTATTATTTATTCTACTTTGAAATTTAGAAACAATATCAATTATCTATTTGGTTTATATTCAAAAACAAGACATTATACATTATTACATACATATATATATATGTAAATATAAATTTGTAGTTTAAACACATAAATCGAATTATTTTGCTTTCAGTTATTTCAAAATACATAAATAACAATAAGTGTGCCAATCAAAACCCACATTTAAAAATTAAATTAAAGTGGAAGAAAAGTGAATGTTAAATGAAAACAAATTCAAGTTGTGTTATATTTTTATTTTAATCGGGCTTGAAATTATACAATAAATATCCTATTAAATATTAAGTGATTTGAAATCTGCATATAATAAATAGTAAAATTAAAGTATACATGAAATTAAGTATTCTTATAAATAAATTTTCGTACAGTAAACTTTACTTATCAGAAATGGGTAATTTTCACATAAAATCCATTAAATTAAAAACCACAAAACTGTCATAATACTAAAACAACACAAGTTCATGAAACAGAAAATTATTATTTAGTTTTGTATTAGTTTGATATATTATGTAAGGTATAAGCAATAGATTTTTAAAAAGTGTATTGACATATGAAGCAAAAAAATAAAAGAAAGAAAGAAAAGACTTTCGTCAATTGGAATTAAAATATTCCTAATTTATGCTCATTTTGCTCGAATGTTTAGGTAATAGCTGATAAAAAAAAAACATCGAAAAACACAAAAACCTTCCACAAATATAAATATTTCATTTCCAAAATAATGTTGTGTGGGTTCTTAAATGTTTGTTCACATCTTTTAAGCTTAAAATAATCAATTTTTATGAGATGAAAAGTATTTCCTGATTAGATCTAAAAGTAAATTTATAATTATAGAATAATAATTTTATTTATTGTTACTTTTAATTAAACATTAAAATGTATAGGAAAACACATAGGATTTTTGCGAAGAAGGTGTGTGTGTGTGTGTGGGGGGGGGGGGGGGGGCAACTACTGTTTTGCATAAGGGTACTAATAACCCTTCCTCTAGTCTTGTAAATAAATTGTTTACATTTGTGGCAAAAATAGGGAGATTCAAAAACATTATCCCCATAGCTCTATTTACGCAGTACATAAGCATTTATAATTTAACACAAAATTATAAAAATAATTTTTATTAAGATAGCAAACGTTTAAGATTAAAAAACAACAATAAATTGATACATGTATATCGATCGGGGTTTGCTTTAAAAGAAGTAAACAACATAAAAATGCTATGTATTCACAGAGACTTTTATGAAAATTTCTGAACAAATTAGAAGGAGAGGATGGTGTGACAAAATACAAATTAAATGATATAAGTCTTGACACGATTTAGGGATGTTTGCCATTTTAAATTATTGGTCTATGTGGAACGAAACAGAATTACAATAATATAGTTTCGTTTTGAGACATGGTATTATTGATAGAATCGTACTAGGATTTGCTAGTTAATTTATTTCAAAGAAATTAAAAATAAAAGATTTTGAACACAAGAAATAAAAATTGTGCTGATAGCATATAAATATAATTTGAGAATAAAACTTACCTTGAAAAGAATGTGTTATCAGGCTGAGTAAAACACACGTGCACGTAAAATAGAAAGATACAAAATTCAAATGTTCGGGGCTGGCGCGTTGGCAGTTAGCCAGCCCCGGGCTGTGACGACACACGTGGGGGGATGAAGGGCGTGTCTGGCTTGTAGTCTTGAGGCGGCTTTGATCAGGCCCGGCGCGCGTTCTCCTGGTTAATGTCTCCCAGAAACATTTTCAATACAGTAAATTTTGTATAAGGCGTAATTCTGCTTGTACGGTAGAAAATTTTCACAATCCCGATCGATTCCGCGGAGACAGAATTTATAATGCTCCTCTGTCCCAAATTAGTTGCTACATTTGATTACATTTGTACTGATTATCGATACTGAAGATTTTTATTATTTGGTTTGAATATTTTTCACAGATTTCAGGGTGCTATGCTATCAATTACCAACATTTACTTGCCAAGCATTCTCTCCATCTCGCCTTAAATAAGTACGAAATTAGTTTAAAAATTCCAGAATTCGCACGCTTTTAAGCCACGCCCCATTTTGTAAGGATTCTTCTACCAGTAATCACATAAAACTACCTTCTAGGTAATGAATCGTTGATTATTTAAGGAGAAAATGATTTTTATGGTATACTGGTGCTAGAGTCCTTACAAAATGGTGTCGATATATTAAACTGCATCGGAAGTTATTTATGACTCCGCCCACTTAAAATGTAGCAACTAATTTGGGACGGTGGAAGTAATTTTTTAAAGACATATCAGGCCGATTTTGTTAGTTTGGTAAAGTGATTTAAAGTCATTTGTAATGTCAAATGTAACAGTCATGTTCAATCTATAACTTCACAAAATAGTTTTAAACTTTCAAACGAAGAAGAATGTAATTATTAAAAATTGAAATATTGTTTTATGTTATCAATTGGAAATTTCACTAAAAATTGCTTTTTATCATATGTGAGTTTAATTTATTAAAATTTATCGATCAAATATAATAAACTTGACCAAGTAAAAAGTTATACAGAAAAATATGCATTATATTTAAAAGTTTTTCATCCGCAGAAACATGAAATATGATAACTCCTATAAAAAAGAAATAAAGACAAATACATATTTGAACGGAGGCAGTTAGTTATCTTTAGTCAAAACAACAATATTTCGTAATAGCTTTTCATTATGGCTTTTCATACTAAAATATGTCATTATTGACAGTATGCAGCTATATCTGATCAGTTTCATTTTAAAAAATGTTCTACTGATATTTGTATTCTTTTTGATCATGTCCTGGTTAAATTTAATATAAAGTATGTTGCAGTGGCTATCGCATAAAGAAAATCGATTCTCGATTTATTTTTCAGAAAGACTGACATTAACTGTGGAATAAAATAACATTCCGATATGAGTAAATTATATATTCCTCAGTCGTTATTGATTTCTCAAAAACAAATACACAATACTCTATTCTTTTAAGTTCCACTCTCATTTTATAATTTTATTAACTAAAGTAGTGAAACGTTTTACCGTTGTGATTTAAGAAGTCGCAGTTATTTCTAGTTACCAGTAATTACCTACACTTTAACGAACAAATGTCGCTATATTCGCGAACATGAATTTCTATTGTCTAAATGTATCGTTTATAATTATATTATAGTTTTGTCATCACTTTTTTGACACTTGTTTTTCGTGTTAACAAATTACTGAAAATATCAGACTACACATTGCGAAATTTGCTGTGGAAAATTACTAGTGTCTAATTAAAAAACACGCATTTCGACAATAAAAATAGATTAATGTAAACATAGCGGCATTTGTTCGTTAAGTGTTAATATTGCTCAAATATTTTAATAAGTGTTTACAATAATTTTGTTTAGTATTTCTTCAAGTATGGTATTATAGCCTAACTGCTGTATATTCGGCATATAACACGCTCAAGTGTAATGCGCAACTGCATTTTTAGAATGCATTATCCGACTTTTGGGTATTTACAATGTATGACGCACACTCCCTTATTTGCAATGAAAATATAATGAATCGCAATACCCTCAAGGTGTTAGCCCCTTGAATGGCGGTGATACCGTGACGGCATCACATAATTTTAATCCCAAATTACCACATTGGCCCCAGAATTTTAGAATGAAAATATCACATTTTTTAAGTTCGCGAAAATATACTTTTACTTGTTTACAAATAAATTATCTTGTAAATACTGGTGTCATTTCAACATTTTACGAATACAAGTACCTTGCCCTTGAAAGGGTTAAACAGTTTCTTTATGTCAGAATCAGCAGTGCGGGAAATTATGTCAATCGGATTGGCGAAATTTTATCACATATTCAGTATCCGAATCATATCATGGGGACTGTCGTTTTTTAAGTATGTGGCGAGATTATAATTTCTCGAAAATTTCCGATTAACCCTCTCGCTGCGCAACCCGAGATTACCTCGGGCAACGCAAAAGTAGCAAAATTTATGCAACCCGAGCTTTCCTCAGGGATGCATTTTTTCCGTCTAATTAACCCTCCTTGATAATTCCCACGAGTTAGTTTCTATTGTAAATTTTGCCTTATTTAATCGGAGCAATTTACCGACTAAATTTGACAATTTTTTTTTTTGAAAAACCCGTGACAAAAGAATAAAAATTTTTAAAAGACACTCGTCGCGAAGGGGTTAAATTCGCAAATTTAGAAGCTATTTTGATAAAACAATTACGCAACGAAATGTTTAATAACAAAATTAATAGTATATAGCTCCATATAACCTGCCCACCTTTTCATTAAAACTTTTTCGAATAGAAATATTAGCTTTTATTATTATAGAAAGTCTGAGGTAAAATAAGACAATGGATAATGTTTGGAAAAGTCGCACTAAAAAAATCAGGGTTTGAAACTTTGGAACAATATAATCCATACCGGACTTTTAATTCAAATGGCGACAGTCGTCCATAATGGCCATTCATAAGCAATGTCAAACCAGTATAAGAAAAACCAGCAGTCTCTTCAAATTTAATATGTTTGATATATTTTTCTATCTCTTTAAAAGATATATATATTTCAATCGGTTGATATTTTTAGGAAGATATAAGTTACAGTTCGTCACGTGCATTAAAAATAAGATATTCAGATTTTAACCTCTTCTAACTGTATGAAGATGTCAGAAATATTATTATATAAAGTATAGATTTTTAAAGCTGCTTTGATCGAAAGAACTCAAACAAAGTGTCTAAAGTTGGATTTATTAATCAATGAGTGGTACATTAAAAAATATATCTAACGATTCCTGTAAGAAGACACAGAAAAGACATTTATATTTGGAATACCCGGTTGGACGGTATTTCTCGATTCACTTTGAGATAGTTTGGTGATTGGTAGTTTGATACGTTTCCCTTCACACGACCGTACATAATAAGTTTTTTGCATTCTTCTAGTAAAACAAACGTAACAATCCGACAGTATAAAATCAAGACTGTTTCTTGAAAAGTTAAGACTTTGTCAAATGAGGATCTTGGTGAACAATAACATTTAAATATATAAAAGATTTCACATACAATTTTTCTGGTTCAGGATTAAAAAATGTGACTTCTTTAATATTAGAACAACGGGGAATTTGAGTCAAGTTTTATAAAAATATTTCATACCAGAATTTTGATTTAAAACAGTTTTTCTTAATTATTTAACGTTTTTATTCTTCCGGCTCATGGTAGTTCCAGTGTTAAAAGACAATAGAGAAGTTAATCACGTCCTACCAACAGCATCGTAAATCATCGAAGGAAAAGTATGAGGGGTCCAATTGACTAGTACTAATGTATAATACTTAATGTAAATTTTTAATTTTCTTAGAAGAACGTCTACATGTAAAAATTGTAACAAACTTTAAAATTGTCAGTATTAGCACATAATTTTCATATTCCATTTGGATTCTGGTAAATTCAACTTCGAATTTGAAATGGGCTGCCATTCGGCCAAATAGTTTAGGAGCGATGCAGTTTTAAAGATTGGAATTCCTATTGTTAAATAAATTTTTAATCCTTACAAAACAATTTTCTAATTCAGGTAGCTTTTTAAAAAATAACTCCAAAATAACTTAGCGGAATAATCTGTAATTTTAGATAAGCACATTTAAAGCTTTTAGAAATGCATTTCTTTTAGAATATTCAGCAGCTCATACTATTTTTTCAAAAATAAATTTCCCATGATATTTTTTTTTGTTCACACTTTTTCTGTATCTTTTGAAAGTTGGAAGATACAGCCTATAATTCTTTTCTTACAAATATTATTCATTTTGGAAATAATTGACATTCAATAATAAAATGTACAACTACTTACCTTCCTTTTAACATAGTTAATTTTCGGAAGGACACAAAAAATGCGTTCATGTGCGAAATTTCTGTTTGAAAAGTTAATCCTAACTTACGTATTTGCTTTTTTTATTTTCATTTAATGCGTTAGGACCTTCAATTGCACCGGCAAATCATATTACCCAATACCACGAATCTTAATACCTATGTATGATTTAACCTGAAATCATAACCTGTATGATAATCAATGAACAGTTAAATAAGTGTAAACCATTATTTAAGGTTAGGATTAGGTTGTAGGTTTTGAATTTTTTTTAAAATTTATGTAACTTATTGATTAACTGTATGTAATTATACTCGTTAGGGTATGATTTATGTGTCCTGGAATTATGTTAGAGATTATAAAATGTGTCTTCAAACGTGTGCACTAATTCTATTATTCAATTCGCCTTTTATGTAATAAACTTTAAAGTGTTAAAATACAGTACACAAAAAAACGTTTACCGAGTACCCGCTAGTGCTACGAGGCAAAAAAAAAATATGAATACGAATGCGATAAAAAATGTGTTTTTAATCATATAAGGAGGGTGGGAGATGACAGGATATTGGAATTTATAGAAATGCTGTTTACTTGACTTTTTCGTTATCCTGGTCTGGTTTTCATACCAATATTTTAGAAGAAACTTTTTCGTGGTAGGTTTCTACAAAATATGCGAGATAGATCTAAAATGAAGAATAATGTTTTTAAAAAATTGGTATTGAAAATACAGCCCGAGTCGGAGCCCTGGTAATTTCGCCTCCGTTTCCGCCGCATTAAACCCGACAGTTGAGATCTGAAGTAGACGTAAAAATTTCCTTGACAGCAAAGTAACATGGAATGAGTTTGATTTATGTAAAATATACATTCAGTTTGTAAACATGATCCACGTTTCAAAGTATTAAATATTGAATTTTATTTCTTAGAAAGTTATTTATAAAATTACATACATATTTATACAGCGTTTTCTGAAAATAACATCTATCATGATTTTAGCCATCTCTGACAAACCCTCTTTCACTTTCTTTTAGAAGAACTAAAAGGCAGAACATGGGAGAAATAACAGACATTTCGTCAAATATGAATGTAATTACGCCACGAATTCTTCTGGAACTTCATAGATGTGAAGAAGATATTCCATCTCATATATTTTAGTGAAGATTTAGTTACATTGACGATTAAGAAACCGTCAGCAAATTGAATATAACCCTCTAAAATAAAATTCTCCAATTCATCTGTAGCTGTAGCTAATAACTATGAAGGTTCTGTACTACGTTTGTGTTCGTAATGTAAGAACATCCATTATATTCATGGAGATATCAAAGTCTTTTTTTAATTAAAAACAATTGCGTATGTTTATAGTGGTTTATTGTGTCGTCGGGTCCGCTGGGGGGAGTGTTTGTGATTTTCTTTGTGCATTTGATTCATGCATTACGACACTCTGGCAGAAACCCACCACCACTACTGCAACAGTTTGCAGCGAATAGTATTTACTCTGAAACATTGCTGTGCTTTTATAAAATGCCCACTGACGATGAAGCCAGAGCTTTTTCGTTTTGTTGTTCTTGTTTTGGTTGTATCGGTTGACTTTTCATTGATGTTTTGTTGTTTATTCTCAGTTTAATTACTACGTTTAATTCAGCGAAATTCTGGGTTTGCCAAATACATTTTAAACATAATGCGCTATATATATATAGCTCTAACAAAAGTAAATGATTTATGAAATCCATGAAAAAGAGGGTGCAAAGCAACAATAGAAATCAATGAATATTTATAACTAAAAAAACAAACAAAAAACTCCCTGCTCTTCAGAAAGTGGGAGGAGTTAAAAAACAGGTACCAAAAAATAGAAATTGAATCTTCACAGGTTTCGCAAGATATGGCCATCCACTATAGTCCAAAAGTGTAAAAAAAATATTTCAAATAAACTTAACGAATCAAAACTGCTTTAAAAACATAAACAACCAACCAATTCAAAATCAATAGAACTAATTTTAAAATATAAACAAATTAAAAATTCTTGTATAACTGAATCATTAAGTAATTAAAACCATTGAACATGTGAGGAGGCCATACCCCCACCTTGACCCGTGAAGACTTGAAAAAACTTGATACCTTTAAAATATCCACTACACTCCACATCTCTCCAACAGCAGGTGTTGCAAGTAGGGCCATAATCCAAGTTAGACCACCGTCATCTAGACTTGCCTTTCCGTTATCTTCATAAACATAAATTTTATTCCATGTCACCTCAGTTCCAACTTGACATTCATCAAAATGTAGACGTTCTGACAAAGACTTTAATCCACACTTTTCATGTATTCAAGCAGTTCCATCGGCATACATTACGGTGTTTGGCCGCTTAGCTGTTGCCACTTCAAAAAACTCTTTTCAAGCTGATTTACATAATGCAGGGCTCGCAGTGTTCCTAAAATTTTCACACTTTGCTACCAGTATTTTAAATAAAAATTCTTCGTGGTAGATTCCTTTAACATCTATAAACAGAATTATACAATAAAGATTATCGTTTTAAAGTAGTGGTAGAAAAGTGCGAAAATTTTAGGAACACTGCGAGCCCTGATAATGAAAAAAAATGATATAGAAATAAAGTATTATAAAAAAAGTTAGCAGTAAATTTATAAATCTGTGAACTCAAAAATTCTTCGCTGCTGCATATCCTATAAAATGTATTAACTTGCCCCAAAATAATGTTGAATGTTATATATATATATATATATATATATATATAGAATGCGGCAGATGTTTGAGAACACACAATATAGAGGAAATACCACACTGCACATTATGGTTACCAATCTTTATCTGTTACACATAAACGTGTCAAAACCTAGACTAAATGAGGAAATGTAAAAGTATGCCATCATTGTCTAATTGGCTGATGAAGACTCCAAATTACAGATTGCTGCATTCTTGAAACTCGCCCCGTCATTTGTCGTTAATGTAACGAGCAAACTAAAGGCATACATGCAATGTTGATACATGCAATGAGATTGTTGATAATATTCTATTGTCAAGATGCCGGAATTCATCATTCGTGCCAATGAAAATCCTAGGGAATTGATGAGGGCACTCGCTAGGGAGCTGCAGGTTGATGAGGCTACCATCAGATGCGCGATTCGTCAGGACCTTCGTTAGAGGTCGTACGTGAGGAGGAGAGGATTTCTTGTCCAAGAGAGTCAGGGATAACCGCCTGACCAAAGCCAAACGGCTCCTTAACAAACTGAAACGTGAAGAGGAGTCAGAAATGCTGTTGTTTTTCTTAGATGAGAAAAACGTTGTCCATGTCCAGGAAGTGAACCGCAAAAATATCGGTGGAGCTTAAAACCTCCGAAGAGATGCTGATCGTCATGCATAAGAAATTTCAACCTCATTGATGATTCTGAGGGTTCGTGAACAGTGAAGACGACCTGATGCCTCCATATGTCTTTTTTCAAGGTGCCAGACTTAACGCCGTTTTTTATACCGAGGTGTTAAAGCTATGGATTACATTTGTTACACGCGTAAGGCCGAACGTTTTTCAACGAGACTCTGCACAGCACACAAAACCGAATAATAAATGGCTAAAAACTTTCATGAACATGTCATCCTCAACTTGGTACCACCCTTCAGCTCTCCAGGTATTAATCCGGAGTGCTATTATGTATGTAGCGGGTTTAAAGAGACTCTAATAGATATCCACACAACACTGTTGCGGAGCTCAGGGCATCCGTTTTATTCAATGGCAAATGTTCCCAATACACATATAATTAGTGTCTGCAGTTGGGTTCGACAGCATGTAGAGGTTGTTGTTGCGACTGATCGTGTTTTGAGAATATTGTCCCATCCATTATGTATGTGGTCATCTGTACGTTAAGTTAAAAGTAAAAAAAAATGCTCCATCTCTAGTGGCTATTTAGATTTAAATGTAGGCGTTTTTTTGTTCTCAATTTCCTGCCGCACCATGTATATATATATGTTAACCCGATTTCAGGCCAAGCTAGATTGGCCTATACCAAACTAGTTCATCCTATCGGGCATCGGATAAACTAGTTTTTCCTAGGCCAAACTAGTTTATCCTAACGCCCATAGGATAAGCTATTTTTTCCTAGACCGAACTAGTTTATCCTGATGCCCAAAGGATAAACTAGTTTTTCTTAGGCCAAACTAGTTTAGCCTGCTATTCATTGGTCTGAACTAGTTTATCCTAGGCCAATTCAATTTAGCATGCTTTTATTGATCCCAAACACAGTTTCGGCGCGTACCTTTTAGTTTATTTTAGGCCAATTTAATTTGGCGTGCTTTAATTGATGCCAACCAGTGTTGATCATGCTCACGAAAAAAAGAAAAAAAGGAATTAATTCAAACTCAAATTCAATTTCTCAAAAATGAGTTAAGTTTACGCTGAAATTCAAAAAATTTCAAGCAAATCTATGGAACACATCTATGGAAGTGAGCGAAGAGCACTAAAAACTGATTTTTTAATTTTTAAATTTTTAATATAATAGAAGTTTAACGTGCAAATTTACAAAATTTTGTGAGCTAATCTTTCGGGTATTCGATGTAAGGATCTTTACGGGCCCAACCAATTTTCCTTCCCGACACTCGGTCCGGGCTTGGTTTGAAGATTACTTTTTTTGAGAGGTTCGAACCGAGATGGACCGGGTCTCAATTTTCTTCCGGATTAAATCGGGACTGGACTGCATTCTTCTTTAGGTCTGCATCTGCAGAAAATTTCAGTCATTATTATATATATATATATCATCATTATATATATAATTCATTATTATAGGCTAATTCCATACGTACTTGTAGTGTAAGTCACAGGCTGCGATTTTTGGCTACCAGTATTTTAAAACGGAAAATGTCACTTGGTTTATCGGAGATATCTCATTCATTGAATAAGGCAAGAAAACCTTTCGAAAATAACGGTGGCCAACGAGGATTTCAGTTATCCGCTATGTGACTTACACTACCAAAACCCATGGAATTAGCCATTATATATATATATATATATTAATGTTTTAAGATGAGTAGATGAATTTTTAGGTATAAAATTATTTTACGGTAAAACCGGAGAAAAATAACCTGCCTAAGAAGGAATTCCGTCTTTTGTTTAACAGAAAAAAATATGTTGATCTATGTAAAATGGGGATATTAGGTACTTGTAAAAAGAATATAATGCATTTGAAACAGACGAGGAACATTCTAATAAGGGAACCTGTATAACAATTGAATAACAGATTTTTATTCTTTCCTATGAGATTCGTGTTATAAGATTTTATTTTATAGAATTTTTTTAATTTTTAAATCTCCAAGTCATAGAATGTGGATTAACGATATTAATGACTAGCATATGGCCCCGTCAAAAATGACAGGAAAGTGTTATTGTAAGTTTACAACATTAAGTCAGACTCAATTAAACAGGTGATTGATATACATGATTATTCAGATAGTGGCAAGTCCTCAAAAGCATTAAAAAAAAATAGTGTTTGTAAAAGTCAACCTTCAAATGAAGAAAATATGAACCACCTCATGCGGGGGGGGGGGGGAGGAGCTTTTTCCAACAACCCTATGGCAGAATTCTCATTTTTTCTGCACATCTTTGATGAAATTCGTGTTTTTTTCGCAGCCTTTTGACGAAATGAGTGTTTTTATCGGGATTTGTTGAAAAATTTGCTTTTTTTCTGCGCCCTTTTGACGAATTACACCTCTCGCATTTCTTTGACAAAATTCAGGGAAGAGTGCCACTTGGCAAAAAAAAATTGTTCAAAATCTTGCCAAAAATCTTTTCAAGATGGCAGAAAAACATCATTTTTAAATCTTTGTTATTTATAAATCAATGATTTTGCCCAAAAAATAGAAAATGTTGTAAAAACATGGATTTATAAATAACAAAGATTTAAAACCGAAGTTTTTCCGCCATCTTGAAAAATTTGTTACGAATGCCGGTAAAATCTTGCTCACAACTACCAAAAAACTTACTAATATAAAATAAAAAGATAAATATAAATAAATACCAATAAATGAGACGGCGATTCAGGAAAAAGGGGAGTTTCATACAGAAAAAAATATATATAAAAAAAACTAAAAATACTTACACAAAAAACAAACAATCAGTTAAAATTTACAAACAAAAAAAAAATCAATAATTTAATGTTTATGGTGAAATTCTCGTTTTTTCTGCACATCTCTGATGAAATTCATGTTTTTTTCGCAGCCTTTTAAAAAAAATGACTGTTTTTACCACAATCCTTTCACGAAATGAGTGTTTTTATCGGGATTTGTTGCAAAATTCACGTTTTTCCTGCGCCTTTTTGATGAATTACACCTCTCACGTTTCTTTGACAAAATTCAGCAGAGTTTCGCATCCTGTGCCGCTTGACGAAAAAAATTGTGCCAAAAATCTTTTCAAGGTGACGAAAAACTTAATTTTTAAATCTTTATGTTATTTATAAATCAATGATTTGCACAAAAAAATAGAAAATGATGTAAAAACATGGATTTATAAGTAACATAAAGATTTAAAAACGAAGTTTTACTGCCATCTTGAAAAATTTGTTACGAATGCAGGTAAAATCTCGCTCACAACTGCCAAAAAATTTATGAAACATAAAATAAAAGTAAAAGGATAAATATAAAGAAATACCAATAAATGAGACGGCGATTCATAAAAAAAAGGGGGAGTTTCATACAAAAAAAATTTCAAATATTTACATAAAAAAGAAACAATCAATTAAAATAATAAAAAAAAATCAATAATTTAATGTTTAGAAAAAAGGATCCTAGTCAGGGTCTAAAACATCGTCAAGGTATGGTACTTCTCTTCTAACTGAATTAAATTTAAATTTTGATGGATGTTTGGTAATACACCCTCGATGTTTTCAGACTCTGAATTTTTTCGGCAACCGTTGGCTGAATCGTCTGTCTCTAAAACGGTAAACAATGTAAAAATCGATATATTCACCAATAAAGGGTGCATTTTAAACAGCTAATGCAAAAATCCTAAAAAAAAAAAATAAATAAATAAACAGCAGAGCAAGCGAGACGCACCTTACAATCAAAATACGTTGACAGAAGCACAGGTGCATCCGAATGTATGCAGCAAATTAGTTACGTAACAGAAAATTTAGCCGACTAACGGTTCACCTGATACTGATGAACCAATAAGCTTCAACATCAACCGATTTCAAAATTTACATTTTTTTTAGGTTCTTATGTTGAAACTTACACTTTTGCAACCTTTCGATGAAAATCTCGTTTTCTCTGTGATCCTCTAATCAAAATACATTTTTTCTGTGATTATTTGACGAAATTCACGTTTTTCGCGATACTTTGATCAAATAATGCATTTTTTCTGCAGTCATCTGATGAAATTCATGTTTTTTCCACGATTATTTGGCGACATTCACATATTCCATGATCCTTAGACGAAACATGCATACTAAAGGATCCTTTGGGAAAAATTGTGCTTTTTTCTGCGATCCTTTGATGGAATTCATATTCGTTTGATGACACCACCCTTTTTCTACGATATTTTGATGATTTTTGCAATCCTTCGGGGAAAGCAGACAGATGATAGTTGCAAGCTCCTGGCTATATGTTTTTTTCATCCTGTTTGTTTCTATACATGGACTAAATGCACAGGTCATGGGAAAGGATTAGAAATAAACTCAAATTGCAGTTGCTTGTACTCGCATTTTTATTTTGTCAAATTCTGCTACCCCCCCCCCCTCTTCTCGTCCTAAAAATGTCAACAAATTTTAATACTGATTTGCATCAATCCCAGTGATGATAAATTGTGCCGAAAAAATGGAATTCCCTGTTTTCGCTGGAAAGTGGCATGTCTGTAAATGCTTTTAAAAATATATGCATAGTTGAAAAAAAAAAAAAAGCTGTTGCATTTTTCAAACAGCAAAAATAATTCACAGAAATATATTAAATTCAGCTTAAAAAATGCATCATAGGTGAAATAAGAAACTTAAAAATAAAACAAAAAACATATGGCATTTCTTTAAAAAATCAGATGTTTATTTTTTAATTTTAGATGAAACTTTAAAATTTGATTCATATATTTGGCCAAAACTAAAACACCATTATGTGCATCATTGAAAGTAATACACATACAAAAAGCTATGTTTTTTAACGGTACAAAAATTTAGTAAAATTAAAAAAAAATGTAATTTTGATTTTTAAATCTTTATTATAATGAAATGTTCCTGTGAGTGATAAACACTTTATGAACATGAACTTAAAATATGCATAGTTTAGATAAAAAATAAACAAAAAATTGTGCATATGGGTGTTTAATTCTGTTCGGTGTAAACTCAGCTGAGTTTATCAGGCAAACTGAGAAATCCGTTGATTGCCGCGATCGCGCAATTCTTTTCCTGGTCAATTGGCGCCTTCTTTCCGAAAGTCCATAATAAAAATTAAAAAAACTTTTAAAACATTCAAAAATAAATACTGACAGATGAAAGCGAGTAGTGGCGAAAAATCAGCACGTTTATCCCTCTGTTGTTTTTCCTAAAGAAACAGCGTTTCACTGTTGCCACTACAGAAGAGTGAAATATATGAATCATTGATATGAATCAATATTCATATGAATGATTCATATGAATAATGATGAATAATCATTAAATAATGTTTTTAAAAATATTTATTCAATAAATTACGTAATATTTCATATGTATGTCGTAAACTGACTGCTTGTAAATGTAAACAGTCGTAAATAAAATTGCTGCTTATAAATGTAAACGCATTGAAAAACGCATTTCAAAAAATGAAAAACGCATTTCAAAAAACTTAAAGGCTTTAATATGCTTTAAAAAATATATTTAAAGCAGAATCAGATGTTAGCCGTATTTTTTTTTTTTTTTTTTTTTTTTTTTTTTTTTTTTGATGAATCGTCAAAGAGTCATTCATTTGTTTCTTAATTTGCTGGAATTTCAATCTGAATGGCAACAGTATCGTTTGTTTAGATTTGATTTCTAATAGCTTAATTTTAATTTAGAACTTAATATATTATAAATGGATATGATACACATGTTTTATATGAAAATATGCTGAACAGACATGATTTTAAGCAGAAAAAATTATCATTTAGCTGTCATATGTTAAGATATGTTTTTTATTAAGCCTAACATGACGTTTAGCTACGGTCGTTTCGCAGACCAGAGTGGTTCGCACCGGCATCGTTCCGTCGGTCACGTGCACTCAGCTTTTATAATAAGTAGATACTATTGTAAACTATATTGATTTTTTAATGAATCTCTATTTGTATGTAAATATCTGAATAATTACTTGGAGACTCGGAAAATCTGAAAAAAAATTATATAGGAAAACATTCTAAGACGAAATCAGGAGAAAAAAACATCGTTATAGTTAAGTTCCTTTTTTAGCAGGTCCGTCGTCTCCAGCAAATGTATCATTTTTTTGCCAAACGAATTATTATATCCAATTTGAATCGATTAAAAAAAATTCGTTTAAAACAGGATTTCGTCATACACAGATTTTTCTAATAGGTTTAACAGTACTGGATCCCCATCTGTATAAATGTACTATACTTTAAAGAGAACTTTAATTTGGGAATATTGGTAGAATTAAAATATATGTATTCCAGGCCAAACTGGGACCGAGATTTTTGAAAATTCCAGATTTCTGAACGAATATCAAATGTACTTCTGATATTTTTAGTGGTGCATTTATTAATAATTAATTCAAAGCCAAATGATGCTTATGGGAAAAAAAATCTAAAACAAAAATCAATGTTTTTTTTATATATTTTTTCTTCTCGCATAAATATCTTTTGTCTTTGAATTACTTATGAATAAATGCACCAGTAAGAATATCAGAAGTACATTTGATATTCTTTCAGAAATCCGGTGAATTCCTGGTCCCGACGATGCCGGATTTTTGAGGTTATACTATAATTATTAATCATTCCTCTAAATTCTTCCTCTCCTAAATTTTATGTTAACCTCTCATCCCATTCTTTGGTGTTCCGGCACCCAATTTGTGATATGGAAGACATATTGTAACTATCGGCAGCGGTGAAATAGGGACGATAGGGGGACAGTATCCCACTCCCTACGGAATAAAATATATTATACAGGGGTGACGGCAATACAACTTTGCACAAGATTGGTGCAGGGGCAGTAGTTGGGTCAATAAAAGCACGTCAAATTCCATTGGCCTAGGATAAACTAGATCGGCCTAGGATAAACTAGACGGTTGTCGCCGAGGCGGTCTTTGGGATCAAGAAAATCACGCCAAATTGAATTGGCCTAGGATAAACTAGTTCGGATCAATGAACAGCAGGCTAAACTAGTTTATACTATGAGTGTTAGGCCAAACTAGTTTGGACTAGCATAAGCTAGTTTATCCTGCGGGCATCAGGATAAACTAGTTTGGCCTAGGAAAAAATAGTTTATCCTATGGGCGTTTGGATAAATTAGTTTGGCCTAGGAAAAACTTGTTTATCCTATGCGCGTTAGGATAAAGTAGTTGGGCCTAGGCCAATCTGGTTTGGACTAAAGTCGCTTTTGGCCGGTAACATATGTATATATATATATATATATTAAACCATGAAACACACTAGGAAATCTGTACGCCTTATTATACATTTTGCAATAAAAACTGAAATTTAAAAGTAGTCATATAAATCATTATCACATTTACGAATTTAATAGCATTAGCCTATACAATGCAATCTCTTTGACATGGGAACTTTAATTCTATTGAATTTGTGCACATTTTTATGCTGATTTTGATAATACAATGTATATAACATATATGTATAATTATTTCCTTAACTCATAACTTGATTATAATAATAAACTTTTGCAAAAACATGTTCACTATATAAGTTTCTATTTTTGTTTGTTTCAAACAAAATTTGGTAAAAAAAAAGTTAAACACAAGGCATAAAAACGCTTTTTTACTATATAAACATGAGTAAGATTTCAACACTAAAAATACCATATTATGTACTGTTTTAAACAGTCGCACCAGAAAAATACTATGAAATATTTTTATAAGATTTACTAGTGCTTCTACTTAAACATCGTGCAGCAAAAATATTTTATTAATTTGAATAGCCAGATATTCATTCTCGTCACCTTGTGTCGTACTTGTTTATAAGTTAAATCTTCATTATATGTTTACTTTTCGACTACTTTATTCACAGTTATCGGAATAAACATTCAATTAAATCCCTTTTTAACAGAACCATTTAAAAAGCATATTATAAAATACATTTAACATATCAATTGTCGTCAATGTGGATTTAAACAAGAACTATATCATCATATTTATTTTACTTATTCATGTTCCAGGAATGTTATTCGCTATGCAAAGCACAAATATTTTTTTTAAATGATAATTTCTATTTCAAACATATTTGTTCATTTTCTATGCCGTTGAAAGATATAGATATAGAGTGGAATGTTTCAGCTCTCAAAATTCTATACTTATATTGTAAGGTCATTATATTTATATATTTTCCTAGTCTAGAAATTAATAAAACTACCTTATTTTTAAAATATGATTTAAGTTTGTAATACAATTATCTTACAAAATCTTTATAAATCCAAATTTATATTATTCCAATAGCAAAAATATTTCGAAAATTTGTTTAATAACTTTACAGATCGTTTTACAGATTTAAAAAGCTACAGTAAAATATTTCTTAATAACATTTAAATACATTTAATGAGATAAAATTTAAAAAAGCGCAAGGCATCTCGTAAGAACTTTTCTCTACTTCATCACACGCGACAAGACAGGCGTCAACCACGAGCAAGGCTCAAAGTTGCAGAACCTTTTTTGTGCCTGACGAAGAAACACATAGTTCCTTGCAAATTGCGTATTTCTTAATTTTTTTCGACTTATTAAGAGATTTTTTTCTTAATTTGTGCTTTCACCCTTTGTATCCCAATTTATGAACTCATGAAAATTTCATCTTCTAAAGTGTTTTTCTTGAACTTTTGAAACTATATTACAAGATTTACACAACAATTTAATAAATTTTAGAAGGACTTTGTCAATTAAAATTAAATAAATAAATTTGAATTTATAGAGATTTTCTGCAATATTTATAACTCCATTCAAATCTTTTATTTTTAGTATTTTATAGAATTGGGATTTGTAAAAATATAATGCTCTTACAATAAAAATATATAAATATTTCCGAACTGAAACTTTCCCCCTTAATCTTTCAATGTCAAGAAATCCGAGAAGATGCAAATGAAGAAGAAGTCATACTTTCATCCTTTTAAAAATGTTCTTGTTTATGCAACCCATAAAGCTTTTGGAACAAGATAAATTAATTTATCTATAACTCATTTTATACTTTATTGCTACAAACCGATGTAATAAGTGAATTTTATAACACGTTATTTTAATGATATTTTAAAGAACCGTCGGGGCATAAAGGGTTAACAGAATCAAGAAAAATATAGTAGAAATTTTCATTAAATCAAAATTCGTTATATAAACTTTTAAATGATTTTGAGATGGAAGACAAATATGGTTATTTGGGATATTAAGAATATATCTTGTGAAACGACATATTACATCTCAAAAATACTAAACAATTTTGTCTAGTATATATGTTTTTCAGGGTAGACAAATTACAGAATTTCATAAAAAATGCATTATGATAATTCTTTTTTATATTCGTTTTCTAAACAAGAACATAAAGAAAAATACATATAATAATTATGCGTACAATACATAATAGCGTTTTGTTTACTGAAACATTTTACCAAACACCCATAAGACGCAATATAACAAATGTTTACTAACGATGTTTTGCAATGATAAGTCTTCTTTCATTACTGTATGAAGAAAAACAATATTAACTGTTAATAGGTGTGTTTATCTTTAAAATTTATCTAACTTATACTGCTTTTAATTTTAACAGATTAGTGTGCTAGCACCAATGGGAAATTTAGCATCACTTAATGATAAAAAATCATTAAACATCACTTAAGTCTCTTAATCAAACTCTGAAACAATGACGGAAAATATATTCTTCGATTTAGATTCTTCTATTTACTGCTTGTTGTTTAATGGTGCTTATTATCATAAGCAGCTTATGCTAAAGTAAGTTTACTTAATGCATTTTTATGTATTAAGAAACAGGAGATTTGATCAGTCTCTTTAAGATGATGCAATTACAAAATACAACATATTACTTAACGTAAACGAAACTTTTCTTTTTAGAACGTGAAAAACATAGCTGCCAACTTGTACGGATTTTTGCTACCACTAAAATATAATAGAAAATTTTGCCTAATTCAATCGTCGAATTGCTGTGAATTTTGATAATTAAATAAGGCAGAAATTTCTGTTAAATTTTAGTGGTAGCAAAAATCCGTACAAGTTGGCAGCTATGGAAAAATATGAATTACGAAAATTATAAAATGCATTAAAATTTGTTTTATCTAATGCATAGCTGTCAATTGCTACGATATTTCGCCAAAAGTAATGCTGAAGTAAAATTTCTGCTTTTTCTGATTGCATAAATGTGTGATTAAACAGGCTGATTATTATTTTTTACGGAACAACTAGTGATGAAATACAGTAGAACCTCAATCCATCGTTTTTCAAGGGGTGCGTGAAAAAAAAAAACGATGAATGCGGGAAAACGATAAATGCGGGTTAACGTCAAAACACGAAAAAAAAAAAATTATGCATTACTAATTCATGCAATGTATACAGTATACTAATAAATACTAATTTCTTACTTACCAAACTGTAAAAGAAATAAATCGAAGTTGTAGAAAATTGATATTTATTTTAAAATAATCAGTAATTTTATGTGTGGCTTTTCGGTCATTTTTAAAATTAAGCAACAGATTTTCAAGATGTACAACATTTTTCTGGTCATTTTGTGTGATTTCATGTGCATATATAAAAGTTCGTACAGCTTCAAATGCCTTAATTGCATCTTGGCACTGGTGCAGGCTCAGCTTCATCGGCATGAACATTATCCTCTGCTTTTTCGCCATTATTTTTATTCTCGTCTGTTGAGCATTCCTCATCAATATTTCACACAAAACCGCATTTCACGAAACAATTCTGGATTGCTGAAGAGGTTACTTCATGCCATGCTGGAAGTACAAAATGAATATCCTGCAGAAGATCTATTTTTGGAATAGGTTCTTTTGCTTGTTCCATGAAACATAAAGCAGAGTTGCCAAGTCTCCGGCTTTTTGCACACCACTATTATCTTAGAGAAAATGCTGTTCTTTTAAATCGCTTAAATGTTTCAATTACATAAAAGAACATTTTCTGTATTAAAATACTGGTATCCAAAAGCCGGAGACTTGGCAGCTCTGATTAAGATCTTTTCAATAGCTCTCTCCTGCAAAATTGCTTAAAACAGTTGATTATCCCGGCACCAATAAGTTGTACGACAGATGTACAATTAGCTGGGAAAAGATGACTTCCATTTTTCAAAGACGACGTATCTGGTGAATGAGCTGAACAATTGTCAATAAATAGAATGATTTTCTTTTTTTTGGGGCGCCGATTGATCTATCAAAGTTATGAAGAAATTTTGTGAAAATTTCATTTTTCACCCATGCTTTGGCATTCAAACTGTAGTCTACTAGCAGTTTCTTTACATTCATGAAGCATCGAGGTCTAGGAGATTTACCAATAACGGGGGTACTTGTTTATCAGAACCGTTCTTATTTGTGCATAGTAGCACTGTAAATCTCACTTTGGAATGTTTATCACCATGACAAAACTCTCCTTTGAATTCTAGCGTTCTCTCTGACAAGCATTTATAAAAGAGGCCTGTTTCTTCTGCATTATAGAGGTCACAATCCTTGTAGCTTTCTAGTAACTTCGGAAGTTTTTAGAACCACATTTCTATGGCATCAGTATTTACTACTGAAGTACTTTTGCCACATAATTTCCTGGATACCAATTCATGGCGAATTTCAAAACGCGAAATCCACCCATTTGATGCAGAAAAGTATCCATGTCATATGAGGCAGCTATTTCAAGTGCCTTCTTTCGAAGAATATTCCCATCCAGAGGAATATTTGAGGCACGAGCCTACTCGTATCAAGCGAAGAGAAGTCTTTCCAACTCACTAAGTAGGCATTTTGCTAGTTTCTCTTTTTTGCAGAAGTTTCATACTTATTAGCTTGCTCTAATTTTTCTTTTTCGAAATTATCGAATTCAGGGTTGACGGCGGTATATCTAAATGTTTAGCGATGTTAATTTTTTCTCAATAGGATTCTTTTCATCACATCTATTATGTGAAGCTTTTCTTCCAAGGTTCGGATTTGCTTTGCCATTCTTAAAACTCTCAGAACGCATTAAATTTAAAGCTCACACTTTTGAAATAAAAAAAAGGTGCACTGCACACAACAGATTAGACAGAATTGTGAAAAAAGGTGGCAGTCGGCCGAGGTTAATCCATCCATCCTCCCCCTTACACAGAATAGAATAACCCGTTCTCCAAACCTGAACACCTATGTCATTCAGTTATTTACACGTACATACATGTCACAATATCAGATATAATTCCTGTCCCCCCCCCCCCTAAAACAGCACAAATGAGTTATTTTAGCATAAAAGAAGTAATTGCAGTTTGTATGTCATATGCATCCGCTTGACCTCCAATTTCATTTCGGTGAGGAGAAAAATTTTACAACGATGAATGCGGGAAAACGACTTTTCGAAGAACGATGCATGCGGTTTCGTTAACATTATTTAAATATAATTTGTGCAGGGGCCATAGAAATAAAACGATCAAAGCGGGAAAACGATGGATGCGGGAACGATATATCGGGGTTTGACTGTACCGTAGAATTTGACAGATAAACTAATTTGAAAGTATAGTTAAATACTAATGAAATTTTTGAAGAAAATATTAATTTTATAAATTTCTATTTAATATTGCATGAAAAATATGACATACAGTTACCAGTTCATAATTTAAAATCTTACTAAGTAATTACAGACTTGTGCAAGTTTTTTTTTTTCTTTATGTTAGTCCTATTAAAATATTTTGTAGAATAATTTTTAATAGGAATAATTCCAGCGCTTTATGTATACATACTTAAAACTCGAAGATCGAAATTGTTATCAGGTAGTATTAAGCAATTACACACAACTGACGATATGCGATATTTTGGCATGTAAATGAGCTCGGAATAGATTATAATGGCGTATGGTTCTGTTTCTACTGGTCTTTTGTACGGGTACTTTCACTGATTCTTACACGTATTTCGCCGTTTCTGTGAGAGAAATTTTACAAGAAATTGGCTTCGATTGCCCCTCTTATTAATAAAAATGATATTTGTTTTTCGAAAATACTGGTAGCTGTGTGCTATTGTGTTAGTGAAGCTATGTTTTATAAACGGATTTCTTTCAAAATAATTTTTAATCATTGAATTTTTGTTATACATATATTAAATTCCACCAGAAAAAATAGTAAAATGTATTTATATAATGTAAAAAAGTTTCCATCCATAGATATTCCTGCCCCTGTTAATCGTGATCAAAAAAGTGTATCTGTCTTATTTGACAGTTAAGTTGATATCAAATTACGATAAATCGCATTTGAAAATTTCAACTCCCTTGTGCAAGTTCTTGAACTTGTATTTTGGTTAGCATTAGCTCACTCTTTCCATGCTTGGGATTTTTTTTTATTGTAAATATGTATCCGTTTTTCCGAAAAGTAATTTTTTTTAAGTATAGACATTCTGTGATTAAAGAAATTGACGATTACTGGTCTGGTAAAACAGTAACTGAATAAAATAAATACACAATCAGGCAATACTGCGTAAGACGCTTTACAAGAAGTAACCAATTGATTCAGCGTGGCAAACATTTGTTATCGGTAATAAACAAAGTTTTTAACTAAAGAGTGCGACCTCCATACAAGTAAAACCGAGTCCTAGCATAATTGGTCAATTAATTATAATGATCACTTAGATAATTGAAATATTTATTGAACTGTTATTGAATTACTAATAATTTTTATAAAATTTACAATTTCAATCATGCTATTTTTTACACCTTCATTGTAATTACGTACATTAATTCTGGAAAATGTAACAACATTTTATCGGTTCAAAATCAACATTAAAGCAAACTTCAGATTAAAAATACAGCAGAGTGCGTATAGTTTTTACTTTTGAGTACCACTATTTACGAATGGTATTCTCGTACTATTGGAAATGCTAACTGGTACACAAAAGATTTATTTTTGAGAAATAATTCTTGAAAGAAAACATGAAGAGTCACATCACTTTTAATCTTGATAACGCAAGCTCGTACACTGGATTTCAAAATATCATTTATTTGAAACAAGAAATAAATCGATTTTTCCGTCATTGCTCGTATTCATCTGGTTTAACACCAAATGACTTTTTTCCTTATTTTGCCTTAGCAAATTGTTAGCCGTTCATATAATTTGAGATGCTTTTGTATAATGTTTCTCTTAGCTCTATATCTTTTAAAATAATATTCGATTTACTGAATCACAGATTTCTGCGATTATATGAGGCAAACATTATTTTTCAAATTTTCTAGTGACAAGAACAAAAAAAAAAAAATAAATGTTGGCACATATAACAGTGTGTAATAGCAAAAAAGAATACATTTAGTAGCCCAGTAGAACATGTTGAAACCTACAATCAAATGTTTCTGCAGAACAAAAATCTAAATGGCATTCATCATATTTTCGTTTATTTGAAAGCAATAATATATGGATGCAAAGGGGCTATATATACATAAAGTTATCCACATTTTAACAATTTCGGAAACCCTCCTCCTCCATACGATATCATAAGTTATCATTCCTTGAACACCACTTCCCCTAATGTTATTATCAGTGTCTAAAATTCTTTTTATTTGTACATTTTTTTAAATCTTTCGTTTTATTTCCATACGTTCGCAATAATATACTGATATGCTTATTATTCGCAACTTTACTGATTTAACTTAAGAGAAGTTAATAAAATATCACTATTATGTATAATATGAAATAACATTATATCACATAACACTTTGAAGAAATGCTTGCTATTTAAAATATTTTATGGTAGCTTTTTGTTGTATAATGCATTCAACAGAAATATTATCTTCTTGCATTTGTTCCCTCCACCTGGGTAAAAAGAACTTATAACCGAAACAGATGAACGAAATTTTTACCTATTTTGACTAGTAAATCTAACAAATATAATTTTGAACCTGGTTTCTCTAACAACGAAATGCATGAGCATACTGCAGAAGAATAGGAATGGCGAACGTTGGGTTAATGTATGTTTTGGAATGAAATGCTTTTATAATCATTTAATGGCTTTAATAATAATTTTGTATTTTCATAAAAATAGACGACTAAAAAAAAAAAAAAATGACAGATCGTATTTATGTAAAGAAGCAAAAAAAGGAAATTTTGGTTCGATCAAAAATGATAACGATATAAAAAGACCCCCCCCCCCCCTGTAGATATCTTACGAAATTAAGTACCAGCCCCATTCCACCTAAAGTGATAATCTTATATATGTACAGACCTTAATGGCAAGGCTGCCACAGAAGACTATTTTTTAATTCTAATTTGTACCACTTTCTCAAAGCAAAAATCTTTCAGATACACTTTGACAACATACGCAAGAGAAGCATATTACATTTTTTTTAAATAGTGGTTCAATAGAATATAATAATTATCGCCACTGACGGCCCTGTAAAAGAGGTTTTTTTTCAAAATTAAAATACTTGTTTTGCATACGAAAGTCGTTATTTCTTTTTAAAAACTTAGTACTACTGGTACTCGAATAGATTTTTTTTTAGTTTCTTTATTAAGTCTAAATGTTTATGAAGGCTTGATTTTTCGGAAAACGGCGCTCATAAATATAGCAATGTCGAATTTAAATTTTTAAACGCAATGGGTACTGTGAAGCGTTACACCCTTGCGAATGAGAATAAATTTTAAACAAGTAAGAAAAATCATGCGTTAAGCATAGATTATGAAACACTTTCCAACACTTCTTGAATGCTTTAACAAAACTTCGTTATTTAGGGAAATAAAGTATATAAGAGAACTAACTAAACATTTTAGAAAACGCATAAAACATTTGAAAAATTGATTTCAGTAGTTATCTTCCATAGCAAATATGCATTCCAATTCTTTTGAACATCCCTGTATTTGATCTGTAGGTTGATATAGATACTATATAATGGAGAAATTTAGTTTAGCAAGAAAACATATAACAGGTTGAAATTTCTCTTTCAGCAATTTATACTAATAGATAGAAACATACTTGTATACTTTTGTACAACCCTGTAGTTAACCTAGTACCTTTATTACACGCCACTATTTATCTAAAGTTTAATTCAAAGTAAAACACTCTTAAAACTACTGGAATCACATTTCCAGAAATTATCATTTATAGACGGCCCTGTATCCAATTCTTTGCGTGACCCTGTATATCATTTTATGTATATTCTACAAACATTTCTTAGTAAACTAAATGAAGTTCAGCGTAAAAATGCATAACTCATTTAAAAACCACCTTTAAACAATTTGCAATCATACCCAGTAACCATTACGAATTCTTTTGTGTAGCCCTGTATATTAATTAGAGCATTTTTACACACCATATACAATGCATACGTATAGTGAAATTTAAAAGCACATACCATAATTAAAAATGCATTTCCAGCAATCATCGCTAATGTACAGTACTTCGGACACAATATAGTATCTTAAATCTTTTGTGTGTCCCTGTAAACAATTCTATGCACGTCGTAATATACATGAAATAATTTATAGTAAACCTCAGCGACGTATATCAATTTCATTATACATGAAATAATTTAACATAATTGAAATACGCCGGAAAAAATTCCCTCCAGACCTATATCATTATGTAACGGAATCCTTTTGTGTGGCGCTGTAAATGAATAATTATTCCTTGCGCCGCATATTCTAAAGAATGCATATTTTAGTACACTTGATAAATGCATATCAATTTTATTATTTTTGAAAGCATGTAACGTAATTAAAAATCATTTTAAACGATTTTTTCCCATCGGCCGTAATGTAACGGAAAAATTTTGACTGTCCCTGTAAATGAACTAAACGTGCTATAAACTTCATTTGAAATAGGGTTCGTGCTATGGTAGCGGTTACTAACATACAAAAATTTCAGAACGATCCGAGTATATTTACTGGAGTTACAGCGCGGACAGACGGCCAAACGGCCAGACGGACAGACAGACAGACGGACAGACAAACCGAAGTCATAAACACTTTTCAACTTTGTTGGAAAGTGTTAAAAACACCGGTTTTAAACCATGCACTAAACTTTTCTTTTTAAATATATCAAAAGTCGGATGTAGAAAGCAATGTATTTATTGTGAAACGTAATTTGCATAAATTAAACTTCTGCACATCCTATGCAAGGGGCGAATTCTATAAAAAAAAATGACAGATTCTAATTTACAGTAGTTTTATGTTCTCTGATGGATAACATGGATTTATAAATGCGAAATAGAGTGGAGCGAAAAAAATTATTTTTTAAAAAGCAAAAACGGGTAGGTGCCAAAAGTTGCCTTTATACTAGGGGGCCGTTCAAATATTACGTAAGCACCTAAGGGGGGGAGGGGGTTAGCGATTTGCTTATTTTTGCTGACAAGGGGGGAGGGGGGGGTTTGAATGATGCTTACGTAAGACATTTTCAGAATCTCTAACTTGTAAAAAAATATATATATATATATAAAATTTCAAATTGAAAGAAAGAAATAGCAAAAGAATATTAAACTTGAAATTCTGATGTCAGCTATTTTGACCGCACAAGGAAAACATAAACGATCTCTTTTATCTAGAGGTGACTGTTCATGTTTGATGCTTGAGGGCTTATTATCTCTGAGAACTTACTACTATTTCCAATTGTGAGAATTGAATAGAATAGAATTGAATGGACCGATGGGATATGATGTATTGTGACAATATGAGTTTTCCGGGAAAGCTTCCAAAACGTAAGTAAAACTTTTTTGTTTCCACCCCTCCTCTGTCAAGTGGTTGAACCCCATAACCATAGTGACCGACTGCTCTACTGTCTGGTGTCTCGTGAGTTTTGAAAACCTCTCAGTACAGATCTGCACGTGCCGGGTTCGGGCCTATTTTCATTCACGGCACTCGGGGCGGGGCCGGGCCATACATTTTTCTGAAGGCTCAGGACGGGCCCGGCGTAGTTACTACTCTTTACGGGACGGGCCGGGTTCGGGCCTTACTTTTTTCCTGGGGGATCGGGCCGGGCCCATTTTTTCTGTACAGAGCCGGGACTGGTTTCATTCCAAGTCTTCAAGGCCCAAAATTTTAAGTCCTAGTTTTGACGCAGCCCGTATGAAAATCATTGTCTCGGCGTAGCCTGATCCGTTCAAAGGTCAGTAAAATTAGGTCAGGCTCAAAAAATTTTGAAAAAAAGTACACATTTTTAAATCGCTATTATTCTACTATTAAACATTCAAATTTATTCTTTTTAAAGAATAGTAGATTTCTACGCTTATTAAAATATAGCTAAATGAAAATATAAGAAAACATGTGAGAAGGAACCTGTCGATGACGAAATCCTGTTATAAACTGTAAAACGTGTTGATCCATACAAAATTAATATACTAATACGTAAGAATAGGATATATAATACATTTAAAACTTGCTAAGAAGGGCACTTGTCTATAACGGATTTTTTTCTTTTTTATGCAATTCCGTTTTAGAAGATTTTGTTGTATAGCATTTTTCAGATTTTTAGCATTTTAATACATGGAATATGGATTAACGATATTAATGATAACGGATTCATTTACATACAAGAAATAGAGATTGATTAAAAAAAATAAATGTCGCAGCCTGCGCCACTTATATAAAAATGAAGATTATAAACATAAAAAAATATTTAAGACATATTTTTGGCCAGAACTCCTCGTACGAGACAAATCTTTCACCAAATCGACATAAAAATCAATGTTTTGTAGAAATTCAATCGGGCCGGGCCGAGATTTTAACTTTCTTTCCGGGTCGGGCAGGGCTCGGGCCGAACTTTTAACTTTATTATCGGGCCGGGCCAATAATTTTTTTGTACGGGCCGGGCCGAATTTTTTTCTCTATGAGTCGGGCCGGGCCCTGGCCTGTGCAGACCTCTACCTCTCAGTACTGCAGTGTAGTGGTGTTTAAAATAAATAAAATCAGAAATATGTCTTCATTTCGAGAAATCTTGTATAAAAAACTTTTTGAAAGTTTCAAAAAGTCTGCATCAGATAAACCTTTGAAGGATATCCAATGTAAAACTAATGATGTGTGGCGGCAGTACAAAAAGTCTTCTAAAACTGACAAAGAGTTGGAGGTATTGGTGCTAAAAAGAATTGGGGACGAACTGCGTAAGGCAACCAAAAAGAAATCAGTCTTTCTTGATTATTTTATAAAGGTAATTATAATCAATTTATTCTTAAAATTTTAAATATATTTTATCATAACTTTAAGTTTACATAATTACTTGTAAAAATTGGAAAAAAGATAGATAAGATAAAATGACCGTGTAGCCTTGGCAAAACATGGTCAGTATGGGAATAAATAAAGACCAAAAAAACGTCAAAAAACGAGTTATTACTTTTTAAATATGGCGTAGCCAAGCTAAGCCTTATTTTTTCTTTTCAAATAACTCAAAAATTAATGCATCCATGGGGGAAAAAAATTAAAAAATATGTTAGTTTTGTAGCAGATAATCTTCTAACTGTTTTCAAATTTTGAACCTTACTAAAAATGAAATGTAACCCAGTTGAATTGAAACCAATGTATCTCAGATTCAAAAACAGGTAAATAAGGTTTCCAGTGATCTCAAAAAAGGAAAAACAATCCTTAAAAAGGAAACGACAAAATGCTGAATACCAAAGAAAACATCGAACCACCAAACGAACAAATCTTGGAGAAATCTGCCATGATAATACTGACATTAAAAAAAATAGCTTTGAAGGAATCAGTAGGAAGACCAAGTTTAAACAACCATTATTACTTAAAGCAATAGCAGACATAGCTATTATTGGAAGCGCTGCAGATGCAAAAAGAAGAAACAAATCCGAAGTGTCGAAACTCTCGATGACCTGACTGCAAAACTGAAAAAGGTTGGTTTTGCAATACGCAGGAGTAGAACATATCTTCGTTTGCTTCCAAAAAATTCCTCAACCATCGAGTGTCGAAGACATGTCACCACAGTGCCGATAAACTTTCTTGGATTCTGGCTGATTATCACCGATCTCACATTGATACCCAATTTGCAGTAATATCCATCCATTATTTAGAAACTTTAGCTTCAATTTTTGGACCCATGCAAGTGTTTCTTCTTTCACATGATGACAAAGCGTGCGTACCTTTTTGAATTACAGCAGCCAATAAACAGGCTATGATACTGATGCATATGGAGTATCACGTATCCTTAAGCGATCACGACTGGGTCATCGCTGAACGCCGCAAACTTATCCCATGTGTTTACGCTGGTATTGTGATTGCTCCTGGCATGGTAGGTCAAAGTAAAGCCATACATAGGTTATTCTGGTCCAACGTTAATAGCTATAAGAAGTGGGAAACACGGTTCTTCCACAGCAAATACTCATGCTCAGGATTTTGAAACTCTATTAATACTCAAAGATTTTGAAAAATTAGTGAAAACAAAAGAGGGTTTCATCAAACCTGTAATCATAATAACGGTTGATGGAGATCCAGACAAGAATCCCCGCTACCAGAAAGTTATATCGTTTGCTATTAACCATTTCAAAAAGCATGATTTGGATGGAATTTTCATAGCCTGCAATGCTCCTGGAAGAGGTGCATATAATTGAGTAGAAAAGCGAATGACACCACTCAGTCGAGAACAGTCTTGTCTTATACACCCTCATAACCATTATGGTTCCCATCTCGATGAGAACGGTCGCACTACTGATGAAGAAATTGAACAAAATAACTTAGCATATGCTGGTAAAACTCTCGCAGATATCTGGAACTCATTAAACATTGACAGTTATCCCGTTACTGCCACATATGTTGATTCAGGCGAACCAGAGTCTCTTGGTTATGACTTGGATTGGTATTCGAAGCTCGTACAAGAAAGTCAATACTTGCTGCAAATTGTAAAATGCGAAAAAAAGAATTGTTGCTCTCCTGCACGTAGTGGATTATTTCGTATATTAAAAGGATGATTCATTCCTCCTCCAATTAAAATGATACAATCGTCAAATGACATCATTGCAAGTGAAGAGGGGAATTTATAGATTTAAGTCTCCGTCTGGCCTTAAATCTGAATAGTACAGAAAAGGGATTTTTAAAGATGCTGTATGATTATTTTTGCTCTTCCATAAAGTTCACGCATTTATCCGCAAGAACTTGTGGAAGTTGTGGCCAATATCATGCATCTCAGAAGTCAGCAAACAGACACAAAAAAATTCAACAGAGTGAAAAAAGCGAGAAGGACTGCCTTATACGACTATTGAGAATTGCTGCTCGTCGAGCAAATGAACTTATGCGCTTCGTAAAATTCGTGGAAGATATGGAAGATGTTTAGTGGATCAATGAAGATGAAGTTGATAAAGATTGCATCCGAATAGTAAGCGATGAAGATAATCAAATAAAACTGGAAACCAATATCGTAACAGATATGGAAAAATGGCTTGAGCAGCCGTGGTCAGCATCGGAATAGATATTGTCATGTTCAAATTTAAATTTTTCAAATGGCTAAGTTCTTCTAAAATTGTGATCTAAGAAATTTTCTTAAATAGAATTGTAAAGAAATGAAACAAGCGTTTATTATTATTTAGTAGTTATATTAGTCGAGTAGAGTTTTATAATTTGTATTGTGTCCTAATTTTTTGTTAAGTAGGGGGGTGTTCCAATTTTCTTACGTAATTATTAAGGGGGGTTCGCGATTTGCTTATTTTTGCTGACAAGGGGGGAGGGGGGGTCAAAAATAGTCAAAAACATGCTTACGTAATATTTGAACAGCCCCTAGTACATCAACTGCGTGCAACTTTACCGCGGAAACAAAAAGCTTGAGTCTGCGCTTTTGGTCCGAAAATCAAAATTTTGGGTAAAATTTGACATTTCTTTAAAAAAAATTAAAAAATTCTTATAGAGATGCTTATTACTAAAAGTGTTATTTAAACCTTTATTATTAATGTCTTAACATATTTAAACGCTAAAGCGATATCTTTATTCTGTATAACTGGAGCAAATCTGACAACTTTCTGTAAAAAAGGGTGTTGCCACTTTGTTATGTCAGTCAACGAATTGTTGTTCAGATATCTCTTACCTAGTTGCTTTCAAAACTTCCCAGGTCATATAGCCCGACCATGCTACCATCTGAACACAATGTTTTATTTATACATTGAATTGTGATTTTTTGTGAAAGACTGGCATAAGTTTTCTATGTATCAAGCTAGTCCATCTCTTTTTTGTATCCATAGACTTTGGATGCTGCTGCTGAGATCTCCTTCACGTATTTTTCTACTGCTTGTGCAAGAAAAGGCAAACAATCTAATATAGTGGGGATGATATTCATGTAATCTACTCAGCCGTCTATTATCTTCACCGAGGTTGCACCCGATAAATGCATATTGATTAGGGGTTCTGTTACCACAACAATTATCCAATCAATTAGATTTATATAATTATCCGTTTCAAAGTTGATTGTCGATATTTCAGATTTGAGTATGCCATCATTTACTCTCATTTTTCAACTATTATGTGCTGAGAAGCTAGTTGTTTAACCCTTTCAAGGGCGGTGGCTAGACGGTCTAGCAACCTAACTTTAATTCTAAAACTGACAAATGGCACCAAGAATATTTTAATAAAATTTTGCTTTGTAATGAAAGTTCAAAGTAGCCGGTTTATATTTTCTAAGAAATTCGTTTGAATATTCTGGTGTTAGTCAATTATTTCTTCATTTTACGAACAAAATTTTTCTGCCCTTGAAAGGGTTAATGTGATGGCGATCGTCAGAGAGCATTGATCTTAGACTTTTTTTAAAGTTTTGTATTTTGCATGTATCTTATCATATTATGTGCAATCGTCATAAACATAATGCAAAATCTGCAGTACAAATATTTGCAACTTAAAAATGGAAAAAGTCTAAGATTTATTTTGATTTAATTTAAATGGAATCTAAGTATATAGGTGTTTATTGTATTATATTGTATGAATTTCATTTTTATTTCTTAATATTCAATTGGTTTAACTTTGTTCAATTTGTTACAAAAATTTAACATTAAATGTAGAACGAATTGAATGAAATTTCTTAATATCTGCATCTTCTCGGGCTTAAACAATTTAGGAAATAAATTTTGTTTTTTTTTTTAATTTGTTCTGCAAATTAGGTTTTTGTTTAATATGTCAAGTTTTTTAATAACTACTGCCTTCAGAAGAACACATTTCAAAATTAATGGAGGGTATCATCATCAGGCTTTGATTTGTGCGATATCGCATCACAATTTGTGATGCAATTTACCTATGTATAATTCAATATGTTTCGCCAGTGCAATAATGCAGGTTGCTGTAGTTTGGTCAAAAAATTACAATCTGAACTTAAAAAATCTGCTTGAAGTGTCATTTTTGTTTCCACTATGACGTCATATTCATCTTCTTTTTAATTCTTAAAAAAAAAAAAAAAAAACTATTTAAGTTTTTTCAGTTTCATGTTTCACGTGAAAATCATTCAACAAAAAATAGGCAAATTATTATTACTGCTTTTGAATTATTTATAACAGTGAAGGAAAAATGTTAAATTTTATTAGAAAATGTCCGTTGATTCTCAATGAAAAAAGCGAAATTTGGAATTATTAACAAAAATATTCGATTAATGTAAATAAAAATTAGCCCATATTACTCTCTAGATTATAATCCACCTATATTCAAAGGCATTTTATGATCCGTTTTGACCCTGACGTCTGGCAAATGTTTTTACACTTTGAATTTATAATATTATTAGAATTAGCAAAGAATTAAAAATGAGTAGCATCAGGGACAAAAAGGTGGGAAAAAATTAAAAAGTTATGATCTCCATAGGCTTTTCTATGTTAAATTAACATTGAGAAGTGACACTGGAAATAAATAAGTTTTGCGCGGCAGCGCAATACTTAAATTTAAGTTTAAAACAACTACTGGGGGGGGGAATTTTGGGGGGGAAGTTAAAAATTTGGATTCAGCTACACAAAAAACTTAAAGTAAACCTTATAGCGAAAGTTCGTAGGGGAGATGGGAGGGCGAATGTAAACGTGTGAGGTGTTAAGTGGAATTGCGCAACTTAGTTCACGCAGCACCGCGTGCATGTTCCGAGGCAGATCCCCCCTCCCCCTTCATCCTAAATCATAATGTCATATATCTAATTTGTTGCAAATTTTGTCTACTTTCTAAATTTCTAGATACTTTTTCCCTAAAACATTTGTTAATAAAAACCTTTTTTGCGGGACATTTTACCAAAATTTGAGGGGGGGGGTTCTGGAGAACTTTTGGTGGGAAGTTAAAAATTCGGATTCAGCGACCCAAAAAACATATAGTAAGCCTTTTTCCAGAACTATCATGAATTTTGCTAGGTAGAGCCCCTATACGGTCTTTATTGCCTGGACTATTTTCAAATAAAGACGATAGCCTAAGAGCTAATCTTTATTGTATCAATTTTTCAAATAGAAATCACCATTTATTTAATCGCAAAATTTTTAACGTTGAAAAACGCGAAAATATCTGTTTAAAAATGGTATGAAAACATTGTAAATGTTGGCAGCTATGGTATTACGATATTAAAGCATATCTGCAACTAAGCAATATTGAACCTGAATTATCATATAGTGTCTTCATTAAAAATAATGGGCAACCTCGTATATTTAAAAAATCTTTAGCACTTGCGGGCAGAGCCTGATTACCCACCGAGCAAATTACTACCACTAAAAATAAACAGAAAATTTTGCCTCATTCATGGCAGATATTTTACATGAATACGTCGTTTAGATAAGTCGAACTTTTCTTTTAAAATTTATTGGTGTAAGTGTGCCCGTTGATAATCAGGCCCTGCTTGCGGGACCAACTTCTCTAACTCAAATTTTATTCTGTTGGCATAAATTAAAAAAAAAAAATGTTACATTTAATTACTCAATTTCAAAAATGTTTTTATTGTATGAAGCAAATATTATTTTTCTACAGTACTGGGGCCAAAAACAGATTTTGCAAAGAAAGATGATGTCATGCGAGCAGTTTGTAAAAAATGAAAGTAAATGAACTTATCAACTATGATTCAATCCGTTTTATTAAACCATATGTGACGAAAAAAAAACAAACAAGAACAACTTTGTTTTTCAGCGCGCTTAAGTTACACACGTAATTTGAATGGTCAACGCTATGCAATTTAATCATGAAATTCAGAATAATTTTTGCAGAAACACCGAAGTACAAAGTACTTAGTTTGAACAAGAAACATTATAAAGGCAATTTTTGTATGTTAAAAAAATTAAATAAATATATATATTTTAAATTTTACATGTATTTCTTTCTTCATTTAATTTTTGCACGTGTTAATGAAAATACAGTAGCGCTCAAAAGTATTTTGACAACCTTATATTCTCTCTTATTTTATTTAATAAAAAAATGTAAAAGAAAATATATTCCCTATAATTGAGAACTGTATAACTGCAGTTATTCAAATGTATCAAGTTTCAACTTGTTTGTTTATATTCGGCGCCACCGAAGATATATGACTTCTCATTAGTTCAAAAGTATTTTGACATTTAGTTTGCATTTAATTGTTGAAGGTGTCAGTGGCGCTTTAGATTGGGTTGGTGTTTATATTGACTTATTGTAATTATTTTTAAGTGCCAAAATGTAAAAAATATTGAAGTGATTCTAAAAAAGCCGCTGTAAATTCACTTAAAAAAGGTAGACTGCAAGCAGAATTAGCTCGTTCTTTTAACGTGTCTCGGCAACTTGTTATTACATGAAATAAAGTTTTTAATAAACAGAAATACATCGAAAATAAGTCTCATAGTGGTCATCCGAAAAAAAAACTTGCAATGTTGACTGTATTATAAAAATGATATCTGCAAGTGATTGTCGTAAGTCCGGTGTAATAATAAAAAATGAATTGAAAGAAAATTACGGCATAGACATACATGTTTCATCAGTCAATGACGCCTAAACCTCTATAGTTTACATGGCAGAAGAACAACAAAAACACGTTTGTTATCTACTAAGAATAGGAAGGCTAGAGTTGCATTTGTAAATCAGCATAACCCTTTCAGGAGCAAAGCAATTCCATTGCTAAAGTGTTGAAATTAATGATTATGATAATGAATTATGAGTAAAATGGCTGTGAACTACGGACAGACAGACAGAGGAGTGATCTTATAACGATTCCGTTTTTACATTTTAAGTACGGAGTTAGATGTAAATTTCCAACTGGGCGAAAAATGTCCGGACCAGGATTCGAACCCGGGATCTCCTGGCTGAAGCCGCCAGTGCTCTGCCATCTGAGCTATCCCGGACGATTCTGGTCGAACTTTTTCACCCAGCTAACCTTGAAGATTACAGCATCTGGTCTGAAACCTGGTTCAGCTCAACAGAATAAATCTCAGGTAATGGAACTCCAGAAATCGCTGGATGCGAAATTACACTAGATTATTTTAACACAATTATTGTAATTGGTAAACAAATCATATTAGATGTAAATTTCCAACTGGGCGAAAAATGTCCGGACCAGGATTCGAACCCGGGATCTCCTGGCTGAAGCCGCCAGTGCTCTGCCATCTGAGCTATCCCGGACGATTCTGGTCGAACTTTTTCACCCAGCTAACCTTGAAGATTACAGCATCTGGTCTGAAACCTGGTTCAGCACAACAGAATAAATCTCAGGTAATGGAACTCCAGAAATCGCTGGATGCGAAATTACACTAGATTATTTTAACACAATTATTGTAATTGGTAAACAAATCATATTAGATGTAAATTTCCAACTGGGCGAAAAATGTCCGGACCAGGATTCGAACCCGGGATCTCCTGGCTGAAGCCGCCAGTGCTCTGCCATCTGAGCTATCCCGGACGATTCTGGTCGAACTTTTTCACCCAGCTAACCTTGAAGATTACAGCATCTGGTCTGAAACCTGGTTCAGCTCAACAGAATAAATCTCAGGTAATGGAACTCCAGAAATCGCTGGATGCGAAATTACACTAGATTATTTTAACACAATTATTGTAATTGGTAAACAAATCATATTAGATGTAAATTTCCAACTGGGCGAAAAATGTCCGGACCAGGATTCGAACCCGGGATCTCCTGGCTGAAGCCGCCAGTGCTCTGCCATCTGAGCTATCCCGGACGATTCTGGTCGAACTTTTTCACCCAGCTGACCTTGAAGATTACAGCATCTGGTCTGAAACCTGGTTCAGCTCAACAGAATAAATCTCAGGTAATGGAACTCCAGAAATCGCTGGATGCGAAATTACACTAGATTATTTTAACACAATTATTGTAATTGGTAAACAAATCATATTAGATGTAAATTTCCAACTGGGCGAAAAATGTCCGGACCAGGATTCGAACCCGGGATCTCCTGGCTGAAGCCGCCAGTGCTCTGCCATCTGAGCTATCCCGGACGATTCTGGTCGAACTTTTTCACCCAGCTAACCTTGAAGATTACAGCATCTGGTCTGAAACCTGGTTCAGCTCAACAGAATAAATCTCAGGTAATGGAACTCCAGAAATCGCTGGATGCGAAATTACACTAGATTATTTTAACACAATTATTGTAATTGGTAAACAAATCATATTAGATGTAAATTTCCAACTGGGCGAAAAATGTCCGGACCAGGATTTTTCGGATTTTTTTTAGATCATATACATGGCTACACAAAAAATTGTATATCTTTCGACTACAGATGGCAATAACTAAAATTGTGTTTTCGAATGTGTTATGTATTTTTCGTATTGTTTATTTAGATATATAATCTTCCATCTTATTAAAAAGCGATATAAACTTACATTATTCATGACTGTGTTGGAAAGATTTTGAAAATGTTACAAAAACGGTTATTCGTGATGCGTAATATAACCCTTACAGTTCTGAACATACAGTTCTGATGCACACTGTACATATTCTCAGACTTCATGTTAATGCAAACTATGTAATTAATATTAATAAATAAGTTCTAAACTATAGACTGTAAAACAAAATGGTTTCGACATAGCGGTTTATTTATACTGAAACAAATATTTAGTCAGTAGCCATTTTGCTTTAGATTTATCAGTCACAACATAATGGAACAAAAATAAAATTAATTACATGCGCAGGAACGAACAGTTGCGCTATCTCATGACAGAATCATACTCATGCGAGTAAACACTGCAATATATGCACAATTCATCATTTTCTAATTTTTAACTTTATTTTTGTTCGATTGCATAAGTGTCACTCAAGGAAATTTGGGAGATATCATTATTTCGAAAAAAATCTGCCTAATATTTCCTATAATATATCTAATATCTAAGTTTCCAGAAGCGTGTGCTATACAAAATTTAAAAATCATTTATTGAGTTTGATCTTGAGCATTAAGCATGTTCCAATTTACCAAAACCAGTGGCTGAGAGGCTGAGCTCTCGAAGCTGGTAGACGGGTTCGATCCCACTCGCGCCCGTCGGCCTAATCGTTCGGAGTTTTCGTGATTTCCTTAGAACCTTGAATTTTCCATGCGTAAATACGAGTTAGTTTCCCTTAGAAAGACCACCATGGAGGGAATCCCCCCGGTCCTATATCCCACGAGCAGATAATTGTCCGTCAAAAATCCTCCATCCATCCATCCGTCCAATTTACCATAAAACTCTTAAGATTTTATCTCTCTTAAAATTACTCTTAGAAAAATATTTCGTTCAGAAATACACGTAGCAAAATCCGAATTTTGAAATAATATTGTAAGATGCTGTTTTGGGTCTCTCTTTATAAAGTGTTAATAATTTTTAAAATATTTTATAGAAAACAATAATATTAAATAAACACAAAATATTTTCAATAACTGTTACAGAAGTTCATAAAATTATTTGGAATCTTATAACATCCTCTATCCAATCTGACGTCGAGCCATCTGACACGAATAGCAATGCATCTTGTCGAGACACTATCTGAGAAATAATATAGCAGGAAATTCAGGAATGTTAAATTGAGACTGATTCTGGGAATTTAAATTAACCCCTTAACCTATGATTTAACCTACGGTTTGGCAAATCCATAGCAACCACTAAAATTTAATAGAGATTTTCGACTTATTTAATCATAGAATTTCGACGATTAAATTAAACTATATTTACTGTGAAATTTTAGTGGTAAGAACAATTTACATTTGGCTCGATCATCGTACGCGGGCTATGCTCGTCATTGTAGGTTAAGGGGTTAACGACTTTGACACATAAAAATTCTGTACAAATGCATTTCTGAAGTAAGGCAATCCAAGTGTTGTTCATGCACCCATTGAATAAGTGTAATGTTCCAAATAAGAATGCTTCGTTTTGTGTCTAAACTATATAAAAAATTCTGAGGTCTACCACATTACAGGGTTCGTACGCTTCAAGGTCATTCAAGCATTTTTTATCAGAATTTTTGTAAAGTAATAGTTGCTTTACTTAATGAAAATAAATTCTATGTTCAGATGTAGCAACTAGTACTTTACAAACTTTCTGGTACTAAAACACCTAAAATCACCTTAATCCGTTCATGCGTAAGAAACCTGCATAATTATTGAAATGCAACTTTACTGAATCAACTAACAAATTACTATGCTTTTTAATTATGCATGTAAATGTTATGTTCGGAATTTTAAAAGGTATAAAATATTACAATGAATGACTTTTAACACTACAACGTCAGGAAATTTTACTCAACCTTAATGAAAACATTTTTATACCAGAATTTTTTATTTCAAACAATTTCACTTATTTATTTAACCCTTTCAGGGGCGGTGGTATGTTTATGAAACCAATTAACTTTAATTCCCAAAGGCCACAATGGCACCGGAATTTTGATAAAATTATGTCCATTTGATACGTTCGTAAAATATACAGCATTTTTCTAATTTTCATATAAATTTGTTGGTAAATTCCGGTGCCACTCATTTATTTCAACACTTTATCACTGAAAAAGCTTTACCCCTGAAAGGGTTAACCGAGTTTCCCCTAGTTAAAGTGTAACTAATTTTACGAAAATAATTCTGGTGAAAATCGACATTTTGTCATTTGATCGGTGCCAAATTGACACCAGCTGGACGTTCTAGTGTTCAGGGACTATAATAAAACTGACGATTATATAGTCATAATCACTTTTTGATCATTTTCAGAATGTTTCGATTGATTGACGTGCTTCATCACTTTTTTATAAACGTGCTAAGGGGCGATCCATAAATGATATCACCCTTTTTTTCAATATTTTTATCCCCTCCTCCCCTTTGTTACAAAATGTCTCATTTCACCATACCCCTCCCTTGCCCTTGTCACATGTCGCGCTATATTACGTAAACACATAAATGAAGTTCAGAAACAAAACACTGCGTTATACGTCATATTTCAAATTTTATTCTTGAACTTTAACTATGTGTTTAATGTTGTGAGCATAACAATAAAAATGATTCGTGTACTTATTTTGCATGAAATAAGATTAAGGTTTACAGCAAAAAACATAATTAATATACAATAGTAATAAAATTTTAATATGAAAGAGCAATTGAAAACAATAGTATTTTAGAATTTGAAATGGAATGTAATATATTTAGTTTTTAAATCCTATTTTTACTTTATGGACACAAAATGCATTAAAACAGATTGATTTTGAAGAATAAGCCAGTTTTACTTAAATGGAATTGTCATCACATTTCATTTGTCACATTAATATGCGCATTTATAAAATTATATATTAAATCATAAACTAGAAATTAATCTGAATCATTTAGTATTACGACTCTTCCTTCCTAGGAGAAGATATAGGCTTGTCCATATTTTGACATCACTTTCATCTTCGGGGATAGTAAGTCCTCTAATGTCAATACAATGATAGTAAGCCCTCTAATGTTTAACTAAAATGTGTGATGTTACACTTCTTCTTACCCCCTCCCACCCCCTTGTCACAGACTGTCACAGTTTCACGAAACCCCCTCCCCCTTCCAAACGTGACATCATTTCTGGATGACCCCTAAGCAGTTCTCGAAAATAATGTTTCATGAAACTTTCTGATTCGTTTTTAAGCGCAAAAGTTGTGACACATACAGGCATGATTCTTGAACTGATTTCAAATCGAAATATTGTTCTTCCCATTTTTCGATAAATTAATTATATATTGCGATATTATCAATTATTCGTTCACGACATCAGTTTTTTTCGTTTTCATGCACTATCGCGTTCAAAAATTCCTTTTTTAAAAGCCACTTTGAGAACATTCTCTGAAAGATATTCTGCGTTTACAAAAACATCTGAAAAAGAGTACGATTTCAAAGTTTCTAAATGAGAGAACTGGCCAATGTTTTGAGTTTGTGAACAAAAACGAATTTAAAAATGGGTCAGAAAGTAGCGAGTTTTAATTTTAGGACAGGGAATTTTTTGTTAAGAGATTATTAGAAACCCAACTTAACACGAAGCTAAAAAAGGTTGACAGATGCCTGGAAAAGTGAAATGAGAGCTCCCGTATTTTAAAAGGGACCTTCTCTGCTAGTACACTTTTAAATTGAAATCTTAAAAGATACATTGGTTACCTCCTGTTAAAACCTTTCATAAGCAAATTAATTTTGCTTCTAAAATGCTGAAGTGGTTGACTGCCAAAAGAATTTACCAATAATTTACTTTCAAAATAAATAAATAAATGCTTTTCTTCACGTGCATTATTACAGGTAAATTTTTGTCGAAATTTCTCTTACAAATTTGGCAGTTGGGAATAAAAAATAAGTGGGAAGTATATATACCACGGAATATGAAAGGGTTAAATAATTATAATGTTCCAGTCACGAAATGCATTATTTTACAAACAAACTATTTGAAGAATTGAGGAATAGCGCGCGATTTTTCTAACCCTAAGTAACCTTACGTAAATCAATTAAAATTTAACTTTTAATAATTAAATAGCGTTTCCTGATGCCACTATATTTAAACTAGAATATTTCATTTTATAAGTTTATGGAACATTGCTATTACGTAACAAAAAAGTATTCAATAAAATTTGTGTGTCCCTAAATATGTTTAAAAAAAAACAGATTTTCAAAAGAAATTTTCGTGCAGTTCAGGGTTAATTCAAATTTAGTATTATGTTTAACCTGTTAACTGTTATTTTAAATGGTGCAGGTGCATATTGTAACAGTAGTAAATTGTACAGTAGTATACTCGAACAATAATTGTAACGGTAGTATATTGGAACAGTAATTGTAACAGTAGTGTATTGGAACAGTAATTGTAACAATAGTATATTGGAACAGTAGTAAAAACAAAATATGCATCCGTAATAATTGGAAACCATTTTTAAACTATGTGAAATAAAATATCCTTAAATTTAATAAAAACATAAATTTCCATGTTTCAAGATAGGATCATTTCGCTACATGATATTTTCGATCATTTTCAAAATTTCAAAACATTGATGTACTTCCTGACTTTATAATAATCATCATAAAAAATTGTCTGTGTTGAGATGCTGCATAAGAGATAATGCAACACGAACTTGAATAATACTGAAGCAAGTCTGTAACGAAAAGAATTTAAGTTAACTCTTGCTTTCGAAAAATAATGATGGTATACAAATATCTTTTCCTAACGTGATTCTTTAAAAGTACAATCATTCAGGGTAACTTTGATCCGCATTTTCTCTATTTTCATGTGCCACACTCTTATTTTAAGAATATTATTGCAACTAGGGGCATAAAAGAGAAGAAATGATCCTAAATTATCGTTAGACTATCAAAAATTAAGGAATAATAAGGATAAAAGCAATAAAAAATGAATTTTTAGCCTGGTTCAAAGTTACCCAGCCATTTAGGGTAACTTTGCATCATATGATAAATATTATATAAAAAAATTCAATATAAAAAAAGTATTATAGTTAGGACAACTTTAAACCCCCAAAAATGTTTTCAGATATGTAAAGACTTCGAATTTACATTTCCCAACATCACAAGATTTGTATAATTTATGATACTACAACAAATATCAGGCATAAGAAAAGTGGAAGAAGAGAAACATGAATATTTAGAAAAAAAAAACCTGTTTATGGTTCATATAAAACATAAAAATGCAGTGAAAAACAATTTTCAATGTTTTAACTCAATGATATATCCATAGTTACAGTAATACATACAAGTACTAGTATTATTCAAACAAGAATAAAAAACGTCGAACGTATGAAATGTCAAATTTGAGTAGCTCCGCCCCTAATCACGCCTCTGAATGAATTTTATGTATTTTACACATATTTGTGAAAATATTTACACGTTATATCTGATGCACACTTTCAGCATTTATATAAAATACGTGCAAATATGGGACATTTTCGACAGTAGCACCTATAATCAGCAAATTATAAGCATCAGTGTAACTTTGAGCCGGTTCAAAGTTACCATGAAAATGCGGTAAAATGATAGTGCCTTCTTTTTTTACATTTTATTAACTATTAATAAATAAAAAATCACAAAATATTAACATAATTACAGCATTTAGATAACAATATGTCTGATAAATGAGTATATTGTTACTTACTATAAAAATTTTATTGGATTATACCAACTTCAAAACAGCATTCAAAATTAACATGAAAACAGTACTTCACAAAAATAGTTAGATGATGCAATTAATTGCGCATAATGTTGCTAATTTATTTTCTAAAATAAAGAATAGAAATTCCAGTTTAGAAGCAGAGCTCAGTTCTGGAGTTTATGTAGTCTTTTGGAGTCAAAAATATTGAAAAATAGGAGATGGTGCAAAGTTACACCCCATGGTGTGTTGAAAAGCATAAATAATGTAGCTACAAAATGCTTTGTTTTATGTGAAAACTGTATAAAGTAGGACTGAGAAAAATAGCATATAGTTATATTAATAGATATTCGCTAAAGCACCTAACATACATAATACCTTTATTTTTGATTTTACAGGTAAAAATTTTGATTCTCTATAAAATGCCTACTTCGTAACTTTACAAAAACCAATTTTAAACGAGTTGATGTGAACTTGGCTAAAAGGTCATTAAACAATAACAAAAATATCATGCGTTCAGAAAAGACTATGAAACCCTTTCCAACGCATTCATAACTCTGTAACAAAAAAAGCCACACTTTATTAAGATTGAAAATGATTTTTAAATAAACAATTTGAGAACGCATAGTGGCATTGAAAACCCAGTTTTTGCTATTAGTATCTGTAATCAGAAAAATATCCGATTTTGTTTTTCTGAGCAGCCCTGTGTTAAAATTTATAGACTTTTGTACATACTACATAATATGTTACAAATTAGTTCAGTTAAACGAATAGCACAATTGAAATTTTCCAATCAGCAATTTCCGTGAATAAACGAAATGTATTTGATAACTCTTTGTGCAGTCTTGCATGTGATATATAGAATCTATACGCACCATGTAACATTTTTTAAAAGGATAGTTAAATTCAAAAACACATACCACAACTGAAAATGCACTTCCATCAGTTATTGTTCATAGACTTCAAAAGTTCAATTATTGTCCAATTCCATAAGTGTGTCCCTGTAAATGAACGATAAATTCTATGAACATAATTTGCTACACTAAGCACCATGCAGTACACCTCAGTGATATATATAAATTATAGTATGTTTAAAATAGTCAAATATCATAACAAATACACCTCAAACGATTTTTTTTCCGTAGACCATAACGTAGCGGAATTATTGTGAGTGTCTTTGTAAATGAATCGTAAATGCTACACACTTCATTTACGATACCGAATATGCATAGTAATACCCAATAACAAACAGCAATTTCATGCAAACGGGCTATTTTTAAGCAAGTTAGAGCACAGACGGACAGACTGTATGCAGACAGATAGAGAGAGAAACAGACAGAGAAACCGAATTCATAAACTCCCCTCAAACTCACCTTTGTTGGAAAGTGTTAGAAACTTCATTTTTACAATGCATTTTTAAGATATAATTATTTCGTCCTGAAAAGTTTTAGAGCATTTGAATGTTCAATGATTTTATAATAATTGTGTTGTGTAAGGTGTCGATAAAATATATTCCTTCATACCGAAGTTATTTAAACAGAAACGGTTGAAATATACAGGTACTGTTAACCCCTTGAGGGGAGGTGGGATAAGTTTAATTAAGATTCGCACCAGAAAATTTATATTAAGTTTTACTTTTATAACTTTGGTGGAGAATAATTAAAAAGTTGCTTTCCCTTATTTTGAAATTTTTTCTTCTAAATTTTCGGTGGGAATTCAGCTTTACGCAAACACAATTTCTTGCCCCTCAAATGGTTAAGCAATAAAAGAGAGTAGTTATCAGATTTTGATTCAATGGTTGTTTTAACTTTAAGGATAAATCTTGCTACTTCATCCCATTTCAAAAATTATCCATTTCTCTCTTACTATTTGTACCTTGCTGTACATTACTACATATAAAATATATAAATGAACATCAAGGTAATTTGCAATGTACAAAATAATTAAAACAATGTTTTCTTCTTTTTGTTTTGAACGAGGCATTGTTCCAACAATATGCTTTTTTTACTACCACTATTTGCGAACTTTAAATTTCACCCTATTTAATTCAGCAGATACACTTAAATTTAATACCATTATTTTGAATAATAATCATTGCCTTACTTATCCGTAATGGATTTGCTACTTTTTAATACCATTTTTTCCGAATAGTATTTTGTGCCTTACATATTGGCAGTATAGGTTCTTATTTATCAACATAATTGCTTCCGAATAGTAATATTTGTCTTATTTAATTTGAGTATTCAGTGATTAAATAAAAATGGAGATTACTATTTGGAATGAATGTGATTCACAAATAAGCATCGTTAAGCGCCATGTCCATATGATCTAATAATATTTAACAAATTTCTAAAAATATATTTCAACGTATGTTCTACATTCTTATAAATATAACAATGTTCTATTTCCTAGACTCGTAAATGTATATGCAGCAATCTATAACAGCTCAATATTCAGATATTAATATCGAAATAAAAAAATTACTCAGGAGGCTGTAAAAGAATTTTTTTAATATAATTTTTCACTTTATTTAACACCCAAAGAATATTACTAATTTCGTAAATAATCCGGGTGATTCGGAAATCTAATAATAAATAGTAAAATAAATAGTCTCTTATCTTAACACGTTCGCTGCTATGAGCATCACCGGTGGTTCTCAAAATTGTTACATTCTGTACCGTGAGCATCACCCGTGAGTCACATGTAGCTTTCCATATAATATTAAATAAAAATCGTGGGTAGGTCAGCAATGACTTTATATTTGTATGTGGCAGTCTGGAATAGTAAAACTCAGTATATTTTTGTGAACTTCCTCCGAATTATGTATACTGTATTTATTTTACAACAAATAACCCCTTTAACCCCTTGGGGACGAGAGACCGGTATACGTGCCGCGTAAGGTGCACAGAATACGTGATTATTCTCACCAGTAATTTTTTTTGGTAAATTTTGTCTTATTTAATCCGAGCATTTTCCCCGATTCAATTAGGCAAAAATTTTGTTTTGAAAAACTGGTGATAAAAGATTAAAATTTCTGCGAAAGATGCTTGTCCCGAAGGTGTTAAAAACACATTAATTAGTCTTTTTTAATTTGGAACGCTGATGATCACTTTAAATTCGTATAAAGGGCAGTGAACGTGTTAAACATGAGTTGCTGACAGCTTGGAATTTCCAAGGAGTTTAAGCGCCATGCTATACTGTTTATTACTTTCATTATTCTTAATACGGTCACAAATTACTAAAACTATATTAAACAAAATGTTAATAATGTATATTTAAACAGTGTGCTTAGAATAGTAACTCTGACCTTATCTAATCACCAATCTGCGATTAAATAAGGCAAAGACTACTATTCGGAAATAGTGCTACTAAAAAATAAACATGCTAAGACACCTGCTACGTTTCAAGTGATTTTCATTACAAAAAGTTTTCACAAATGAAATTATATCGACTAAAGATTTCTTATTCACTCCAAAACACTTACTTTCCGTGAAAGAAAAAAAAACTCAAGTACCTTTTCCTTACAGACGGCTGTCACAAGCTTCTTTTCTATTCCATTCGCTTTACAATTTTTTTTAATAATGTTGTAGTATATTTCTCTTGCAAATGTTGTCTAGCTGTATGTTAACCCCTTCGGGACGGGAGCCTTTTACGGAATTTTTAATCTTTTGTCACCGTTTTTTTAAACAGAAATTTGTGTCTTCTTGAATCGAAAAAATGCGCTGATTGAATAAGGCAAATTTTACAGTAAAATTTTACTGGTGACGAAAAACAAGGATTCCGAGCGCTTCAAGTATACGTGTCGCTCGTCCCCAAGGGGTTAAAGACTTTTGTTTTGATAAAGTGGTGCGACACAGAATTAAAACATAGTCGCTTGTGGCAGGCCTGTTAAAGTATCACGGAAAACAGAAAACACTTAAAAATACTGAAGGGAAAATATTTGCAATTCAGAGATCTTGTGAATACTGTAGTTCTTAGGGAATAGATTTGGAAACATTCCCGTCCGCTAATTAGACAATCGATATGTTTCAAAATATATGCGTTATGAGCTTTGCGAGTTCCTTTGTTTTAGTATATTTAATTGATATTAAAAATATAAATATTTGTTTTTTAACGTGAAGTTACATGTTTAAGGAATAATAATGCAGTCTATGTCGTAAAATTGTTTTTAGATACATTGCATATCACTCACTCTTAGTATTCTCACAATATCTAGAATTAGAAGAAAGATAACAATGATCACTTACAGCTCCAGAAAGTGGTCATTTATAGTGTGAGAGCATTGTCCTGAGAATAAGCTTATATGGATGCAGGTTTCCAAACATTCCGATTCTCGACTGTTTAGCTTTAGATAATCAATGTGCCTTCAATCTGTGCAATTTATGTTTTTTGAACTGCATTATTTTAAAACCATATTTGACAATTATTGAAAAGATTTTTTTTGTTCAAAAATGTTTGTTTAGCATCATAAAGACACAAGGAAATACATAAAATTCAAAAACTTATCACAATATCAGGGCTCCCAAATGGTCCGCCAACTGAATACCAATAAATTTTCACAGAAAATTTTATTGTTGTTTTGCGCTAGAATTAACTTTCAAATGTGGTTCCGGGGCGGTTTGTAAGAAAAATCTAAAAAGAAAATTTTTCTAAAATAATATTGGTATTCAGTTGGCGGACCATTTGGGAGCCCTGCAATATTATTATCTTCAGATTACCATGCTGTGCTATGTAAAAGACTACGGTAAAATCTACTAAGAGGCTATTTTTTATTTATTTTTTATTTGTACTGAAAATTTCATCTTTTAAATGAAATGTAAGAGCAATTCAAGCAGAGTCTAGCATCAATTTTCTTTTAAGATAAATGTTGGTTTTCTTTTACAATTATGTAGTTTATAATTATGTTGACTTCCGTTCCGTGATTGGCAAATTTTGAAAATTCATTATAAGTAAAATTTTAAAAATTAAAGATTAAGCCAGTATAATGAATCATTCTTTCATAGTAATATGATATTGAAACAAAAGCAATAGTAGAATGAGTATGAGCTAGAAGTATGAGCATGAGTATGTATACAAGGTACGATGGTCAAATATGGGCTAATAAGTTTTATTATAACTAATATAATAATAAGGTATTTCCCAAACCTTATAATATATTTTCTGTTTTAATAGCATCTCGAGTAAGGGCCAGTAGAATTGTTTAAGGGGGTTCGGGACACAAAAATCTTCAAATTTTGCAAAACCATTTTATTTCATTAAAATTTTCTCTGTTTTTTCCTGCTTAAAATGGCATTTCAATCATGCTTCTATCTGAATTAGAAAAAAAATATATTAATTTTCTCGTTTTGGTTTGTTTTCAAAATCTAACTTTCAAGCAATGGCTGTCATGGAAACGACTTCTTGTAAAAATGCGTTTTTCTTCTTAATAGGTTTTTTCCCCGTTTCCGTATTTAATTCATATAACTCGAGAACCATCAAAGATAAAGGGTTCAAACTTAGAACATATATTTTTCAATTGTTTTACTTTAATTTTGTTTCAGCATATTTGAAAAAAAAATATTTACTTTTGAAAATATGATTTTTTTTTCTAAAAGTTGCACCACTTTTTTAAAAATTTTTATGTTAAATATTTTTAATCTTTTTATAAATTGATATTTTTAAAAATTCCGAATCAAAATTAAAACTAATATATTTTTGTTTATTTAAATGAAGAAAAAAATTGAAATTCTATAAGTAATATTTCGAGTTATAACGATTTTAACGAGTTATAACGATCGCCCCACTTTTTTAATAAATTTTTTATTTAATTTTTTTTTTTAATTCTGAGAAGTTTTATCATATGATTTTGTTTACAAATGATAAGGTTAACCAAGAGGATTTAAGAGTAAAACAAATTCTTGATGAAGAACATGAAAACGCATTTGTCGAGCAAAGACAGAGACAGCAGAAATATCGCGAAACAACATATATTAAAAAATCAAGAGGAAAATCGCAAAACTTTCAACCGTAAACGCAAAAAAGCGAAATGTTATAAAATTGGTGATTTAGTTGCGATCCAAAGAAACCAATTTGGGGTCGGTATGAAGCTACGATCGAAATTCCTTGGTCCATATAAAGTAATTAAAGTGAAGAATAATGATCGATACGATGTCGAAAAAGTGGGCTTTCAAGAGGGTCCGAAAGTGCTAGTTCAAGTTGATGTTTTTATGTTTTTTTTTTGCGTCGTGTCATTTTTTTTACTGTGTTTTACTGTGTTTTTCGTGTACTTTTTATCCTCTTGAAATCCATGGGGGTTTCCCCGCGTAGATTCGAATCATACCGGCTAAATGTTGCATTCTAGCAACATTGGATTGGCTTTATCGTTGAAAATGCCGTACTGGCTGTCACTATAGTAGTTTTGGATCACATTCAGCGATAATGACGTAAAAGAAGTGGTCAGAACAGATAATTCGAATCTGTTATATTAGTAAAACAAATTGTTGAAATGCAGTTGTCGAGTGAAAACAATGGAATACATCGTTCCGTGAAGTTTCCCCAGAAGAAATTGAAACAACTCATAATATCAGCTGAGCACTTTATTAGAACATCTTGCAAAAAGTGCAGTTTCCATCAAGATAATTAGCCATCGCTCCGTAGTAGTAATTAGTTTTAAACAAAGTTCCAGATAATCGAATAACAGGACGGTGACCAGGGGATGCATGATAACTGGAAATACGACTCAAATCTGCTAAAATCTGCTGAAACACAACGAGTATCAACTTTTTGTTCCTCACGTGTAAGGATACAAATATGACGTAGGTCACGCTCTCAACCAATGAATAATTAAGAATGTCAAGTCATATAAAGAGTGCGAATAGAGCTAGCGGATGAATTTGAAGGAAAAAAGGATAACATCAAAAATGCGCGGGAAAGTAAAAATGGATGCTAAAAGAATATTCTCGAAAGAAAAAAGCGCGGGAATGGAACATTTAATTTAAGAATACTAAAAGCGTAATATTTAAGCGATTAAGACAAGTGAGACATTAAATTAAAGGAATTTAACAGAGTTAACGATAGATATTATTTAAGGATAAGGATTTAGTGAATATAAAGTAGTAATTTAGAATAAGATAAGGAAATCGCGGAATTAGATCTAATAAAGTAACATATATATATACGTGTAAACGAGTGTCCTAAATCTGAGTAAAACTTTTTTAAATTAATAACAAGAATACGGCGATAAGTGCTGAAGTTATTCTTGTCGGAGCTAATATGTGAACTCATAAATTTCTAAACTTAGATTCTCTTATTTATTTCGGAATGTAGCCGATAAATATAGCCGCACTGTCATTTGCTTACTTCCGAAAGATGCAATCGTTTTAGAACGCCCTATTAGATCTTATTGATTTAAGACTATCTTTAAAAATATTACTTATTGAATGTAAAAAAGTTGTATTTTACTTTTATCCCACATCAAATGAAATTTTCCCAAAGTACAGTTTATTATGTCATTTTGTAAATATTTACAAGAATAAAATTGATAAAGTTCATTTTTCCTCGGTTATAGTAATTTTTACAGGGTATTTCATAAATATATCAGCTCAAATTTTTAACTATGCTTCTTAAAGAAGGAATTAAATTTAAAAAAATGAATAATTATGATGCAGTATAATAAAATAAATTGCCCCATAGAAAATTTTAAACTGTGAGAAACGGTTATTCTATTCAAATTATAAGGGGTTTTTTTTATTTACGTATACCGAAGAAAATCTTCTAATTTCTAAATCAGACAGATTGGAAAGGTCTACAGTGTAAATACAGAAAAGGTTTTGGTTTTTAAAGAAGTCTTATAAGGTACGAAAAAGTAACAAAACCTACTTTTTTTCATTAATGAAAACCTTTATTGTACACGGTATGACTAAAACATCTGACACCATAAAAATATATTAAAAATATGTTACATACTTTAAAGATGTCAGTCTGTCCAGTTAAATGAATTATTAAAACTTCCACTCATGGTACAATCCTGATGCCGTATGATCGGATTGTTCTGTATGTCTTTAGTCAGCGGCGATAACTCCTTGGCCATCAAAGCCAGTTCTTGTATCACAAGATGGGCGAAAAACTAAAAATATTTATAAATATCTACACAGGTAATACATATCTTGTGATATATATTTGGAACGAACTCGCGATTGCTTTTAAAATCTGATACAAGGAAAATAAAGAAAATGCTTCGATAATTTATTTTTCTCAATTAATAACCATATTATTGGAACGAACTATTGCAAATCTGATCTAGCAGTATATCATGTTACCTACTGAGAGCTCTCATATTAGTTAAGGATTTTAGCTACCACACAGTTAATATTAAATTTATAAGATTAGTTAAATTTAATATTTAAGGATTTTAGCTACCACACAGTTAATGTTAAATTTAAAAGATTGGTTAAATTTATATTTATATATTAATAATAATACATAATAATAGTTTTATTATAATATATAGACATATAACTTGGAAAATGTAATTTGACTCTCAAGTACGCTTTTCTATCAGATATTGGTTTTTATTAAAAGTTTAGCGATTACCATTGTTTTAATTGGACATGTAGAAAACTAACTGAATTTGTATATGCGTTATAGTTTTACATTAGTGTTTAGTATTCATAATTCCGTGTAGTAAAGAACTATATGTCATAGGGATGAGATTCCTCGTTTTGGCACACCAGTATCTTGTTAGAGAAAATGATATTTTATTTAATCGGAACTTTTTGCGATTTAACAGAACAATATTTTCTCTAAGAATATACTGGTGTGCAGATGAAAAGTGGCAATCTCATCCCTCAAGTCATTACCTAAATGTATCTTCTCTAATATAATATATACGCTGTAATATTCCAATATTTTCATTTTTATTATGAAAATATTACATCTGTTTTCAAATTTTAGGCAATACCTGTAATTTGCATTTTACCAGTAACTGTGTGGGTTGCATATTGCGTCTTCAGAGAAAATAATCATATATTTTTAAGATCTCTACGTAGAAAAAAACACCTAAATACTTTAGTTTCTATGATAAACCTGATCCTCAATTTTCTCCTATAAAGTTAGAGCCTAGAATGCAGCTTCACATTTGAGCTAGTCATTTTATTGTAGCTCATGAAGTGTGAAATATATTCTATTGCACATAAACATAAAAATGGATGGCCAGCTAATCCGTTAGCGGCGAAGATGGAAATGTTTCACATAGGCAAAAAAAAGGTGAAAAATAAACTGATAGCAACGCCACCGAAACTTTTTTCAGCAACTAATTAAATTATAACAAGTCCAAAAAAGCCAGTCATTTCACTGGATTACGGGTGTTTGTAATCAGTAGTACTGTAAAAGTAACTACTAAACGAACACCCGTATATATTCGAACACCCGTATATATTCGTTTCTTTCAAACTCACTATCAGTTAGAAGGCCTTTTTTTTTCTTTTTTTTGCGTCTGACAAAAAAAAAAAAAAAAAAAAAAAAAAGATCTTTCGAAATGCATTGTGCTTTCGTTCATTTTACGGTTGCATGGAGAAATATTTTCTTTTTATTTATTTTGGCTTTTTCAAACAGGTCCTGGAAGGTAAAATTTTTGTTAAATCATAATTTGAGACAGAAACAGTTAAATGAAGATTTCGAGATCGAAGTGTTTTTTATTACACTGGGCAACAATGTTTCTGACACAGAATTGAAAATACTTGATTCTTGATCAGATTTTTGCAGTGATACCGAATATGTTTTCAGTAGTTTTTCTCTATGTTGTCCAGAATTTTGGAAAAATTTGCATATTTAATTTTAAGCAAATTTTAGTTTTTTGCATTAGTGTCTAAAAAATTCGGTAAATGGAAACATAAAACAAATAAAACATAACATGGAAACTAAATACGTTTAATCACCCTCAAAGTAACACCCGCTGGCCACAATACACTTATGACATGGTTGATAAAGCTGCTGGGATGAGACAGCGAAAACTTCTTTTTTAATCGACCGAAGCACAGATGTCACACATTGTCGGATGTCTAGTATATATGCGAAACGTGTGCCCTTGATGACTTTGATATTCATCGTAAATACAGTCGGCAATTTTTTAACAGCATTTGTCGCACCCGCTCGATGTTGTTGTCATCACACTTGTTGAAAATCGACATAAACTTTTTTTGTCCTCCACGGTTTCCTTTCCCTCCAGAAAACGCTTAAACCAGTCGTACACATATTTTTTGCTCACTCCGTCTGTTCCGTAAACATGCACGAACGTTGCATGCATTTCTGTGGCGGTTTTTCCCAGTTTGTAGCAGAACTTGGTGTTTATCCGTTGCTTCATTTCAATATGACGCGAATTTTCAAACCTACACCGTTCGACTGTCCATCGCAGACTATTCTGCCTTGGTTTCTTGCGCTTCTTACTACGTACCGTTCCATTGCTCTGTACCTGCGCATGCGAAGGGACGCATTTTTAACTCACCGTCGTTTATGAGATATCCATCCATTCACCGAACTTTTTAGACGCACCTTGTATTTTATGAAAACATTTTGAATAACCTTTTGAATTTTTGAATTACCTTTTCTAGATAATGACTACTGGACTATCTGCGTCAGATGAATGTCATGATCTGCATATCCTTAAAATTTATCTGTCAATTATTAAGCCTATTTTGCATATTTTTCAATGGTGTAATGTTTACGTTACTATAAACATTAATGTAGTTGCTATATAATTCACGTAATATTTTTCTAGACTAGATGTTTATGCTGATTTCAAATCTATAATCTCTTTTCTTCTATCATGTAGGGTTTTAGAGTAAAATGTACTTTTACTTTTGTACGGTATTGGCACAAGATTGATATAAGACGATTTTCAGGAGGTATGTATTTCATTGTAAAAAGGGTGAATACTGTGCGATTTCCGTCAGGGACATAAAAACCAATATCTATAATCGAAAAAATGAAAAAAGCAGTAGAATCTATCCTCTCTATTTGGAGAACATCACAATGTAGCATACGAAGCGCTTTCCGGATTTTTTGAGCAAAAAAACGAAATTTCACTTTTTTTCAAACTAGATGTGATAGAAGAAAACATATACCAGATTTGAAATCAGAATAAGAAACTGGTTTAGAAACATATTTTCGTACTCGTGTGCCGCAAATATTTGGACGTCATGAAATATTATTAGAACAACGTGAAAAAATATGCAAGTTAGGCACAATAATTCACGATCACATGTCAGTATAATCTCAGAAACAAAGTTTTTGTAAACTAGACAGTAATCATAACATAAAACAAAAAACAATCTGATAATGCTTCATTCCTTAAATTTGCATATGATTTTACACAATGTACTAAATTTTGACATTGACACAAGTCAAAATATGCAAATATCTCAAATACAAGACCTGCTGGATTAAATATAAAACTAGATTTGGAATCAGAACAAATAACCGCATAAGTAACAATTAATACCTGTTTTGTGGAATTGAAAAAGTTCAAATTTGTTGACCAGCGTTTTTTGAGATATCAAAGATCACATGAATCGAGATATTCAACTGATAAACACTAAAGACTACAAGAGTAATGAAAAATACCGAATTAAATTTTAGAAAATTTTCTGTTTTATAATTTATTTTCGGCTTTCGTTTATTATTCGAATGAGGGGTATAATAAAACAAAAATTAATATTTATCCTTATATTATAAATAGCATATTGTTCCTGCATTTCAAATAGATTCAAATAGATTTTCTGCTTTTAATTTTAACAAATTTTAGTGATAGCATTAATGTGAACTTCATTTTCAATTAAGAATTAAACTTCACTCAACTATATTAGTATAACACTAAAGTTCAGGCTGAAAGATTATACTTTGTCCTCAGAGTGTTCTGATGACTGTCTGAAATTTAAGGTTAATTACTTTGTGTAAACAGCTTATGTCAATGCACTATTTCTTAATGCATTAAAATGCATTAATAAACAAGCGGTTTGATCGGCCCCTTTAAGATGTTAAAATTACAAAACATGACAAACTGCTTAACATAGGTGAACTTTGTTTATCTGCTCGTGCAAAATATAATTTATGGAATTTATGACATGCATTTTTTAGAAAATACTACTTTATAACCGTTGAATTTTTGTTATACATATATTAAATTTCTTTCAAAAAAGCAATAGAAAGTTTTTAATTATATATATATTTTTTGTTGATTAATGTATGGCATACATTTAAACAAATCATCAAGAAAATATAACTCTTTCTTTTTACAGTTGCATTGGTTTAAACTTGTAATCGAGGGCCATTAGAAATTGCAACTGTCTAGTGTTGTGAGTCTTCTTTTGCGGTTAGAGATAACCCACATTTACAATATCGGTGATTTTTTTTAAATTATTAACATTACTTCTGAAAGTAATCTTGGCGTTTTTTTAATTATAGACAAGATTCCAAGATTTTAAAAAAATGGAAGAAAAAGAAGTGTTTGGAAGTTAATGGTAGGCACTTTGAATAAAGGAATTATCTAATTTTGTAACACTGGCAACCCCATTAGCCAAAAGGTAGCAAACTAATTCCCTGTTATATGACTTTGTTATCACTGATACGTAATTCATTTTTAACTAATCAGTGGGATCCGCATACAAGTAAAATCAAGTGCCAGCATAATTAATCAACAAATTCTATTGATGCCTCGGATCATTAAAATATTACACCAACAGTTAAGAAATTAGACAATAAAATTTATAATATTTACAGTTTCAATCTTATTATGGTTTTACTATCACTATCATTAAGTACATGAAATTTTAAGGGCATTTATTGATTCAAAATCAAAATTAAAGCACCCTTCAAATTAAAAGTAATCACAGTGCGTATAATTCTTACTTTTAAATACTTAACTCTGTTTTCGATGGCATTCTCGTATAAGAGGGTGCTCGTATAACAGTAGCAGTTCTGTTACAATTCGTTACCTAACTGCTACACGACAGTCTTATTTTTGAGAAATAATTACTGAAAGAAAAGATGAAACTTTACATACATTTTCATCATGAAAACGTAAACTCGCACACTGTATTTCCAACTGTAATTAATTTGAAGTAAAAAAGAAATCTATTTTATGCATCCTTATTTTTTGTGTGATTTAGGTAAAAATAACATTAATTCTTGTTTTCTATAACACTTGGTTGCCCATCAATTTAGTATAAAATTACTTTTAATTACATAGCGATTGCCTGTGGTCAATATATTTTATGAATAATCTTCGATTTAGCTAATGATAGATTTCTGTGCTTATATAACACAAAGATTATTTTTCAAAATTTGTGGTTAAAAAAATGTTGGCAGCTTTAAAATGACGAGTACATTCGTTACCTGTTAGCAATGGGTTAATTAAAAAAATGTATTAATAAAAGAAATAGGGAATTATCTCTTCAGAAGCAGCAGTATTTGAAATCTATAATAACATGTTTCTAGAATACAAATATCTGAATGGCATACTTGTAACATTTGTTTAGTAAAGGGTTCAATTCAATGATACTAAAGGAAAATACAGTAGAGCGCCGATTATCCGAACAATTCGGGACAGACCCTAGTTCGGATAGGCGAAAGTTCCGATAAAAGGACAGACAATTTAAGGGATGGTTCTGATTATACTAAAACTTTCACACATTATCAAAGTTTAGGACTGGCAACGCCAGTTAGTGCTGGCTTGTTTAAAAATTGTTTTTATTTATTTATCTATTTATTTATTGTCTTTTTAATTTTTTTTTTTACATTTTTATCATTAAAAAACTTTTTTTCTCTATTTATAATTTTCTGAATTCCAGATATTATAATTTAAGCAAAAAAGCTTTTGATTGTTGCTTGCTTCAACGAAGACATTCTTTTCACTTTTGCGATATCTCAAATTCTTGTTAAATACCTTAGTTGAACAGGATCTGCGCTTTTCTGCCGTTCGAGCCATTTCATAGCTGTTTCCATACATTCTAAGGCTTCGTTATGTGATGGACCCGGGTCATTTCCAGAGCATTCGTTTTCATTTTCTTCAATTTCTTTTTCATCTTGAATCTCATCCACGATCTCATTATCATTTAAAATCTGATATCCAGGGTCATGTACATCACTATTTAATCGCTCGTTAATTTAATTTTCTTCATAGCTTAGGATTCTTCCCATCTCCTTTATTGTCTTACATTCCTCATTTTCTGATCCGCTATCAGATTTTTCTTTATCTAAAATTTTATTCGAAGCCACTAGATAATTGGGAGTTCGGTTAAAAATTTTTTTGGGAGAAATAGGCTGTTCGGATAACTGAAAGTTCGGTAAAAAAAATTATAAGAGAAATAGACTGTTAGGATGATTGGAAGTTCGGTTAATTGGTGTTCGGATAATCGGCACTCGACTGTAATTGAAAAAATAATGAAATTCATTGTAGGAATGAAAACTTTTAATGTCTTTCTAAATATTTAAACTTTGCCAATGCAATACATTCAGTTTGTTTACTTATTTCAATTAGTTTTTCGATTATAAAGTTATTATAGAGTATTATTTGAAATACAGTTATTATATATACAAATATGTTAAAAATACACTTTTGAGTCCCAATGGGCATTGTAGATAATTGTCATAATGGCAATAATGGCAAGAAAAAAAAATTCAAAACATGTCCTCAATATTGCGTTACATATGTAGCAAAAGTCTCCGGTAGGAAGCGCTCTGTGTCCTGTGAAACGCGATTTGTCTAGATTGAATCTCTTAGCAACCCATGCAAGTGACGAATTTTATAAAACATATGCTACTCTAAAAGAGTTTTAAGTTAGATTATGCATAATACAGATTCATAATCGCACATCACTTGTAAGTAAAGCTGTTGTCCTACCTGTGTAACGAGATCTTTGCGCAACAGCACTAGGTACAGTCGAGGAAAAAAAAGTAAACTTCCCCTACTAACTCCTCAACAAATTATCGTAGACGAAAGTTATTTGGGCCGAACGATTGGAAATAAAGCCTACTTTTAAATGATGTATATAAAATTTGCTTACGGGGCTATCTGCATATTAAAACAAATCCAAAACTAATGTTTTTGTTAATAGCAATACCCAATTTTAACGAGATATTTCAAATCTTCGGTTCAAACTATCCCTAGACATCAAATTTTAAGTCATTTCAATAATAAGTTTTTGAATTATAAAAATTCAAAATTTAGTGCTTCTAATGTTAAATTAGATTATCATATTTTTATTTATATCTCCTGAAATTATGCTCCTAATGTGCTAATTTTTTGTGTAGCAATAATACTAATATACCCAAACATAAATACGCTGAATTTGCAATTTTTATAATTTTGTCATATGAATTATGAAATTAATATTCGAAAAAATTATGAATTGCAACCCACAATTTTTTTGATGGATTTAGATTTATTAAATCCTGCTTTATGGAAATTCTTATGCTATCCTGTAATCTAGCAGGCTTCATTGACTGCGTGGGTGGCGCTTAAGGTGCCTTGATCAAGAAGAGGGCTCTCTCGGTTAACAATCGAGTACCGAACTTAAATTTGGATACAGCCCTTAAAATTAGCTCGTCTTAAAATAATTAATTTCTCGGAAACTTAACGTACGAATTGCATAAAAATTTGTTTTTCGGCTAATTGAAGCGTGTAGAAATCATTTATGCTGTCAGAATTGTATACTGATATTGAAAAAACAAAGTTATGGTTCGTTTTAATATGAAGATGGCCTCCTAAGCAAATTTTATGTACAGCATTTAAAAGTAAACTTTATTTCCAATCGTACGGTACCAGTAACTTTCTTCCGCGATAATTTGTTGAGGATTTGTAGGGGGTGTTTACTTTTTCTTTTCAACGACTGTACATTGTGTTTATTGGCAACGCTAGCGACTACATAAAGGAACATATGAAGAATAAAACAGTGGAAAACAATTTTTAGGCTGTGAACCATTTGCAATAATTGCCAAAACAAGAAATCTAAAAGAATTTTTATTGATGTTAAAAACATATATCCTATACATTTAATACGCTTCCTGTTATTTAAATACTTTGAGTATTATCAGCTCGATTCTTTTTCTGGTTGTTAAAATTTATATTTTTCTGACGACTGCAGAAATTGATTATCAACTTTTCAACATAACATTGCACTATTACTCATTTTAGATAATAATATATACATTTTATCGCAAAGTTGACAACCTGTTATGCCAGCTATAATCTTTCTTTAAATTAATTTTTTAACGTATATTTATACTTCCAAAAAATACTTCTCGTGACTAATTTATCTTTCCTAACATTTTTTATATTAAAATAGTCTTAGCAATATTTATCAAATTGCCATATTTAAGATAATACGACAATTCCAGATACAATAATGTATTTTCACTGAATATATATTATTCATATTAAAGATATATGGCTATTATTAAAGCCAAGTTATAACCACTAGTATGAAAGGCTTAATTCAGGCCTGCCACGGGCGACTACTGTTTCTATCTCGCACCACTTTTTCAGATAAAAAATCTTTCCCATACATTTTGTCAACATGCGCAACTAAAATATGCTAGAAAATTTCTATTTAAAAAAATAGTGGTGCAAACACAGTATAAAAATAATCAGAATAATTTCCATAATGTTATAGCTATTGCCATCCTTTCAAATGGCGGTGGTAGAATTTGCTTCCTATTTGTAGGCATACAGGCACAGAGTTTAACGGAAGTCTCGACCAAGAGGAAATTTGCTAGGCTGATATTCGTAGTATATTTGAGAATAGCAAACCTTACTTACTGTGTCACCTCTATATCTATATAACCCCTTGAAAGGGGGGGGGTATATTTTATCCCACCTACCATTAATGAAGATTTGCACCAGAAAAATTTTATTAAATTTTACTTTTCTAACTTTGGTGGAAAAAAAGCCTTAAAATTGCTTTTCCTCATTTTGTAATAAACTTTTTTGAAGATTCCGGTGTAAATTCGACATTACAGAAACACAATTACATGGCCCTCAAATGGATAAAGCGAGCAAGTTCCACGTTCGCAATTTGCAACCAATGACTATCAGCAAAGTTTATTATAGTTACCAGTTTTTCGAATGGAAATTTTCTCATTATCTATAAAATTCTCTTGTTAGAAAAAGATGGACATTTATAATTTTAAAGGTGGAAATTAAAAAAAGCGTAACTACGCTATTTAACACCGACTTCTGAATCGCTGCCATCGAAATACTCAATGCCAAAGTACACGATTTGTGACGTCATCACTGATCGACCGACTTCTTACTAGTGTTGGATTTCACCCCGAAATTTTTGAATAGCAATCTTCTTTTATTTTATTTGTAGAATATTTATCATCGTATAAAACAATAATAAGTATTTAAACTTACTGGTGAGAATTCGGAATCCCTATATAAAAATTCAGCCAAATCGAAATGTCACAGTGTTGCCGACCGGCTGATTTTTTTATTGGGGATTCCAAATTCTCACCAGTAAGTTTAAATAATTATTATTGTTTTATAAACTAATAGACATTCCACAGAAAAAAAGGAAAAAGGAAATTGCTATTCACAATTGTCCGATGTGAATTCTAACACTAGTGAGAAGTCGGTCGATTAGCGATGACGTCACACTCATGTCCTGTGACATTGATTATTTTGTTGGCAGCGCCTGAATACTAGGCCTGAGCGCTGGCACAAAAATGGTTGCTGCCGAAAGCGGATTTTTTTTACGTATGTACGGTCCTTGAAATTTACACACCAGTATTTTATAAAAGATATCTCTGACTTGTTTAATCTCAGAAAAATAAAAGGAATTTTTTTTTTTTTTAAAGTTTTTGGAACGAAAATTTAAGGGAAAATTACATACGCTATAAAAAAATTGTCTTCGGCAGCCGCCATTTTTGTGTCAGTGCTCAGACCTAGTATTCAGGGGGCGGTATATTAACCCTTGACTACAATTAACCCTTTCCGGCACGGAGTGTTAAACTCTGTCCCACTTAATTTTAATCCTCAAAGCCACATCGGTACCTGTATTTTAAAATGAATTTTTGCCTGACAGATTTTACGTGAAAAAGATGTTTTACGGATTTACAAATAATTTGTTCACATGTATCGGTGTCAGTCAATTATTTGAATATTTTAGCAACAGGAGTACTTTGAGACGGACAGTGTTAATACATGAGATGTCCAACAGGAATGATTGTATACTGACTTGACTAAAAGTATTTGACACTCTGTTATTTAAAAAGTATCTTTAACCCCTTAACCTACAATGACGGGCATAGCCCGCGTATGATGATCGAGCCAAATATAAATTCTTCCTACCACTAAAATTTCACAGTAAATATAGTTTAATTTAATCGTCGAAATTCCATGATTGAACAAGGCGAAAATCTCTATTAAATTTTAGTGGTAGCTATGGATTTGCAAAACCGTGGAGCTGTTAGGCGTAAATCGTAGGTTAAGGGGTTAATAGTCGGAAAGAAATTTTTAATTGCATATATTATGAATTTTTGTTTTAAATTGTTTCAGTTTTTAAAAGAATGAGACGAAACCAGCATGTCAAGTTTGAATTAATACGTTAAATTAAACCACATATGCTAATAAAAATGAGAAATGGTTTGTTTTATCTGAATGCTCTGTTGTTGTGTTGTTATGCTACGTTGCATAATACAACAACAGAACGTCTTTATATACAGGGTGGTTATAATTAAACTTACCCTTATAAACAGCATCCTACAGTGCAAACGGGTGAACGGAACGCAATGAAATTTGGTATATAGACTATACACGAGATGCGCTCACGGAATTTCGAAAAATAAAATTTAGTTCTAAAATGTCCACCAGGGGGCGTCTTTTCCGGAAAAACATTAAATTTAACACAATAAACGACCTAAACAGCCGGTTTTACATTTTATTACTCATAATTCTTATTCTGGATTGTTAATATTGTTTCTGTATTCCGTGTTGGACGTTACTTGCGTTAAATTTAATGTTTTTTTTTTCGGAAAAGGTGCCCTCTGGTGGACATTTTGGAACTAATTTTTTTCCCAAAATTCCGTGAGCGTATCTCGTGTAAAGTCTATATACCAAATTTCGTTGCATTCCCTTCACCCGTTTGTGCTGTAGGTTGTCGTTTATAGGGGAAGTTTAATTATAACCACACTGTATTTTATTTTTAGCATTCGCAATTTCAAAAAGTTGAACTATCTCGTGACAGAGTCATGCTTCTGTATGTAAACACTGCAACATGTTTTCAAAATTAATCAATTTTAATCATTAATTTTATTTTTATCCGGCTGCGAAAGTTTACTCAATGAAATTAGAAGGTAGGGGAGGTGGGGGATGAATGGGACATATTCACAAAAATACTTTGTTATATTTTTTTATTTAAGTTACTATCAATATTATATATCACATTTCATACATTAGGTATTTGCCAACATATATGAACAATCTTTATTCTAGATTATGATTTATTCATAAAAATATTATGAAATCAAAGAACCGTTCGTACCTGTCCCAATCATCCCCACAGCAAGGATGAATGGGACACTAATAGGGATGGATGGGACACAAAGATTTTCCTCCCTTTATTCAATTTTACCAAATTAAAATTTATAATTATAACCTTATATGAAAATTATATTTGTAATATATGATTTTACAGCACGAATCGATATGTTTTTTTTTCAATAACTTCTTTTATTGCAGTTTTAACTTTTAATGCGGACTTCGGCTATCAACCTGTTCTTTTTTTCCACTTATGAGGCATTTTAGATTTGAAATGAGAGTTCAAAATGTCTTTTAAATATAGCATAGCTAATAATTTTCAATAATAACTTATTAATTAATATTAATTAAATGTATTCTAGAAACATGCAGAACGGAAATTATTGTGTCGATCGGAAAGTCATGTCGTGATGGGAAAAACAATTCGTACCGGAAAACTCTGCCCGATAATTATTAGACATTAGATATCGGAATCAATGTCTAATAATTAAATGATTGAATTTTCCGGAACGAATTGAATTTTCCAACACGACCCGACTTTCGGATTGACCCAATATGTTAGGGGTGGGGATTTATTTGTGGAACATTTCAAAATTCAATCTAATTTCCCCCATTTGATCAATACACATATATTATTTTTATCAATTTTATCTGTTTTGATTAAGTTTTAGTACCAATTTTTTGATAATCCATTAATAATTATTACAATACAATAAGTAACACTCAGAAATTTTAAACAATAACAACTCATATAATACTATTTAATACTTTTAATTGACGTAAATTATTGATTTATCATCCTATATAATACTATTTAATTAATATATAAAATTTTCAACATCTCTAGGGAGGAGTGAGAATGTCACATTCATCTCCATTTGAAATGTCCCAATCATCCCCATGATGCATAATATCCCTTCTCAGCCATTTTACCTCAAAAATTATTTTGTCACAATGGTTACTATTCATTCATTTTAATTATTGATATTGAACCTTAAAATAAATAACTACAACATAGCTTAATTTTTTATATTGTATAAGATATTTCACATCTTCAAATGTAAAAAAAAACCTTACTTTTAAGCTGAGATTTCAGAAAATGCAACTTTGAAGGAAAATGAAAACAGCAATGTCGTCCTACTTTTAGTTCTGAAGCACACTGTGGTAGAGGCATATGGGGTTAGGAAGCAATTTAAAATAAATGTTTATTGCCTGAAATATTGAGAATGTCCCATCCATCCCTTGTCCCATACATCCCCTAGCTCCCCTACATATTATTTCTAAAAGTATATACGGAACATAAAACATCTGTAAATATTTTCTGAAGCGCGCACTACCTGAATTTTAAAAATTATATACTCAATTTACTCTTGAGTTTGGCATAAAACATACCACAATTTATTATAAAACTCTTCGCAACTTCATCCTTATTAAATAGTTAAAATAACCCGCTATATCCTGAAAATATTTTATGCGTATAATGAATGTAAATTTATTCAGCAGCCACAAGGCACTTCCAACAGCGCATTAAGCTGCAAAATGTGTAACAAACTTTTAATAAACAATGAAGTAATATAATAGACAGCTTCTAACACGCGTTATCTATTATTTAAATTTATGAGTGATGGAGAAATTTAATGATCCGTCATATCTCCAGATTTATTAGATTTCGTTATAAACTGTCTCTTTTTTTTATCAATATGTTTACATCTACTGATTGCACAAATATAAAGAGGATTTCTTTATCTTGGTGCAGAAAAAATATATTACAAAATCTAATATGAAATGGATTTAAATGAATTATTAAAGAATAAAATTAATCACTTTTCAAATTATAAAAAAAATCCTTTTGTATTTAAATAATGGAACATTAGACTTGCACTTGAAATTTTATTAGTTTAGTTCCTTAGTTAAAATTGCAAAATAAAATATATCGTCCCTTTTTCAAAGAAAATTAATACAAAATACAGAATAAGAACTTTAAAACAAAATAAACAATTCGAACTTTAAAAAGCTTACCGTTTTACATAAAAGGCGACAAAAATTAATAAAAGAGATGTTATAAGTTTAAAATACATATTTTATTTTAAATTTCTCACTACTTTCAGCCTGCGATTTCCGCGTCCATCATCAGAGAGTATTTTAAAAATTTATTTTAAAAAATTTCTTCTCTGTCGATGGCCGCGGGCAATACAGGTCGAAACTACTATGAAATTTTAAATAAAATGAAAATTATTCTCTGACAATGGTCACGGAAATTGCAGACCGAAAGTACTAAAAATTTTAAATAAAATGAAAAATACTCTCAGATGATGGCCGCGAGAATTATAGACAGAAAGTATTAAAAATTTTTAAATAAAATGTATGTTTTAACTTATAACATATATATATATATATATATATATATATAATTTTTTTTTTTTTTGTCGACTTTTAGTATAACGACTTTTTTAAGTTCGTATTGTGTATTTTGTGATTGAATCAAGATGGAATATTGCATTTCGTCTTATAAAAATTAAAACTTTCTCGAATGGACTTTGTCTTTTGTCATGTTTTGTGTTTTCTTTTTGTTATGTTACCTATTTGCATATATTTCATTTAATTTGGCTACTATGACGTAAACAAAACGTTTACATAAATTTTACTTGTGATTTTTGTATAGCTTGACGCAAAAGGTAACTCAATCGATTGAAATAAATATATTTCAATACATAATATAGGATCAGTTAAAATGTAATATATTTAACAATGTGCAGGAAAATTAAAAATATCGCATGGATGTGAAAATAGGTTTTAAAAGACAAACCAAAAATAATTTTTATTGAATTTTAAAACAAACCTTTTAAAGTTCTATAAATTCGTGACTCCAATTTTCATATCACCTCATTTAAAACACATATTTCGAATTTATAAGAGACCTAAATGAAAAAAAGCATTAGTGTATAAATTGTATATATATCAGTTGATGTTGAAGATACTGTTTGCACGTGTGAATATAAATAGGAAAAAGAAAATGATGATTTATATATTTTTTATATAATCGCATAGCATTACTCAGTTTTTGATATCATTATTTTTACTTTCTTCTAGCTTTACAAGAATTGGATTCATGAAAATTTTCGAATTCCGGTTTTTGACGGATTTGCACGTTTTAGGGGTCAGAGAACCCGAAAAAGATGTTTTTACAAAATGTCTGTCTGTGAGTCTGTCTGTCTGTCTGTCCGTCTGTCCGTCTGTCTGTCTGTCTGTGTGTCTGTGTGTGACACAAATTTTGTGGGCGCTCTATCTCAAGAACTAATGCACGGAATTTAATAAAAATTCATATTCAGTTAGTCCCTGATACAAATTGATGCTGATTAGTTTTTGGTGCAAATCGCTCAACAGGTGGCGCTCTTATGCTGCCTTTTTTACGATTTCCGCAATGGCTCTATCTCAAGAACTAATGCACGAATTTTCATGAAACTTCAGAGTCAGTTAGTCCATGACATGAATAGACAATTTATAGATTTTGGTGTAAATCGCTCAACAGGTGGCGCAGCTATTGGGCATTTTTTGCAATTTCCGCAATAGCTCTATCTCAAGTACTAATGCTTGGATTTTCAACAAACTTCAGATTCAGGTATACCATGATATGAATTAGTGCTGTTTATGTTTTGGTGCAAATCGCTCAACGGGTGGCGCTGCTATGCTGCATTTTTAAGAATTTCCGCCACAGCTGTATCTCAATAACTAATGCATGAATTTTCATCAAACTTCAGATTCAGGTATACCTTGATATCAATTAGTGCTGTTTATGTTTTGGTGTAAATCGCTCAACAGGTGGCGCTGCTATACTACATTTTTCAGAATTTCCGCTATAGCTCTATACAAGAACTAATGCACGAATTTTCACCAAACTTCAAATTCAGATATATTGTGATATGAATTGGTACTATTTAAACGATTTAATTTACGTGATTTATATAGAAGAAAATTTTGTGATGGCCACAACATACTAGTTAAGATCTATATTTAAAATTTAAGAGGCATAAGGTAAAGTGCTGTGTCACAAACCTTTAACCTGTTGAGGTGTTTTGTACTGATTTTAATTACTAATAAAAATTGTAAATGAAAAACCTATATTTCCCATTTTTACGTTCTTCTATCTTTACAAGAAGAAAGTATTGGATTCGTGAAAAATTTCGACTTCCGGTTTTCGATGGATTTATACATTTTAGAAAATCCTGAGCACAATTTGATGGTTTTTAGAAAATGTCTGTCTGTCACTCTGTCTCTGAGTCTGTCTGTATGTGACAAAATTTTGTGGATGCTCTATCTCAAGAAATAATAGACAAAATTTCACAAAACTATAGATTCAGTTAGATCTTGATATAAACTGATGCTTATTAGGGTTTGGTGTATATCGTTCAACTGGTAGTGTTACTATGCTGCATTTTTCGCGGTTTTCGCAATAGCTCTATCCCAAGAACTAACTCCCGGTTTTTCATCAAACTTCATATTCATATTAAATTGACTTAAGTTGTTTCTTATTAGGTTTTGGTATATGTTGCCCAACAGGTGGCGCTTTTATGCTGTATTACTCACGACTTTAGCAATTACTTTGTCACGAACTAATGCGTGTAATTTAATAAAATTTAGATTCAGATAGATCTTGATATAAACTAGTTCTGATTAGTTTTTGCTATATGTCACCCAACAGGTGGTGCTGCTTTCTGTACGATTTCTGTAATTAATAGCTCTATTTCAAGAACTAATTCACGGATTTTTCTGAAACTTCATATTCAGTTAGACGTTGATGTAAGCTGTTAAAGATTAGGTTTTGGTGGAAACAGCACAACAAGTTGCACTGCTATTCTGAATGATTCACGATTTTCACGAAAGCTATATCTCAAAAACTAATGCAGACAATTTAATCAAACTTAATAGTATTCCGTTACATTTTCACGTAAATAGATCCTTATTAGACTTGGGTGTATATTGAACAACAGGTGTTGATTTTATGTACTTTGGGTAGGAAATTTTGGTTGCGGACATCTAAGAGGGTGGATTCCGAAATTCAATTATTTCTTTGAAACAATGCGATATATATATATATCCTTATTAAATACATCCAATTCAACGAACCTATATGCTTTTAAAATCCTCATGATGGACATAGATTGTCATTTCATTTTAGCACTGTGATAGCGAATTTTGAATTATTAACATGTATTAGATAGAAGACAGTCTTGGTATTGGCACATGAGACTAGTTATATTTTTACAAAAATAAAGTGTTCATCTCACTAGGAAATGAAGCAGTTTTTTAAAAAAGAATATTTATCCATACTTTTATTTTTAGGATATTGCATCTCGCACCAATACTTAAAAGGCAGATTTTTTTTTTTATGTATTCTAGTATTTACTTTCATAAAATAACAGTGAGTTTCTTTTCTATTCTAAATAACAGAAATTTTATAAAATGTTACCTAATTTCATCATGTTTATCTGCAATATTGTTTTAATTTTTCTTTATTGAACATGAATAAATAAAAAATCCCGTCTCCAGTAAAAATCAATCTAAAAGAACAAATAAACGGATTTTATTTAGATTTTTTTTTTTAAGTAACAATAAAAGTTATGATGATATCAAGCAATTTAAATCTGGTTTTAAATAAAGCTCACTTAACTTATACATGAATGATATTTGTAAACCATTTCACATTTCTAAAAACTTCGAAGACACGATACGCAACACTCCGCTTTAAAGCTGAAAGTAAACAGTAATAGCATCGTATGAGTCAGCGCGCCGTGCTAGGGAATTTTCGGGTGCATTTGTGATAAGAGTCGTTGTGTGTGTGTGGGGGGGGGGGGGGGGCGCAGTGTAGAAGCTAGTAGTTTCCTTTTTCGAATTAGCTTTGAGTTAATATACAGACAGTCTTCACAATATGAAAGATTCAATAACAGACCATTGAAATTTCATAAACATTTTACTTTTGCCATTTCCAAGCCGTCGCTATGGACAACTCAGCTATCAGATGGAAGCGATATTATATTACATCATATGCTGCCCTTTAACTTATTTAATATTTCTTTTAATTTATTCAGGTACAAAATATGTTACAATGTAATCTTTTAAGATTTCTTAAACATTATAATTAAAATGACATAATTAATTAAAAGAAAAAAATAGATATCGTATATTGCATATTAATGAACGTACAAATTATAGTTAAAACATTTCGGTTAACATGTGTTTTATAGTTTTAAAATTACTCTTAATTTTCTTTGTGTAAATATTTGCTTACTGTGATTTTAATATTTTTATATATCTTTTTTTTTTCGAAAAATTACATAAAAAAAAATAAATTGACGGTCTTCTCTTTTTAGGAAAAGTTTCAGAATCTATCTATAATCCAGTATTTCTCTTCCTATTTATTTGAATGTTCAAAACTAAAATACTGAGAGCAGTAGCATAACTGTAATGCATGCATACATGAATGCATACATTTAATATCTCTAATTTAAAATATAATACAAAACTCTTATTGCCAATATTCTCTTAAAATCTATAAATTCCAAATTAACAAAGTGGTGATTATTTTATCTCTACAGCGCTAAAATTTGGAATTGAACAACAATATAAATTACATGTCAGTGCTACCAGGAGCCAAAGCTTCACGACTTTTACTTCGTTGATTTAAATTTTATACTACAATTTAAATTTTGTAAAAGTCATATAAAACTGGAGCTATATCAAATCATTTTTTCTCCAAATTATAGACACAACCTTTATGTTTTTCATTTATTTGTTAGATTTAACCCTGTGATGTAATTTATCTTGTTGTGTTAACATGAGAACATTACTAGTTAACCTTTTGTTTATTCTACCGTCGAAAATTCTTTTAAACGTTTCAATGGTTTAAAATAAGTACGCATTGTATATGGCCGTAGATAAGGGGTTAAGAACAGTGAGAACATATCTATAACATATGTCATCTGTTATATATTCTCGACATTCACATATTCATTAAATTAGCTTACGGATTTTCCGTCTTATCATACTTCATTTTCGAATTTCGTTCCAGAGGTTGATTCCCTTAACATAAATTTAGCCTAGACATACACTGAATTTTACAGTGAAAGATTACCTCTGTAAGTCTCCCAAAAGGCCCGCTTTTAGAATACCATATTTTTTTAATATAATAATATTCTTTTCATATTTTTTATGCAAATAGTGAAAAAAAACCTATGCTGATAGTTATTTCTATTGTAAATGTTGTTGAACCCTACCACGAAAAGTATTCTTCGGAAATACTAGTATTAAAAAAAAAACTTTATTGAACGTTTGGGATCCCTGTATGTATTGTTCACTGTACATTTAATATCTGGTATGTTGAAATGTACAGTAGGGTGTGTCGAAAAAAAGCGAAATTTTTCAGATCAATTTCTAATAACGCAGAAAAGTTGCCTTTTGTAATTATAAGAATAACGCAAAAAATATTTTTGAAATCCTTTAATATCTTTAGGTCGCGCATCGCACATGACATTTTGAAAATATGATAAAAAGTGAAAATTTGAAGTGAATTTTTGAAATTAATGATGTAAATTAAAAATTATTCAGAGCTGCTTCTAATAGTGCGTAAATGTCATCATTTGAAATTAGAATAATAACACAAAAAATATTTAAAATCCGTTAATATCTTTAGGTCGCGCACTGCACTTGTATTTTGGAAAATATGAAAATATATTTGGAAAATAATAAAAAAATATATACATTCAGATCTAGAAAAATATGCACACCGAAAGAGCGAGAACTTTGCGAGGTTTTGTGACACCAAGTTGAATTTTAAAGTCAAGATTACTCATAACTTAATGGCTGGTCTACCTGCAAGGTTACTTCACCTCCCAAATTACACAGAACAAGCTCAGAGAGCATTTTGTCTGTCATTGATTCAAAAGATCTCGCAGACAGACACAGATTGCATTGCTTTCCAAATCCGTCTGAATCCGAATTCCCTTTATTGTTCTGTTTCATCTATGATCATTGACAGTCACAGGTTTCTGGCATGAGCAAAGACTCTATTATGTTCAGTAACAGAGCGTATCACCTCCTCCAATAATTTTTGGTAATTGACGCGATATTGTTATTGTCTTGAACAGATGCATTTCTCCTAGAATAATAGAATGATTCCTATTAATGCCAAACAATATAGACGCACATGTTTACATGGCGTATAAAACTAACTGTTTCAATTCATTGATAAGGTTTTCAATGGATGCATACAGTTTGAGAGTTCTGTTTGCGGTCATTAGGGAGAAAATAGCCCTCGATTACCGACAGCAAGATTCCCAGTACAGAAGCCTGTCACCCAGCGTTGAATATTTAAAGAAGATATATAATTTAAATCTTAATTGAAGTTATTTGGTTCACCTCCTCCAATTATTTTTGGTGATTGAAGCGATATTGTTATTGTCTTGAACAGATGCATTTCTCCTAGAATAATAGAATGATTCCTAATAATGCCAAACAATATAGACGCACATGTCTACATGGCTTATAAAACTAACTGTTTCAATTCATTGATAGGATTTTCAATGGATACATACAGTTTGAGAGTTCTGTTTGCGGTCGTTAGTGAGAAATTAGCCCTCGATTAAGGACAGCAAGATTCCTAGGACAGAAGTTGTCGACCAGCGTTGAATATTTAAAGAAGATATATATTTTAAATCTTAATTTAAGTTATTTGGTTTATTAACAGACATTGTTGGTATATTGTAATTGATTAATTGAAATTTGACAACAAATAGTGTTACATAAGCAGGTAGTTGCTTATTGGCATCACACTGTTTAATCATTTGACCTTTTTTGTAAATAATGGTTACTTGACCATATTGTTAATGTATTATGATCATATTATTGACCATATTATGGTCACGATCATAAAAAGTACGGTTAATAACTGTTATACGTAAAAATGGTCGAATGATTGGGCAGTTTGCAGCAATTTCTTAACTGTGTACCTGTAGGACCAGAAAATAATGCTGGCCCTGTGCTTTTTCCATCAATATGTTGAAACATGTGCCTAAAAGGTAATTCAATGAAAGGTAAATGGCAATAAACCAACGAAAGGGCCTACCTATCGGGATTTCTAAATTTCAAATAGCCCCTTATATTCTATGCCGTCATTGATAGAAGTGCCGTAACATCTAGCTACAACGGCTTCATCTAAGGAGATATTCTTTTCAGATAGATATAAAACAACACTTCTAAAACTATCTCTGCCGCTTTCAGCTGTAGTAGTTATATGACCAATGTATTTTGAATGCAAAAATGTGCTATTATTGACAAAGTTTTCCAAATTTCAAGCGCGATGAAGCGACCTAAAGATCATAATCGATTTTAAATAGTTTCTATGTTATTCTTCTAATTGCAAAATGCGACTTTTACGCACTATTAGAAGCAGGGCAGAATATGTTTTTAAATTTTCATCATGCAATTTCAAAAATTGTCAATTTTCGTCATATTTTCCAAAATACAAGTGCAATGGGCAACCTAAAGATAGTAACCGATTTTAAATATATTTTTGTGTTCTAATACCAAAAGGTTATATTTACGCACTATAAGAAGTATCTCTGAATTTTTTTTTCATCATTAATTTAAAAAATCGTCACTTTTTATCTTATTTTCAAAACTTCAAGTGCAATGCGCGACCTAAAGATATTAACAAATTTCAAAAACATTTTTGGCGTTATCCTTCTAACTACAAAAAGGCAACTTTTTGCGCTATTAGAAATTGATCTGAAATATTCGCTTTTTCCGACCCACCCTACTGTACATTTCAACATACCAGATATTAAACGCTTTTGAGTTCTGAAGGCATCAATAAAAGTTGCGGCAAAAGTTGTGAAAACCTGTGTAAAACAGCAGTCATTGATGTTCCTTTTCTTGGTAAATTCTAAAGGGATTTCAATGTTTTTTTGTGGTTTTTCCAGTGTTTTAACTATAATTGGATCGATCGGCAATTCTTTTTAAATTAACTTAACTATTTACTTAATTGGTAAAAAAAAAATTGTGTAGAAATATAAATCACCAAAAATCAACGTTTAAACGCACAATAATTACATTAGATAATGTGAATAAAACCAGACGTATACGTTTCATGAGTTCAAGGACTCACATCATCAGTGTATAAAATCTATGTATAAAAACAATACCCCCCAACTACATGCACACCGAAAACGTAATGTCAGTAAACACAGAACCGAAAGACCATCAAGATCCAGCAACCAATGAAATCAAAGCGGAAGTGAAGTATCGTGACACAACAAAACCACCCAGAATGTTGAGATGTAAGGTACACTAGACAAATCATTAACCAAGGATTTTTTAAATCTATGAATATGAACAGCTTCAAAATAAGTCTAAATCTAGAGGAGTAATACATTTCTTGATAATAATAGCTGACTGAGAAGTGAAATTATGTCCCTCCCCCCGGCAATGAGAAGCAAAAGAGGATTTTTGCAATTATTTTTTTATATAGTTTATGTGTACTTTGACTATGAAACGGAGTTTTCGTTTAGTTTGTCCGATATAGGAGAAAACCCCTCTTGCTTTTACCATCCTTTTTGGCTTCCAGAAGTCAATAGTAATACTATTGTCAATCTTTCAACTTCACAACTGTCACCTGCAAAAGAGAAAGCTCTTAAACTGGAGTATAATTTTTATTTTAGTAAACGTCTTGACTTATCTAACCTCATTGCTCCAGTTGAAAGATGTTTCATATTTAGCAAACTATCTAGTTCTCAAAAAGACTGTATTAGGGTTCTCATTAAAAACACAGTTGATCACAATGCCACGAATTTTAAACCGAATATCACAAAGGATCTTAAGGAAGCGTTATGTTCTATAAAATCTAATGATGACATGGTTATCTCTATAGCTGATAAAGTAGGTCAATTAGTGTTACAGGGCAAAGCAGTTTATTTAGACACAGTTTATTTATTTGTTGTGTCACGATACTTCACTTCCGATTTGATTTCATTGGTTGCTGGAACTTGATGGTCTTTCGGTGCTGTGTTTACTGACATTTGGGTTTTCGCCGTGCATGTAGTTGGAGTGCGTATTTTTTTATACATAGATTTATACACTGATGATGTGAATTCCTGGAATTCATGAAACGTATACGTCTGGTTTTATTCACATTACCTAATGTATTTATTGTGTGTTAAACGTTGATATTTGGTGATTTATTAACTTAATTATTAATAAAGGCTTGCACTCATACATTCCTATCTGGTAAATGATTGTTACAATGTCCTGTACCATGAAAGTTAGTACCCTGAATTAGGGATCACCTTGTATTAAAAAAGAAAGAAAACAAAAATTATATAACTTTTAATAATTTCACTGGTTCTCTTTTTATAGCAAGCTTTTTTTAAAAAAAACAGTGAATTTTTTTCTGTAATCAAGCTCAATGTCCACGACAAATTAATGTATTGTAACAGTAATTTTAAGAAAAAACACGAATATCAGCCATGAAATGTGGCGCGCTTTTTAAGATAAACTTTGAATGCTTATAAAAGATTTTTTTAAACACTCTTTATACTTTTGTACTTATTTTGAAAATTTTATTTCACTCAATATTTAAAATATGCATCTCAATATTGGCGCATTTTTTAATATATTTTGACTCATATTTATGATGTTTTTAAGATAAAGAAAAGAAAATTTCGCATGTACAGTAAACGCGACAGTGCAAATTGAATGAAAAAAAGAATTATATAGGAACTCATATAGAGATTTTTAAAGTCGTTATAAAATGATTACGTAAATAGGTCTGTGGAGAAAAATAATTACAGCAACGCTTTAACAACTTTTCGCTGCATACAGTTTTATTTTGTAGCTTTTAAAACCCACTGAGCAGTTTGGGCGTATTTTTTCGTCTCCCAAAAACAACTTAAATCTGCTGCAGAAAAAAATATTTTAAAAAGAACTCTATTTTAAAATGTATTTCCATTAGATGGGCATGAAGTGTATTTTAGAAACAAACAGGGAAAGAAAATTTAAATTAAGATTATTTTTATAAGCATTTTTTGAAAATGCAGGAAAGCCCCCAAGACGCTCGGAGGATTCAAATCTTAAGACTTCAATTTTGAATTTTATTTTCTCGTCCTATATATTATTTAAAATCAAGTAAAAATCAACTGTCCCATTAAGCGTGTGTTCTGGATAAGACCTGCCGTTGAAACTATGAATAAAGTAGAACTCACATATGTTCAAAACGGAGATAGCTTCAGATGTAATCGATTCCATAGTGGGTGACTATCGTCGCCAAATTTAAATAGGAAATCCCTTGCTATTAATACAGAATTTCCATAAAAATACAAAAAAATTCATTCATTTTTATTAAGTCAAAAGCATTTATTCGACACTCTATTGTGATAATATAAACAATTCTGCTCCTAATCAATGAATTTAACTACCGCAGGGCCGAATGTTCAGGGGAACAGGGCCGAAACTAGCCTTTTTTGCACCCGGGGCAAACATGGATTTTGGCGCCCCCCCCCCCCCCTTTTCCGCAAAGTATATTTACAAAGAGAATTTTTTCTAATTTTCTAATCGCCGACTTATTTTAAAATTTAAAATATGTAATCATAAAATATGTAATACTGAACTACTTAATCTACAATGGCGGATGTCACGGGGGTCATTAGCTCCCTCTGAACACCAACAAAAATATTCTAAAGATCATTTTAAAAATAAGATATACAGTCAGAGTCCCGATTATCCGAGTCCTGCTTAACCGAGCTTCTGCTTTCACCGAGTTATTTTTTTCTGATGGACTGATGGCTTCTATTATTATGAAACAGCCATTATAAATGAAGTGTTAGGTGAAGATGAAAGAGCAGTCGTAAAAAGTCAGAACTCTGGTTTTCTGGTCAGAATGAGAAGAAAAATAATGGCCATAATTTTTTTTTTGACAAGAAAAATTATGGCCATTTTTTTCTTCCCATTCTGACCAGAAAATCAGTTCTAACTTTTTACGACTGCTCTTTCATCTTCACCTAACACTTCATTTATGATGGCTGTTTCATAATATTAGAAGCCGTCAGTCCATCAGAAGAAAATGATTCATTCCAAAGGTATAATCCTTCATTTGGCGCCCCTTCGTTCTGGCGCCCGGGGCACATGCCCCCTCTGCCCGCCGTTAGTTTCGGCCCTGGGGGGAAGGCAAATATGCGTAAAAGGCAAGGGGCAGTGGCATATACAAACGAGATATTTTATAAAATTGTTAGCGCGAGTAGTTAGGCTAATTTAAAAAAAAAATGTCAGAATAAAACTGTGTCAGGTGCTCCTCAGATGCGCACAATAAAATCAAAAGACCCCCCCCCCATTCAAGGAAGTTTTAAAGAGGCCACTGCCTATCTAAGCAATAATGCGTAAAATTTGTTTTTATCGTCAATTTGAACGTACCTAAGCAAAAAGTACCTGTAATGCTATGTATCTGGAACAAAACAAAAAGGAAAAGAAGGTGGGGAAGGGGCGGTGCATTTTTAGTGAACTGTTATTCAAATACCAGTTAAGTCTCAGTCATAAAATTTACAATTTAACTTTATAGTACAAAGATGTTTATTATCTTAAATTTTTAGAATTCTTAGTCAGTCCTTTTTGAGATATTAATTAGTGAAAATTGCCAAAAGCAGACTTAACACAGTTTTTGATGAGCTGTACAAAAAAAAAAAAAAAAAAAAAAGGAAACGGTTTTCAGGATTGAAATTTATAAAAATGAATAGTCCTATAAGAGATCTTTAAAAAAAATATTTAAGGTGAGTCTCATTTCCTTCATAAAAAACAATGGCAGCGTAATGCGGTGTTTGACCTTTTATTTCTTCGGTTTTTAAGCATGTTTTTGGTCTAGATCCTGAAGTCTAAAGAAAATTTTATAATTACATAAAATGTCGACAATTTTAAGACTAATGAAAATTTTATAATTACATAAAATGTCGACAATTTTAAGACTAATGAAAATTTTATAATTACATAAAATGTCGACAATTTTATGCTGAACATTTTGGTTTTTGATTCCTCTTGATAAATTAGAAAAATAAAGCAGTTATATCATTTTCCGTAAAACACGTTTTTCTCCAAAAAATGGCTGTGTAGTTTGTTAAAAATGGCCCCTCCAAAAAACTATGTGATGAAAAAAAAATTTAGTCATGTTTTTAAACTCAGAAAACTATGAAGAAGCCTTTGTTAAAAGATTAGGAAAATTAAAAATGTCTAGCGACACCACCTGAGCGATTTGAACTGGATTGACCCTAATATGTAAATGGTTATTTTGCGTCATTAGTATCCAAATTAAGTTAAATGTATGCAAATGAAATATGACGCAATGAAATAATTTACATAATTTTTTGTTAAGGTTTCGGATAGCATGGCGCAAAAGATAAACCACATTATTCAATAAATACATTTCAATGCATAATAATGGTTTAGTGAAAGTGATATCTTATCTGTGTATTGAAAAAATAAACGTATAGTTAAGTTGTCTAAATATACGTTAGAAGACAAATCAAAAATAATTTAAATTGAAACTTAATTTATAATTTTATTTTTTATTTTCCCTTACCTGAAAAAAAATGTTTAAATATTATTCAATAAATACATTTCAATGCATAACAATGGTTTAGTGAAAGTGATATCTTATCAGTGTATTGAAAAAATAAACGTATATTTAGGTTGTCTAAATATACGTTAGAAGACAAATCAAAAATAATTTAAATTGAAACTTAATTTATAATTTTATTTTTTATTTTCCCTTACATGAATAAAATGTTTAAATATTATTCAATAAATACATTTCAATGCATAACAATGGTTTAGTGAAAGTCATATCTTATCAGTGTATTGAAAAAATAAACGTATAGTTTTAAACGGCTGCATCCGTATAAAGGCTTTAGAATAACTTTCAAAGAATTTTTTATGATTATTTTGATTTATTAAATTGCATATATTTATTCACTTTTGTAATTTTCTTAATGTTTCTCTTTTGTAAATTAAAAAAATTAATGTTAAACATTTTGGAACTATATGTGCAATGGACATGGATCTCTATTGCTCTTATATATATATATGTATATATATATAGTCAAACTTTTTGTAAAAATGAACCATTTTAACAAATGAATTCAATATAACAAAATAGTAAATAATTTATAAATACTTGTGGTTATTCGTTGAAAAACAAGAAATTAAAGCGCTTGAAAAAGTGCTTTGTTTTTTTTTTCAAACAAAAAGACGTATACGCACATGTAAGGATAAAAATGTATAATTTTGTGAAGTGTTTATAAATAACTGCATTAATAATGTTTTTGTATATAGCACACTGACACAGCGAAAAAAGAAAAGGTGGGGGGGGGGAGGAATTAAAACTCTTCCTGTGTAAATTAAAACTGTATAAACTAAATGTAAAAACTTCTGTGGTATGATCAACAATCAATTTGTAAAAATAGACAACCAAAGTAAAAGCAAAAATAGTTTTTTTTTATGTACTAAATTGTTTAATGTATCAATAGTCTCAAGGCTCCATAAAAAGGGCACTAACTAGGCTTAAACTGGTATTTATGTGTATTAATGTTTTCTGGGATCGAAATTTGGACAATAATCTAGAATATTACTTTTCTTAAAAGTAAATGAACCCAATAGCGCCCGTCGGCCTAACCGTTCGAAGTTTTCGTGGTTTTCTTCGAACCTTGTATTTCCTTGCATAAATACGGGCGAGGTTCCCTTAGAAAGACCCCCACGGAGGGCACCCCCCCTTTAAGGCCCACATCCCTCGTGTTGGTAATTGGCCGTAATAAACACAACCAACCTTAAAAGTAAATGAAGAAAAATATATCATTTATATTACAAAATATAATTCAAAATAGCGCAATAGGATATAGGTCCTTTTTAATTTCTTTATAATTTTCATAAATCTCAATATTTCATTATTTGAATAAATATTTCGAATGATACATTTAATTTAAAATGGTCTTCCATTTTCTTTTTTGATGCCATAGCTTAAATAAGAAAAATAAAAATAAAATTGTTTCGGTAAAGTATATTAAATTAGAATCTTTAATGCATGCTTTTATATGCAAAAGTGATGTGATATTCAATAGAGAATATATATATTTTTCTTTTTTTAAACCCGAATTTTAAACACATGCAAAAACATCATAGTCTTATTTTTTCACATACGTACATTGAAATATATGTATATGTAGATAATGCAAATAAATGTCGATTAAATAATTTAAATAAGATTAAGTAATAGATTAAATTTAATGTACACAGAAAGCTTCTCAACATGATTGTGTTATTAGTGGCATAATTTTCGCCTATTTTTCTTAATAATTGTATATTTAAATATAATATATTTAAAATTTTACTTTTGTGCATATTTTCATAAAATTAAAACAGTAGAATTTTAATCTTAGAACATAAAAAAGACAAACAAATGTATTCAATGAATTTAATTAATTTACTTTAAATTTCTGAATGAAAATCTATATTTTCCTTTAAACATAGTGTCAATTTCACTGGCCTATACTTTTCAATCAATTCCAACTAACTTTGAAAGACTAAACAAGTAAAGTATTATTACATGGAATCCTTTCTTAGCAAGATTTTATTTTTTCAGCCAAAAAACAAATTTTATTGTCAGGACATTGAAAATAATAAAGTATTACTCGAATGATTTTCATGTGAAAATTGGCAAACAAAACAAAAGGAAACAAATCAGTAAATAAGGAAACAGTACAAAAAAATTAAACATTTTTTAATTATTAAAAAGAGCTAAAGCGCCCACAAAATTTGTGTAACGCATAGAGAGACACCAGAAAAACATATAAATATTTTCCAAAAATAGCCACATGGCATTCAGAAAAGAAAAAAAATAATAAAAAAAACTTCATGAAAATAATTTAAAACAATAAAAGAAACAGCAGTAGGAGCACAACACACGTACTTTGTTGCTGTTGCTTATAATTCTCTGTTTATCGTCGACACTAATTATGAATTTGTAAATTAGTTATGCCTAAAAATTAAGAATTCAAAAAGTAATTCGTACAAATTAGTAATTCGACATAGATTTCATTCAGTAGAAATTTTTTACAGTTTCACGAATCATTGATTGTAAAATTAAATTATGTTTTTTTTTTTTTTTTTTTTTTTTTTTTTTTTTTTTTAATTGTGAGAAGACAATTCTGACAGAATTTTCCAGATCTTTTTTGTCTGGTTACCTTTTATTGGTTAGATGATACAATGCATAGTAAAACACTACTGACCTAAGTTGAAAAAAAGCAATAAAACGATAAATTCGCCGACATATGATCCGCAACAGCAAACCGCACAGGGTTCTTTTCTAGAATGGAATAACTCTTCGTGATTTTGTTCGGATTCAGAGGGATTCAGAACTAAACGTTGACACTATGCGACTGCTGTATGATCCCTTACATTTCCCCCCTCTTAATGACTTTCGGCTAAAATCTTTTCGGCTCTAAGGGAACAAACCGAATTTTTTCGTCTTTAAAGGAAGTCACGGCGAAAGCCAGATTGAAAAAAAAAATAATAATAATAAGCTAGTATAAAAAAAGTATACTTTCAGTATCACTGTTTGAATATCGCTGAAAAGCCTTTCTAAACATTATGCTTATTTGGTCGCGAAATTCTGTGATTAAATAAAGCGGAAATTAATATTTGGAAATAATGGCATTCAAAAATAACGTGTGTTCCAAATTCCTATAAATGTAATAGCATTCTGTTTCTTATAAATGTACAACATTTATGGCAGTTCTGTATTCTGATTATAATATCTGAATTACAAGAATATGCAATGACTACTGTACATTATTTTTATTCACCTTAATACAGTTTCAAATTAATAAATCGAGATTAAACAAAATGTGAATAATGCAAGCTTAAACAGAGTGCGCAAAAAAAAATAATTTTCACCTTATTTAATCGCAAAATTGACATTAAATAATGCAAAGATTTTGATTGGTGAATGACGCTATTTAAAAATAATCATGTCTACAAATTCTGCTTAAGTACAATTGAAACTCGTAAAAAGGAATTTGAAAATTTTGATTGAATTTTATAAAATTACTTTATGTGTATTTTGTGTTACTATATTTGTACAAAAGTGACGAATGTTTGTATTTGTAGTAACTTTCATTTGTAGTAAGTTTATTTTACAAATGAACCTATATGGAGTAAAGTATTCTTAGACAAAAATCTGTGCAAAATAGGAATTTTTACTTTCCTAAGAGATAGCATTTCTCTTACAGTATCACGAATGAAAGAAAACACTTCAAAGTACTGAAGGGAAAATTATTGCAGCTTAGAGAAAGTACTCTTGAGAATATGATACAGATGTGCACACATTCTCATCAGATAATGCCTCCTCGATTGTTTTGATTATCAATATGTTTCAAAATTTATACGGTATAAGCCAGGGGTGGCCAACTGTGGCACGCGCCACACCACTAAAATTTTACAGTAATCATTGCCTTATCTAATCATCGAATCTCTGCGATTCAAGAAGTCGAATTTTTCTGTAAAATTTTAGTGGTATCAGGCGTGCCACTGTTGGCCACCCCCGGTATAAGCTTACTAATTTTTTTCGCTTAAAGATATTTTATAGGATGTAATACAGATATAAACAGTTTTTAAAGTGCATTTACATTGACATGCTTAAGAAATAATAATGCGGCATCTGTCATAAATGTTTCTGCCATACCTTACATATCTACCACTTTTCTTATTCACACAATGCCTGAAAGAAAGGAAAACGGAAAACTTTTTAAGTGGAAATCATTTATATTCAGGAAACATTGCCATGGGAATTATTTTATGGCTATATATTTGCAAAACATTCGGAGTAGCATTTATTACTCGAATGTTTAGTTAACCCTAGAACTACCGGAAATTTTACTCAAGTTTTATAAAAACATTCTACACCAGAATTTTTACTTAAAACTATTTAATTTGTTTATTTAACTTATTATTGTCTGATTTATACATTTAGTTTGTTTTGAAGAAATTTCTGGTTTGAATAAATATTTTGAATGTACATGTCGGGTCCAATGGACCCGTCTGGTAGACGGAAGGTTAATCTGTGCCCCTCCAAGTTTGTTTATAGTAATCTTTTTGAACCGTCTTATAATAAAATGTATTATAACTAACATCGAAATAAACAGCTTGCATCGAAATTTATCGGTATTATGTTAAAACAAAAATAATTAAGTGGTGTTTTCCAAACCTTGTCATATATTTTATTATTTTTACAATATCTCAAAATGATGATTTAGAATTGCTTAACTGAAAATATTTTCTGTTGGAAATAAATACTCTTGACATAAATTTTACTAGCATACACGTGCAAATATTTCGACTCGAAAAATTTTTATTAGTATTGTTTAGATATTTACTATTAATGTAAAGTTATACAGTATCCTTGTGAATATCTTTAGTACATTTTATTGAAATAATTAATATATATATTTTGTATAGTATTACTGAAATAAATAGTGTCGAAAGTTTATTGATATGCTTACGTAAAAATAATTTGTTATCTATTAAGAAAGTATTCTTCTATTTATATATTTCTACTAAACATCTTTTTATTCTTAGAAAAGTAAGAAGAAAAATCAGTTAGAATTGAGAGTAATAGCTTTCTAAGTCAGAGAAAATGCTCTTAAAAATTATCTACTGATGTACATGTCCAAATATTCCGTCATGAATTACATTTTCCAAAATTTAGCTAATCAATTAAATGCTAAACGTATAAAGTACATACACCCTATTTTATTGGACATACTGTTGAAATAAATAGATGGAGCTTAAATATTACTGTAACTAATATGACTAACATTAAACTTAAATATGAACAAGTGATGAAACAACACCGAAAAACTGGCGACAAAACAAAATTAAATAATAATGCTGTGTATAAATCATCATAAAAACATACAAATACACAAGGCGCGTTTCGAGCTAGAAAATTAACAGCTCGACATCAGCAACTGTAAACACGTGTCCGTATGGAGACAAGTTCAAAAATGTATTGAAAGGGGAAAGAGGAGAGATTACAAAGTATGCGACAGGGGGCGTTAACGGTAAGGTAAACATCAAAGAGGAGCACATGCAGAATTGGAAAGTGCTGCCACAATGATATAAAAAAATACGAAAAAGAAAAGAGAAAAGGAAATAAAAGAAATAAACAAAATTAAAATAAAAAATAGAATAATTTTTTTTCTTCTAATTATGTATATTTAAATATTGTATTTTTTTTCTCCTTAAACTGTAAAAAATGATGATTTAAATGAAATGAATTAAGAATTATTATTTTTGTAGTTTTTAAAGCTATTAGGTTGTATTATAGTCATTATTTTAACAAGTGTAACAGCATGTAAACATATACATATTTTCAATTAATTAATTTAATTTTGATCAATTTTTATGTTTAGTATGTTACAAAACTCAAGCCAACCTATGTTGTTACTTTTTTTAAGAGAGAAAAGTTTTAACGGTTTCAATCACCGAAAAAAAATTCTGTTATTTATGATAACAGCACCTCGAACAATGGGGGAAAATTTTGGTTCTATTCTGTTGACCGGGCGACAGTGATAAGTCACCAAGTATTTTTTCGTTTAGCGTTATTTGAATTAAAACATTGCCTGCGATTCTTCTCCGACTGATTTACCGCTAACCACTTCGCGAGGAATGATAGAAATATTGTTGTGTCATTTAAATATGTTTATGTCAAGTTTTTCGTTTTATAATTACGAAAGTTTGGGATTTGCCTAAAACAAAGAAATAAGATTTAAGTTTTTTTTTTTTTTTTTTTTTTTTACTACAAAACATGAAAAGGAGCGATTAATCATTTCAAGGTTAACCATATGTATAATTTTGTTGATCTTCATAGTGGAAGAGAGGTTCTGCTCTCGAAGCTGGTAGACGGGAGGTGCTAGGTTCGATCCCAATCGCGCCCGTCGGCCTAATCGTTCGGAGTTTTCGTGGTTTTCTTCGAGCCATGGATTTCCATGCGTAAATACGGCTTAGGTTCCCTTAGAAAGACCCCCACGAAGGGCACCCACCCCCCCCTCGGGCCTATATCCCTAGCGTAGATAATCGGCCGTCAAAAATCAACCAACCAACCTTCATAGTGGAAAAAATGGAAAAGGTTGCGTAGAGGGGTCGTACTTGTCCAAAAATTTCAAGACCATGAAATTCTTCGGTACCAGCATTTTCTTATACAAAATATCTTTTTAAATCAGGAAACATTTCGGGCGTTTTAACTAGATTTATTTTTCTGTAAAAAAATACTAATATTTGACCTGAAAAATTCCCTGAAGCGTACCCCTGGTTGCGTATATTGCAAGATTGCGTTTTCAAGAAATAAGGTGGTACCGCCGGGGATCTTCAATAACATGAGTTACTGTTACATACTTTCATTATGAAACAAAGTCATTGTATAGATAGAACACTATACAAGGTGTCTGGGCTAAACGTATCTTAAAGATATTGCTTATTTTTACGGAACCACTCTTTAGAATTTAAATAATATATACTTAGAAAGAACATCTCACTAAGTTTTAATATCAACAGATTGGGATGTTTGCTAGCCGTGCATGAGTATGGTAGTTGGCAATTGGCACAAAGACGAAAACCTATTTCATGGGCTCATTAGTAATGATGTGGGCGCCACAGCAAAAGGTGCAGTGCGTGTTTTGGTTAACGGAATTTAAATTTGTGAGGCGTGTTCAGCGACGGATGCAAACACAATGGAAAGTTCAAAATCCATCTACCAACGGAATAGGAGAGGAGGGGCGTATCTATTGGTATTTGAAACTGGCAAACATTCAAAATCAAAATCTCCACACATCATTGTAATCTCAGTTTTGACGAATTTCATGCATTTTAGAGACTGCTGCTGAGCAAATTTCATTCATTTAGTTATGTGTTTTTCTATTTAATGGGCGCGTAGCTCTCATATATGGGTTTGTGATTATGCTTTTAACGAATTTCATACATTTTAGAAACTACTGCACAGCGAATTTTCTGCGTCCTGTGACGTCTTTTCGATTAAATGGTCGCTTAGTACTCATAATCTGTTTATTACTGGGGTTTTAACGAATTTTATACATTTTAGTTGCTATTGCGCAAAGATTTGGCGAGAGAGATTGGTTGGCGTTCAGTGGCACCCGGAAAACGGGAAAACATCAATAGTTTTTGCCGATATTTTTAGTAGTATTTATTACGTAATAAAATGGCTTGAAAACTCAAAAACGCAAACATTCTGTCAAAGTACTCTAACCGAAGGGAAAATTATTCTGAGAGCTTTGTTAGCTGTGTTTAAGCTGACGCATGTTTAAAATTTCTTTAATAATTCTTTAATTTCTCTGCGATCCATTATTTTCAATTGCCAATTGTTAAGATTTAGTCAACACACGTGAGATGTTTCATTGTAGTCGAAAGAAAAAAAAATTACTGATCACGAGTATGGTATCCACGGAATAGCATTAACTGGTTGTATTATTTCATCAAGTGTTTTATGAGACGAACTATTGCAAATATAGCTGATTTTTTTTTAGAAATGTACTACCATTACCTAATAGTAATATTCGACTTATTTTGACTGTCATTTTATGAGATTATTACAATGTACGGAAATAGTGTTAGGTTTTTTTTCTAATGAAATCTGCAACATTGAAAATATGTAAACAATCAATATCAATATACACGTACAACAGATATTTTCGATTTATCTGTTACTAGCTGTTACTCGTGACTGCGTTCACGTAACATTTAAAGAAGAAGAAATTCCCCAATTAAGCAAAAAATTTCGATAATTAAAAGCACATATAATGAACCTTTTATCACATTTTATAGTAGAAACGCTTCTGATTATCCCAATTTGCTTATTTTTATTTATATATATATAGGATCATTTAAATTTCTTTCTTGAGCATGAAATTTCATACACCTTTTCTATAATTAAATGAGGAATAAATTTACATCTCTGTTATTCTATTTTATTATTTATATTTATTCTATTTTATATTTATTCCGCTCAAGGATATTGATTTAATTTGTGTTTTCGAGACAACGAATATTATTTAAAGAAATATATTAGTAAATATTTTTAAAGGAAATGTGTTATTAACAGGTCACTTCAGACGTGACAATGATAAGATTAGAATAATCGAAAAATCAACATGCAACATTATGTTTATATTCCAAAAAATCACATCTTGGAAGAAAAAAGATAAATGGTCTTAAAAAATAATAATCAAACGTGGTGAAGCATCAATGTTCAAAAATAAATAATAAGAGTACGAGAAATATCTTTAACTTTCAAATATTTATTACACTTTAATTTCACGGTACCAAACTTTTATCAACTGTAGATCTACCAATAATATAAAACTATTTGTAATGCTCTGAAGACTCTTGAGCCTAAAATACTTATTATTTAAGCAATATATTTGCTTATTGCTTTCGCGGAATAAATCTATTTATGGAAAAGCACCCCAATTATGAATAAACATTTTCATATCCAACGTTGTGCTGTAATTTTGGCTTTCGAAAGCTTTGAAATTTGCAGGAATATGCTTCAATGGGGGCAGAAATTGTGCTTCATAGAGATTTTTAACTATAGATTTCAATATTTTAAAATCGAAAGAAAATTTCCCTTCTTCCTTTGCCCCTTTCGATAATCACGATGCCTTTAAAAATTAGAGAGATCTGAGATAAAAGACAAATTTATTGCTTAATTAGTAGTTTTGGCACTATTTTACACGTAAATGATGTCACATGTAAAGCCTAATCTCAAATTAAAATTACTTGCTAAATTTTTTTAAGTCGACTTTGATGTGCCATTTATTAAATTTTATTGAAACCAATGTTCCTGGAGATTGTACGGTAAAAGGGTGTTAAACTTATGTATTTGCTATTGTTAAGTTCTTAGCAAATTACGCCATTTTGTATAACTGCTATAAAATGCTAACATTTTCTGAAAGAAAAGCAGCTAATGATTTAAAATATGACGACGCTTTCACTAGGTTTCTTTTTTTTACGGAATGATACTTGTCGAAATAAAAAAAATATATATTCTTTCACTTCATGAATAATTTAAAACTATGCATTTCAATTTGTTTAAAACATAGAATCTATTAATGAAATCCAATATTATTGTACATTTAGAAAAACATTGAAACATTATTTTTATTAAATATACTAAATTTCAAGTAAAAAATATATTTAAAATGTAAGCTAAAATTTCATTTTGAAATAATGAGATATTTGGTGCAAAATTTTATTTCTAAAAGGCATATTATTATTTTAAGATTTCGTTTTAACTTTCGAAGCTGGTGTAATGAAAACGACACCGCTTTGACGAAATTGAAATAAATATATGTTAATGTTTTCGTATTAAAATTAAAGCTTTCCATGAAAAAATATCCCATCATTTTTACCCGATAAAGCTTTTACTAAAATCGCCTTTGTGACATGTTTTAACTGCCATCTTTTAAAATAGTATATGATTTTTTAAAACTTAATTCTTATGAATAGTGGGCAATAACTATCCACTTAAGTGCACAGAAGATATATTTACATCCTTGGTTCTAAATGTCAGTATGTTCGCAGACGATTTTAACTTCTGTGGAATAAATTCATTCATGAAACTTTGATGTGTGTAAATATGTTTTCAGTTTTGGTTTTATGCTTTACTTCATAGTTCAGTTTTATGTTTTACTTCAATCATGTTTTTGTACCATTTATACTAATTGAAATTCAATTCTTTTTAATTTTAATGAGGAAATAGCGTCAAAAAATATATTAATCCATTCTAATTCACCTTTCTACAACCAAAAATGCCTTCTCCTTATAATCATAGCGTGAATTTTGAAATAAAACTCTCATTTGTTTGTAACTTATATTCAAACTCTTTAATCAGTATGGACAGTATTCCTTTGACGTCACAATTAGTAAAATGGTTGTTTTATAGCCTCGAACTGAAAGCGAGAATAGAGTCCATTAGTAAAAAAATATTTCTGTTATTCGTTTAAATATGACGTCATTATTTATCTATTTTCATTATTTACTGATATTCATGTCCCTTGCATTTTTAGCGAATAGATGAAAATATCTGTTTTATTTCAAATATGACGTCATATTTTTCCAAGCGAATAATTTTATTAATAATATGATTCTTTTTCATTCTTTTCCCTTCTAATTGTGACTCCATTTTTGCAGAAAACCCGTTGTTAACGTAACCGATATTCATCCTTCATGTATAATAAAAAATACCCCATTTTTTTCGTTTCAAATATGACGTCATAATTATTTTCTTTTGAATTCTTTTTATTTTAATTTTTAATTAATTGTTGAGGAAAAATTATTATTCCAGATTTAGAATTTCTTGGCAACGGGAAAGAAAAATGGTCAAATTTTATCGGGAAAATGTCAATTGATTCTGTATGAAAAAGTATGAAATTTTGAATTATAAAGTGAAATATTAGGATAAAATAAATAAAACATAGCCTATGTTCTTTTCCGTTTCATAATCCATCTATATGCAAAGATACAAAAGCATTAATTCATCCATTTTTATGTTCACTTCATTCAAACATTCGGACACACATTGACATTTATAATATTATAAGGATATGTTGTCAGCGTTGTATTTAGGACATCTTCTACATAAGCAACTTAGTTACCAAATTTTACGCTTTTTGTGATCATTATTTTTATAATAGGAATCACATACTTATTCAATCGAACAGTTTTGCGAATTTAATACTGCAAATATTACTATAAGCAGTGCGAGAACAGTCTTACTGCAGTTTCCCTAAAAATATTTTTTGGCTGTAGAAAATCCAAACAAATTGGAGATTATTCTCTAAAAGATTTTTACTCTAAAAATAAGGAAAATATTAGGCAAAGCCTTCTATTCTGAAATAGTCGAGATATTTTCGATTTATCTGCTATATGTTGCCAGCGCTGTATTTAGGACATCTGCAACATAAGGAACTTAGCTGCCAAATTTTACGCTTTTTGAGATCATTATTTTTTGAATAGACCGACTTTTTCAATCGATCAGTTTTGCGAATTAATACGGAAATATTACTATAAGCAGTGTGAGAACAGTCTTACTGCAGTTTCCCTAAAAATATTTTTTTAGCTGCAGAAAAATACTAAAACTTTTGGGAGTATTCCTTAAACGATTTTTATTCTAAAAATAAGGAAAATATTAGGCAAAGACTTTATTTCTGAAATAGTGGTATTTTACTGCTTGGATACTCTAAGTAGTAAACGCATCTAGTCTATGAAAATAGTGCTAAAAAATAAATAATTAAAAAATATATTAAAAATTGGCAGTAGTTGCTCGTGTCGTATATGCCTAAATAGATTCTTCGTGTAGCTTTATACCTGAAATTCGTTTTACTATAATAGCTTGTAAAATAAATTTAAAGTAAGTTTTTAACTACTTAGGTCGTTCTATAGTGTCATGCGATAGTCCACCATCAGAGAGCAGCGGTCATGCATTTGAAAATGTATAGATAAATTGATTATTCGATTACAAATGAATAATTCTTTTTAATACAGAAAAATTTAAACCTGATTATGAAAACAATTGCCTTACTAAATCATTCCCACCGCCGCGAACTGATATATCCGTTCACTAAACTGAATGTTTCACTGCATTAGAAACATCATTTAAATTAATATAACTCTACAGATATAATCGAGTTTTAAAAAATTAAATTTTCATTAATCCTTTCAAGTGTCAGATGCATATACATAGTAAAAAAAATCAATGATGTTGGAAAAACATCTTTTTATAGCATTTGAACAAAAGTACAGAGAAAAATAATTTTACCTTGCTGCTCGGCGGTCAATGGGTTAACGCTACTGATCACACTTAATAATTGGTCACCGCCCCCTGAATACTAGGCCTGAGCGCTGGATCAAAAATGGCGGCTGCCGAAGGCGGATTTTTTTCAACGTGTGTACGGTCCCTTAAATATTCCTACCAATAATTTTTTGAAGTTTTTTCCGCTTCATTTTTCTGAGAATAAACAAGGTAGAGAAATCTTTTATAAAATACTGGTGTCTACATTTAAGGGACCGTACCTACGCTAAAAAAAATCCGCCTTCGGCAGCCGCTATTTTTGTGTCATTTTTGTGTGAGCGCTCAGGCCTAGTATTCAGGGGGCGGTGAATTGGTGGAACATTACGTATCTGGGTGTTCCATAGATGTACGTTTGGAAATTTCTAAAGATTTAGAGGTTTTTTGTATATAGATTAAGGTTAAAAGATGTAGAAATTTTCATGACGGAATATTAAGTCACGCTGACATCGCGATTTTTTTTCTTCGCAATGCAGTTCGCTTTCGAATTTACTTTACTTTAAAAAGAACGTTTCGCCATATTAAAGAAGAGAGCATTTTGGAAAACATTTAACATTTATTTTCTCTAAGCTGTCGCTATAAACAACTTAGCTACTCTATCAAAATGTTGACTAACATATTTTTCTGGTGTCAATATTTATAATTTAATTTTCTTAGAATTTTTAAATATGTATGTATGTGATAATTAAAAATATCTTATAATGCATATTACATGAATAGTCAATTTTAATTATATTTTTAAAATGTCGGTTAACATGAAACTTTCGTTTTTCCAGTTTGAAAAATAGTCTTATTTTTCCTAGTATGAATATTTATTTACTTCGATTTAACTTAACTATTAACAATGTTTAAACAAAACGTTGCATAAAAAATGAACTTATTCTCTTTAATTTTAGGAAAAGATTAAGAATCTATGTATGACGCTACTCAGTATTTATCTTCTACTTATTTGCATGTTTAGAACTAAACTACATAGAAATATAGAGTGGATGTAATGCCTGACTCTATACATTTCATGCATGTCTAAAGCAAAACAATATTTTCTGCAAAAAGCATATTTTTATCTTTATCACTTAAAGGATTTTATATAGGGTAAAGTTCCCCAATTTCGTCTCCCTTTACTTCTCCGCTTCTGCGAAAGTGGCGCCACTTATTATGCAATGCAGAGCTAACGGAAGGTATAACGGGTCTGTAGTGAAAGTTTCGTTCGCCAAGACGCATACTTATATTAAAGACGCTGCATTTCGTATTTTTAGAAGACATGAGTTCTTATTACGTCGTTTGTAGAATGTTATTTACTGCACTGTAAGTAGTTATTTCTTATTCATTGCGTGTATTTTACGTAGGTAAGTTGCTGACAGTAGCATACAGTGAGTTTTAGGACGTTCAGTTCATCTTACGGCAACTGAAGCTCCGCCATATTGGGAAGTACCGTGGTCCCAATTTCGTCCTCGTTGAAGTTCTTATTTTCGTCCCGGGGACGAAATTTGGAATGCTTTTTCATGACAATTATTTCAAAAGGAAAATAAAGTTTAATATAAAATAAAATAAGTAAAATAAAATAAAATAAGATGAGAAAATTGTAAAATAAAATTCAAAATGAAAATAAAGTTTAATATAAAATAAAATAAAAAGCATAATAAACTAAAATACAATAAAATGAAAAATAAATAAAATAAAAATCAAAGTGAAAATAACCTTTTTACTTTAAAAAATTTTAAGATACTTTTATTTTTATTTTAAAAAAAAATATTGTCTTTCGTGATCACTGTAGTCGGTACCACGGAAGAAGTGTGATAAAGCTTTGCAGGGGGGAATGGTGTTATAACCGTGTGTTTTTCTCTATTCAACTTCTCGGTGTCGCGTTTATGTTTCCTGTAAAGCGTTTTACGCTAAAGCAATAGAACATTTGCCATCAAACGATCCTGGTAGAAAAGTTGAGAATTTACAAATCGCACAACTTTTCAATGAAACCTACAAGCTTGCCTCAACATCCATCATCTAACGGTCAAGTTGTTGTTGCCATCATCCCTAAAGTGATCAGGGGTGTGCCAGTGATCACATCAGCAACTTCTGCCCGATGAGGTTCAGCGAAATTGAGCACTGGATCTCTATATAAAAACAAAGTGAAATATTCTCATGCGAAGAAGAAACACTCAGCCGAAAGAAAAAACTTTTGGCACCTACCATTCTGAAGGGAAAGGGGAAGAATCAACCATGTAAAATGTCCAAACGTGGCCTACCCAGCGACTCTTATGACAGAAGTGACTCTTCTGTTGACATTCCTTATGGTGATGATACATCTGAAAATGATGACGGCAATGATGCAGAGTGTCTGCTTGAAGCGTTTTTCTGGTGATAAGCATGGAAGACAACGGGTTCAGTGCATTCAATGCTGCACTTGGTCTCACGAAATATGCTCAGGAGAGAAAACAATACCAAATTTATATATTTCTCATGTCTGGATGGCTAATGTTTCGTTATGTTATTCTTCCAGTGATATTTGGTACATTTCTTTGTGCCTTAATTTAATTTAAATTAAATTACTTACACAGTTAGAAATAAATTTTGTTTTATTTATGAGTTAAGCCTGGTGTATTGGATTTTTTAGGGGGACGAAATTGGGACCATTTTTTTTCTTTTGCCATATAAAATACTTTTGAAAAAACAATTTTTCGTACGTTAAAAACATTTTGTACGATATTTGCCTATGTTTCTATGCTCGTGGGTAGTTAGTCTATGTAAAATCCAAATTTGGTAGGTGCTCACTGAAAATTAAAAGCTTCCAAGGGCCTAAAAGTGACTAAGGGACCAAAATAGGGCAGCTTACCAAAATTAGTAAGATCTATTTGTATAATATCCATATTTGTTAATAATAAATATATAGACATGCTTTATTTAATACAATAAAAAAAATTGCATATTCTGTGAAAGAATAGAACACGCAACTATTATCCCATTTGTCTTTCTATGATGATAACTGGCAGGTTTAAAATTAAATCTTTTTTTAATGTAAAAGGAATTTTCTATTGTTTGTAGTGATGTGACTCTTTAAACTACGTAACTTAAATATTCTATCTACAAAATATAAATAATAAATTATTATCTGACAAAGATTGTACCAAATAAAAGCTTTTGTGTTTTCTACGAAGAATACGATTTTTTTTTATTCTGTTAGTGTCGGTCACCAAAAAAAATCTAATATCTCTAATGGAATACTTTCTAACTCAGCAAGGATACTCTTCGGAAGTATAGGTATGGCTGCATACACAGGGCTACCACAGGTGACTATTTTTATATTCTGTTAGCACCACTATTTAAAAAAAATACATTTGGAATTATATTTCTCTTGCAAATGTCGCCAAAGAGTATGTAGAAGATTTTTGTTTTGAAGAAGTGGTGCGAAATAGAATTAAAAAATAGTCGCCTGTGGCAATCCTGCATATGTCCAAACGTCCATCATACGTTTACGTCCTACATATACAGGGTGTTTCAATACAATCTGTTAGAAATGTAAAGGTAGGTAGAAAGGACCTAAATAAGCAGATTTTGCATAAGGATGTGTATGCGGAAATGGAGCGTCGAGACACGAGGAGGCGCTGTTGTTCAGCGGATGAAAGCGCTTCACTGGCATGAATCGTCATTCCCCGCACGAATTGCGAGAAACGTGCAACATTACACTTGCCGACATGCATTTCATATATGGGTCTGAGTAAGAACATGGGGCGGTTGCTCAAAGATGGACATGGAACGATTCCAGAGTAGGAATTTGCCGGATCGCCGAACATGTGAACGCCTTCATAGGAAGTTGAGCACGGGTGGATCATTTTATGTTTCCAGAACGGGAACTGGAAGGAATTCCTACTCACAGTAGAGGATAGTCCTTCGACAAGCTCCAGAGCTGTTAGACGTGCACTGGATGTGAGCCATGTAACTGTTTGGAGAACTTTACATAAAGATGGGATGCACCACGTATCATTTGCAAAGAATGCAACCATTGCAACATGCCGATTATCCTCTGTGTGTCAATTTTGCCCGCTGGTACCTACAGCAGGCTTCAGACAATCCCACGTCCCATGCGGATGCGGATGTTTTATTCACTGATGAGGCTACCTCATCTCGATCGGGTATGTTAACATCCTTAATTACCATCTATGGGCTCATGATAACTCACATGACACTAGAACACATGGCTACCAAGAAATGTTTCCCATAAATATTTGGGAAGGCATTTTGCACAATAACTTAGTAGGACCGTACATTCTACTTAGAAATTTAAATGGCCACATACACGGCATATTCCTACAACAGGTCTTACCTGAACTTCTGGTCGATATTCCTCCAGCTGTTTGCACACGAATATTGTTACAGAACAATGGAGCCACAGCATGAACGTCGAGAATCAGCTGGACGTTGTCTACGGCCAGCACTGGATAGGACGGGGCGAACCTGATCCCTGGCCACCTCACTCGCCAGATTTGACGTGATTCAATTTCGTCTGTTGCGGGCACAGTAAAAGCATGGTGTACGATACTCCGATAACATCTGAAGAAGATCTAATGGCTCGATTTATTTCTGTTGCTTCTAGAAATGTGCGTGGGACGTTTTCACTAATGTATGCTAATCCATGCGCCGCCGCTGTGAATCTTGTATCGCTGTTGATGGCATTCTTTAGAGCAGGTATTGTAAACTGTTTGGTAAATAAATTTTTCTTTCCTTGGTCTTTACTTGTCTTTTCACTTACATGTTGTTAATAATGCCTTATGTGCTTGCACTTCAAAGCTGCATGTCCACACCCACATTCCTATACGAAATCTGCTTATTTAGGTCTCCTCTACCTGCCTTTGCATTTCTGACACATAGTTTTGAAACTCCCTGTATCCTTTGATAGGATCCGAAAAACCTTTTTTTTCGTGTTTAGAAAATTGATTAATGAAAAATAACACAATAAAAACTATTTTTTTTAAAGGGCTACAAAAAAAAAAAAATATATATATATAAGACAAACGCGTCTATAAATCTCTAAATCTATTCGTGCTTATGGTTCATATGATAAATGAATGCTTTTCGAAATCGTGAATTACTCGGAAGAATTTGTTTTATTTTCGTAAAGTTTAGATTAACTCAGAAACATTTCCCCTTTTTCTTTTTTGCGATGTAATCTCTCGTCCCTGTGTGCAAACTATAATATCTCAACTAATTAAAAGCTTTTCAAAGAAACATTACAAACGACTACATCACAGAAAAAGCGAATGGAACTAATATACAGATCGGCAGAATTCAGACATTTTTCAATCCGTTTAATAAAACTGAATAATAGTTTTAAAAGTGTTATTTGGCTAGAATAAGCTTCATAATAAATTCCGACTCACTCTTTGTACCTGTGTACCTAAATAAATATTTTATTTTAATTTAGATGTACGTTTTACGCAGTAAAAGAGAACACCGATAATTTAATTAGGACATCAGGTAGTTAAAGTTGATTACATTTTATTAAATGTGATAACACATTAAGTGAACGAAAAAAATAAAAATTATACTGTCTAACATTTTAGAACACAACTAAAGTTATGTAAATTTATGTATATTAAAAATGTTACTGAATAAAAACATGTTACAACATGACCCCAATACTAAATACAATGTTCTTTCGTAAGGAAGCATTATTGGATTATTATTTATCGAATTATTGAAACATAATAAAATGGAACATAGTAAGAACCTGTTAAAACTCTTTTTTTTATATACCGAGCAATAGATCATGTTAACAAGCAATCCATGTTATATATTTATCGTCAAAATTATTTTTTAATAAAGAAATACACGATAATTTTACTCCGAAATTTAATTAAAACATTTATTATTATTGTGCAAACTACGTACCTCGTTAATAATTAAACATAAAAATGAATATTATTGAATTAAGGTTAAAGTGTAAAATATTTCAGATAGAGGTCTTAAAATTATTACGGAGAAAGAAAACAGTTTTCTACCAATCCTTCACATGCCTATTTCCCATTTGTGCACGTTAACTAACATAGTTTTCAATAATTAAATTACTCTCTGTCTAAAAATCTGTATTTGAAAAAAATTAAAAGAATCGTATAGATTGGAATAATTAGTATTGCATAAATTAACTTATTTTATTCAAATTTCATTTATTGGCATAGAAAGGTTATATATTTTCACGAACAAAATTCTGCGATAAAGTAAAAAAAAAAAAATTGTAGATTAAATGCAAATCATTCATTTGAATCTTGTCAAACTGGATTAAGTTTTGACGAAGTTCCGATGAGGAAGTCCAATGTTTTCAGCATTATTGTGTAAATTAATTCCCAATGTTTTCAGCATTATTGTGTAAATTAATTCCCAGAAAACTCGAAAACCCAATAATTAAATCAAAGTATCCTAGCAGTGAACACCAGCGGGGGGAGGAGGAGGCGATGTGCTTTGTTGGCACTTTCCGTGAGCTGCGTTTAAGCTAACGCAAGATTAAACTTTTTTATTATTATTATTATTCCGTAATTCCTTATTTCAAACTACGAGTTATTAAGTGTTAGATTATGCTGGACTTCACAAATAAATGTAATCATAAAAGTAAAAATATGTTTCTTTTTACTGTTACATACTTTTATAAGCATTCAATATTTATTTTGAAAATAAAACAGAAATTTCTGACTCAGTCATGATCTTTCCAGAAAAAACACCGTTACAAAAAAATTAATTTGTTGTGGGCACCATCTCGAATATGTAAAATTTACCGCTTTTTTGCGCTTGGTAGAAAGTGCTAGCCAGAGAAGGTGTTTAAAAAAATGCAGTTTGTTTGTTCTTTTTAAATTACGGCAGAAGTTACTTAAAGAAGAGCATAATTTAAACTACATATTTGATCATAATTAAGATAAGGTAATTTTATTTCAACTGGATAAATCATATTCATGGTTGGAGTAGCACAGTTGTGGTTTATATTACCGGAGCGGGAAAATGCCCAGACCGGGGATGGAATCTGGATACCTTGGAAACTAGCGCTACAGTTCGCAGCCATGTCCAACAAAGAAGAGTGAATTATGTTAGTCAGGTATCGTCCGAATCGCTTTAGACTGGGAGGTGGCAGCACAGTCAATCACCTCATTGAGTTTACGGCAGAAATTCCAGAATTAGTTAAAACTCGATTCGCATATTGAAACACAATTGGTCTATCAACTCATATCTTGGTGGAAAACACCTAAAAATCCGATTTTAGCGGTCGACTAGTAGGTTAACTATTGTGTTTTCCTGCTTCTATCCCTCCATGTTTGACATATATTTGGGTGCAGGAAAACACAATAGTAAACCTAAGAGTCAACAGCTAAAATCGGGTTTTCGGGTGTTTTCCACCAAGATATGACTTGACAGACCGATTGCGATATAATATGCGAATCGAGTTTTAAGTAATTCTGGAATTTTACCTGTGAACTCGATGAGGTGATTGTCTCTTCCTCCCGGTCTATTAATATGTTAAACATTGGCATGCCAAGCCACGTTATCCCGGTTCGATCCCTGGTCTAGACATTTTTTGCTCTGTTGGTATAAACCTTAACTCTGCAACTCCAGCCATGAATACCTGTTCGATGTTGAAAATTTAACTCTCAACGTCTAATCGTAATTTTATTACTACAGTACAAAGTCTAAAGTCCGGACACCCAAAGTTCGGAATTGTCCAAAGTTTGCGCTTTCCAGCGGCAGTATTCGAGAAAAAAGTAAAAAAAGAAAAAAATCTAGAGCAAAAAAGTTTATTACTGAATCTTAACTCATGTCTATGTACAGAATAAAAGAAAAACTTCTTAATAATATATCTAAGTTAATAAAGCAGCCCACATTAACTAAATGTTCAATAGTTAAGACAGTTACAATTTCTTCAATAGTTAAGACAGTTACAATTTCTCTTATATGTTCCCTAAGGCTGATCATAACTGCTCTGCTCAACAAGCGCAAACGTTTTAACACATTTCCAAATTCATTTTTTAACGGAAAGATATAAAATTAGAAGGCGATTTGGAATCGAACTGTGTTTTCCATTTTTGATAAACGAATTACCTATTGAGTTATAAGCGATTTTGATCAAGTGACAAAGACGTTTTTCACCCTTCCTTAAGTGGTTATTCTTCTTTCGCACAGGAATTCAGTTCAAAACGCCCACTTTGAAACAATTTTCTGAACTATCTATTGCGTTTGAAAAAAAAAAAAAAAATAGAAAACACAGTTCGATTATATAGTTTCTGAACAACAACTCTGCTAGTTTCATACATCTCGAGCAAAAATAAATTAAAACTTATGTCATAAAGTTGCCCTTGTGTATTTTAGAACAGCCTTAAGTAAAGGTTTTTTTTTTTACTTTGTTATGATTTATTATTTAATGAAAATGATTATTTAATTTAGTATTAAACAGTTGTTATATGCAATTTTTAATATATGAACGTCATATTTCGCCTTTTTAAGTAGTGAATTTCCTTTTTATTGGAAAAGCAATGTTTTTGATGACCAAAAGTTCGGAAAAATCCAAAGTTCGGACTTGGTAAAGTCCCGAGGATTTCGGACGTTAGACTTTGTACTGTATTAAATATTTTATTAAATAATATTAATAATTTATTTTTTTTTCTAGGAAATGAGAGAAAAATTAATTACAAAATTTCTTCTTTACATACATAAATCAACTTGAGTATAAAAACTGATTACCGATGGATATTTTAACGAGTTTTAAATACAATCTTTCATCTTGCTCTATACCTAAAATAATTACTACTATACAGTAGAGCCTCTTTTATCCGAAACTCTCCGTTAACCGAAATCCATTTTTAAAGCCTTTTTTTTTTTAAATTATCGCATTCCTTGTGTGCAAAATCCATTTTGATTTTTTTTTTGTTTGTTTTTTAAACTATCATATTCCGTGTGTGCAAGCGGTCCTTTCCCAACTAGGAGTAAATATAAATATTTTCGATCCCCCTTTTTTAGAGTTCCTTTGAACTTAACTTGAGCTCTCGTTACCTGCGCAATGGAACGACGAAAACGTATAAAGTAGCGATTCTGAAACTTTTGAATGTTTTTCGAAAGGTTTGGCGTGGCTGGAGCAGCAGAAAGACTGTGATACTGGTGAGCTAATAATATTTAAAAACTCCGCGATAGAGCTTCAAAGCAAAAGCAATCGAAAATGCTACAAGCAAAACATTTTTTTCAAACCCTTGTGATATATGTAAAAGGTACTTAATCTCAAAATTAAAATTAAGGTAATTTATTCTTGTTTCTATTTTGCTATTGCTTTATTTTTATTAAGCACTTGTTACCATAATAAGAAATATTGCATATGCATATATTTCTCCTTAATCGAAAAATTGAAGCATTCTCGAGTATCCGAAAATTTCGATTTTCCGAACTATGGCCGGTCCCAATTATTTCGGATAATCGAGGTCTACTGTAGTCTGCGAAAAAATTTTTTAAATAAATTTACTGTCAAAAGTTTTTTAATTTGCAATATTACAGACAACTTATCTACAAAAATACTGACACAAATAAAAATTCCCTAGATGTTTTCACCTATTGAAGTTGTCGCATACGTTCAATACAATTCTTCACGTTGTTTTACACCTAAAATAATTTCTATTATAATTATCCATTGCAAGAAATTAAAAGTAAATTTTAATGTTCTGAGGTATTACTTGAATCAATAGTGCGATCTGATAGCCCACCATAAGATTGGGAAAATCAAGTCTGCCAAATTTTAAACTGAATTATATAATATTACTAATGAATAATCCTTTTTAATACAGAGAAACTTAAACCTGTTTATGAAAAGAATTGTCGAACTTAATGCCATTAGTCACACTTTCATATTTTCAAAGCCGTCGCTAGGACCAGCTTAGTTACCAGATTAAGTTACATTTAAAAGCATATAATTGCCCATCTTTTGGGAGACTTATTATTAATCTATATATATATATTTTATTTTATACTGTTGAGAAGTATTTTATGATAAAACCATGTAAAAAAAAATAAACGGAAATATATGGGATAATTTAAAAGATATAATAAATTTAAAACCATTTCAAGGGTGGTGGCTAGACGGTTTAGCAACCTAATTTTTATTCCGAAATTAACAAATGGCACCAATAATATTTTAATGAAATTTTGCTATTAAAATAAAAGTACAAGATAGCGAGTTATTTACCTCTTTTACCCTTGTTCCCCTATGCTATTTGTGCTTTTTTCAGTTCTGTTAGTCTGAACTCTCCTCAGTGATGTTTTTTACTATCGTTTTTTTATTCTCTATTGTGAATTAATTTATAAACTTTTATCATTATTTTTTGTAAATATGTAAATATTTCATTTTTTTTCTAAACTTTCGAACTTTGCTTTGCATTTATTTGTGTTAAACTAATGTATGGTCTCTGAAAAGAGTCTTTTTTAATGCTGGGGCTTCCTTTTGGTAGCTTTTTCGACTGTCATGGACATTTTATTAGGATCATATGGAACTTTTTTTTTCTCTTATTGCTATACTAACAATTTTTAATTGTTTTACTTCTCTACTTTTATTTTTTAATTGTGGCCACCAGCCGCGTTTAAACTTTATTTTTTATGGCTCCCAATGCTTTGAAACACGCAATATTTATAGCCTGGATGTGCAGTTGCAATGCAACTAGAGAATCCAAGAACGCTGCTCACATTGTTCCATTGTTCCAGCGAGTTTTAATTTTATTTTAAATTAGTTTGAAAATTCTGCTGCCAATCAATTATTCCATCATTTTAAGAACAGAATTGTTTTGCCCATGAAACGGTTAACGTTACGAACAGAATTGATAGAGATAGAGAAAAGAATAGATATCGTATATTGTTTATTATTTGAATGGACAATTTTAATTATATTTCAAAAATGTTGGTCAACATAGGACGTGCATTTTTTGGGTTGAAAAATAATTTTAGTTTTTATTGTGTGAATATATTTTTTTATATATGTATAATTTATATATTTTCTATTTTTAACGAAACATTGCATAAAAATAAAATTACGCACTCCTAATTTTATAACAAGTTTCAGAATCTATGCATAATGCAGTATTTCCCCTCCTATTTATTTGTAGATTCAGAACTGTAACACAGACAAAAATGATAGAGAAATACAGAGTGATTATAACACATGACTGCATACATCTCATGCTTGTATTTCAAAATCCGTAGCAAAACTTTCATTGTAAATATTCTTTTAAAATTAATTAGTTCTAAATAAACCATGCTAATCTAATATCATTTCTACATAGCTAAAATTAGAAGTGACCGGCAGTATAAATTATATTATCTCATGTCAGATCCAATGCTCATTGATTTACTTCATTTGATTTGAATTTTGTGGGCTTCCGCAAAGTTATGTAAAACTACAAATGAATCAAAATATGTTTCTTCCAATTTATAGTCACATCATTCCAGATTTTAATCCTTTTTTTTCTATCAAATAGTGCGAATAGTCCTTATCTTTCAGTTTTAAGGTTAACCTCTATTAGTACTTAACCTCTGAATTACACGTTCGTTTCGAGGATTTCAACCACGTATGTGACCGTTGGCAAAGGATTAAGAACATCGAGACCATATCTATATTATATGAAAGACTTTTTAGAGCCCGTCATTCACACATGAATTAAAGTGTTTTAAGGATTATATGTCTTTATTATAAATTAATAAAAAAAGTTCGTCCCAAAGTTCCAAAAATAACGACACAATTTTCAACAACAGCGACATAAATTCATAATGAAGGAAAAGTTACTTTTGTAGCGCTCCCAAATGTCGGATATTTAAATACCACTTTTTCTTATTACTCAGAAATTGCTTAGCTACACCTGACAGATCAAGATTGAAAAATATCTTTATTGCACACACTTTGTGAGTGCTGTGTACTTTAATTATTGTGTGAGCAACTGTAATATATATATATATATATATATATGTAATGTAATATTTATATATATACTTATAACATGTATGGTTACCGTACTGTATAATTATAAAATTTTTAACAGCAACAAAAAGTAATCCGACTTCAATTTTCTGATTTTATGTTAAATAAAAAAGTTTCATGAGTTGTTGGGCACCCTTTTTTTTACGTAATAAGGCTGGGCCTAAACAAATAAAAATCTTAGAAACATAACTTTATAAAGTGGAGGAAAATCGGCTGGTAGAGATTTCCTCGCCAGACAGCTAGCTCAACGTCACTTCATGAAAATCCTTGAAAATGAAATATTTTAAAGTTTGTTTTTCTTTTATTTCTAAAAAAGTACTGAACCAATTTTGATAAAATTGAAATGACTGCAATTCGAGGGTATCCTCTTTAAAATAAATAATAATAATAATAAAAAAAACACATGAATCGGTCGTAAAGCTTCTTAATAATCGGGGAACATACATAAAACAACATACTTGTCGAACGGAGAACATCCTGCTTTTTTTAAAGACTGTTATAAATCACACTCAAAGTTTTGCAAATTGTTTGTTTAGAAATCTTCAGGCTATTGCAGAGACATATAGACCAAAACTCCTCGCTTAGTATACTTAAAAAAAATCTCTAGTTCTACAGATGTAAAGTTACATGCTTATTAAACTTTCATCTGTAACTGTATAAGAAAAGCTGCAAATCTACAAAACTACTGTTTGTGAAGCTACAGAAATCTGTAACTTTACAAATGAATCTGCTAAAATTACAGTAATCTTACTAAAATTTTATCTGTAAGCTTGGTTGCAGGTACATGAAAAGTTCTAGGCATCCCAGTTTCCTAAAAATTTCTTAGTAACCTTACAGATTTTTTTTTTATTTCGGCGCAAAAGTGTGTCTGTTATATGAATTTTTGTTGTTGCCGTTACACAAAACTTCTAGGAATCCCAGTTTCCTAGAAAAACTTTAGTAACTTTACAGATTTTTTTTTTTTTTTTTTTTTTTTTTTTTTTTTTTTTTTTTACAGTGTAGGTTTCACTATTTTGCAACACTGTTTAAAACATCAAAAAATTGGATATGGTAAAAATCCGCGATCATTTTGAATAATATCAGAGCTGAAAATTGAATTATTTTTTTTAAATGTTAGTTTAAAAAAAAATAAAATATTTCGTTTCTGTTAAAGGTTTTGTACTCTTGAAAAATTGTTTTAATTTCAGTTTTCATTCAGTGTAAAATCGTGTTTTATTTATTTTCTTTATTTGTTCGTTTCCAGCTGAATGTCCTGTTTCTGGCTCAATTGTAAGGATTGCACTGTTTATTTGTAAGACTTAGTTAAGAATTACTTCCAATTTTAGCAGCTTTATAAGTTTCAGTCTGGATATTTTCTGATTTAACATTTTACGTGCCATATTGAAAATTGAAATTCCAGACGTTTAATGACTTCATTACCGACAGCGCTCTCGAGATATATTTTTCAGCGCCTCTTACGAATACATAAACCTAATATCTAAAGAAACTTACATGATTTAATTAACTGTTAGTTAACCCTATCCTTAACCTTTAACGCACAAGGCGGCCCACCATCGCACGCTCCTTTCTATCTAAATCAGGCATTGATGCCAATGTCTTATAGTCCAATATATCTTTTAAATAATCGATATTTTAACATTTTCATTTTTAAATATAGTACATATTAGATTATGAGATTCGATTATGGGTCTGAAAAACAACAGTTTTCATGTCCTATTTTCGTTCATCAAAGACCACTTTTTTCCCGAGGTTTGTTTCATTTCCAGTATGAAGTCCTGAAATAGAAATTTAACTTTATTAAAGAAATGAGAAGTTTTTTAAGAGGAAGATATTAGTGGAAGAAAGAGATATGTACTAAAAATAAATGTTCTGGAAAATTCGAGTGAAAATTTTTCGTTGTAAAATGCATTGATTCATTTTCTGCATGGTAGAATACTTTTGAATAAGTAACAGATTGTTCTCTCACAGAACTCAGTTCAGTCGGCCCTCTCTCAGTTCTCACTCAGAGGTAAACTCTCTCAGAATAAAAAACTTATAAACATTTAATTTTTAAATATTAAAAACTCTTAATATTACTTAAATTTTTAAATAAAAAAAATAAGTATTAACAAATAATGTCGTCGATTTTTCTGGTGTTATTGAGGTCTTAATCCTTTGATTTTTACAATATAGTATATTATCCTATAACACCTCTATACACTTAACGCTTTTAAGGTTCGTAATATATAATTTATTCCTCTTAAATTTACTTCCAAATTGTCATAATTCCACCAACCTTTTTGAATATTTTTTTTATATAATTAAAGGGAATAATCTATGCCTTACAGACTTAGTTTCCTAGTCGGAGCAGTAAATACAGCCTAGTCGTAGCAAACCTTTCGGGCAGTAAAAACATTAAAATTAACGTATGTGAATAAAAGCATTTATTTCCAAGACAATTTGTTCGTAAATGTTGGTGGCTATCAATCACATGAACCTTTTAGCAATATAATTACTTTGCCCCTGCAAGGGTTAACGAATCAATCTTTCAGAAATATGCGACATAGCATGTCCTTTCATTAGACTCTTCTATTGATTTAACATATTAGTTTGAATGTCTTTGAATTTAGGTCATTATTCTCTTTCATTATTCTCCCTGAATTCTAATCTTTGGAATTTCACTCGTCTCATTTTCGAACGAATAAAAACATCATGCAGTTGCATTAATCAGAAGTTTTCTGATAAAAGTTAAATTCTGGAATTTGCGAAGCATTGAGCGTAAACGATAGCTTATTTTTGGAAATGCTAATGTCTTTATTTTAAAAATCCTTCATGGAAAAAAAGTTTCGTACGAATTTTCCAGGCATTAAATTCAGAAAGTCGGAACTCACGCAGCCGTAATAAATATCATTTTCAAATTCTCTTGAAATAAGCAATTGATCCGTTGGAAACGAAGGAACGTAATTTATTTAACATTTCATTTATATTAATGAATTGTCATGTACGATTATTCTTTCATACTTTTTTATCAGGCTTTTCAATGAAACATGATCTTTTAGTTTATAAAGTTTAATTTAACATACATTTCTCTACATGATACGATAAATAATACTGAACCTCGATATATCTTGCTTCGTTAAAATCGACATTTCGATGTATTGATCTTTTTCCATGTCTCCTATCCAGGAGTAAAATTATAAAAAGCTCCACTGCAATCATAAAATTTAAACCCTTAGCGACGAGCACCGTTTACAGAAGTTTTAATATTTTCTAATCGGGAACTCAAAATACAAGTCTTTGATTCATCCAATTACTGAAATGCTGTGATGAAATAAGGAAAAATATATTGTTTAAATTTACTGGTGCGTTTTATAAATGATCTGAGTTCCCTGTATATCACGTATATGTGAAGCTCGTCGGTTAAGTTTTAAAAATGCGTGTAAATAACGGCAAATAAATGTAATTCTGCGTTGTTAAATTATTGAGATATTTCGTATTACAAATTGACTTTTTTTTTTTTTTTTAAAGACATGAAACATTTACTTGTAGATATCTCATTTTTCAAATGGCGTCGGTTATATCACGCATGTGGATATAGCGTGTTTTTTTATGGTCCCCCGGTATAAAGAGGGATTACTGAATTTTTAATTTAGCCATTAAAAATTAATCATTGAGCTGTATGATATACTATAATATGCATGTGCCCTATGCTGTTCAAGTTAAATTACTTAACAGGTTTACAATCAATTAATAAACAAACACGTGTGATGCAATAAAAGCAAAATAATTTTTAAATAACACCCTAAAATTAATATAAGGAAAAGCCAGGAGAGATTGCGCACATAGAGAGTCGGGGAGAAGGAGTAGAGTGCCCTAGAAGCAACTCCAGGTAGTTATACTACAGCAATAGTGGAGTGTCTCCGTGAATGTGCACGTTGATTGTTTCAAGCGTTTAGGATAAATAATTGCTATTTTGTTTTGTTTTCCCAAAATACGCGCTTGCATTTTCAAAACTATTCTTCAGAATTTGTATAGAATGTCAGTAGTAATAAATATTTTAAATTTAAATGATTTCTCATAAGCTACTAACATAAAATATCGGTGCGAACTCCGAAGTTTCGTTTTAGAAGCGGCCACGTTTAAATAAATGGTCGCGGAATCTCTCCTACCGAAATTGGAGAGTTTTCGCGTCTGCTATTGAGGAGAAATTGCGCATTCTTCTTCATTAGTTTCTATGCAAGGAGAGCTAACGCAGCTTATTGGTAAATTTGCATAAATTGTAAAGTACATGTAAAACATATGGATGAATTTATTGTGAAACATTCTTTGTAAACACATAATTATCGAAAATAAATTTGGCAATAAATAAATGTTCTAAAAAATACTAATACAATTCTTAATAAATTCATTTTATATAACTATTTTTATTAATAAGATAATAATACATTTATTAATAAATTAATTATATATTTTTGTTAAATTATGAATAATTAATTTTCTAATAAATTAATAAAGATAAATCTTTGAATAAATGAATTTCTTATTTTCGCTAATGAAAAATCAAAAAGGAAACAGAGTGCACGAATGTTACTGATCCACAAAATATTTACGAAAAAACATTTAAAAACTAAAGAAAAGAAAAAGACGGGCAATGACGATGAGTACACTAAACGTCTGGACTTGTACAAAGAGACAACTTTACCAGTAACTGGATTCAATGTATTACATGTGGCAGGTGGTTGCACAAAAGCTGTTCCGTTTGCTACTTTAAGGCATCGATTGTGGACGAATACAACCTTTGTCAACAAATAAGAAAACATTGAAACATGGAAATGACTAATATTTAGTTAAACGTGTTATCAAGTAACTTAATGTTATTTTGTAATCTTATCTGGTCTTGTTTTTCTTATTCTTAATATTTTTCTTTAATTAAAATTCTTTAACTATTCTTAAATTTCTTTCTTTTTTCTGATTATTTAATAATTAGTTTGAAATATGCACTGCTTGTACAATGATATGTGCTCACAAAAACCTTACAATAATGCCATTTAGGTATAATTATTATTGTTAACAATTTAATTATAGTTATTATTAATAGCAATATCTCCTACCCATGTACTCAATCACACCCATGTGCAAAAAATAGGTTTCTTTGTTTTATTATTGCTGTTTTCTAAAATTACAGTTTAACAACAGAATGACAATGGAAATGCATAAGAAACAAATGAAGTCAAAAATATTTCTGGATAGTTTAGCTAAAAATGAATATTTAGATTCTTTTTAATATTCTTATGAATTGTGCGCAGCATCTCCTAGCTTTGTCTTAAACGTGTCCAGGATTGTAGAATAAGACATCCGCTATTTCCAGTTAATGGAAAATTTCTTAACTCTATTATTTCGGTATATATTTCATCCAGAAATATATGTACGAGAGTTCTATCAAAACTAATAAAAAACACGGAATATAAAAAAAAAATACTGCGTGGCACACTTCACTTGCACACTTCGTTCAAATTCTACTTGTCTATTGACAACAACCCCCCTAAAATAACTCATCTTTGTCACAGCAGGTAACTAGTGGATTCTAATCAGAAGGGAAAATAGTAATTGTTATTTTTACCAAGGTAAGATGCTAACTCTCCGACATCCACAGAAAACTACCGAATATTTACGGAGATGAAATCATTGAAAATAACAATGCACACAGGTAAACAAAGTTTAGTGAAGGGGAAACCGTCGTTGAAAACAGAAAACGACAAACCCTCAACTACGACAACTAACTCGAATAAAAATCAGTAAGCTTGCTGCATAACTGAATTGTTGTCTCAATGCCATACATCACGCAGCGACTCAGGACATCGAAAATTTCGTGTAAAGTAGGTTCTTGGGCAGTAACACCCAATTTTAGGAAACGGAGAGTGGAAGTTTTCTCTGATCTTCTATAAGCGTTTGACGCTAACGAAGACACTTTCCTTCGTATCCAGAAAATATGTTTTTATAAGCATGTAGAATTTGAACAAATTATGTCAATTTCTAAAGATGTTTTTTCCAAAATTCCGTCTCTTTTATTTCAACTGTTTTACATACAATGCACGTAAAATAACCGGAGCAATTTTTAAGCAATAAAAAGCTATGCGTACGACTCTATTTATGTTTTAAAGTCTTAATTTCCCCCCACATTTAAATAAGATTCTGAATACGCAAAACGGTTACGCATTTGACAACATAATTCCCAAATAGAATGAACATTAGCAGAAAGTTTGATTTTTTTCTGATATTATCTTTCCGCGACAAATTTGAATTGGGAAATTCGCAGCAAATCTTCCGCAAGGTGTACCATCACCCACTTGCATGAGTAGTTTGCTATGAAACTGATGGCAAGACTGTCTTTAATTCACGAAAGTGACGAAAGCAAAAAAACCTCTGTTGAGAGAATAGACAATCAGCAGACACGCAGAAATTGCAAAAATTTTATTCGGCTGGCACCGCTTTTTATAAACGCTATACTTTTCAAATAGCAAAAAAGCCTCGAATTGAACAGCACAAATATTACCCAGTCTTGTTTATGGTGGTGAAAACGATGCATGCACCTTAACAGTGCGCATGCATCAATAGACCTGTTCTGGTCTGTGGGCTCCTTCGAAGCAAAGCGATATAAGTAAGCGTCCTATCTTAAATGGGAGAAATAACCGCAAGATTAAAAGCGAGGTCACATGAATCAAGGTCATGCGCCACGTAGCGGATGGAGTGTGAACTACAGGTTGAAACCTAACTTTTTTGGTGTCTAAACCTTTTTTGGTGTCTTACTGACACCACTAAAATTGTAAAGTTTTTTTTTACCTTGATTAGTAACTGAAGTGCTGTTTAAGTGAGGAAAACTTCGTGGTGTTAAGTGCGTCTGGATGCCCCTCACGCTACGCCATTGTTTCACAATAAATGTGGCAAATAAAAATCATTTCCATGAGTGACTGAAGATTTAGAAAATACGCGCCACGCTAAAAGCCGTCGTATGTGAATTATCACTCCGTCCACAAGGTGGCGCAACTGTGTTAATTTACGCCTGATTCCAGCATTAAGTTTGTTCGCTTACTTATAACGCTTTGCCTTCGAAGGGGTTAAACTTAAATTGTAACAGATGTAAACAATTAATGTAGCGTGGAAGAATTACTACTTTGCAGTAAATTTGCAGTATTTTTGATTACTTGTTTGCCGTTAATTTGCAATACATTTGGTACAGCTTGAATTTAGCTTACACGACAAGTTAGCTGCAAGTTCAAAGTGTGGTCAGGGCTGATTACCAACGGGGCACACTTACACCAATAAATTTTAAAAGAAAAGTTCGACTTATCTAAACGCCGTATTCATGTAATATTTCTGCCATGAATGAGGCAAAATTTTCTGTTTATTTTTAGTGGTAGGAATTTGCCTCGTGGGTAATTAGGCTCTGAGTGTGGTGACTTCGGCGTTTGCGTTATCTTGCTGTCGTCTTGCTATGAACTTGCAGTCTTGTCATGCTGAGCTTGCTGCAAATTTGCAGGTTTTCAAAGCAAGACTTCTGCAAGTTTTCTGGAAACTAAAAATGCTATGTGGGTTATGTTATCAAAGTGCATTATCAACATTTTTAAAACGGTTTTAAAACAGATTTAAATCATAGTTTTCAAATACTGCCTATGTTCCTCTTTATGATTAATTTAATGTATTGAAATTTTTAAAACACCGAGTGCTAAAAGTCTCGCGAAAAGCAATTTGTCTTATCTGAAAATTTTCAAAATTCATTATCAAGATTCTCAAAACTCTCTCTCTTTGAAAAAGTGTATTTTAAATGAAGATAACATCGCTCACCTTTAAAAAATTAACACATTTAAAAAAGCGTTTACAGAAGAAACAAAAAAAATATTTACATTTTTTACTGCAACGTAATATTATATCAATTACCTCTGCCTGCAGATGTAAATGAGCGTGCTTAAAAACATAAAATGTTTAAGAAAAAAGACGTAGAAGAGATGGGGAGGTTTGAGTAAATTGACTCTTCCCATGTATACAATTTGGCCCACTTCTGTTGTGGTAAATTACATCTAGCGTATTCGAGCGGTTAACCGACTAACTACACATATGACAATTTTCTGTAGACAAACGTACCTAAATTAGATTTATCTGTGCCATAATACGTAATATGAATTTTTCGCAGCTGTATAATTTTTATTGCGGATATGCGATATTATCTGTCACAACTTTAAGTGGAATTTAAGCTATTCTGCTAAAAAAAAAAAAAGAACATACTTGAATTATTCAAAGAAGCAGGCCATACGTAAGCAAACTAGCAACATATTCTTTTCCCGTTTTCATATCTCATTACTATAGATTTCTTTACTAATTCATTATGCAACAAATTTTAGCGATCATGAGAACTAGAAATGTGAATTATGTTTGTTATAATATAGCGTATGCAATTAGGTAATTATTTGGTACGTTCTTTTTCTGTAACAGAATTTATGCTAGATTTAAACACAATCATCCAAAGTAAGCAAATATTTCTCTTCAATTCCGCTTCATTCAATACTTCGTTACGTCCAGGCATTGTATTACAGAAATTAATATATCCACCATGCTCACTTTTAATAATAATTTCCGACATACTTAATGTATTTACGTATTCTCTTTTTCATTAAAGCTGATACTAAAATTAACAATAAAAGTTTCCTTTATCTATTACACTGTTAAAGTCATTGCTTTCAGTTTTAATAAAAATAAATAGAATACAATAAGAGGAAATGCGACATTAATTTCAATGTAACGAATCATTAAGTTTCACTCAACTATTGTAATCATATGTTGACATATTTCTTTAGAATACTCATTATCGGGAGTGGTGTTTAATGATAATTATAATCAACTCAGTTCTTTAATTAAAATGCTATTTAATCATTCACCGACACATCCTTAAACGCACATTTTATCCAGAAAACCTTTTCTCAAAAATGGAAAGGAATACCACACATGTATAATTTCCAGCGTTACTTAACATTTTCAAGGGCAAAGTTCTTCTGTTGCTCAAATGTTAAAATAATTTAATGACACCGGGATTTTTGAACAAATTTATGAATGTAAGTAAAATCTTTTCTACGCGTTTCCTAAAATCTGGTGCCAGTTTGGCATTTGGGAATTAAAATTAAGTGGTATATATAATATATCGGTGCCCTTTAAGGGTTAAATAAGAAATGTTTATTTATGTTATGCAATTGTGTAATAAATGTAGTTTTTTCCTAAGTTTGAGGATGTTGAAAAAAAAAATACCAAAACACAAAGTGATTTAACTGTGTACAATCTCAATCAGGATTATATTCAATTACATATGCGCATATGCATTTGCATACTTTGTCTATACTTTCAATAAGCGTATTTAAATGCATGAAAATTTAGAAATCGAATTAAACATATCGTGCTTTCTATATATATCAATATAAGATTTAGCACCGATGTAAATTATCTAGCGAAAAACGGGCTCAAATGTCAATTACTGTTTAGTACATTAAATTTTTCTTTAGTTTTCTAATGCTTAAAATACTAATAATAATTGCTTAAGTGAAATGTACGAAATGTATATAAATAATGACTATTCATAATTTTTCTCTATTAATAAAGCATGCATTATTCAATTATGCCCATGTGTGAAAAAAAGTGCTTTATATTTAGACGTCTAAAACTTTTTATTTTAGAGTAATGGCAATTTTTCAGAAATTTTCCATTTTCCAAAAATGCTTTTTTTCTGAAATTAATTAATTTTTTAACTGTCTACCATATATGATTTTATGTTTACACTGTACCACTAAAAATGTTTTATCGAAATCGATCGAGTACTTTAGGATTTAATGGGGTTTTTAGATGATAAGTACAATAGTTCGGAGAGCTGTAAGACTTAGACACTTCTAATTTGTGTGAAGTTCTTGCACAATTCTATCAAACAAGTGAATTAAAGTATATATAAACACTTGGATACAATTTAGTTACATATAATAAATAAGTATAAAATGTTAGAGTAAAATTAATATGAGTGGGCGTGGCGTCCCAGTCATACCTTCACTTAAGAAACATTTCTCTTTTTTTACAGTGTACTTTCAGAGTTTCCTCCTGTTATTTTCTGAACAAAGAATTTTTATGTTATTTTACAGATAACACGACCAGCGCGTAAACAGCTAAAAGATTTTTCCTATCTTTCAGATATATATAAGCATGAGGAATTTGTAAAAAATACTTACCTGAGAAAAATATTTGCTTTAAAAAATATTGACAGAATACTTTACGAAATAAAAAACTGAGTAGAAAATAATGCACTCAATGTTATCGCAGTCGGGATATACTACCGTAGTATGTTTCCTTCTCTAACCGGCCTAACAGCGCAGCTAGATAGCTTGATTCTAATAAAGAGTATGTCAAATTCATGTTTTAAAATTTATATTTTTACATATTGAATAATGTTTTATATTTCTTCTGGTAGATACTTTTATCATTTTCGTCAATACAAAAAACAATAAATCTCCATTGAATAGCCTTCACTCTTGGCTCGAGCTCGGGATTAAATTTTTTTGGGTATTCGAATGTTTTTTTAATATAGTCCTGTCAATTTGCTCTCACATCTCTTGGGCTACTTTCGGTATTTTCAATGTTCGCAGTCAAAAAAAAAAAAAAAAAAAATTAAAGCTTAAATGAATATGATGTAAACGAAATAAAATTCACTCTAGCCTCAGCTAAGTACATTAGAACCAATATTTGAAGACGAAATTTCATTTTTATGTAGTAAAGACACTAATAAAGTCAAGATTCTTTAGATATATGCGCCAGTAACAATTTCAAATTAACTTCCGAATGTTTATTAAAACAAAAAAACATAAACAGTAATTTGTGTCACAAATGACGAAACGCAGATATTTTTTTGTTAGATGAACAACAGTCGCAATTTTAAGACAAATGTGTTCAACTGGTATTTCTTGTCGGCTAGGGTAAGGTTGGTTGGTTGATTTTGTGACGGCCGATTATCTACACTAGGGATATAGGCCCGAGGGGGAGTGCCCTTCGTGGGGGTCTTTCTAAGGGAACCTAACCCGTATTAACGCATGGAAATCCATGGTTCGAAGAAAACCACGAAAACTCCGAACGATTAGGCCGACGGGCGCGATTGGGATCGAACCCAGCACTTCCCGTCGACCAGTTTCGAGAGCAGAACCTCTCAGCCACTGGTGGGGCCACTAGGGTAAGGAACCAATTGATTATAAATCTGCACTTATAAATTATTTTTTGATTAAAATTAAATTTTTTTATGAATAGATGGTTTAAAAAGAAGTTTTGTAGTGTAAGTCACACAGCTGACAACTGCTATGCTTGTTGGCCACCGTTATTTTCGAAAAGTTTACTTCGCCTTGTTCAATTAATTACATATCTCCGATAAAATAAGACACAATTTTCCGTTCTAAAATACAGGTAGCTAATTATCGTAGCATGTGACTTATACTACAAGTACTCATGGAAATAGACTTTAGTGAATTTCGTAGAACTATTGACGTGAAAATAATATCAGATATTTTCATCAATGGCTAATTCCGTGAAAACTTGTCATGTCTGTCACACAGCTTAAAATCGGAATGCTTGTTGGCCACCGTTGTTTTCGAAAATTTTGCTTCGCGTTATTCAACTGATGAGATATCTCCAATAAAATAAGTCACAGTTTTCCGTTCTAAAATACTGGTAGCCAACAAGCATAGCGATTTTCAGCTGTGTGACAGACATTACAAGTTTTCATGGAATTAGACCAATGCTAAATCATGAATCAATCACCAAACATTCGTTGATTTTGTAATGAAATATTAATATTTTTCAGTGGTTGTAAATTTCCTCTATGTTTTGTACTCAGTTTATGATTTACCCTTTTCATTAAACTAGACGTCAGTCACAAGGATTCCTATATTCTATACAAAGTGATTTTCTCCTGTACGTTTTGGAATGCTAGTCAAAGGGTGCCCGTATTTTCTTTTTCTGACAAATTTAGACAAAAGATGACATGTTTTTTCCTAAATTTGTTAATTTCAGCTGAACCATATTATACACGATAACCTCATATAATTTTATATTCTAAAACAAACCTCCAAGAACTATGCATGTTTCATTTTTATTCTTTTATTTCCATATGATCGTTATATGTTCAATAATGCTTCTGAAATACAGCAATAGATGACTGAACTAATTTCATTTTGAATATTCAGTTAGAAAATCGCCGTTATCAAATTTGTTTTTTCTCTGGATGGGAGGAGATTTTCAGAAACTATTTCTGCTCTTTCATTTAAACAATAACGGGATAAATGTTCTTTTTTTTATTTTAGTTTTTGATTTGCGTTTAACACATTAAAGTTTTAAACTACATTACAAAGTAAAAACATGTCCGTGTGTAATAATGACGTGATATCGACGGAAAAAACAATACAAGTAATTCTTTTTCTACTCTTCCTCTTTAAATTAATTACTTCTAAAAAGCTCATAATTAAAACTTTTACATCTCTGAATAAGGAAAACTGGAGTGGTTTAATTAGAAAACGCATAACACAGCTCAAAATTCACTTGCAGCAATTTCTGCTAAGGTACCGAAATGCTCACTTGAATCTACTTATACAACCCTGTATATTAGCTAAAGTTTTTTTTTTTTTTTTTTTTTTTTTTTTTTTTTTTTTTTTTTTAACACGCCCCATATTTATTTCAGGCAAAAAACTCTTAAAAACACTGAAATCTCACTTACAGAGATTACCATCGACAGACCGCAATGTATCGAGTTTTTTTGTGTAGCTCTCTATATAAATTTATTTAAATGCTACAGACAGTTCTTTAATTCAACTTGAAAATGCATAACTGAATTAAAATTCAGAGCGCAATATAATGTCCTCGAATTCTTTGGGGTAGCCCTTTATATGAACTATAGAACTTATACACACCCCTAGTATTTAAAAATTTATTTAAACTGAAATTTCTCAAGTTGTTATACCATCTAAGAAGGGAAAAAATGCATTTTCAAAAACAATTTCCTTGAAAAATGTATATCAACTTGCTTAAATTTTAAAGTTTTAAAAATAATTTTCAAGGAGACAAAACTGACAACGGACTTCCATCAATCATCGCTAATACTCTGTACTTTAGCCGAAATCTTTGTGTGTGCCAGTAAATGAGGGTACAAAGCTATTCACATCATATTCTACAGAAAGTATCTTGTAGTAAACCTCAGTATATATACAAGTATCAATAAGTGTTAAATAGTGAAACAAAATTAAAATACGCTTCAAAAGTCATGGATTTTTTTTATTTTAATGTTTATTAAATATCATTTTGTTTCATATCCCTTGAGGCCTTGCAAGCATCCCGTTTTCTCAATAAAGCTACACTGGTCAGTTATTAAATTCTGTGACCCAGGTCACGTTTCCCCGCCCCGGAGTTGATCGAATAACGGGCGCAGCCTACCCTCTCCTTCCCCTTGCTCTTGATGAAATTTGATTTGCTTGTTTTGAGCATCTGTATTCTTAAGCGTTTGTTTTTCGCGAGTATTAAACCTTCTACATACAGTTGGAGAGCTAGATTTTTACGATTATTGTATTGCTGAAAAAACCCGTTGTCACCTGGAGAGCTACTTTCCTGTATTTGCGCCAAGCTGTTCTAATGTTTAACATCTAGCGGTTTATGTTTACTACGCAACAACGACCCGAACATGGGTAGCATGATTACTAGTGGAATTAATACATTTTATGGCCATCTAATAAATAATTGATGAATCTAACGGCTTCAGTTATTATTTCTAAGAAAACTATAAAGGGATGATACCCTGATCTTCGACTCCTACCATGATTTCACGACTGCAAAATTTTGATTTCCCAGTTGGAGATATATCACGAATGTACGGTTGCTGCTTAATACCGATATGTTTCTATCCTACTGTTGAAAGCATATCATACATATAATAACACGTTCACTGCCAAAACTATAACGTAAGAATTTTCAAATTACTTGAAAGACGTTTGCCACCACAAATTCAGAAATATAAATTTCGGTTTATTAATACAGCGAAATTTCTGTCAATAGCTAATATTTTTTAAATTCTAAAATAGTGGTGACAAAGAAATTAATAAAGAAAAACCGCGAGTATTAAAGCCCCGGGTATACTCATAGTTGGCAGAAAATGGGTTAATAACATTCATGCTCATTATTTCGAAATATTTTTATTTAAAATTTCGCACAGATGTCGCCATGTGTGGTGCAGCATAAAATGATGTTTTATTAATTTATAAATTGATATTATTTTTTAAAAAAAATTGGGAAATTTTTATACATAAAAAGGTTTTTTATAAGCCAGAAACATTAAAACATATAAATCTTGGTTCAGTAACAATTTTAAAAAATATTATTTATTCTGATACTTGTGGAACATAAATTTACAGCAAATGTAATTGGTAATAACATTACTGATATTGCTAGAAAATTCTCAAAGCAATGCATAAAATGGAAAAAGTTCTTTCATATAATAAACTGTAACAGCAAAAATCTGAAAGTCAAAAACAAAACATACTTAGGTTGTTTTGAAGTGAATACGTAGTAGTCTCATGGGCATCAGTTGATGGTGGCAATGGTTGAAGCACTATTGCCACTCGCTAAAAGTGAAATTTTGAAAAATCATTCTTAGATACGTTGAAATGCGATTTGAAAAATAACTTCAGTAATTTATATAATCAGTTTTACAATATTTTTCTCTGCCGAAAATTCTCTTGTTTTTCATGTAATGGCCCATTATCTTTTCGTATATTAACCCATTAATGCCGGTTGGTACAAAAATCTACCAAACCGAATTAATTTTATTATTAATCACTGGATGGCACTATCTCTCAAACAATGATGCATTTGACATCTTAAATAATCACAAATAAGAATAAAAATAGAATGCCCGCATTTTTGTGGAAAATGTGCGTAGTAGTAGGTGTAAGAACTGCGTGAATACGAAATCAATCAGCATGCCCCTACCTTCAAAAAGAAAAAGGTAAATTATGCATATTTTTTTGAATTTTTAATAATGTTTTAAAATGGAATCACAATTGTAATAGTGTACTTTATACAATTATGCTATTTAAAGTTACTTTTACTTTTGTTTCGTTTCGTATATCCACTTTTACTTTTAATGGTAAAAAATTGTACCAACCGGCATTTATATAGTCTCAGTCTTAGGTCGACGAGAAAAGAAAAAAATAAACCCTCATTTCACTGACCCCACCCCCATACTGATTTTGAAAATTAATCAACACCATTCGTTTGTGATGGTTTCTCCCGCAAAAATTTTCGTTTGTACTTCTGTTCGCTCATTATAACGAACAAAATGGGGCGGGGCCAGTGAAACGACAGCCCCGCACCATCAATGGAATGAAAATTTTATTACTGCATTCGTTTATGTTACGTTTGTGCTGGTTTGGGCCACAAAAAGCTTCTTTTGTGCCACTTCCGTTCTGTCTCGCTATAACGAATTTTTATAACTCAAGGGCACTTATAGAAAACCACTTATGAAAATCGTAAATAAATACGTGTCACGAAATGAAATACCTAATTATTTAGTGTTAAGTAAATGTCAGTTTGTGCCGTAAAAAGTTTCGTTTGTGCCATTCTGACTCCCTCGATATAAAAGAATTTTCCACTTTTTCAACATAGGGCGACCATTTCGGTGGACCCGCCCAATCAACGAAATCTACATTGCATTACGGGCATTCGTTTGTACTGGTTTTTGCCGCAAAGTGTTTCGTTTGTGCCACTTCCGTTCACTTGTTATAACGAATTTTTATAATTCAAGTGCACATAAAGAAAGTCGCCTATGAATAAATACGTGTCGCGAAATGAGATGCGTAATTCTTTAGTGCTGTGTAAATGTCGGTTTGGACTCACAAAATTCTCACAAAGGAAAATATTCTTGCCTTCATTGGCATTTTATTAGTGTTGGGCTCTTTCAAGAGACATGCACAACCATTTAATTTCACAATCGTTGAGAAGAGACACTTTTGATATCAGTACATTTTGCAAATAACATGGAAATGGACGATGATAGATTATATAAAGTCCGTCCCCTTTTTGATTACTTCAACAGAGCGTGAAAAGTTTTAGACATCCCAGAATAGCTCAGTGTAGATGCGTCCATAGTCTCTTATTATGGACTTACACAATAATGCATAAAGCTAAAAATGAACAAAGATTTTACCAATGAAAACATTCGATAGTCAAATCAGAGCAGAAACATGCCCAATGTATCAACCCCTTCATCCCAAATGCAATAAAAGTTATTATGTTGTTTCTTATGCATAAATATTCAGTTTAATAAAAACATGCTACTATTTTTCAAAGGTAATTACGGTTTTTAAATTTTTTTTTCTAAGTTTTAGAATTTGAAAATTATATATTTTACAAAATTTTCCTTTGCAAATTGAATTGCAATTAAATTTTTTAAATATAATTTTAATTTAAAAAAACCCGTATTATACAAGTATAAGTAATATTTTACTAGTATATAAATCTAGAATCTATTATTATAATAATTGTTATTATTATTTCAATCAAAGAATAAATTCAAAATTTGCATAAAAAAATGATTTCTTACTACGCAACCGCCGGTTGGTACAAAATTCTACCATAAAAAAAGTTAGTAAATACAACGGGAAAAATAAAATTTATGTCCGATGTACTTGATAGACATAGAATGAACAAATATGAACAAAATTTTCAAAATTGATCAAATAGTTTGAAGTCGGCATTAATGGGTTAAGAAATATTTGTCTTTATTTAAAGTGTATACAAAAATTATTCATATTATTCGGTACTATCGTCTGAATTTCTATAAACAGTTTATGAACACAATATTGGTAAAAACTGTTTTTATTAAAACCTGTCTATAACATTGGATCGATTATATGATTGGGCCGTTAGTATTCCGGTTAAAGTATAATCACTGCGAACATTAGAAATCTGCCTCATATGCAAACTTCATAAGAACAACAGGACAAAATGCATATTTTAAAATAAAAATTAAAAAAAGTATTTTTATTTTATTTTATGACACTAAATGAATTTAATTTAAGATATTTCAATTTAAAAATTTAATTTACGAAAGTATTTTAATTATTTATTAACCTTAGCATGAAATTAATTTATTTATGAACACTAAGCAATCTTGCACGTAAATAAAATTCCCCTATAAATAAGTTTTTTCTTTTTAAATATTGCTTTCATTTTCTTTTAATTTAATTTATTTGTCATTTTTTACACTACATACTTTGATACTTTCATACCCACTTATAACAAGGTAAAAAGTAACAAACCTTTTTGTTTACAGATTCCAATTTATTTGCTTTGGAAGCCTCCAGTCATTTTTAAGCTTACGTTTGTTCTTCAAAGTTCTACTTTTGTAAAAAAAAATAATAACAAACTGACTTTCTTAGATTTACTTTTCAGACAAAATGTCAGGTTTAGGATGATAGTTTGTGTAAATATATTCTGTCGGCGATAGTATACATAGTGAAGTTTAGTTTTGCTTGTCATAGGAAAATAAAGGCTATAAATGTGACAAAAATATTTATCTTCATATAGAGATGTCTATGTCTATTAAAAAAAGTTATCTAACTCATATGAAATACGAACAAATAGTAAAAATTTTGTGTCTGTTTGGATAACAGGAGAAAGTAGCTTCACAAAAAAGAAATTAATATTTATTTATTTTTTAGTGGGCTTCCGAGCATTAGATTCAGTTTTTATTAACATTAATATTTTTTTTATATATAAGTAGAAAGGAATTTGTTAAAATACTAATTCTGATAACAAGCGGATTTAGGTATTGTTTTTGATTAAAAATAGTACTGATATTTTGAAGCTGTTCTTGTACACACTGATAAAAATTTCACCGTTGGATTACGCGAAAAACTTGTCAGCTCAGAATCCTGCCTTTTCCTGTAATATTACAGTATGTACCGTTATCTATTTATACGCTATTAAGCCGTAAAATACTGCAACTTTCAAGAACGTATCTGGCCGTAAATCACAGTAATATATAGATTGTAAATAAATGTATATGACCGTATATGAATTTTCTTTTGAATACCAATTATTATTTTGTTTCAATTTTCATTAAAGAGACATATATATGTAAGTAACAAGTCTTGGATTCTTTTTCTTGCATTTAATAAATGTTCTTGGTTATAGTACAGAGACTTATTTACAAGATTATTTTAGAAAAGACATGCAAGCAGTCTACATAAAGGATGTCCAGCTAATCATGACACAATACTTTTTTAACACTATCTATACCAAAATAACAGCTGAATATGCTACACTTTAATGAAGAAATTCTGTTAAACAACATATAATTCTGGCATGACAGAACTATTCAAAAGCTTAGTCCATTTTCAGACTACTATAGAGACATTTATTATAAAGAGATTTGCTGAGTCGGACTGTTTGTATGGGCCTATAACTTTAATGCTGTTGTGAAGTGCCTAGCGAACCCATTAAGTAGACTTCAATAAGTATACGAGTACTAAAAATTTTATTAATAAATGCGTACTACACCTAAAAACGCAGTATGAGCAATTATCGGTCATAGCCAATCCTATAATCTGTTCATTTTGTGTTTCTCTCCGAATGAACGATGTATTAATGAACGATGATTATGCACGACCCAATCTATAAAAAAAAACACTTTGCAGTGTACCTCAGTGATTCCGTTTCACTTAACTATGTTTGAAGTATTGTAACATCATTAAAATATACAGCAAACAATTTTGCCCCGATATCATAAAATAATGGAATTCATTTGTATTGAAATAATAAGATCTATATGTTATAGCCGGAGTTGTGTGAAGGCATCATGATTTTAGATATATTTATTTGATGTGTGGCTTTACATTGGTTCGGAACTACTGTCTACAACCTTTCCGTGTCCTATCTCTCGTAAATATACTCAGATTACGATGTATATGAACAATGAATTTTATTTTTTACTATACTCTCTATGCAAACATTGTTTTAATAAACCTCGATAACTTAAACAATTACATGGAAACTAATGAGCACATTCCATTTGTTGGGGGAAATATGTTAAAATAATTGGTGGTAGGTTACCAGAATTGGCAAAAGCAAATTATGAATAATATTCCAAGCAGCAAATAATCCCTGGCCGAACCTCCACCGCATGTCCTAATCTGAATATTTTGCGCCCGGTGGACCTCATTTCCTGAGATCGGCTGTAAAGGCTTCATGCCGCACGGCAAACGAACTGCGGATCGTACGATCCTGATATGTTGTGCATAGATTTTGGAAATATTGCCGACCTCTTTTTGACTACTGAGTTCAGTCTGTTTTCTTGTTATTTTCTAGCCCTTCCCCCCAAGCTTTTTGCCCTTTTGTTTTCGTGGTATACTAGCTGTGAAAACCATACCTTTTAACCCTTTCAGGGGCAAGGTATTACTGCTCAAAAATATTTAAACAATTAATTCGCACCGTAATTAACAAACAAATTTATTTGGAAATAATCAACAGCTTCTTATCCCGTATATTATGAAATCGAAATTGTACTAAAATATTACTGGTACCAGTTGGCAATTTAGGCCTAAAAATTAATCGTTTGCAGACAGCAAACGGCGCCCCTCAAAGGGCTAAAAGTGCACTTTGTATTAAAAGTAATTTACAAAGAAATACAACATTTATTTTCGTGTGAATTATTAATCGATGACTCTGAAATTAATTTTACGTAATACACGCAAAAGTTATTTTTGGGTAACATAAATTTTGCTTAGCAAATTTTCTACACAAACTAGCAAACTCTCATCTAAAAAAAAATAAATGACAGCTCGACAAATGTTACAAAATAAGTCTTAATATTAGAAGTTTTTTTTACTGTTTTTTTATGAATTATGAATGGTCATTCATACTTAAATAATATTTTGATAAGTAAAACGTAATAAAATACACTGTTGTACAGTTACTTTAAATACTAGGGTATAAAAACTAGGTTATTTTGGGCGATTTAAATGAATAAATTGAAAATAAAGTATGTAAATAATAGCTAAAATTTTGAATATTAAATATTAAAACAATTATTTGCAATAAATGCGTTTTTAAAGAAAGGTTAAATAACAGATGAGCTGAAATAATGAATTTAGCATCGCGTTTTCAAGAGATATGTAGAAAGAATTTTTTAAAAGTTATTATTATCAGAATAATTTCGAATATTAAAAATTTTAATCAGGTCTAAACTAATAATCTCTACTACTATTAATGTCCGTAAACGTCTGTCTGTATGTTGGTAACACTCGCCCGTGTCGCCGGAACAACTTTTCTCACAGGCGACGCAGAGGGTCTTATAATATGTCGATTCGGGCGTTCATTTTCCGAGAAAAACGGAATTTGTGGTTTCGAGAAAATCCCGCTGTAATTACGGACGTCATTAGCTAATTAACAACTCATTATCGAAGGAAAATCCTTTCAAAATTGAATCTTTTTATCAACCAAAAACTCCGCACGTAATACAACTTAACCTAAAGGTATTAAAATTTCCGAACTGAAAATCATGGTAACTAGGCTTGACGAGGTCTTTCCAGAAAGTTATGGCCGAAAAAAGCAAATTTCTGCAAAATTTTTCTTTCAAAAGACAATAACTCGGTAATTTTTGCCCCTATAAGTAGGAAGTTCCGCCTTAGAAAAAGTTCATTCTATGCAGATTTTCCCGTACTATCTTTCTATGCTATCAGCTAAACTCTATTTCCTAAGGGGGGAAAGTTAGGAGGCCGGGGGGGGCACCAAAGTCAGAAATATAATTAACATATTTAACCCAAGTTTTTCAGTGAAAGTTTGATCACGTGGGCGACCAAAAACAAATGGTAGACAAAATAGTAATGGGGTTCTGCCTTTTTTCTTGTTCCAAGGAAATAACGCCTTTTTGAGATCATTTGAGGTCATGCCGACAAAAGCCGTAGCGAATACCTCATAGCTTAAATAACTAAATAAATCACTATCTAAAAACGTAATATTTGAGATCATCCTTTAAAATAAATGGTTTGAAATGAACTGTGTTTGTGCATATGTCTATACTTATTTTATTCCTTATTTGTGTTCATTTATGTAATAAGAGAATATTCATGGAGATATAGAAATTTCTTTAAACAATTCGAGAAATATTTTTATGTTTTTTTTTTTTTTTTTATTATTATAGCATGCAGTGTATTTAGTCAAATTGAACGCCACTTGCAAAAAACTTAAAGAAGAAACAAGCAGAAACAATATAGCATCAATATAATATAAAGGTATTACATAGTTCATGAAGTATGAACTTTTTTATGTAACAATTTTAAAGTGCCCGATCTATACCTAAATTTTCATTAATGATTTTGTAGTCTCATGATTTTGGTCAAGTTATAGACAACGCTGCTCTAATATACTGTAAATGGGAAATTATATCGGCGATAATATATTTTCCACAAGTTGTCCTTTTTCATTTTTCATTTTTTTATTTAAATTTTTTATCGATGCTTTAATACTTCTTGAAAAACCACCAGAATGAACATATTCCATCAGAAAAAGAATTATCAAAATCGTAGCACCCGTTACAAAGCTGCTCTTTGACATTCATCTGATACTATCTCCTTAGTTCGAAATCAGTTAATAACAAGAATTAAATAATTTGTATTGAATATTTTTAATTTGATTAAAAAACATATCTTTTAATAATTATTTTAAAATTAAATTTATGGTGCTGCCCATCACATTAAGGGGAGACATGACTAAAATATTTTGGAAAATTGATAAACTTAAAAAATTCTCTGAACCTTCCTGAATACATCGGTATGCCCAGTTTTTATTCTATTAGAAATAATTATAAAATTTCAAGGGAAGACAAGACTGACCACGCCCACTCCCATTATGTGAAGAAATTACGGGGACGCCACGCCTACTCACATTAATTCCACTCTAACATTTTATACTCATTTATTATATGTAACTAAATTTTATCTTAATTTTTATATGTATTTTTAATGCTTAGATTTTATATATTCCCGCGGCCGCCAACTTGGAATTCTCGGGTTTTTTTTCCGTTTATCGATAAGGCAACCCCGACGTGTGACGTGTTCTGGCAGCCCCAATAAGCCTAATATGCGCAAAAATCAGCTTGGCGACATTTAGTTGGCTGAAAAAGGGTTTTCACGCAAAAAAAAAAAAAAAAAAAAAAAAAAAAAAAAATTCAAGATGGTGACTGCGGAATATATAACATCTGTTCCAAAAATTGTACTTTTCAGCTAAAAACACTATTACATAGCTGCCAACTTGTACGGATTTTTCCTACCACTAAAATTTTATAGTGAACTTTATCTAATTGAATCACCGAAATCAAGAAAATTTTTAACGTTTAAGTCAAAATTTTCTATTAAATTTCAGTGGTAAGTAAATTCCTTCAAATTGGCAGCTATGCTATTAACACCTAAAGTACTCGAGCAATTTCGATAAAAAAAAAAAAAAAAAAAAAAAAAAAAAAAATGTAGGTACAGCATAAATATTAGATCACCTGTGGCAGACAGTTAAAAAAAAAATAATAAGTTTTAGGTGAAAAAAACATTTTTGAAAATAGAAAATTTCTGAAAAATTGCCATTTCTCTACAATAAAAAGTTTTAATCGCGAAAAAGGAAAAACTGTCTGCCAAAAGTCAGGAGAATAGTCCAGTGAATTCAAAATTTCATAAAAATCGGTCTGATATTTTCCGAGGAAACAGGTCAAAAGCTGGCATATTTCCTCTAATATTGCACACAGTCCCGTTTTCCCTCAAAAACCCTTTTCACCTTTGTCGTTTTGTAACATAAGTTCAAAAAATTGCAAGTCACAGTTCAACACAAAACAAAGTACAAAACGTTGGCGTCATTTGATTGAAAAATAAAAAGGTTTCAAAAAGGTTTACAAACATTTGGCCGACTATCGACACTCCCAACGTCTGTTCTGTCGATACATAAACAGAAAACTCGATTTGTCATTGACAAAGAGCGGGAATTGTAATCTAAATTTTTGGGCTCTCCCGTATAATCGTACCTTTTAGATAAAAATCCCATTATCTCATAAAGCACTCGAGTGATTTTGATTTTTTGTTGTTGTTGTTGTTGGTAAAGTATGAATTTAAGTATATATTAATAGTATATATTAAGTATATATTAATATGTGGCAGACAGTTTTTAGAAAATTTAATCCTCTTCAGAAAAAAAAAATTCTGAAAAATGAAAAAATTCTGAAAAATTGCCATTGCTTTAAATTAAAAAGCTTTAGTTGCAGAAAAAACTGTCTTCGTTAAGTTTTGACCATAATCTAGTGAATATGGATTCCAAATTTCATTAAAATCGCTCAGGTAATTTTCGAGGAAACGGGTATTAAAACTCGCATATTTCCTATAGGATTGCACACAGTCTTGCCTTCCCTTAAGAAATTAATAATTTTGATTTATTAATTAAAGTATGGAGTGTTTTAAATGGAATATTAAACGAAACATTTTATTATCTTTGATCACACCCACTTATTTTATTCAAACCACTTAATTGGTATTGGAATGATATATATTCTCAAGCACAAAAGGTAAGCAAAAGAGGGAGGGAAATGGATGAAATGAAAATTACTTATTTGAGTCCTGATGAAAAAGTCAGTTTTATAGCATTCTTGTGTAATAAAATGCCCAGAAAACCGAAAAAAGCCAATCATTCCAGTCAAAGTGTGCTTGAAGTGAATACCAACAGACAAGGGGAAAGCACTGTGCAGTGCATATGTTGACGCTTTCCGTTAACCCTTTGAGATGCAAGCAATAATGTCTCTGCAATATTGAATTGTCACCGGAATAATGGAAAAATTTAATTCTGTAATATGAAAAAAAGCAATTTATTAACATCCCCCCCTCCCAAATTTAAAAATATAAAATTTAGTTCAAGTTTCTTGTGCTAATTTTCTTTAAATTAGGTAGAGTACAATACAGTAGCGTTCCTCTTAATCGGCCTCCTCTTAACCGGAATTTCGCTTTAAGCGGCTGACTTTTTTCCCCCAACATCAAGCAAAATGCAGAAAGGAAAATTTCGGTTCTCATTTCTTTATGGTTAATTAAATCAAGTTTATATAATGTAGAATAATTGCAACTTCTTACAAAGGTATGAGACAAGATTTTCAACAATTTAATTTGTAATAAATATTGTTCATTATTTGTTATTAGTTATAATTTTTATTTCAATTCAATTAATTACAACTGGTATTCATTTCATAAACTATAGAAAATATGTACTTTTTTAAAACTACACAAATTAAAAAACTAAATGCATCCTACGCATTTAATTAATTAAATATGCAGTTACTGATTATTATTTTTTTTACTTCTCCGGTTTAACCAGTTTTTCTCTTAACCGGCTAACCCTCGGTCCCGTTTAGGCCCGTTAAGAGGGAGGCTTCTGTATATCCTACCGCACCTAAAGGAGTTAACTGTGTTATAGTGTTGCCAGGCGTATCCAGTAAATCAGAATTCTAAATGCTAATTTCTTATACCACTAGTTTCTTACAGCTTATTTCGCCATCTTTAGGCGCATATAAATCTGAGCATTAGACAAGGCGAAGAAAATTACTTTAAAATACTTGTCCAGAACATCAGGAGACCCAATTTACGCGGGACACCGGGCAACACTTGCTGTGTATATGCAGATGAATGTTTGAAAGTTAATCGTTTTTAATTCCCCTGTGATCCCTTATTTCGCACTACCAATTATTAAGATATTGTCAGCCAATGTGGTATCTCGCAACATAGCTGAATAAAAAGAATTATCACCGGTATTATACCCACAGAAAGCACTCACCGGCGTATAATTTCCTCATCATTTACAGATATAAGCAGAAGAATGTTTGAAATTTAATATTTTTTAATTCACCTGTGATCACTTATTTCGCACTGCCAGCTATTAAGATACTGTGAGCTAATGTAGGATTTCGTATCATAGCCGAATGAGAAAAAAAATGATCACCGGTATTATATCCACAAAAACGCACGCTCCGGCGTATAATTCCCTCATCATTTACCACTGACGCAGCGTTGCTCATTTAGCGAAATTTCTTATATGGAAATAGTGGAACGTCTTTAATAAAGAAATCTGCTGAACTGAAAAACTTACATTAAAGTTTAACTTTAATCTTATAGATAAAATTATAAATTTATATGTTTGTTTTTCACGCAGATTAAGGTCAAAAGATTTAGAAATTTTCATAGCACAGTATAAGTTATTCTGATTTCGCCATATACATTTTTCATAGAGAGATTCTTCTTTCGAGTTTGCTTTTCGTTAAATGAGTGATTTCCAAACTGTTTTACTCACGGAGCACGTTTTAGCATGAATTTCCTTGACAGAGTTCTTTATGTCTATCGTACACTCATTTAGAAGTTAATGGTTTTTAGGTGCATTACTACTAGGCATAAAAAGAGGAAATGGATAGTAATCTAAACAATTGCAACAAGAACAAAATTATATTATGAAACTTTTGCAGTTATACTGAATTTATTTTCAATTACCATCAATACAGATTGTATTGTAAAATGTTTGACAAACTTAAAATTACTCTAAAATTCAAGAATTTGTAACATATGCTTTACAATAAATTTTACATTCTTGGTTTGTCAAACAATAATGCGTAAACCTTTATTGTAAATTTTGTGATTGGATGGTTTTGTACATTTTTCTGAATTATGAACCAACTACTGATAACTGCAAGCAAACATCTAAATATTCATTTAAAAGGCTTCTGTATTTCGGTTTGGTGGCTATGATGCCAAGAATCGTGCCTAGAGAGGCATGTCGTTGAGAAAAGCAGCAAAACTAATTTTGCTTTCTCAGGCAGGATATTGAATTCATCAGACAGATGATATAAAACTCCGATGTTTAACTTGCTATGAGATGTCAAATCAAGGACTGTTTCGGCGAGTTTAAACTGGTTTACTTCCTGTTAACGCTGAACACAATCACTCTACATTTAAAGTCATAAAAACTTACATTTAAGCTTTTGAAAAATATTTTTCAAGTGACACTTTCAAAGTTTTGGGATTTCCCTGAATATTTCGCTCTATTTTCTTTTGAAGATCAGTGTTGTTCTTCATTTTAAAAGAAGACATTTTTGGAAAGTACACCGAAAACTATGACTGCATTGAAATAATAGGACCTTTTAATTCAATTTAGAAAACATTTCGACAAAATATTTAATTGAAAAATTTCCTTTAAAAAGGTCGTAATTTTATAGAGTTTATTATTTTAATGCCAAACTTCAACATTGTCATATGTTCAGAAGAACTTTTCTCGATGATAGAGTGTGTCTATAGCGAGCACAATAAATGCTTCTACAATTCTTTACCTTATATTTAATAATTACAATTTCTCCAGTATTGTGACCCATCATTGCTTTGGCATCATCAGCGCATACATGTGCATAGATTTTCCAACGTGTTCCATTTGATGATAACTATTTATTCAAAATTACTTCGCTTCCCGTAGTGTATTGGTTTGGAGTGGTCCTCAAAAATCGTTCAGATAGCATTGTAAGTATATATTACGGAAAAATACTAATAAAACTCTTCACCAGTGACATCAGTAGATGTTTTCATTTATATAACGGATTTGTACATCCGAAATGGCTCTTTAATATCACAAGCCATATTGTTTATCTTTCGAGCAATGGTATTATTTGACAAAAGAATATTCAAAAACTAAATTGAAAACTTTTCCATCAATCAAATATTTGACATTTTCGATTACACAATTTTCGATTGTACAAGGTTTATTAAGAGGTTTCCAATTTTATGAGCTTCATGAACTAAGGATCTTCTAGGACCTTTTTCATTATCGGTTTTAACGAGTTGTGTGACAGTTCTTTTAAGCATACATTCCGTCGACCTTCACATTGAAAAAATCAAGAGGTCTACGTTTGATGTCAGGATGGTTACTGTCAAAATGATGATGCAGTTTAGCATGAAATATCGAATTATTTAATAACACTTAACCGAACATCACATAGAGAGGAGTTGAAAAATTCCAATTTGCATATCGGAATTCAATGTTTGACTGCCTTACATTAATCACACGTTGTTTCTCCATTTATCGCATCTTTTAACCCATTAACGACAAGCCTTCTTCACACTTCTTTTAATTCTACAATACCAGTTTTTGCCAATTTGTAATTATGATTTATTTAATCGGTCAAAATCTGAGATTAAATAATATGAAAAATTTTAAACTAAAATACTGGTACTCAAATATAAAAATTTTGTTCGCTTTACCTGGCAAGTTTTCTTCCCAACCGGCTTTAATGAGTTAAGAAGAAAAAGGTAGAGTGGTAGTAAAAATTTAAATTTTCACAGAAAAGTTTTACAGAAAATAAAAATTAGTTTTTCTAAAATAGTTGAGACATTGATTTTCCTTTTATAAATATTTTTTGTAATATTGAAAACAGTACACATTTTTGAAAAGAAAATGCTAGAAATATGTTCATTTTGTTAAAGCTTTTTCATTTTCGACCATTTTCGATTTATTGAAGAATAAACAAGAGACCACAAAATTTTGGAAAATGCTTAATTCTTAACGGATGGTAGTTTTAAATAAATGATTCTATTTTTATATTCTACTAGGGGGCTCTGTCCTCTACGAGTTACGCTCGCCAATCCCTCGATTAGACTCTGAAAATCCATTAATTTGATCTGCTTTAAAAAGATTATTGAAGATTGAATTATAATTAAAAAACGATAATAACGATAATAATTAAAAAGCGGCGATCTCCCTGCAAACGGATTTGCATGCATTTTCCTTTTTCTGAGGGATTTTAAGACCGAATCAGCTGCTGTTAATTGCTGTTTCCGTGCTTGATTAAATAGGATTAGTCAAATATTTGTAATTAGTAATATAAAATGAACCAAGTCAACAGAGTCTTTGCTTCACGGTATATTTTAACCTCACTATAAAAACATGATTTTAAATAACAGATTTTAAATGTAACGTTTTAAATCTGACATAATTTTCACCAAACTTTTCATTCTGTAGAAAATAAGTTAAAACTGGTGTGAATGACTAAGTACAAAAAATCTTCTTAAAACACCATCAAAAATTTGTAAATGCGCTAGGCCTTTCGAAAGATCTGAGTTTGGCAAAGAATCGAAGTTTCGAAAGATCTGAGAGGCAAGACAAGTCTTGCCTCTGCTTTCATAGTAGAAGGACGTCTTCTTTGCGCCTGATGAAGAAAGACTCAGATCTTTCGAAAGGCCTAGCGCATTTACAAATTTTTGATGGTGTTTTAAGAAGATTTTTTGTACTTTTTCATTCTGTTTCTAATATTCATCTGAAATTACTTTTAGTGTTAAAAAGATAATAATATTATTTGCGCTGACTTAGAATTGGCAACAATAGTTAAAAAGATTATGACGAAATTTGAAATAAAGCTCTCATGTAAATATATATATTTTTTAATTTAAACCGTTTTAATGTATTATTATTTGGCCATTATAAATATGACGTAATTTCCTCCGTTTACGACTTTTAACGGATATTAATGAATTTATTATTTTAAAAAGTTCTTTCTCTTTTAATATTCACGTGTAAATTTAGTTTTTATGGCGTAATTTTCAATATTTTCCTGCTTTTAATGCGCAATCAGTTAATTCTAATTTGAAAGTTTTCAAAGTCGAAATTTGAAATAAATCTCTCATGTAAATATATTTTTTAATTTTAACAGTTTGGCAATGTTATTATTTTTAAACATTCGAAATAGGATCATTTTTCCCCATTTACTCTTTTAAGACACATCAAATAATTGATTATTTTATAGTTTTGTTTCTTTTTAAGTATGCTGCTGTAAAAACAATTTTTGTGACGTAATTCTTCAATATTTTCCTGCTTTTAACACGTAATCATTTAATTCTAATTTGAAAGGATTTTTTTCTGTTTAATAATATATAGTATATATAATCACGTATATAATATAGTCACGTGCGAATAAATTTTTAATTTAAAGAGACAATTATTCTTTGCGGTGTTGTAACAATTGGCAACAATTTAAAGTAATAACCTTTTCTAAAATATGTAGAAAATATCTCTCGAAATGCTGAAAATTTGCATTTAAACTTAAAATAACCCCCAAAATAATTAGGAAAATTAAAAAAAATAAATGCAGTCTGCACACAGGGAGCTCCTATTGGATATCCTTCAAAAAAGGTTAAATTCCTATATATAGTTTTTACTCCTATAGAACTTTTTTAATGGAACGCTTTTGTCCAACTTTAACATTATATAGCTCTTAAGATAATTCTTCGATTTAAAAACTGTCGGCTTCAACGTGTTTATCAAATATTTCTCTATAATAATGCTCATTTTCATATTTTTGTATGCAACAGTCTTCTGAATATTAGAGAAGAAAGACCCCCCCGGTCACAAACAATTCATTGACAGCGGCGGTGACAGCTGTAGCGAAGCTTTGGATTTTTGTACATTTGTATTGAATTATTCCGATGGCTGAAGAGTTGATAACGAAGTGAAACAATATTAACAGAACGAATTAATCCATATTGCAGATAGAGACAAGCCGAATATTACAACTAATTCTTTATTGACCAAATCGGACACCAGGTTCGGGTAGTTTTTTTGCAAGGCGAGCCCATTGTCTGTAGCGAAGCTTTGGATTATTGTACATTTGTATTGAATTATTCCGATGGCTGAAGAGTTGATAACGAAGTGAAACAATATTAACAGAACGAATTAATCCATATTGCAGATAGAGACAAGCCGAATATTACAACTAATTCTTTATTGACCAAATCGGACACCAGGTTCGGGTAGTTTTTTTGCAAGGCGAGCCCATTGTCTGTAGCGAAGCTTTGGATTATTGTACATTTGTATTGAATTATTCCGATGGCTGAAGAGTTGATAACGAAGTGAAACAATATTAACAGAACGAATTAATCCATATTGCAGATAGAGAAGAGCCGAATATTACAACTAATTCTTTATTGACCAAATCGGACACCAGGTTCGGGTAGTTTTTTTGCAAGGCGAGCCCATTGTCTGTAGCGAAGCTTTGGATTTTTGTACATTTGTATTGAATTATTCCGATGGCTGAAGAGTTGATAACGAAGTGAAACAATATTAACAGAACGAATTAATCCATATTGCAGATAGAGACAAGCCGAATATTACAACTAATTCTTTATTGACCAAATCGGACACGAGGTTCGGGTAGTTTTTTTGCAAGGCGAGCCCATTGTCTGTAGCGAAGCTTTGGATTTTTGTACATTTGTATTGAATTATTCCGATGGCTGAAGAGTTGATAACGAAGTGAAACAATATTAACAGAACGAATTAATCCATATTGCAGATAGAGACAAGCCGAATATTACAACTAATTCTTTATTGACCAAATCGGACACCAGGTTCGGGTAGTTTTTTTGCAAGGCGAGCCCATTGTCTGTAGCGAAGCTTTGGATTTTTGTACATTTGTATTGAATTATTCCGATGGCTGAAGAGTTGATAACGAAGTGAAACAATATTAACAGAACGAATTAATCCATATTGCAGATAGAGACAAGCCGAATATTACAACTAATTCTTTATTGACCAAATCGGACACCAGGTTCGGGTAGTTTTTTTGCAAGGCGAGCCCATTGTCTGTAGCGAAGCTTTGGATTATTGTACATTTGTATTGAATTATTCCGATGGCTGAAGAGTTGATAACGAAGTGAAACAATATTAACAGAACGAATTAATCCATATTGCAGATAGAGACAAGCCGAATATTACAACTAATTCTTTATTGACCAAATCGGACACCAGGTTCGGGTAGTTTTTTTGCAAGGCGAGCCCATTGTCTGTAGCGAAGCTTTGGATTTTTGTACATTTGTATTGAATTATTCCGATGGCTGAAGAGTTGATCACGAAGTGAAACAATATTAACAGAACGAATTAATCCATATTGCAGATAGAGACAAGCCGAATATTACAACTAATTCTTTATTGACCAAATCGGACACGAGGTTCGGGTAGTTTTTTTGCAAGGCGAGCCCATTGTCTGTAGCGAAGCTTTGGATTTTTGTACATTTGTATTGAATTATTCCGATGGCTGAAGAGTTGATAACGAAGTGAAACAATATTAACAGAACGAATTAATCCATATTGCAGATAGAGACAAGCCGAATATTACAACTAATTCTTTATTGACCAAATCGGACACCAGGTTCGGGTAGTTTTTTTGCAAGGCGAGCCCATTGTCTGTAGCGAAGCTTTGGATTTTTGTACATTTGTATTGAATTATTCCGATGGCTGAAGAGTTGATAACGAAGTGAAACAATATTAACAGAACGAATTAATCCATATTGCAGATAGAGACAAGCCGAATATTACAACTAATTCTTTATTGACCAAATCGGACACCAGGTTCGGGTAGTTTTTTTGCAAGGCGAGCCCATTGTCTGTAGCGAAGCTTTGGATTTTTGTACATTTGTATTGAATTATTCCGATGGCTGAAGAGTTGATAACGAAGTGAAACAATATTAACAGAACGAATTAATCCATATTGCAACGAATTAATCCATATTGCAGATAGAGACAAGCCGAATATTACAACTAATTCTTTATTGACCAAATCGGACACCAGGTTCGGGTAGTTTTTTTGCAAGGCGAGCCCATTGTCTGTAGCGAAGCTTTGGATTTTTGTACATTTGTATTGAATTATTCCGATGGCTGAAGAGTTGATAACGAAGTGAAACAATATTAACAGAACGAATTAATCCATTTTGCAGATAGAGACAAGCCGAATATTACAACTAATTCTTTATTGACCAAATCGGACACCAGGTTCGGGTAGTTTTTTTGCAAGGCGAGCCCATTGTCTGTAGCGAAGCTTTGGATTTTTGTACATTTGTATTGAATTATTCCGATGGCTGAAGAGTTGATAACGAAGTGAAACAATATTAACAGAACGAATTAATCCATATTGCAGATAGAGACAAGCCGAATATTACAACTAATTCTTTATTGACCAAATCGGACACCAGGTTCGGGTAGTTTTTTTGCAAGGCGAGCCCATTGTCTGTAGCGAAGCTTTGGATTTTTGTACATTTGTATTGAATTATTCCGATGGCTGAAGAGTTGATAACGAAGTGAAACAATATTAACAGAACGAATTAATCCATATTGCAGATAGAGACAAGCCGAATATTACAACTAATTCTTTATTGACCAAATCGGACACCAGGTTCGGGTAGTTTTTTTGCAAGGCGAGCCCATTGTCTGTAGCGAAGCTTTGGATTATTGTACATTTGTATTGAATTATTCCGATGGCTGAAGAGTTGATAACGAAGTGAAACAATATTAACAGAACGAATTAATCCATATTGCAGATAGAGACAAGTCGAATATTACAACTAATTCTTTATTGACCAAATCGGACACCAGGTTCGGGTAGTTTTTTTGCAAGGCGAGCCCATTGTCTGTAGCGAAGCTTTGGATTTTTGTACATTTGTATTGAATTATTCCGATGGCTGAAGAGTTGATAACGAAGTGAAACAATATTAACAGAACGAATTAATCCATATTGCAGATAGAGACAAGCCGAATATTACAACTAATTCTTTATTGACCAAATCGGACACCAGGTTCGGGTAGTTTTTTTGCAAGGCGAGCCCATTGTCTGTAGCGAAGCTTTGGATTTTTGTACATTTGTATTGAATTATTCCGATGGCTGAAGAGTTGATAACGAAGTGAAACAATATTAACAGAACGAATTAATCCATATTGCAGATAGAGACAAGCCGAATATTACAACTAATTCTTTATTGACCAAATCGGACACCAGGTTCGGGTAGTTTTTTTGCAAGGCGAGCCCATTGTCTGTAGCGAAGCTTTGGATTTTTGTACATTTGTATTGAATTATTCCGATGGCTGAAGAGTTGATAACGAAGTGAAACAATATTAACAGAACGAATTAATCCATATTGCAGATAGAGACAAGCCGAATATTACAACTAATTCTTTATTGACCAAATCGGACACCAGGTTCGGGTAGTTTTTTTGCAAGGCGAGCCCATTGTCTGTAGCGAAGCTTTGGATTTTTGTACATTTGTATTGAATTATTCCGATGGCTGAAGAGTTGATAACGAAGTGAAACAATATTAACAGAACGAATTAATCCAAATTGCAGATAGAGACAAGCCGAATATTACAACTAATTCTTTATTGACCAAATCGGACACCAGGTTCGGGTATTTTTTTTGCAAGGCGAGCCCATTGTCTGTAGCGAAGCTTTGGATTTTTGTACATTTGTATTGAATTATTCCGATGGCTGAAGAGTTGATAACGAAGTGAAACAATATTAACAGAACGAATTAATCCATATTGCAGATAGAGACAAGCCGAATATTACAACTAATTCTTTATTGACCAAATCGGACACCAGGTTCGGGTAGTTTTTTTGCAAGGCGAGCCCATTGTCTGTAGCGAAGCTTTGGATTTTTGTACATTTGTATTGAATTATTCCGATGGCTGAAGAGTTGATAACGAAGTGAAACAATATTAACAGAACGAATTAATCCATATTGCAGATAGAGACAAGCCGAATATTACAACTAATTCTTTATTGACCAAATCGGACACCAGGTTCGTGTAGTTTTTTTGCAAGGTGAGCCCATTGTCTGTAGCGAAGCTTTGGATTTTTGTACATTTGTATTGAATTATTCCGATGGCTGAAGAGTTGATAACGAAGTGAAACAATATTAACAGAACGAATTAATCCATATTGCAGATAGAGACAAGCCGAATATTACAACTAATTCTTTATTGACCAAATCGGACACCAGGTTCGGGTAGTTTTTTTGCAAGGCGAGCCCATTGTCTGTAGCGAAGCTTTGGATTATTGTACATTTGTATTGAATTATTCCGATGGCTGAAGAGTTGATAACGAAGTGAAACAATATTAACAGAACGAATTAATCCATATTGCAGATAGAGACAAGCCGAATATTACAACTAATTCTTTATTGACCAAATCGGACACCAGGTTCGGGTAGTTTTTTTGCAAGGCGAGCCCATTGTCTGTAGCGAAGCTTTGGGATTTTTGTACATTTGTATTGAATTATTCCGATGGCTGAAGAGTTGATAACGAAGTGAAACAATATTAACAGAACGAATTAATCCATATTGCAGATAGAGACAAGCCGAATATTACAACTAATTCTTTATTGACCAAATCGGACACCAGGTTCGGGTAGTTTTTTTGCAAGGCGAGCCCATTGTCTGTAGCGAAGCTTTGGATTTTTGTACATTTGTATTGAATTATTCCGATGGCTGAAGAGTTGATAACGAAGTGAAACAATATTAACAGAACGAATTAATCCATATTGCAGATAGAGACAAGCCGAATATTACAACTAATTCTTTATTGACCAAATCGGACACCAGGTTCGGGTAGTTTTTTTGCAAGGCGAGCCCATTGTCTGTAGCGAAGCTTTGGATTTTTGTACATTTGTATTGAATTATTCCGATGGCTGAAGAGTTGATAACGAAGTGAAACAATATTAACAGAACGAATTAATCCATATTGCAGATAGAGACAAGCCGAATATTACAACTAATTCTTTATTGACCAAATCGGACACCAGGTTCGGGTAGTTTTTTTGCAAGGCGAGCCCATTGTCTGTAGCGAAGCTTTGGATTTTTGTACATTTGTATTGAATTATTCCGATGGCTGAAGAGTTGATAACGAAGTGAAACAATATTAACAGAACGAATTAATCCATATTGCAGATAGAGACAAGCCGAATATTACAACTAAATTCTTTATTGAACCAAATCGGACACCAGGTTCGGGTAGTTTTTTGCAAGGCGAGCCCATTGTTTGTAGCGAAGCTTTGGATTTTTGTACATTTGTATTGAATTATTCCGATGGCTGAAGAGTTGATAACGAAGTGAAACAATATTAACAGAACGAATTAATCCATATTGCAGATAGAGACAAGCCGAATATTTACAACTAATTCTTTATTGACCAAATCGGACACCAGGTTCGGGTAGTTTTTTTGCAAGGCGAGCCCATTGTCTGTAGCGAAGCTTTGGATTTTTGTACATTTGTATTGAATTATTCCGATGGCTGAAGAAGTTGATAACGAAGTGAAACAATATTAACAGAACGAATTAATCCATATGCAGATAGAGACAAGCCGAATATTACAACTAATTCTTTATTGACCAAATCGGACACCAGGTTCGGGTAGTTTTTTGCAAGGCGAGCCCATTGTCTGTAGCGAAGCTTTGGATTTTTGTACATTTGTATTGAATTATTCCGATGGCTGAAGAGTTGATAACGAAGTGAAACAATATTAACAGAACGAATTAATCCATATTGCAGATAGAGACAAGCCGAATATTACAACTAATTCTTTATTGACCAAATCGGACACCAGGTTCGGGTAGTTTTTTGCAAGGCGAGCCCATTGTCTGTAGCGAAGCTTTGGATTTTTGTACATTTGTATTGAATTATTCCGATGGCTGAAGAGTTGATAACGAAGTGAAACAATATAAACAGAACGAAATTAATCCATATTGCAGATAGAGACAAGCCGAATATTACAAACTAAATTCTTTAATTGACCAAATCGGACACCAGGTTCGGGTAGTTTTTTTTGCAAGGCGAGCCCATTGTCTGTAGCGAAGCTTTGGATTTTTGTACATTTGTATTGAATTATTCCGATGGCTGAAGAGTTGATAACGAAGTGAAACAATATTAACAGAACGAATTAATCCATATTGCAGATAGAGACAAGCCGAATATTACAACTAATTCTTTATTGACCAAATCGGACACCAGGTTCGGGTAGTTTTTTTGCAAGGCGAGCCATTGTCTGTAGCGAAGCTTTGGATTTTTGTACATTTGTATTGAATTATTCGATGGCTGAAGAGTTGATAACGAAGTGAAACAATATTAACAGAACGAATGTAATCCATATTGCAGATAGAGACAAGCCGAATATTACAACTAATTCTTTATTGACCAAATCGGACACCAGGTTCGGGTAGTTTTTTGCAAGGCGAGCCCATTGTCTGTAGCGAAAGCTTTGGATTTTTGTACATTTTGTATTGAATTATTCCGATGGCTGAAGAGTTGATAACGAAGTGAAACAATATTAACAGAACGAAATTAATCCATATTTGCAGATAGAGACAAGCCGAAATATTACAAACTAATTTCTTTAATTGACCAAATCGGACACCAGGTTCGGGGTAGTTTTTTTGCAAGGCGAGCCCCATTGTCTGTAAGCGAAGCTTTGGATTTTTTGTACATTGTATTGAATTATTCCGATGGCTGAAGAGTTGATAACGAAG